>JAFMSR010000019.1:17424325-17440212 GCA_022818135.1 Saxidomus purpurata | reverse complement strand
TATACCCTGAATGGGCACAGCTGACCTTCTAACATTTTGAAACTTCTGTACTTTACGTGCAACCATGTCATCTCTGACCACTGATCCAATTTGCAGTCTTGAAAAGCTGCTTGTGACATCTTTGGCAATATCTGCGATATATCTACAATCATCAGCACTATGTATGTATCGTATGTAACATATTTAAAGTGTTATACATTTCAGTGTAAAAAGGATAGATTGACAACTGGCCAAGCAAATTACCTGTCTAAATAACGGTGTTTATAACCCTGACATATGCCTAATTTCTAGAACAGACTTGCCCGTCTTTAATCACAACTTCACCCCTTTGTTTTAAAAAGGGGTTTCAATGAAAATTTAACACTAAAAGATTTTGATCTGTTTTCAGTGGTCACTATGATACTAAAATCTGCCTAGAGTTTTTGGGACAGATGGGGCTGGGTCTGCATAGGAGCAGGAAGATATTTCTACTTCACTGGACTCTTTCAGTCTATTTTAGAAATTTTAGCACGGTAGGGGTTAAAGCAGAAAACAAAACAATAGCTTAAGTCTGTAACAATACAATAGATACCAGGAGATGTATATGAGCTGTTAGAAATTGTAGAAGATGTTCTAAAACATTGACAAGATGTGTGGTAACTGGTATCCTGTGGTACATTTGTAACTGGTATCCCGTGGTAACTGGTATCCCTGAGACTTCGGCAGTAAAAATTCAAATAGCCTACATGTAAACTGCCACTTTCAAATGCTTTGAAATTTGACAAGAGTGACTCAGAATCTCACAACGATCCTTGGTCAAAGTTTCAGAACATGTTCTAAAATTATTTGATTCGGTAAAAAAAATATTTCAATCAAAACAGACAGATTTTGTAAATAATACACTATAATAGTTCACCAATAACAATATGGACAAAACATCGGCTAAGAGTGTGATTACAACAGTAACAAAATTAATGATGATGATGCAGATATTACAGGTAAACAATAATCTCTGTCCATAACAGCAATACATTGGTAATGTGTAACTGACATTACAGTCAAATTAAACGCAGTTATATAATACTTTTTAGTCTTAAAACTTTTACAAAATTTTCCTTAATCTCTCACCCTGCTGGCGGCGACTTCTTCAATCTTTGACCCCAGTGAGGATCATGACCGCCCTGCGCAATCGTGCCGTCTAATCATGATCTGCACTGTTGGCTATTCAGTCGTCAGTGAATGTTCAGTGAACACTTCTTTTAACAGTGACAGGTTCTGCCCCAACAGAAAGACTGACCATAGTGATTACGCCATAATATTGTATCATTATTAAAACTGTCACCAATTCCCTGAAGTAAAGTTTACACTGTACAAGGAAGCAGGTGTATATCTCTGCCAATACAGAATGATGTGTTAGTTACAAAAATTATTCCCACCCCCTTATCTCCTTGGATTCACACAAATTAGAAAAATGGCTAGGGGTTGTTGCCGAAAATCCCGAATTCCAGTATAATTCAGAACAACTCCAACTCCTACTTTGTGGTCTAAAAATCTTTCTTTACATTTTTATTTCGAACAACAAGTTTTGTTTGGATGCTTTTGATAAATTATGGGAAATTTACTACTGTAATCATGTGTGTATAGAACGCATGGGAGTATAACACGCACCCCCAATTCGGCATGAAATTAACTATAATGCAGCGTGACCAATTTAAAGAGAAATGTATCTTTAAATAATGAGGGAGTAGAACATCAAGAAAGAAATGAAGCTTTGGGTGCAGGTGGTAACATTGTCTAGGAAATGCTTCGACAACCCGATGACCAAGTTCATCACTAGACCACCCAATCTATCTTCAGATTTGAAGCCGTCTGCTAAAAATTTAGCCGACCAATTATAGAACTATTTCATGTAATCAAATAATTGCACATAACTGAATAATTCCATCTAATCACGTGAATACTTTGGACAAGCAGTTTTGGGATGGAAGATCGGCTGGCATCACAGCCATTTCATCTGTGGGTGGGGGCGGGGGAGAGGGGGACTTACAGCTGCAGCTGGTTTATGTCTGAGTAAATACAAGATCAACAAAGTTGTTAACAATGGGAGCATAATATTGTGTGTATGAAATACCTGCAGGGGTAAGAGAACCACCTTTAAAAATCACATAAGTAACGTTTCAAACAAAACAACATAACATTTAACAAGTTTATATAATACTAACTATACAGCACTTAATAACACTGGGGGAAAAAAAGAGAACCCATTTTATGGGCCGATTTAACAGACATTCATAATTTTGATATAAAAGGAGAAAAAATAAATTTTGAAACATTTGTATACTTTCAACAATAATAACCGGTTTTCCATTCATGATTTACTGTCTATCACCTCTAATATATACCAGGACAAAGGCAGTTACTGAGAGCTCAACGGCAAGACAGTTGTAAATCTTTCTTCATCTTGTAACAATCATGTCTCAATTGCGTCGAACCCTTGACTTTTTACGCGCACCTGAGACTTGAGCAAAGTTAAACATCTTCTAAGATTGTTTGGGTAAAAAAAAATCCAAATGTAAGATTGTTTGGGTAAAAAAAAATCCAAATGTATCCTCAACAGAGATCCGCCAAACCCCCTTTTGATCTTTATAGGGAAACTGTGTCTTAAAAGTAAAAAAAAAGTTTATAAAATGCTAGAAATATGCAAAACTAAGTACAGTTGCACCTCGTCATGGGAAAAGGGGCCTTCGGACATTTGTTACATTATTCAACAATAATTGATTGAAAACAGCATAAAACTGACATTTTTGTCACCCTCTTTAAATACAAAACCAATATTAAAATCTGAAAGCCGTTGTATTTTTCTGCACAGAAACGTAATTTTTGTTTCAAAATTCTTTAAGACCATTTTCATGTAAACAGCAATTCAAAATGATATTTTTCTTTTTTTTGGCAATACTTTTTGGAAAATGCATATCATGGAAAAAGGACATGAAGTATTTCACAAGATACTATAATACATTTGTATATCGAAACAGTAAATAATTTTGCCACCAAATATGAATGATACTTTTAGAAAAATATTATCACAATAATTTACTACCCAAGTAAATTGAAGTTAGTTTTGGTGTCAAATTATGGTATGCATCGTCATTTTTAAAGTAAACAATGACGCTTTAGGTTAACATAATTATTCAGAATGTTGTAATTTTGTATCTACTGGACGCAGTGTCAGAAAATTTTGCATATTGATATTAATATATTTGGTTGTTCAAAATATACTAGAAAGCTAGTTTCTGAGTATTTTGTCCGAAGGCCCATTTTCCCTGTGTCATTGGTCGTATATCTTCAGCTTTTAATAGTGGAAAGAAGATGAAGTTTTTATATCTTTGTACATTGTAAGACAGACAGACTGTTCATTCACAGACAAAATTCAATCACATCCAATCAATTGGCTTGACACAAATCAGGCCAACCAATGAACAATCAGGACTTATCACAAAATCTGTTATACAGACATTTCTAAAAGGCTTTGATCTAAAAAAAAAAAAAAAAAAAAAAAAAATGTTACTCTGTAACTTGAACCTCTACTTATAACAAACTCTTCTCAAAAACTAATTAACAAACAATAATTAACAATCAATTAATAATCAATTAACAAGCAAGAACTGGTACCATTCATACCATGTCAATAAGAAAACAAACATTATTTATCGTAAGCAGACTAAAACATGGAATACTGCGAAGGTTTGTCACAAATACTGTCTTATATCACCTACAGGTACATGTACTCTTAAAACTGCTCATAATCAACTTTTACAAAATATTCTAACCCACTGATAACAGATAGAAAACTAACGTACATGATTACATTCTTTACCTTACGTTATCATTTCTTCTTAGAATATCTGTATGATCTATGATTTAGTCCTTTTAATAACTTCATTTATGTATGCATTGTTTTTATTTTAGGATGAAAATGAATTTCATTTTTCAATGTTAAACAGCTGTTTGACACTCGTAGATACAGGTACATCAATCTTGTCAGTTTCCAATACAATAATCTTTCCAAATTCCCAGATTCCGATATGATCATTTTGCAAAATTCCGATATGACAAATCTTGCCCAATTCCAATAGTTATTTTTGCCCGAATTCAATACAGTTATCTTGCCAGCAAGTGATATCAGACAGTATTTATTAACTGAAACAAACTGTAAAATCTTACAGTAACAATAGAGAAACAGCTGAAAGCTTTAAGCATAAATCACTATATGTACATATAACAACAATTTTATAAACATATCAAATGCACAACCAGTTTTCAGAAAGTTCCTGATCGGTGTATTCCTAACATCATCAAAGTCCATAACATTTTCAATGTCATGTGATAAACTAAACAATAAAATGTCATAATATCTTGTAGGCCTTGATTCTGATACAAATCCCCTCTCTGTTTCCCGGTATATGTTATATAAATGTAATCTCTGTTATCTGGTATATGTTATATAAATGTAATGTTACTTGAGCTCTTAGCCAAACTCTGCCTTTCATAGCCCTACCTGCTTAAAAATGTTGAGCTTTCAAAGTAAGCTAAAAGAGCTCAAAATCAGTGAGCTCCATGGGGACAGGTACTTTACTGTGAAAACATCAATATTTTTGGGACACATATTTCCATGGATTTCGTGTGTGGAGTAATCCACGAGTTTTAGATTCCATCAAACTGCATTTCCATAATTTAATTTGATGCTAAGATGTTGTTGTAGGAGTTTAACGCCATTTTAACAGACGGGCAGTATACCTAAAACTCGTTCCTGGGTAGCACCAGTACTAGACTCCTATCCTCTGTAAGAAACTGCCAACTTTTTCACATAAAGAGACATGGTCGGTAGCAGGGCTCAAACCCATGGCCCCCAATCAATGATAGGTTACAGTGATTTCAAGTCAGTGGCTCTAACCACTCGACCACGGAGGCAGACCTATTTTTGATGTTGAGATACAAAACCCAAAAAACTGGGCAAACTAAAATTGCAACTTTTCTGAAACAGAGAAGTTTCATGTCCATGAAATCAATATACATTGCAAATTCATTCACAGTAGGTGAACTCTATCTGACAAAGAATTCTGAAAACTGATTTTTTTCCAAGAATTGAGTACTGTTAATTGGGTGATTAAATTTAACTATTTTCCAGATTTTCCCTCTTCACTAATTTTAAAAACTCCATAAGATTCATTTCACAAAGGTGTACTTTTAGAGAATTATCATTTAGTGAATTTAAAATTTGCGAATGAATAAGACTGTCAGCACATATATCGCAAAATTTTCGTCACGTAAACATCAAATTCGCAATAAATTGGTACTGAAACCTTGTTCAACAGCCAAATCATGTTATACTGACGCAGTCTTCGACTTTAGATGGTTGCTCAAAACCCGGGACAACCAATATTCAATTTGGGCAACCAAATACTTTGTCATTTTTCAGTTAAATAATTTTATATAGATGAATAGCAACAATTTAGGTGTCGTGGTTACCTTCATGAAAAAAATACATCAAAGAGGGCTGACACAACTATTCCCACCCTGTCAAACGCAAACTGGAACTTAAGTAATGAAATGTGTAATGTGTTGGAGTGATTCACATTGCAGTTCTGACCTAAGAACTCAGACCAATCAATATAACAAATTTAAACTTAACAATGACTGAAAACAGTGAACAATTCATAACAACCCCCCCACCCCCCCCACTCCAAATTATTGATGCATTTTCAACAAATTTCAGGGAAATCTTACAGTAAGTGCAAAACCATCCTATAAACATCCTTCTAAATCATGCAATAAAAAATTAAGGAACTGTATTATTTTGATGACGCTAAGAGCCTTTGTTCGATGCAAGAACGGCTTTGCGCCTTCCTAAATTGCCCTAGCAGAAATGAATATGATACATGCGATCAAGGTGATCTTTTATAGCAGTTCCCAGGTACTTGAAAACTATAAAATTTGTAAATCACAAGACAAGAGAGGGGCCTTCTATTAGAATCATCACCAAATATTAACAATCAACAGAGCTGAAGCAAAAATGTATAGACATCACTTTTCAATAATTTTCTAAACACCTTAGTTTTCTGTGACTGTAAAAATTTACATCATCTCAACCTTATACAGCTTTAGAAATATGTGATATCATCTAAACGAAGTAAATGTGATATCATCTAGACAAAGTAACAAAATACCCATATTGGAAACATTGAATTTTAGCTGATATCTTAAAGCTATTGGGAAAATTCCCAAGATGATGCCCTGTTATGAAAGTAACACGAAAATTTCGCTGAATTTCTGCAGTCCCTATGTCAGGGGATGAACGTCAAATCTGTCTTGAACAGCCACCCAGGGGACGCGTCAAAAATAGCCAAAGTACAAAAATAGCGGAAGTACAAGACTGCTTTAAATAATGTTGGTATGATATCTAACATGAAATGCACAAAATAGGATACCTCAATATTGGCCATTTCCGGGAGGTGGTTGTTAAATTGAGAATAATAAGCCAATTGGGATAACCCAATTTCGACAAAACTACAACTTGTACAAAAAAATTTGCAGAGATTTAAGGTTGCTTGTTATGAACTCTTAAACGTTTGTGTTGGGAATTGCTGTAGCGTGACTTTCTGAGCTCTGGCAACAGTCAATGCTGTTGACAAAAATCTGTTGATAAAAATTTGCTGACGTCAATTACAATTGACGTGTAATTTTAACATATCTGGCGGGAACTGCACAGGTGGCACACCCTCCTGCTTTACAAGTTGTTTTATTACAATTATACATGTAGTTCTATTTACTGTTAAATTTTTTTTTTTAAATATATCAAACAACTGTGCAGCTAATGTAAATCGCTGACATTTTACACGGGTTGAATGGCAGAAATACCATCTAACCTCTATTAAAAACTGCCACCTAATAGAAATCATCTTGCTCTGACCAACAGCAATAAAACAAACCACCTTTTATGTGCAATGAAAAACACTAAAGAAGGCAGACCACCTGTCAAATGATTCCCACATATTCAAGTTTGCTGGGGTTTTTTTTTCTTCAAAGTTTAACTGCATCAACCCCCTATAGAGCACAGAGATAAGCCGCAGAAATTCAGTGAAAGAAAACCTTCATATCAAAGCTCGTCATACCAGATAATCGTTTTGCTAAATGTTACATCAATATTAAACTGCCTTCAGAAAATACCAGAATAGCATCTATTGTAATAATTCACACTGCGACCCGCGTTAATTCAAATACACCATTACTAAACATTACCAGAAACAGGATAGTTTGTGAAGGCAGTGTATAGTGTATATCCTTTTCATTATTTTCATTTTAAAATACTGGCAAAAAATGCCTATATAGAAATAAAAGACCCTATAAAAATAACCATACCCAGGAGGTATATAAAAAAAAATTAAACGGAAAAAAAAAAATCCAGAAAAAAATTCTGACAAATGGAGGTAACAAACTCATCCCTGATCAGTCGGACCCGCTCAATTTTTCTATAATAATGTCAACATCACCCAGATTTCTTCTCATCGGGAAAATACATTTTTGTAAAGAGATCCACATGATTTTTTGAGAAATGGTAACGACGATCCACCTCGTATTTGAATTGTTGATTACAAACCTGACATTTGTACGGCTTCACGTTTGCATGAATGCGCATGTGAGCCGTCGTATTGTTCATGTGTCGTATAACTCGACAACAAATTCTACACTGGTACCCAGTAGAAACCTTGATAAAGTTACCTTTACCGTACTTTTTGGTACTGCCTGAAGCAGACGAATCGTCCCGACCACTAGCGCCACCTTGAGCCTGAATCAGTCTTTCGTATTCCTGTTCATCTCCCTGATTGGCTGATATATTCACGTTAGATGACTCGCCTTGGTCATCTGCAGCAGAGGAATACACGTCATCAACAGACATTTTACGCTTTTTATTACTCAAATCCAAACCTTCTCTAGTTTCGCCGTCAGTCTTACTATCATCATCAATAATGAGTGGCGTATCCAAGTTTTCCGCATAGCTGGAGCTTGGGAAACGAGCACGACCAACGTGTGTAACCACATCTGGAGAAGTGAGTGTGTGAAAATCACTCAAAGACTGGCTTCTTTCGCGCTGTGGACATGGTCGGGCCGGTTGGAGAAACTGTCTCTGGAGAGGAGAAAATAGGCCTAAACTTGTATGAAATATACTCTGCTGTATTTTTACCGCATCTTCAAAACTTTTTGAAATATCACTTTGTGAGATCAGTTCTGGACTTTTCGCTGAATCAGCAATATTTACATCTTCATCTTTGACCTGAATAACTGACTGTGTTGAACTTGATTCAAAACTATGTACAGACAAAGTTTCTGAGCCGCGACGCTCAATGCAGCTTTTCGGCTGCTTTCTCACCGAACTACTCTGTTTATACATTTTTGATTCAAGTTTCTTCGGCAGTCGATATATTTCACCTAATTCTGAATGATACTCTCGACTCTCGGCCCCACAGTATGTTTCAGTTTGTGATGGGGATCCCTGAGCCCCTTCAAGAGTCTGATACTGAGTTTTATACTTGTTATCACCTTCTTCATCATACCCTTGTCTGTAACCATCAGGTGCTTTCTGCCTCACTCCTCTGTCCGAGTAACTTGAGAATGGTACTTTATACATAATGTATGGCGAGAATACAGACTCTGTCGAATTTGTAGTATTCGGTGACGATTCTCCGCTGTAACCAGGTTTACTCGGGGCATGAACAACGTTTCCCGCACTGACCTCTGTCATCTCCTCTTCTGCCGTCGTCGATATAGTTGTTACTACTCCACTATTCGATTTTGTACTGTAAGATACACTATTGTCTTCAGGACCCCCCGTCACTGGAAACTGTGCCGGCTTTGAAAACTCAAACATTGGTGGCAGTCTTTGCGGATCGTACAACCCTGTCGGGGCAGTAGGGTAGTTCCCAGAGTGTTGATGATGGTATTTCCTATACTGAAATTCTGATGGACTAGATAAAGTAATATGTTTTATACTTTCCATGTTTTCACTCATTGGGCTCTTTGATGAATGTTTTAATTTGTCAGACAGGTCCGACGTTCTGCTCGTCGGACTTCGATTAATTCCATACCTAAGTCCAGTGCTTCTGTCACTGCAGTCAGCTGAGCCCACCGACCCGTCGGGAGCCCATGTCGCTGAAGACTCGCTATGAGATCTTGGGATATCTGAATATTCCTGACCTGTAAGCATAGCAACATCTTCATCCAAGCTTTTGGAACTTGCAGAGCTCTTTCGTCTGTCTGGCGAGAAAACAGAGTCTGATGTACTACTTTCCCTGTCATAACGACTTCTTACTGGCTCAGACTGAAAAAACAAATGTTCAGACTGACGGCATGTAATTCCACCTTTTCCATAAAAGTTTAGTTCACAATCAGTCTGCATATCCCTACAGTCTGATCATGATCTGCACTGTTAGCGATCCATATCCATTTTCAGTATTAAAGCACCCCTTTTAACAATCAATGGCACAGTCCAAATTGAAAGATGGGCAAGTCCATTTCAGACTCATAGCAGGGTCAGGGTTGAAATGGTAACAGAATAAATGCTTTTTCCGCTATAAGAATATTTCAAAGGAGCATTAACATGCGTTCCTTAGAAGTGCAGACGATAAAACAGACATTTCAAGTCAACTTGTACCATAATTTCCGGACAATAGACCGTTTCACTGCATTGGCAGCACCCCTATATTTTTACAATTGTAGAAACAAAAATGAACGTATAGGCCGCTCCGGCATATTAGCCGCGGCAGATACGCCAAATGTGGTGCATTTAGCCAGGCGCTTAAAACGAGTCGCGCCTTAAGGTATGATTAATCACTCACGCTAATCTGCTGATATACAGTAGTATACGGTAGTTAATTGACCTGTGAAGACTAAACGGTTTGGAAAGCATTTCTTCAACTGTTTCAAACAGCATATAAACCTAAAATTTCCACTCTGTGCACTCAAAATACCAATTTAGAAAATAGAAATGTCGTATAGGTCGCTTGAAACTACCAATTTCAAAAATAAAAAGGGCAAATAGGTCGCTTCGCTGCATAGGCCACATCTACAAAATTTCTTCTTTCTTATGGACAAGAGTCTATTGTGACTTTGACCTAAGTGACCCCACATTAAATTATAATATACACAACTTGACCTTATACTGATGCTTCCTGTAACGTTTTATGAAAATCCAGACAAGGCTTTTGGAGAAGCAGCATTGACAAGAGTCCCTCTGACCTTGACCTTTAGCTAATGACCCCACATTATAATATGCATAACTAGACTTCATACTGATGCTTCCTGCAAAGTTTTATGAAATTCGACAAGGGGTATAAGAGGAATTACCCAGACAAACTTTGTGACAGACAGCACACAATCAATATATCCCTACACCACTTCATGGTCAGAGACATAACAAACCCTATCCATGCAGACTGATCATGATCTGCACTGTTCACTATTCAGTCAGAAAATGTTCATTAGCCTTCCCTTTAAACAATTAATGGTACAGTCCAAACTGAACTAGAACTGTCACAAGAGTGACGAATTATACCCCCACAATACAGCTTTGTCACAGAAGTATGGCAACCATAAGAAAGGAATGGCCACAAGGACATAGAGTTGAGTTATTATACAATAACTTGTGTAAATGTATTGTTTTAATAGCATACAAAATGTGTAAGGTTAGAAATTATCAATTATTGTTCAATTTAATAGGTTTATTATCATCCGGAAACTGTTTTACATTACAGTTCAGAGTCACTGTGACCTTGACCTTTGATCTACTGACCCCAAAGTCGAACTTGACCTGTATTTGATGATGTTACAGCTGTGTACCGAAAATTATTTAAATCGGTCAAGCCTTTCATGAGTTATCATCTGGAAACTGTTTTACAGTTCAGAGTCATTGTGACCTTGACCTTTGACCTACTGACCCCAAAGTCGAACTTGACCTGTATTTCATAAAGTTGCATGTGTGTACCAAAAATTATTTAAATCGGTCAAGCCTTTCATGAGTTATCATCCGGAAACTGTTTTACAGTTCAGAGTCAGTGACCTTGACCTTTGACCTACTGACCCCAAAGTTGAACTTGACCTGTATTTCATGTAGTTGCACGTGTGTACCAAAAAGTATTCGAAAGGGTAAAGTCGTTCATGAGTTATCATCCGGAAACCATGAAAAGCAACAGACCAACCGACAAGCTCACTCCTATATACCCCCCCAAACTTCGTTTTGTGGGGGTATAATAATGGACAAGTCCCTTTTAAAATTTAAAGGTGTAAACTGTAAAGATTAGCTCACTATAGCACTTACTCTGTGATATGGGGATGTTAAATATAGCACTTACTCTGTGATATGGGGATGTTAAATATAGCACTTACTCTGTGATATGGTGACGTTAAATATAGCACTTACTCTGTGATATGGTGACGTAAATACAGCACTTACTCTGTGATATGGTGACGTTAAATACAGCACTTACTCTGTGATATGGTGACGTTAAATATAGCACTTACTCTGTGATATGGTGACGTTAAATATAGCACTTACTCTGTGATATGGTGACGTTAAATATAGCACTTACTCTGTGATATGGTGACGTTAAATATAGCACATACTCTGTGATATGGAGACGTTAAATATAGCACTTACTCTGTGATATGAGGACGTTAAATATAGCACTTACTCTGTGATATGGGGACACTGAGGATACCAGTGTAGGAGAGAGTAAATTGTTATCACTATATGAACTTCTCGGAGGTAGATGATCAGCTTCGTCTTCTACAGAGAATCGTCGAGTTTCTACAAAATAAAATAGCATGTCAATGTCTTTGATAAAAGCTGCTCCGCCCACACTAATTACCATTCTTGAGCTGTGATTATCCCTTTTTTTTTACTTCTCTACAGACAAGTGAGATGTAACAATTCACATGTTAAACGATCTCAGCATTAAAACCAAAGTTAAACAAATGGGAATCAGGTTTAGATTTTTTTATTTCAACGTTGTGAAGTGGACATACAGGACACGTTGGTAAGCTGTAAGCAGATCTTTCCTAGTAAAGTTTTCAATAATTTGTTTCCAGTATACATGCCTGAAGTCCTTTTTGCAAGGTTCGAGCATGAGGATCTTACATGGCCTGCTGTGGAGGACTGGGTTGTTCCGACCAGAGGGAAAGCGGGGGGATAGGAGGAACCGAGCGAGCGAGGTTCCGACTTCCCCCGCTTTCCCGAGGGTCGGAACAACCCAGTCCTCCACAGTAGACCATGTAAGATCCTTTTTCTTGCATACTTTATTTGATGTTATTGCAGATTCTACGAGGAAACCGCTTTAAATAGGCCCTACTATGTTGAGCGGTAAATCAAAACTTCATGTTGATTAAATATAATTCCCCGCATGGAACCCCTTTGCGTAGGAAATTTGGTAGGTTCACACGTGAATTTACCACTGTTTATGTATCTAGAGCTAAAAACATAGTGCTTGATCGCACCCAAAACTATACTTTATTTAGGTTGTGAATAAAACAAAATCAATCAAATTCTAAACAGAAATTCTCCTTACGCACGTCCAGTTTACTTGATTAATGAGACTATACCATCAACATTGACTCAATTAACTTGTTTTGTTTACACAGTGACGTCATTTATCAAGAGAAACTGTGACGTCATTTACCGCCATTTTTTTGTTTTGAAAAAGTATGATTACAGGTAAGTTCTTTGAAATGTGAATATATTCTGTTGCTATACATTTCTAAAATTTGATGCTCTTGCTTGTGACACCATAAAAAGCACCATTTCTTTTCGCAATCAACTCTCGCTTCAAAACTTCATGGATATTCGTTACCAACAATTTTCGTAATTTGAACCGTTATTGCGTACCCTGAAAATTCGAACCATTCCTAAAAAATTAAATTCCTGTTACATTAACTTGAAAAATATTGAAGTGTGTGCTTTCTTATGAGACCTTAGTTTACATTTACGAAAAACATTCTAATCTTTCACTTGTAAACCGCCGTGAAACGTATCTCGGAAATAAAGTGTTCCAGGTACGAGTTGAATACACGAAAGTAGTTCGGGTGCTGTCAAGTAAGCCCGAGATGTACTTTCCCTAGGGAAAGTATAGGCTGATCTCTTCCCTCCTCGTGCTGGGATCCGCCAATACTTTCCCCGGGGGGTATGCAAGAAATACATGGCAAACATGACAGAAAGCCGATCTAAAAACAATGTCCATGTGAAGCCACCCAAATTCGGAAAACCAAGTGTCTTGAAATTTCAACATGTTTTCCATCGTACTTGCGATTATGTTGCCTTTTGGGTTTTTGTTTCAAGAACCCTGGCCATCACCTTTCAGCTTCTTGATAGACCAACATGTTTTAGGAATTCTAATTACTAATTTGTCCAAAATTTCTCTGTCAATTTACTGCTGCAAATTCCGAATTTCCGGTTTCGATTCACCTGAATAATACCATGTGCAAAAGTCACACAAGAATTTTTTGTAGTATTTAGAGTCAATCAAATTTCGCAGTGTGCTAAATTTAGATAAAACTAGAACTGTCACAAGAGTGACGAATTATACACCCCCACAATACAGCTTTGTCACAGAAGTATGGCAACCATAAGAAAGGAATGGCCACAAGGACATAGAGTTGAGTTATTATACAATAACTTGTGTAAATGAGACCTTGACCTTTGACCTACTGACCCCAAAGTCGAACTTGACCTGTATTTCATGATGTTACAGCTGTGTACTGGAAATTATTTAAATCGGTCAAGCCTTTCATGAGTTATCATCTGGAAACTGTTTTACAGTTCAGAGTCACTGTGACCTTGACCTTTGACCTACTGACCCCAAAGTCGAACTTGACCTGTATTTCATAAAGTGCATGTGTGTACCAAAAATTATTTAAATCGGTCAAGCCTTTCATGAGTTATCATCTGGAAACTGTTTTACAGTTCAGAGTCACTGTGACCTTGACCTTTGACCTACTGACCCCAAAGTTGAACTTGACCTGTATTTCATGAAGTTGCACGTGTGTACCAAAAATTATTCAAAAGGGTAAAGTCGTTCATGAGTTATCATCCGGAAACCATGAAAAGCAACAGACCAACCGACAAGCTCACTCCTATATACCCCCCCAAACTTCGTTTTGTGGGGGTATCAATATTGGTGTTTCCGGATACTGCAAATAAATCTGAGGGGGTCTCGGTGAGTTTAAATGTAACTGTCATATATTATTCATTCCAATATTCTTTTATTTCTCAAAATTTCGACTTTCCCATGGATGACTGTGACGGAAAAATGCACTTGTCTGCTGCCAAAAAGAAACCTGTTCGACACATCAGACAACATGAATAATAGGTAATCCACACCTCTGGTAACAACAGGATATATTAGACTTGAATCTTACGACAGAGTGTTCATACCTGCACAGTAAGAGAGAAATTGGCTTTGGAGCTGCTCGTGATCTTCAAGGAACCCCGCCCCTCGGTTGGACCCAAGGTGGTCTGCTGTCCCATCTAAGACGTTCGCAGTTAGGACCACTGACTCCTCTCCAGACTCTGCAAGTTGCTGCAACTATTGAAACAAAATAATGTAAACATTATACAGTAATTTCCATATACAACAAACTCTTGCAGTTTGGGACCATTAATTTTATTCCTTATATCCAGAGTATGTTGTATCCGTATAGCATTTTCATATTAGAATAAAGAAGAATAAAAATTGGGCTCAGAAAATCTGTTCCTTATATCCGAATGTTCACTATAATATCCAGAGTTTACTGTAAAGCCTTTCTTATCCGACACCCTTTGGGACCACTTGATCATGCAAGTTGCCTGTTAAACCAGGTTTTCTAATACACATCGATTTTACTGAGGCAAAGAAAAACAAATGTTGCAATTTCCAAGCACAGTTTTCATTTTTCTTGGTATTTTCATGTGTTTAACCACATAAACAAGATTCCCCCTGCTTATTTATAAATGTGCAAATAATTCAATTTTTAGCAAAATAGTCAAAAATTGCTGAATTGCATTAAAAATCCAGTAGGTGGGTTTTGGGTTTTTTTGCCAAAACAGAAAATTTGTCGTCATCAGCGTTTCTATATAAATTTGTGACAGAGGGAACCCTGCATTAATTGCAGTTCAATGCATACACAATGTTATTATCAAACACTGTAAAATGACTTTTCCTAAAACAGTCTACCCTATCTCATACCAGTCTTTATGTACATTAAATTAACAAAAAAAATGTGGATTTGTGACAAATTGGCCTTTTAGTCATGTTTAGTTGTCATCAATGGATGAAGAAATTTACACCTGTATCAAATTATGACCAAGATGTTTATGTCTTCAATGTAGAAACAACCCTACCATGGTCCAAACCCTAAATATGCAGACAGTTCATAAACTGCACTGTATTATTGTACTGATTTCATTCTGTATTTTTTCTCACCGATCCTAGACAGAATAATTTTACTAAACCTATCCATTAAATAGTACTTTTAACTCTTTTCAACACACAACAGTTACCATGGTAATGATGGTTACTGTGAACTTCTCTCAATACACAGTATTAACCTACTTATTTATGAATACCTAGATTTTTACAATGGGATCTTCTGACTTCCAATTTGGACAAGTCTATTTCCTTAAACAGGGGTGTTTTGCAGAACTGTGATCCAAAAGGCTTACAATTACCATTAATTATTTTAAATCCTGATCAGATGACATTATATTTGTCGGGCAGCTGTTTCAAAAGGGACACTACTAGTCTAGTGTCTCTTAAAATGTACCTTTTCAAACAGCTGCGCTCCGACAAATATAATCCTACAGTGCCTAGGCACATATTGGTTAA
>JAFMSR010000019.1:17380214-17423825 GCA_022818135.1 Saxidomus purpurata | reverse complement strand
TCGAAATCTATGACTTATCAAAATGGTTGCATTTTTAATGGTGTCAAGTATATAATCATAATTCCACCTCATCCTGTATCAGACTCTCATTAAACATAATAGATTTTATTGCCCTACTAGAATTACACTCAGTGCTAACTCACTGGTAACAGTATATTTAACACCATTTAATTAACTCTACATGAAATAATTTGTACCAGATTATGAAGAAAACTGACAAGTCTCCCAGGACAGAGTAGCGGAAATGTTTGGATTCATTAACAAGACATTCAATATCTGACAGGTGCTTGAAACAAATACAAAACAACTAACCACCTCATTAGCTGATTTACAACACTTCATTAGCAGTCTATAAATTAAAGCCCCAGATGCCATTATTTGTTGCAAAGGTAACGTGCCCAGTGGAATTTCAAAACGAACTAGCCATCAGTGCAGATCATGATCAGATGATCATGATATACTATGAGTGGGTGGGGGTGTAAGAGGGTGCAATCAGCCGAAACGTTCAAATCTCGGTGGGGACACTGTAAATTTCACAAACGCTTTTCAGTGTTTCCCACCCATCTAGAGATGAACTGGTTAGAAACCCTGAGTTAGTCTCACATGTATTGGTGCTAATTACACAAGGCATGTAAAAGAACCATGGGACCTACTCGTAAAAGAAATAGGGTCTGGTACCGAGATTCCTTTTGTATCTGCGTCTGCCTCTCTTCAACCTGTGCCTGTCAGAGTCTTGGCAAGTTCACCCAGGGAGGTCTCAGGGTCGGCCAAGACTTTTTGGTATGTTTAATTATGGAAGCCAACTGATATATTGGGTTTAAGCCCGACTTAAACCATGGCTTTACTCCATGATACATATTGAAGCTGGCCAGCTGGTATTTTTTCCTGCAACTAAATCATCTGGTAATGATATTACCTAGTGTGAAGACTGCATACCTTCTATGAATGTTTAAGCAATTAATTTCCTAGTGAAGACTGAAGTCTGTAGCAATATACAATATAAATGGAATTACTGCAACTGACAAGTAAAAAATCCACATGATTCAACACAGGTATATATAGATAAATATATAGTCCTAAGGTTTAAAACCCTTTAAATATATATATATATCTGTAGGCTGTTTTCCTGAAATTTCATGTACAAGGCATTTAAAAAAAAATTAAATCTTGTACAGGCTGTCCAATGTGTTGAGATTCTATAGAGAGTGTCAGCTGCCCTGTATTAAAGACAAACAGTTTCCCTAGGCCTAGAACTGTTCCCTAAACTAGGATACTATTCCCCTGAACCTAGGACTATTCCTTGAAGTAGGATACTATTCCCGTGTTCCCTAGGACTATTCCCTGAACTAGGATACTATTCCCCTGAACCCTAGGACTATTCCCCTGAACCTTATAGGACTTTTCTCTCTTAAATTATTTACCTACAATAACAAATTCACATAACAGTTAACTCAATGACCTGGTAACTTCCAAATAGTTGTAACACCCATCACCACAATCCACCCTGGAGGAAAGGTTGAAGGTCTGACTAAAATTGGCTCACTTCCGCATAATGAAAAGTTTGCAATCTGTGAGCAGACAGATCGACTAATTCGCAAACATTCAATTCACCAAAGGAGAATTCTCTAATAGTAAATGAGTGTGAAAATGAATCTTTCGCAAGATTTTTACATTAGTGAATTGGGAAATTTGCGGAAATAGCGAAAAGTAAATCATCGTGAATGTTACCCAATTTACAGTAATCTGCATACTCTATCTCAAGGCCACTGCCTTATCACAAAGCAATCTAAAAATATGTGCTTTTATCTTCAAAATATTTAAACAGATCATTTTGAAAAAAAAGCATACTGGGTAATTTACACCTGTCTTAGGCTTCCTGTTCTCCAAGATACTCAGGAGCCTTGTTTCTGTTAAAACTCAATTTACATGATACACTATCCTGCTGGTCGAAAATGATTCCGCCATTGTGACCACCACAGAGCATACAACTCTGTCGTCTGATCATGATCTGCACTGTTCACTTAAATTTCAAGGTGTACGCACCCCTCTAAGAAATTAATGGTACAGTCACCGCTGAAAAACAGACAAGTCCATTTTAAGATATTCATCTTGTACAGGTTCTTGATATCAACACCTAGTGGGACAAACAGAACTCACAGACTTAACCGGGGGAGGTGCATGCCCCTGAATACAGACTACAGTTAGGCGATTACTCCAGGAATGTCGAATGCAGAAAGAAAACCATACGTCTGAGGTGGTGTTAGGCAATCCAGTTAGGCAAATGCCCCTGCAGGAGTAATAGTCCCAAAACAGTACCCCGTATGATAGAGTAGGTAAGGTGATTGCGCATGGATGGTCTGTATCAACTGCTGAGGAATGTACCTTATGCTTGAGAAGGGGTGATAGGCGTTAGGCATCATGCCTACCTGAGGTGATATACTGGCAAAAGTTGGTAGGGCCGGGATCTAACAATAGGCCCCAGGTGATACGGACTGGAGTAAAGATGTATTCTCCTGAGGATGGTTGAAACCAGCTAAAGGAAGTGTAAGTTAAGTTAAGGCTAAATCATTTTGTTATACAAAACTCCATTCAATTTTATCATTTCCTTATACTTTATGCATAATTAAAATATATTTTTTATTTCACTCATTATCAGCAATCAGATTTATCAGTAGAACAAGTTAGAAATACATTTCCTATATTATGACCTTGTTTAAATAATTAGCACTACATATCACTTCATATTTAGCAACCATTTACTGCTTCATATAAACCTATAATAACTGCCCCCCCCCCCCGCATCCCCCCTCTGACCCCGAAAAAAAAATCACCCCACATGCTTTAATCCTCAGAATCTCGTACAATTTAGTGTTTCATTGATAATCCATACTCTCCATAGCAGGCGCATTTACGTCTTGTTTGGATACTCTAATATTACAGCCTGGAACAAATTATCTGCAAGCAATCCGATCAATACTCTGTACTGTATTATGTAAATTTTTTCGACAAAAAAGTTCACTGCCAAAAATTACACTAAATTTGCACAAACTTTCAGAGCTTTCCCTGCATCTAACACACAAGAAAAATGATCCAACAAGTCTTCAAAGAACCTCTCTCCCATATTAACCCTCCTTACTGTTACGAAAAACAATTACAATCACAGATTGTGTCCGACAAATATTTTCTCTGTTTGTCACATGTTTTCGCGATGCCAGTCGATCATCCCTGACTTTCAGAAAAAATACGAAAACTTGAAAGACCCTTTTGCATCAAATCCCAAGGCTAAAGAAGCCACAAAAAGAATGCAGATTATTTGTACTTAGAAAAAACATATCTTAATAAAAAAAAAGGAAGAAGCTTTTCGTTTTTTGAAAATGTTTCATCCATCCCACCACCTGCCACAGGAGGGTTCTGTTAAAACATGGTGATAAATATCCTGTAAGAGAGAGCTCTGTATGTCTGAAATCCAACAGAACTCCATAAAACCTCTTACCTTACAGTTATAGTTCATATAAAGTTTACGATTTTATTGATTTTCTTTTTTAAAGGCTTTGATTTTCTTTTTTTAAAAGAGCAACATGAAAACATGTAATGCTGAAAAGGATGTTACTTCTTCTCCATACACAGATACATTAAAAACTCATATACAACTGACAGTTTTACTGTACACCAGCGGGGGTGCGGGTTGCATGGAGATTCGTGTAAATAACAGCAAAATTTCAGTCTAAAACTCAAACTCTTTAACAAATTGTCCTGCCTCTGTGTATTCTACCTTAATTATTATTCACACTTCCTTCATTCTTTGACCAATAACAACACACACTGCAACACTTGAAATCACTACATGTGCCACTAAATCCATTTCCTGCTTAATAACAAATGTCCAAATTTTGAAATTTTCAAATTTAAATTCATTTAACTAAATCCTTTTTACACCAGAATGAATTTCCATACATATTTTCTAAATATTTCTCCATATTTCCTCGTAAGAATTGCACCGAAAACATTCTCTAGTGTATATCCCATGTTGGGATAGTCTTAACCATGCCACATGAATTTTTATGTTCAATAGTTTCACTCTGGGAAAAAACAGAAGTCAGATATTGCCATAGTAACCAATCTGTGTGTTTAGCACTTCATGAAAATTGGTCCATATCGGTGCAGAGTGCCAAAATTTTACTAGCGTAACACTGAATTATATATTCCTGCGCCAAAAAATTAAATTAAAAATCTTTTCACACTATTGAAAACAGGCCAAACAAAACAAAGTGTAACATTTTCTGTACACTACTATTTGTAAGTCAAATTTGGTTTGTATTAAGAAATTTAAAATACAGTCAAACCTGTGAACAATGGCCTCTGCCTGGCAGTAGACAAGGAGATCTTAGTTCACACATAGGTCCTTATTCACAGACAAAGTATATCTTTGTCCATTTTGATACAAATTGATTGATTGTCAGTTACCGTAAATGTGCTAATACAAGCCCTATAAACACCCGCCCCTCTGAACTTTTACTTACTCTCATATCCCTATATCCCTTGAAACTGCTTATTAAAATACCTCTATTACACAGAACACTAAAAGTAAGCAACAGGATTTTTAAGTTTAAGACTTTAAAACCCTTGAGCCATAAGACCCTTAGCTCAACAACAACAAAAAAAACATGAAGGGGTTTATAATCACTGGCAAAAACCTAAGCTGAGGGGCAAACTATCTAGGGGCTAATGTCAATTATAAACTACAAACTTGTCTAGGGCAGCTTTTTCTGTAAAATAGTCATTAAGTTCTAAATTCTCAGCTTCAACTACTTATAATTCACTGATTTTAAATGATCATTGGAAATCATTTTGCTGATATAGAACTCAGCAAGCCTCTTGTGACATTGAGTATGCTCAACAAGCGCTTTGTGACACAGAGTAAATGGTGCAAGAAAACTGATTGAAAATAAATCAAGCTGAATCAGGTCCAATCAGCACACACTGTTAAACCAATACCAGAATTCTAGCAAACCATTTATATGCAGATCAAGCTCAGCCTTCAATTAAAGTATCAAGTGCACTGTTTCATACATCTAATTACAGAATTTTTGTAATTACTAAAAATATATGCATTGCTACTGGCCAATTATTTAGGGCAGAAGTTATTTTGAATAGCTTTTGTAATGACCATGCAGTTTATCTTTACAGTCAGTGAAGTTATTTCACGAAAGTATTTAACTGGCACTCATTAGCCTAGTAAAATTGTTTCGAACGGTGGCACGCTATTTTTTGGTGAAACAGTGACACAATGTCAATTTAGTGATTTAAATTTGTCTTAAGTTTATCAACAGTACTGTAATATATTGCATAATTCATGTTTTGTCTGTGGTTATATATAATACCGAATACTAAATACGATGGCCAAGCATTTGATGTGCAACATGACAAAAGGGCCCTTATAAATGGGTCAAATATGTCATATCTTTTGAAGTAGATATGCTACAGTTTAAATCGATGTATCAAATTAAAGAGCATGTTTATGAATACCATCGAAATATCTATGTCAGGATTCCTCATGAATATTAATTAGGTGAAAAGACATGTACAATAAATCAAAGTTATTTTAAAACCCTTCAATGCATGACAAAGCTACAGTCCTAACACGAATGCATGTATATAAAATATACAGGATTCCATTACCTTTAAACACTAAGTGTGACCTTGACCTTTGAGGTAGGGACGGGGTCTTGCACCTGACATGTCTCTATATCTAAACATTTGTGCCAAGTTATTTTAAAATCAATCAATACATGACAAAGTTACAGTCTGGCCACGAATGTGTGCGTATATACAGGATTCTATTACTTTTGAAGTCTTAGTGTGACCTTGACCTCTAAGGTATGGACATGGGTCTTGCATGGGACATGTCGTCTTGATGAGCTGACATTTGTGCCAAGTAACTTTAAAATCCTTCAATGCATGACAAAGTTACAGTCCAGACACAAATGTGTGCATATATACAGGTTTCTATTACTTTCAAACTCTATGTGTGACCTTGACTTTTGCACGCAACATGTCATCTTGATGTGCTGAATGTTTGTGCCAAGTTATTTTCGCCTTAAATCCTTCAATGCATGACAAAGTTACAGCCTGGATGCAAAAAATGTAAGAGCGGACGCACGGACCTGCTTACGAGACGAACTTTGTGAGTTTATCCCTTTGATCTTTCTTTGTTCTTTTTTAACCCCACAAGAGCATTTTGTAATCCCAATTTTAACCTCACAATGACAGAATGAACTGAAACAAACCCCAGAATGCTAAGCTGCACACAAACCCTAACCTCATAATGGCTCCTGGATATGTGCGGACAGACAGACGGTGTGATTTTAATATGCCACCCTTTGGGGGCATAAAAATAACAACTTTTGCCATGTTCTTTATGATGTTTTCATCATTTCCATAAATTCAATCTAATGTAGTTCGCACTGCTGTATGTCAAACTGCTGCATGTCATCCTGCTGTATGTCACCTTGCTGTATGTCACCCTGTGGTATGCCACTCTGCTGAATGTCACCATGCTGCATGTCATCCTGCTGTATGTCACCTTGCTGTATGTCACCCTGTGGTATGCAACCCTGCTGAATGTCACCATGCTGCATGTCACACTGCTGCATGTCACACTGCCTTTTTTTCACCCTGCTTTATGTCACCCAGCTGTTTGTCACCATGCTGCATGTCACACTGCTGTATGAAACCCTGCTGCTTGTCACCCTGTTGTATGTCACACTGCCTTTTTTCACCCTGCTGTATGTCACACTGCCATTTCTCACCCTGCTGTATGTCACACTGCTGTACATCACCCTGCTGCTGCATGTCACACTGCTGTATGTCACACTGCTATATGTCACCTTAATGTCTTACATTCTTAGTATAATCACTGCTTACAAAATCACTGTATTATACGTGTGCCAAATTGTCACAAAACATGCCTGTCAAAAGTAAGAATTATATCGAGTGGTAATCAAAGTATTTATTTGACATAAAGATAGTTACAAATTAAAGGGCCATGAAATTTGGTAAAAACATTTCATCAATTAAAGGGCCACAACTACAAAGTGACTGAAAGCTATGTAGCCCAGGTTACTAAACTTTGCCTTGATATTGTCCTCATAAATACTGCTTCCATGACATTTGGTCTGGCCGAAAGACATTTTGGTCAAATTGAAATTTCGTCTACGTAACAATTTCGTGTACTGTAACACTTGGTTGGAAATGTCATTCAGTCTAAATTATGTTTTTGTTGAAAGATGTCAAAAGTTGTTGAAAAATTGATACTTTTCACATTTTATATTAGAAAATACGGTACACATGGGTGGCATATTGTAAACAAAATCAGGCGGCATCAGCATGTTTAAAACCTTAGAACATCATAATTGCAATTACATGATTCTGAACGTTTTCAAAGTCCATATGTTCAAAATAAGGGTATAGCCTTGCAAGTCTTGAAAGATTGGCAAAATTGATAAAAAAAGGCTTTTTTAGCTAGACGATTTTACATAGAAAACAGAAGATACAGAAGATGCTATAGGATTTGAACCTGCTAAACGTTTGTCAGAAACTGGCTATATAATTATATAGATATGGGTTTTGAGAGATGTTTGCAGTTTTAGGTTGTTTTCACAGAAAAATCCTATCGTAATATAGTCTCACCGAGCACTTTTAAAATATATTTAAATTTTTTAGACAAACTGTCCTTGTGATAAACAAAAAATAGACAAAGTGACGTATTCGACATTGGGTCATTTTAACAAATGTTCAGAAGACCAAAAAGTAATTCAACCAAATGTCTTTCGATGATATGTCGTGCACCAATAAACAGTATGGTCAAACTTAGTGAAGACTGCATTAAAATTATTCGAGACAGAGAGCAGACAAGGCTAAATTTTCTAAACAGTGACGGTCACTTTGAATGGTAATATCACTTAAATGATTAATTCTAATGTCCGTAGCCTAGTTTTCTCAGAAATGTTACATATGTCTAAGAAACATGTCACTAATGAGACGCTGTCCTGTGGAACACAGGAAATAAAAAGCCGGCACACAACAGTCATTAGCGACACCAGCTAAGTGAATGGCTCAAATAAATTCCATCACGGAACATTCCATGTATTTTTTTCTTTATAATTTGATGGTTGACCGCAAAACTGTTGTAACGTTTACACAAATTAAAGAACTTACACCAGTTTAACGGTCAACCCTCTCCCTATTTCATGTTGATTGTGCTATTCACTGCATGTCCTCTTCTCTCTAACAATGTGCCAGAAACACAATTCTTCTGAAATTATCTCGACGCATTCTGTATGAAAAAAACGAATGGAATTCACATGTGATCAGGGCAAAATCAGGGCATTTCTGAATCAGAATCTAAAAAGTCAGGACGGTTTTGACATGGACCCTGACTTTAAAAAAAAAAATACACATGGAAAATCAAGACAATCCCACCATGACTCCATCTACCTAAAACAAAAGTTCAGGGCAGAGATGGAAAATTTCAACTTTAGAAAATTGCATTTGCATGGAATATCATGCAGTACTACCACAATTGGTATATATTCAGAGACCCCTATTAATTTTGCCCTCGTTAACTCTTCTTTTGCTCAATTTCTACAATGGACTCGTCCATCTTTCAGTTTGGACTGTACCATTAATTATCATTTAGGGAGGCTCACTGAAAATTTTAGTCCTGAATTATAAGCAGTGTGGTCGTGATTGCGATTCTTTTTTACTTGATGTTTTTATCATTCACTCAATACTTAAGTTTACTGCAGATTTCTATGGTAGGTACAGCACTAAACAGTGCACTTTGTTCATACACAGCACTACAGTCTGCAATTTTTTCCCTAACTACAGTCTATGTACAGCATTAAAGTTTGCAATCCGTCCCTTAAATACAGCACTACAGACTGCAATTTTTTCCCTAACTACAGTCTACGTACAGCATTAAAGTTTGCAATCCGTCCCTTAAATACAGCACTACAGACTGCAATTTTTTTCCCTAACACAGTCTACAGCAAAGAAAAAAGAGACGCAATTTAAACAAAAATCCTAAACAAAACCCCACACAGTCTACGTACAGCATTAAAGTTTGCAATCCGTTCCTTAAATACAGCACTACAGACTGCAATTTTTCCCCAACTACAGTCTACGTACAGCATTAAAGTTTGCAATCCGTCCCTTAAATACAGCACTACAGTCTGCAATTTTTCCCAAAAATGCAATCACCTAAACCATTTTCCCCAACTACAGTCTACGTACAGCATTAAAGTTTGCAATCCGTCCCTTAAATAAGCACTAAGACTGCAATTTTTCCCTAACTACAGTCTACCCAAATTTTCCAACAAGTCACAGCATTAAAGTTTGACCTCCCTAAGCCAAAACCAGCTCAATCCACCCTTTTCCCACAGTACAGCATTAAAGTTTCCAATCCGTCCCTTAAATACAGCACTACAGTCTGCAATTTTTTCCCCAACTACAGTCTACGTACAGCATTAAAGTTTGCAATCCGTCCCTTAAATACAGCACTACAGTCTGCAATTTTTTCCCCAACTACAGTCTACGTACAGCATTAAAGTTTGCAATCCGTCCCTTAAATACAGCACTACAGACTGCAATTTTTTCCCTAATACAGTCTACGTACGCTTAAAATACAGCACTACAGACTGCATTTTTCCCTAACTACAGTCTACGTACAGCATTAAAATACAGCACTACATGCATTTTTCCCTAACTACAGTCTACGTACAGCATTAAAGTTTGCAATTTAGTCCCGTAAATACAGCATTTAAGTGTACACTTTCTCATTTACTTATAGCACTCAAGTTTGCAATTTTTCTTAATACTGCACTTAAGTGCAACTACAGTACTATAAAAAGTTTGCAATCCGTCCCTTAAATACAGCACTTAAGTGCACACTTTGTCCTAACAGTACTAAAGTTTGCATTTTACTCCTAAAATTTTCAAGACTACAGCCCATCCAGTAAAACAGACTGAGTGTGTAAAACATGATCAGTGTTTGTCTTCCACTATATGCATGAGATGTACTACAAGTGAAATCCAATTATGCAAATTGAGACATTTTCTCAGAATATCAAGTAACAAGACACTGGTGTTTCCCTGATTTGCTTTTATTAACAAAATGCCGTGTTAAGAATGACAAGTGTGCAAGGAACTTCTAATTTGTTATTTAATTTTTAGACAAAAGCCAGTGGGGATTTTTACCTTTCCTTTATTTTCTTGCATGTTTACTTCTCCCATCTATCTATACTTGAAATGAGGCAAACTAACTGAGGATGTAAAACAAATTTCCTTTCATCTAAGGACCAAAATACGTACTAAATTCTAAACTTTAAATATGTAGATAAAATTTAATTTTTCATTTTCAAATTTGGTTTGAAACTTGAACTGATGTTTATCAGAGCTCTGGCAATTTTAACCCTTATTTCCAATTTATCAAAATTAATAAAGAAATTAAATAGTTTTTTATATAAACAGTTAAACTTTTGTTGCCCGAACTTTGTTCGTTTGTTTACTAATAGCTTATTTATATCGCTCAAACTTAATTCACTCTGATTCAAATGACTGCGCGAAATCAGGAAGTGGTCCCTGCAAAATCTCCATATAAATCATATTGTTCCACCTCCGAAACCTCCACCAATGATCTCCTGAACTTGTATGGTAGTGTTTTCAGTTTAAGTTCATTAACATCCTTTCGTTTGACCAATGAAAGGTGTAAGTCTCAATTACCATGTAAACGATGGCACTTTTGATCAGTTGTTACACTGTTGTCGTTAAATGATGCATGTTTTTAACACCTCCTCTCAGTAAAATTTAATGAGCAATTAAATGTAAAATGAATTTTGTTTACAATGCTGAAAACCAAAAATAGATTGGCATAAATTAAAAAAAAAAATGAAAATGGATAAAATATTAAATGAGTGACAAATTTTTCTCACATCAATATTTTCCTGAATAAGTACCGGTATAGCATGCTACAGTTCTCGCTGTGTATTTAAAAATCCCACTTTGAATTTACTGATAAAGTAAAATAAATGTACCGGTATTGATAGGATAATGATAGAAGTAACGTTCTATTCACTCTAAAACAATGTTGATTTATGAGTTTCTTTTGTCAAGTTGTTTCTTCAAGAAAGAGTTGTCAGAAAGCCTTTCTTATTTTTAGCAATATCATCAAAACAAATACAGTGGTGCTTACGTATAACTTTGCACACAGATTGAACGACACACGCACGATACATGAAAATGGAACGCACAATGCATGCACGATAACTGATGAATGAATCATGAATGATGATATCGAGCGATAAGAACGATACACAATTCCTGATGAACGAATCAAAAAACAAATATTCAATTAACTCGGACATTTCCGTTCGCTTAACAATATTATTAATAGATGTCTAATGACAATGTAGGAACTTAATCAAACCCCCTTCAGTCCTAAATTATCGATAATTTACAGTAAAACCAAACTAATCATAAGAATAATTAGTAGTTAGATAGTGGCACACATACTTATTAGATCTATAATTAAATGTTGTAACGAATCTTAGGACGAAAAGTCTGATTCGACGTATAATGTTTACAGTTACAGTTTACGGAATGTCTAGACAGAAGCAATTTACAAATAAGTGAAATTTCATATCCTTTGCGTCGGTAGAATAACGCATTGTTCTTTATATCTGGTGTAAATCTTGCACGATATGCAGAATGACTTCTTTCGGTTTCACCAGAAGTCAACATCTCTCCTTCCCACAAATATCTCGTGAGAAAAAGAAAAAAATGTGTAACAGAAAGATAGTTTTGATAATTGAAATAATAATCTTTTTTTATTTCATCAATAGTTCTTACATAATTTAATCCGATCTTTGAAGTACGCATTTAGGTCTAGGCTAAGGTGCAAACGTTCTACACGATTGGCCTCACTATCTCGGACCACTTTTATACGATTCCTATCGTGCAACGTTCATCACAAGGAACGAAAGATTTGTTACACAATACACGATCTGAATGATGCACAATGAACGCACGAACGATAAATGCACGATGAATGCAAACGGAATGCACGAAACACGCACGATACACGAAAGTTTTGCAAAGTTACACGTGAGCAACACTGTAATACACTATGTTTCTAATATGTACCTATCGATTTAAAAAGCAAAGTTAGGAATGGTTTTGGTACAAATAAGGGTCATTTCTGTCAGTAAGACATCTTTCTTGATAAAATGAAAGTTACTTGTCAAATTTAATATGATCCTGGGACTTTAAATTACATACAGTCAAACTCATAATTGCTACGAAGATATCATATACAAATCAGAAGGATAAAACCAGCTCCAAGCAACTGATCGAGTCAAGAAACGGGCTACAAGCAGATGTCTAAGTCTTCTTCTGTTTAACGTTTTGTACAGGATGCCTTAATAATATAAATACAGTTGACTCTCGTTATCTCGAATTTCAAGGGACCGGCCCTTTTACTTCGAGGTAAACGAAGTTCGAGGTAAGAGGAGGAAGGGCTTTTAGTTGTTGTTTTTTACGTATATGGACGAATAGTGCCCACAATTCCCAGTTTTCAAGACAGACAATTATTTGTAATTATTTAATATTGATGCAAATTTTCCCTAAAACATTGGAACACAAATTCAATTTTAGTTACATTTTATTTTTGCATAATTATGCCAAGCACATCTACATACTTGTATCAGCTTGAGCGAAAACGTTATACGCATCGGGTGAAAGTGAAAGTAGCGTTTCTTGAACCGGAAGTCAGAATGTTCGTATATTCGAAACATAAGAACAGCATCTAACTAAAAAACTGACTGATACATTCGTTCAGAAAACTTTTTTTTTGTTTCGATAAAGCCCAATCACTATTATCATTTAACCTCTTATAAATAAATGAAGCCTTTAAAGTAGTTACCACACTTTTCATTATTAATTACACGTAGTCAACGGCAATTAAAGTAAATCCATGAAAAAACAAGAGGGCCAAGATGGCCCTATATCGCTCACCTTGGTACAAGTCCACTTGCCTGGTGGAAGATCACTAGATAATGTTATATACAATAGGTTTTCCTACATACGTCTTTGTAAAACAAGTGACCCCCCCCCGGGCAAGGTCAATTTTGACCCCAGGGGCATAATTTGAACAAACTTTGAAGAGATCTACTAGGCAATGCTACATGCCAAATATCTAAGCTCTAGGCCTTGTGGTTTCAGAGAAGAAGATTTTTAAAGTTTTCCCTATATAAGCCTATGTAAAACTAAGTGACACCCCGTGCAGGGTCAATTTTGATCCAGGGGTCATAATTTGAACAATCTTGGTAGAGGTCCACTAGCCAATGGTTAGGCCTTGTGGTTTCAGAGAAGAAGATTTTTAAAGTTTTTCCTATATACCTTAAACGGAAATTTGAGGTAAGAGAGTTTGAGATACTGAGAGTCAACTGTGTTGCCTATAATATTATGGAAACGTCATTCTTATGCATGAAGATAAAACACAAATATTTGTGAATTTATTTGCTTTTTCATCATTGGTAAACACAAAAACAGTACAATATACTATTACACGCAAATGAATGCGTGAAATTCTCAATATGGCCATCTTCATGGGAAACAGGACGATCCGTGACTGGTGAACCTTCATGGCTTGAACTGACCAATCCTGCGAACTAAAATTGTCCGCCCCCCCTAGTTGAAGCGAATGAAGTTTAACTGAATGCAATATTTACGTACAGCATGAAGTTCTTTCCATTATTGCGTAAAAAGAGTTTCAGTGAAACAAGTATAAACCTTAACTGTTATAATCAGAGATGATTAACTCCTTAAAACTCAAAAGAAAAGTTTAAGTCTATACCCTTGGCTCTCTTAAATTATGAAAGCAGTAACATGCTACACACAACATACAGAAATGTATTTTATGCTTTTCCCTGGATACATCAGTGTCTCCATGGACAACGTTTAGAACCATTAGTAAACAAAATCAATGAGAGATTATAAATAACTTGGTAACTTCAACTATTTTGCTCTAAATCAAACAAAATCTAACTTCACCCATATCCTGATAGAAAACTTTTGTAATTCAATGACTGAATGCAAAACTGCTCCATCTGTTTCCACAGCTACATACACTTAAAATACTTTGCCGTCAGCTTTTATGCTTTAAAAATTGGGGGAGGCAACTGTGAAATAAAAGGCATAAAACAACAAACGATTACCTCCCCTGCAATTCATGATGGAAATAACTAAATCACTATGATACAGGACAAACCAGGTTTTAAATTGTGGACAGTACCTGTGAGGTGAAGATAGAACAATCAATGAAAGGAAATAAAAGGCCCACGTCTACCTCCATTGCCAATTCAATGGTATCAAATCAACCTGGGTATTACCATGGAAAGTCAAACCAGAAAATAAATGTAACAGATTGTCCCTGAACTTGACTGCTTGTTCATTACCCCTTCTTCATAGATTCAGCCGAATTCCACTGTGTACCAGATTACCAATAAAATTGTTGTTTTTCATGTACACAGTCATGCAGGCTCAGGAGAAGTGAAGAGAGCTCAGAATGATATCTCATTTTAGACACATTTTGTCCCCATTTGAACTAAGCTTTTAACACAAGTAGTGTGACATGACAGAAAGCAAAAACTCCTCCAAAACAGATTCATGTGTATATTTTACAAACTAACACAAGCGGAATGTAATATAAGTCCACATCCGTGGTCGAGTGGTTAGAGTCCTTGACTTGAAATCACTGTAGTAGTTTCAAAGATTTTTTATTGATTTACGTCGGTCTGGGTTGGAAATCACAAAGTGTTATGAAATTGTGTACTGAATCGAACATAATGTAACTGCGGTCACATTGTAAGCTCAACTGAAATTTACAATTTTGTTGGCTCGCTGCATTTGGCGAGAGCTATTTATGGACCAAATATATGCAAAATACTACAGAGTAAAATTATTTCTACATTGAACAAGACCAAGTTTTTGAAAATCGGTCTGAAATTATGAACACACGGCCTTGTTGAATAAGGTCAGTGTATACTTTCGTGATTACTGGACCCAATAGTGCTATACCTTTACCACTATATATATATAGTGAAAATTTTTTTTTTCAATTTTATTATTTTGTTTTAATATATCAGTATATGGGGTACCAGGGTTGTAGAGGGGCCTCTGGGGGTATGGGGGTCCAAACCCGGTGCCGGCTACCTGTGGGCAGCATGTGAAAAAGTTGAGTACAGCATCCTGTTGAATTTGAAATGCTCTAGAAAAATCAGTACACTTGGAAATACTTTGCCGAATATATAATTTACTCGACTCAAAGATAAACTTCTACGTATGACAAAATAAATCAAACACTTACCCTATTTGCCAAGTCAAGAAACTGTTTCGATTCAATGCAGCTTTCAACGACACCCCTGTACAAATTAGGATCATGAGATTCCAGTAACTTCTGTAGAGAGACTGTAGGTTCTGGACTCTGTAGATCTCTTGCACCACTGTCATAATCCAGACTGTCCGGTCTACCCGATATAGCTCCTGGCAGACGGGAAATAAATTGAATGTTAATTTCACACGCATATAAAGTGAAGTACCAATATAATTTGAAACAGAATGATATACAGACATGTATGTTTCTAAACATCTCAGACAGCAAAGGAATCTATCAGCATTACAGAAACATCAAGAGAAATATAAAGGTCAACATGTTACATACATTTTCTTAAGTGTCACATAAAAATTTCAAATGTCACATAACTTTTCACACATTCGTGACATTTGTCACATAGAAAAAAATCCTTTCCCGGTCACTGCCAATGCAGTATACAGATTATTCTTATTTTAGTAATATGGACCGGAACCATTTCCTGTCTTTTGAAAGGATAATGCAAGAATGCTACAGGGTAAGTTCAGCCATCCACTGGTTCACGAGAAAAGCCATTATCTGGAACAGGTTTTTTCTATTTTTACAAAAATGTAGAACCAGTAACACTTGATTGCAATGGACTGCAACAATTTCCTGCTTTTTGAAACTGGACAAGGATGGTACAGAGAAAGTTTAGTGATATTTCATCCATTGGTTGATCATTGATGAGAAGAGGTCATTAAAAGTTTTTTTTTTCTATTTTTAGAAACTGTTTTTCAAAAGGGGGCAATGCCAGATTGCTACAGAGGAATTTTGGAGACATCCCATCCATTGGTTGAATAGAAACCATTTAAGGTTGTTTTTTTTATTTTTAGTAACAGCTGCCCCTTTGACATTGTTTGAGCACTGGACTGGTACTACATCCTGCATATTGAAACAGGACAATGCAAGGATTCTGCAGAGCAAGTTTCATGACATTCTATACATTGGTTCATAAGAAGAAGTTTTTAAAGGTTTTTCTATTAAGTAAAAGCGGACGCTGTGAGCACTGGACCAGAACAAATTCTGATTTTTGAAATAGGTCAATGCAAGGATGCTTCAGAAAAAGTTTGGTAAAAATCAGACATGTAGTTTCTGAATTATACTTGACTTTGGGTAAACATGTGTGATTGCTATATATAGCCCCCACCAAACACTATGTGAAACAGTGGTATAATAACAAGTCTATCACTTCTTACAACAGTGAAACAGTGGTATAAAAACAAGAGCTGTCCATAAGACAGCAAGCTCGACTATTGTGGGTGTTTGCTAATAAAACAAAACTTTTATCAGTGTAATAGCAAAACAAAATTCTGCTAACTATTAAGTATAAACTAGGAAAGTTGAATCATAAAAAAAGTCAAAATCTATAACTATAGATTAAATTTTTGGTAAATTAATTGTTTGATACAAAATTTACCCCTGAACACTATTGCTAAGTTTGATATAACTACCATAAGTGGTAACTGAGATATGTGCATGATAGTACCTTGCATGCAAAACTTTAACCAAATTTTCAAAGTCAAACAAGGGCCATAATTTGTACTAAATTTAAACAAGAGTTATCTGTCTTGACTGTGTGACACCTCTTAAGACATAAAAAAAGTTTCAAGTCAATATCATAAGTGGTTACTGAGATATGTGCATGATAGTACCTAGCAGGCAAAACTTTAACCAAATATTCAAAGTCAAACAAGGGCCATAATTTGTATCAAATTTATACAAGAGTTATCTGACTTGACTGTGTGACACCCCTTAAGACATGAACAAAGTTCAAGTCAATATCATAAGTGGTTACTGAGATATGTGGAAGATAGTACCTAGCAGGCAAAACTTTAACTAAATTTTCAAAGTCAAACAAGGGCCATAATTTGTACTAAATTTATACAAGAGTTATCTGACTTGACTGTGTGACACCCCTAGCGACATTAATGAAGTTTCAAGTCAATATCATAAGTGGTTACTGAAATATGTGGATGATAGTACCTTGCATGCAAAACTTTAACGAAATATTCAAAGTCAAACAAGGGCCATAATTTGCACTAAATTTATACAAGAGTTATCTGACTTGATTGTATGATACCCCTAAAGACATGAACAAAGTTCAAGTCAATATCATAAGTGGTTACTGAAATATGTGGATGATAGTACCTAGCAGGCAAAACTTTAACGAAATATTCAAAGTCAAACAAGGGCCATAATTTGTACAAAATTTATACAAGAGTTATCTGACTTGACTGTGTGACACCCCTAGAGACATTAATGAAGTTTCAAGTCAATATCATAAGTGGTTACTGAAATATGTGCATGATAGTACCTAGCAGGCAAAACTTTAACCAAATTTTCAAAGTCAAACAAGGGCCATAATTTGTACTAAATTTATACAAGAGTTATCTGCCTTGATTGTATGACACCCCTAAAGACATGAACAAAGTTTCAAGTCAATATCATAAGTGGTTACTGAGATATGTGCATGATAGTACTTAGCAGGCAAAACTTTAACCAAAGAAGCAACGCCGACGCCGACGCACAAGTGACTGCAATAGCTCTCCATATTCTCCGAATAGTCAAGCTAACAAGACTATCACTTCTTACAACAGTGAAACAGTGGTATAAAAACAAGTCTATCACTTCTTACAACAGTGAAACAGTGGTATAAAAACAAGTCTATCACTTCTTACAACAGTGCCATTTACTGGACGTTTACATACCTAGGCTATCATGCTCATGGTTGGCCATGATGTGACCTGGTCACCCTGTCAATCATGTATTACATATCTAGGCTATCACTGCTCATTGTTGGCCATGATGTGACCTGGTCACCCTGTCAATCATGTATTACATACCTAGGCTATCACTGCTCATTGTTGGCCATGATGTGACCTGGTCACCCTGTCAATCATGTATTACATACCTAGGCTATCACTGCTCATTGTTGGCCATGATGTGACCTGGTCACCCTGTCAATCATGTATTACATACCTTGGCTATCACTGCTCATTGTTGGCCATGATGTGACCTGGTCACCCTGTCAATCATGTATTACATACCTTGGCTATCACTGCTCATTGTTGGCCATGATGTGACCTGGACACCCTGTCAATCATGTATTACATTCCTAGGCTATCACTGCTCATTGTTGGCCATGATGTGACCTGGTCACCCTGTCAATCATGTATTACATACCTAGGCTATCACTGCTCATTGTTGGCCATGATGTGACCTGGTCACCCTGTCAATCATGTATTACATACCTAGGCTATCACTACTCATTGTTGGCCATGATGTGACCTGGTCACCCTGTCATGTATTACCTACCTAGGCTATCACTGCTCATTGTTTGCCATGATGTGACCTGGTCACCCTGTCATGTATTACCTACCTAGGCTATCACTGCTCATTGTCGGCCATGATGTGACCTGATTGTGTTGCCGACTCATGTTGAGATCTATTCCTGTATCCGTGTCTTCTATCACTAACTGATGATGATCAGGGTCAAGTGCCTGCAAACAGTTTCATGAATGTTACAGTTATTTCCCCTGAATACTCTCTTGACATTTTTCAATAAACCTAAGGATAAATCAAATGAAAATCGTTCCGCTTTTCAAGGATTCATATTGTTTTACGGGCTAGTATGAAAGTTTTTTCTTGGGGTTTAACATTGGGTTTCATAGCAATGCCGTATTTCACAGGTTGGTAGTTTTACCTAATCATTAAATTTCCTGTAGGGACAAGAACGTGACCTGGTCTGTGTTAAAACTATAAACTGCTCATATGAAGTGTGTGCACTCACAACCCTTGATCAATGACAAGTTAGTGATTTGAATTCAGCGACTTATTACTCAATGATGGAGGTAGTAGTACTTAAATACTTCTGTAGCTCATTGTTTATCATGAAAAACTAAGATGTATGTACCTGTGCTCGAAACTTTAAGAAATCCTGAAACGATATTCTCGATGTACAGTTCACACCTAGCTGGTCCAGTATATCACTTGTCCACTCTTCTAAGCTCAGTTGTTTGCACATAAAAGCAAAATTGTCCCTGTTAGAATTAAAATAAGCAATATGAATATGAAAAGTGAAGATAAGAAATGCGAGGCCTTATTATATACTCCGGACAAAAAAATTAGAATATGTTGGCATTATTTAAACTTACTTGCTGTACATTCTAGCAATATGCGCTGGATGCAAAAAAAGATTCTGTTTCTGATTTTGCATGTTTTTTTTGTTCCACTTACAGCTCAGGAGGCTATTTTAACAGGCTCTTAAAGGCCCGTAATCTAACTAAATTGACGTGATCAGTTGAAATATTTAGTATTTTCGTATATGGAATATTTCCTGCACTTGCTTCTCTTCCTACAACGTTTTGGTCGCTACGTTATAGCCTGAGGTCACACACATTTAAACAAACTGGGTTCAATTTGCATACATTAAGCGGGAAATAGTAGTATTTCCCAAGACGGAGGGAAATACAGGGAATTACTGGTATTTTCCGGGAAATAATTGGCATCATAACCAGTATCAAGAATTTAAAGATGCCTCTCTTGGTGTAAACTCATAGGCTTCTTTGTGAGTTTAAGTTAATATAAATGTACCTCGATTGTTTCAAACTTATAAAATCCTTAGAAATTGAATTCCAAGCTTTAAATTTACCAAAGAAAACACTCGTGTACTTTGATTTTTCTTCTTTGATTTTGCATTTATTTAAACTTAAGTCGTATAGCCAACCATATAAGCTGAGTTATGACGGCTGACCAAATGAATTATTTTATCGGTACATGTATCATGACGTATGAATTGAAGCCGAGAATTCTTGGTCTGGACAAGCATATGATTCAAAAGTAATTAAGTTTACAAAAATCGGAAACAATCAAGGCAATGGCAAAAAACTTTTATGGAAGTGGCTGCTCGTCTCGTAATCAGGCAACTGGAATTTTTTCTAGTCGTCCTAAAACCAGACCAGCAGCCTATACTTGTATATTCTCGGCTTCGCCATGACGTCATACTGACAAGTTAACCAATCAGATTATTAGATCGCGTTCATTCGATGAAAGCTGAGGAATCACCTTTCCAGAATGTAAATAATTTATCAGTACCCTGATGTGCGAAGACGAGAATTAAAATCTTCCAAGTTCCAGTTACTGGGCGAGCAGCCACTTCTAACTTTTATTGCAAAGTTTGTCAGTTAACAGAGATGAAAAAATGTAGCTCGATGAGGATACAACTACCCTCATTTGTTTCCCTGTCCGGCTAAATCAGAAGAGGAGACTCTGGGTCTCCCTGCCCAGGACCAAATGAGGAGAGACTGCCTTGTCAAAAATGCAAGTATCGGGCTGACGACTGTGACTTTTGAAGTCTACTAATTAGACAAAGTGTGTCAAAACAAATTTTTATTTATAAAAGACACGCTTCTAAAAGTTAGAATTCGTGCAGTTCAATTAGAAACAACAATAATTCAAAATACAAAACCTATTCAAAAAACCATCTTTGTCGTCGTCACAAGATTCAAAAAGTTTTTTCAGTCTTTCCTCTTCGCTTGTACTGCTGGAACCACTCTCGGTACTCGTTTGTGAGTCAAGAGAACGATCCCTGTTATTGTCTCGCCTAGTAAGCTCTGCCATAGCAGATCCGTCTTCATTTTCTTAAAATATTACAACAAATATCATGCAGCATCTCAAGTTTTTTTTTTTGGACTGCAGGTAACCGGATGTATTATCTCCTGGTGCTCTACCTACCAGCAATAGTCATCACGAGCACAGGGAACCAGTGTCTTACCGGATGTTGTCTGACATATTCCAAATGACGGATTGGATCTATGAAGACCACAGAAAGAGTCGGTGAATTACGGAAAGTTCCGGAAACGTTCGCCGATATGACTATTTAAAATAAAATAACAAATTAATTGATAGCCGTTTAGTTTAATGTTTTGTTTTAGAAAATAAATGTGTCAAATTTATGTTTTTTTTAACACATTGCCAAAAACCTTCTGGGTGGACCGAGTAACCTAGGAGATTTGGCAATCTTTTAACTTTTTCTAACCCCCCACGCATGGCCATAATATTCAGTTATGACGGTTAGCCATTATCAAAGATGATGATGATGAATACTAGGTCAAAACTCAATAAGAAATGATCATAGTCTCAGTATATCGTCATCCGTGTACATGCAGGAAGTTAGACTGCTAGAGAGAGTTTCACTGAGCTTCACCTGCAGCACCCCATGGCCACCATATGGACAGGAGACACCAACCAGGCTGACACAATCGTTACCAACACCAACATAAACCAGCAACTCTTGTATATGATTTATGACACATACTCTGAACAAATGATCAAGTTTCCTGCAAGAGTCCAAAACACCCTCAATCTATTTCTTGCAAACAGAGATCCTTCGTGGTGATATGCAAACCAATACCAGGAGTGAGCGACCCCAGCAGAGTCGTTGTCGAAGCGGACGCGCAGACAGCCAGGAAAAAGACTCTGAGGTAGAGAATCGTACTTTGGAGAAAAGAAAATCTTGGTAATATGAGGGTTGAAATTCATTTGTCTTCCAACTTACCACGTATCCACAGTACGGTCATTGACATCAATGACCTTCAACACGGCATACTCGTCTATCATGGAAGACATGATTCCCACAAAGCAAACATCCAACCGTTCAACCAGCTGTTGGTCCACCGCAAGGTCAATCGCTAATCACCACGGCGTTGACAGCGGTTCCGGCATTGACAGTGGTTCCAAATTCAAATGCGCGTTTTTACGCAGATACTTGTGAATGTTGTTGCCTTTTCTGTTGTCTTTGTGAGTAACAGCCAGTATATATTGTTTCAGCATAGATCACGTGAAATTATGTCTAAACAGGCATCTCATTTGAGGAGAATATCCTCGGTAAATACGAAAGTTTTGCCGAAAATCGACTGTTTTCGCTTTCGACATTAATTATAAGTGTTAATATTCAGACACGAAACAAATTGAATAACCGCGGACAAACTTCCACCATTTCTCTGTAAGTCTGCCAATTGTCACCTTGTAATATGCCGTTTTAAAAGAGATACAGGCGTTTAAAGTTGACAAGGCACACGAATCTGGCTAACGGGATTGGCAGTTCTTTTTCGTAACGATTATAGGTGAAAGCAGCTTCCGTCAATTTTTATGTTAACGGAAACAGCAGTGTCGAAAAACTCGAAAACTACTGAAAATTGCGTGTTTCAGCCGTTTTGCATCGCTTGTTTGCTTCCTTTTCTGCCCAAAATGACATTACAGCTAATGCACGCGAACTGCGGGTAAATAACACTTTTGACATAATGTTATCAGACGCATGTACAACAATACAGCTGTACACAATGTATATAATTTAGTTACTGATGACTCCAGTCGGGAAAGTTACATCTACACCAATTTTGTGGAAAAGAACAAATAATATGTCAACACTCAAGTGTACACAGTCGCATTCTCTTCATCGCCCTTGAAACAAATGCATGTACATTGAACTTTTAGTACATATGTAGGGAGGCCATACATAAGTATTATAATGTGATCGCCTACATGGTCGAGTCGGTTAGGTCGCTGACTTGTAATCACAAAGATCATGAATTCGAGCCCCGCTACTAATCACGACTCTGTGAGAAAGTTTGAAGTTCCATACGCAGGATAAGGGTCTCATACTAGTCCTTACCAGGAACAATGGTGAGATCAACTGTCCGCCTGTACATGACTGAAATAGTGTTGAGGAACTGCACGAAGATCACGCAGGAAGACAGGGCATTCTAGGGCATCACACTCCAACATTAGTATAGACGCCTACAAGGCTGTAAGTCCAGAACGGCCCACTTCCAGAACGGACCAGTACCAGAACGGCTCACTACTGGAAAGGCCTAGTCCAGAACGACACTCTTTTAAGAATAATTGAATTACAGTAAAAACGATGAATTAATCATTAAAGGGAATTGTCGCTGGTCAAAGTTTACGTGAAATTAATGTTGCACCAGGAACTCGTCACTTTGTCACAATATTGTAATGTCCTCCTGGCAGTTTATAACACTTCATCTTACCCCCGAGTCTTAAACTATGTTAGTTAGGGCAGGGCAGGGTTACTACACAATATACAATACTGCCTTTAAATAGAGAACAATCTATCATATCAGACTTGGTATGCAAGTTGGTCTTGGCTAGAAGAACACCCTTACTATATGCAAGTCAATAGGTTATAGATCAAGGTCGCCGTGGCCCTTCTGACCTAGTCGTTAACTCCTTCCACACTCCTTCCACACTGTTTGCACAAGGAACTTGAAATTTGCCACAATATTGCTATGTCATCCTGGTACAACACTTTAAATCTGACCCAAGGGCCTTAAGATGTGTGGGTTGAGGACAGTGCGGAATCATGTCCATTCCTACACAATATATCCACTACTGCCTATTAAAAGAGAATAGTTGAGCATATGCCACTCAAAATTTGTATTCATGTTGGCTATGACTAGTGGATCATCTCTCCATATAGTAAGATCAGTAGGTCTATCATCCCAAGGTCATCGTGACCTTGAAAAGTGAAGTCAATCCTTGTCCAAAATTAATACGGCGCGGGGATACGAGATGGCTTGCCGTCGGCAAAATTTTAGTTATATACTAACTTTTACACGTGCCAAACAATAACACAGTTGATTTACATTATTGAATTTTTCATTTGTTGCTGTGATGACAGCCTTGTAAATAGTCTGTATCAAACAGGTCAACACCAGTTATGCCCAAGGTCAGAATAACAGTAGAGGATGTTGAAATTTATCCCATGACTGTCCCCTAATAAAGCCCCAGGTCCAGGTGAACTCGTACTACGAGTTCTTAAAGAGCTACACCACAAGAGTGCACACACCACCAGAAACTAGCAGTGTCCTTCCAAACAGGAAAAGTACAGTCGTCGATCCTGTCTGTAAGAAATCAAAGGCCATTAACTGCATGTCAAATACTCTTACCTGCATTGCTTCCAAGTATTGGAGCATATTCTGGTTTCCAACACCTTGGAAGCATTTTGGCAAGAATAAGTTGCTAAGCCAGTACCAGCATGGCTTTAGCTCTAAGCATAGATGTGATTTCAAACTTATTAGCTCCACACAAGCGGTATTGTACGGCATTGAGAATGGTAAACAAACAAATATAATAGTTATGCATTTCAGTAAAGCTTTCGACAAGGTTGACCACAAAAAACTTATATGCAAACTTAACGAGCTTGGGCATCACGGTGGATACAATCTTTTCTAATGGGCCGTACTCAGAAAGTACCGGTAGTAGCGGTGATTGCACTTTAGACACCTTGTCTATCCCGTCCGAACTATATAGAAAAACTGGATTGGATTCTTTTGTCTTTAGTTATAGTGAGGGTTTTTTTAAATGTCTCCTCCGTGTTTGTAACAAGCCAAGGTAAGCACGATGATTTCATAACGATCTGCAGTTCTTAAATTAAGACTTGGGAGTCTCACTTTGTGGTCGCAATAAAAAGAAGGCGCCAGAAGGGAGTTGGTCTATAAAGCTAACCAAACGATAAATTAGTCTAGTTGTTTTTCTGTTCTCGAAATTTGGAAGTTAAATGTAAACGCTTGTCTTACCTGCATAAACAGATTGTCTTGTAAGCTACATCGCGACGGATCATCTCAAACACATCCTTATTCATCAGCGGTTTGCCGAGCTTTCAAACAAACATGAAATTATATAATGAATGCTCTGGATTACAGGAATGACTCAAACATAACTTCATGCAACTTGACATCAAATTTAGTATATGAAATAATAAGTTTCTTTAACTGCTTCCATCAACAAATGTATATTTCACCGAGTTGTGACCTTAAATAAAATGTAAGGCATAAATGTAAAATTCCAAAGACAGCGGCCCTTTCGGGTAACGAACTACATGTGGTCAATTTATTTATTGTTTGAGGTAGTTTTTGTCATCAGATTAATGTTGTTCGTACAGTCTAAGTTACAGGGGTAGTGTGTGATTAGCATTTGACATAACACTATACTGTATAAACTTACTCTGTAGTCTTCTGTTGAATCATGGGCTAATCGTTGAGGGGCTCGTATCTCACAGACAAAGACTGACGCAAGCACGTACAGCACAACCAGGTACAAGGAAAAACCGTGAAAAGAGGAGGCGCCTTATTACAAAATGTATTGTAGCATTGCAAAACATGTTACAAGTACTTAAATGTAGACTATAGTCTGTATGTTAATGCTCAAAATCAGAACGTCTCATGAATACATATTTTCTGTTTTACTGATAAGAGTGACATTTACATGCGTGAGCAATGAAACAAAGTTTTTCTTACAGCAAGGTACCCTCGTTTTAGGTAACTGACCAGAGTTAAACCTGACATTTGATTTTGTCTAATGTATCCATTACATTGTTTGGGGTATGCTGTATTCAAAACAAGAAACCATTTAATATTCTGAGAATGTTTCTTTATCTGCCGCATAAAAAGTATGTCTATTTTGTTTCTTAAGTACCAAATTTTTCAGCGCGCGTTTGTTGCGTTTGCCTGCCGAGTCTTGTTTGACGCATAAGGCATAAGGCGAAATGTATAAACACCACAGTATGTTTTTAATCAATTTATTTAAAAAATAATCCAATATACACATTGAACTCATGATATAATTTTAGCATTTAGCATTCAAATATTACTTGATCATAATAGTTTGATTGAATACAGTCAAATCTTAAAAATGAAACAAACAAAAAACACTAAAGAGATAGACAGTGCTTAAATTAAGAAAAATACAAAATCATAAACTAGTGAATTCATACAACGATCAAATAGAAATGCACAAGTTAAACCAAATCTTAACCCGAAATGGAAAGCGTTCAAACAGGACTGAATGATTAGACCAAAAGGTTTTGTAGAGTCATTCAATCATGAGCTTTTGCACTCGTCAACAGTATGTCATTACCGTGACATTATGTCATTATGTGTTTGATGACTGTTCCATTCATGACTCAATAGTATCGTGTACTGTACGGTACCAAACGGATAGATGTTTTCATTGGCTTGTTTAATCGTGCCGTTTTAGTACAGTGGGGAACAGTTATTTTTATGCAATCTGTTTCATTGATATTTTCTGTTCAGCCACGTTTCGTTGGTAAAATAATAACTAAACTTAGTGGGAATACATTGCTCGTAATTCAAATGTTATACTAGGTTGATCAAATGGAAAAATTCAGTTTACATGCTATGAACCGGTTGAAAATCCAATAAATGATATTCCAGGTAACTGACCATTCTGATACACTAAAACAACACAACACTTCATTATGCCATTGTTCGATGAATTTTAGACATGTACACCGTTTATTTCTGACATTTTGTTTGTTGCTCTTTATTGAAGCGTTGTACTGCAAAGTTTTATGTAAGCATGCATTTTTCATATTACCTTTTCTCATAGATGGATGAACATGTATCTATGTAACAGGCTTCTGTTGATCTGGTTGATTGTGAATGTTTCAGGATTATTTATCTTATTATCCATTGGTGACCTTGACTATATAGGTGTATGCCAACATGAACATTACTCAAAACGCTGTTCAGTCCCTTTTACATAGCAGGGGTAAACACGAAGGGTTTCCCAGTAAACCGTAGAATTTGCATCATGTACAAACACTTACCCACACATTTCACCCAAAGTTGCACAAGTATTTCATACATTATTTCTACGTTTGCTCATAAAACTTAACGAACAGTTCTGGTAAGATAGAACATCTAGACAAAATAAAATATATCCATGTAACGCCCTACGACGCAGACAAACGTTATGCATGTAATGTAACGTCTTATTTGAGAGGATGTCGTATTTAAAATCGGAAAGAGATCAAATACACAATCAGGATTTTCAGCAGGGCTTCTTTGCGTTTAATATGACTTTCACTTTGGCCCCCTCTGAGCGAAGTCCGATTGCGGGATACGCATTATAAAGAAATGTCTTCAACTCTGTTTCTCCAATCTGAAAATGATGAAACTGCAAAGTATTTCAAGACAAGATGTTGTAAGCACGATAATAGTGTACATTGTAAATGTCCCAGAAATAGTGTCATATTGTCATACAGTCAAACTTGTGAACAAATGCCGGTCAATACTAAACATTGTTTATCAAGTTTCATCATCACTTGTCAGATAAACTGGCTATAAGCATTAACCGAATAACGATTTATCCGAATTTCGTGCATATGGTTTCATATTCTGCAAACTGTCGCACTTGACAAATCAAATACAAAGTGACTTTGTTTCGAATCTACAATGGCAGAATTTAGTTCATCTACCTTAAAACGCTTTAAAAAGCCAGAGACTTTGACGCTGATCACCTTTCGTAATGTCATTGTTCCATGTATTTTGGGCATTTTCACCGTCTATGTCTGCTATTTTCTTTATTTGTTGCCCTTTATCATAGTATTGCACTGCACATTTTTATATGAGCATGTATTGTGCCTGTTACCTTTTCTCATAGCCAGATGCACATGATTCTGAGGAACATACTTCTGCTGATTTAGTTGATTGTGGATGGTTTCAAGATTATTCAGCTTACTATACTTTTGCCTCCTGTACACTAATCAACGCATTTCATCCAAAGTTGCACTAGTATTTAATACATCATTTCTACGTTTACTCATATAATTTAATGAACTTTTCTGGTAAGATATAAAATCTAGAATAAATACAATAAATCCACGGAACGCCCTACGACGCAAGCAAACGTCATATAATTTGGTGAAATAACATAGTGTAGCGGTGCCGTAAAACTTATCTCACCAACATTTTCAACATGTCTCAAATTGCTTCCTAGATTTTTACTTGTGTTTTTGCTTCTAGCAATTACTTTTACATTTCATGTAATTTTGAAGAAATTATTTTTTTCACCGAAAACTTTGAAGGAGCAGGTTTAAATACAGGCTAAATATTGACATGACTATACAATCAAAGATGACAATGATATTCCTATTGGTACTATTATTTGTAATCAAAGTTCAATATAGGAATTCATAAGCTGTGACATATTTTGAACCCCACTTATGTTAAACAAGATGACTAGCGTTCATTTGACTGTTCATCATAACCAGATCTCTGCATATGTAATCGTAGTGTAAACTATGTCACACTGGAACATGTTCTGATGATAAATCCAAACGTTTCACCCATACGGTAAAGAGCAAACTATTTTGCAAAGAGATACACAAAGGAAACAAATAAAGTCACATTATATCGGTTTATGTATCATTATAAAACTTCTACTTTCATAATACCTCCTGGTTTACCGATTTAACCCGGTTCACGTTAACAGAAATGCTAACAAACACATTGACCCTATGAAACCATGAATGTAACTTATCAGTCATACCATTAATACATACAGCACAATTGCTATGATTTCAACCTTGAAAACGACACTGAGGAACGTTAAATTGTTCTTCTTGTTATAAATGTTATTAATAAATGTTATTAAATTTACCTTGATATGTCTCAAACATATTCGAACTTAAACATAATCTGTTATCCGAACATACATGTAGTATATTATCACATGTGAATATGGTGAAGATATAAAAATGCAATAGGTATATGCAACATAAAAATGTCATGGTGTAAAATACCGTATTTATTTAAAACAAATATTGTGCATATTGTGTTTACCGGTACCTTGAAGAAAGAGTTCTATTTGATAATGGATATGTTTTACATTTAGACATAAATAATGTGCTGAAATATGTGCAAAGGATCAAAACACGTGCACAATCATTTAATGTGATTCAGAATCCGCATTTGCCTCAACTGGATGTTACGTGTAAAGCACGAGTATAAATCCGAATGCAAGAATGGCTTTTAATCATGAGCCAAATTATTTCACATCTGATAATTAGTTAACTTTAAACGTTATAGGTATACAATAAAACAAAATATAAAAGAATGAAATGCGAATGTCCGAGACATTTACTTATATTTGGTTTCGGGTAACTACCAATGCATGTACATGTTTCTGACGGCTAAGACTGTTATCATATTACCATTTATTTGCTAGGTCATCGGGCATTTTTTGTGGGAGTATAAATAACGGAAAAGTGCTAAAGCTGAGAAGTTGTTCTTGCAATTACAATTTACTATATGTAATATATTGAGCACTATTTGCCACGCCACTCTTTGACGACAAAAGAGCTCTCAGACTTTGACATATTCACGAATTTTGATATGTTCAGGTTTTTATGATGTACATTTACATGCATGTTATTATTCGTAAAAAGTGTTTACATTTTCTTTTAATATAGCACACTATAGTATTCCATTTCAGTTTTCAATATATTTTTGTGCTAATGCTTTTTGCCTAGCCTAATACTCCATGTATGTGGACAAGAGAAAAAGAAGTATCATCCTAAATGTATCTTACTAAACACAAGAGCTGTCACTCGTAAGTGAAGAATGCCCCCGAGGTGGTGATGCTTTAATATGGTTCTTGTGTATTGTAGTACTATTCATTGCCAAAATTACCCATATTCACAGTTTGGTATGAAATTATTGCATATTTCAATCTTGCAAGGTGATCTGACCGAACATTTACAGAAAGAAAGGCAAATAATTCACAAATAAAGACAATAGAGATTTAGGGTTCTTTTGCACTGCACTTCCCCTCAATGTCCTCTCATTGTATGCAATTTGAAAGAATTTCTTTCAGCACTGAAAGAGCTATGCTCTTCACACACACATGTAAGAAAAGAGGATACTTAAACATTACGCAAGGTAGGGTTTCACTTCCCCTTATTGTGTTAAAACGGTATGACGTTTATAGCTATTCCCTTAAATGCCAAGAAAATGGGAGCTAATTCAGAAATAAGGTTATATAGTGCAGATATTGCATTTAACACCTTTGGTACTGTAAGAGTTAAGCAAAATGTAACAAAGGGTGATAATTAAAAATTATATATAAATTTATATACATTATAAACTCTTCTTTTGCCTATTTTTTAATTATATATATTGCCCTTTTCGGCATTTCACGGGGTTTAAACATAAAGACAATGATTTATGAAGGAATACCATGTGCAGCAACATGACTTATGAATAATCAAATAAAATTTCGCCTGTTTGCATATTGTACATTTTATTACGTTATAATTGTGAAACGCTATGATTTTTATATTTGTATTTATTTGCGTTTATATAAATTGCAATTTGTATCCATTTTATGCTGAGTGAGGACTTAAACATTTTTGACAAGTACAATAAATCATGGCGGCTTTGACTGCCCTATATCACTGACGTGAACTAACATAATATATGTGATACATGTAGTTCATTTAACCTTCTGCAATAATGATGTGAATGTAATAAAGCTTTCTTGAAAGTCCCTCCCATCACTCTCTAAAAAGCCAAATAAAACACATTTCCGAGGACGGAATTCCAAGATAAAGACTTTTGTTATGTCTTGATAGATTATAGTTTTGATATTTCTTGATGGATCATATAGAGGAAAAGTCCTCAGTTTCAGCGATATCATCCCTTGAATAGTTTAAGCATATGTAATTACAGTCTGCTTAAAATGGCGATTTCTAAAGTTTTTTCTTCTTCTTTAATTGCTGTAGCTGTTAGGGTTCTATAATTTACAATGTACTTGTAGCAACAGTGATAAAAGGACAATATAACTATTAATTCTTTTGGGTTTCATCAGATGCTGTCAAGTGGTTTCGATTAAGGTTGTTTAAAGAAACGGCTGACGACATAGATAGTGTATGCATACATATATAAGTATCTGCGTGTATATGCGTCATATATAAATAATTAAATTTTGAAGCACGTTCTACAACTACGGGAAACTGCACTGATGTTCAGATTTTAGTTTTACATTATATACTTTGTTACATATACATGTATATAATTATTACAAAGTCTGTACTTCATTAAAAGAGTCAATATTGATATCATGTATGTATTTGTTTTTCAATTCAATTCGTTTTTATATGCAAATAATACAGTATAGCCACGACAGGTATTTGGATAAACATGTATGTTGTTAATTTCATAGTGTCCATAATTGAACAGGACACAACTGTCCTCTAAGCTAGAGAGTCATATACATATTATTTCGGTATTCTTTTACTTATTCAGACTCCCAATAATTATGGTGTTTTGGTAGGGTATTTAATTATTCGTTTCTTTCCAAATATGCGTGGTGAAATTTGCTGATAGAAACACATAACTTGCTATTATCATTTGCGTATTTGAGTTGATTTGACTCTTCGTGCATCATCATGTATTTCGATTCTATAAGGACACTTGAACTTCCCCTTGAAAAGAATAGCATTTGTTTAAAACTAAGATTATGTTCATGTCCGTTTGAATGAGGCAATATGTGTGTTACACATAAAGTTATTTAATAATGCCTATTACCATTCTAACAAAGTAGACATAGATCCATCTCTTCATTATAGTGAAGCATGGCGCAGTAAAAAATATAAGCACAGTGTGTGTATTCATTCCTGATTGCTGACAACGATCTGTAAATCTTAAAAGCCATTGGCCCAAGAAAAGTAATCTTATAACCATACTTCTGTTGTAAAACCTTGAAAGAACTCCATCTAGCGGATGGTAGTATAGCAGCATTTACAAAATATGTATTCATTAAAGGATTATATTAAAACCGGTAAAATATCACCATAGTAGTTGACAGAAAAATGATCATAGCAAAATATGTTACTTTTCTTCTTTTTTTACAACATTTCAATCAGTAACATCTCCCTTTGTACCTTTTAATAAAGAATGATAAGGGTTTCGTCACCGGTAGGATTACATACAAGTTCGTGAAATTGGTGACATAAATAAACTTCCGTTGAATGATTTGAAGTTATTCTAGTTGTTCATAAAGAATGAAGACGCCAGTGTTTTATAAAACCATTTTTTTACACAACCAAACAAAACATCACAGTTCATATCCTCAATTTCACAAAAGAACATGGCAAAATACAGGGAAAATAACAGTATACAAACTTTATACAAAATGTTGTATACAAAATTAGATTACATTTAAAAACTAAGAATGACGTACCTATGTACTAATCATAACATTTTGCAAATTACTCAGTATTAATTACTCATGGAAATATTTCAGTAAACTTACAGCTTAGTCAACAATAATGGGACGCGGATTTAAAGGTTTTGTTCTTAAAAGAAGCGTACTCTACTCTTATGCCTGTACAAAACTTAAAACAACAGTTAAGTTCATCTTGTTACGAAGAAGTAGACACAGTCTATTCTTCTGAGCACATCGTAACCTTGGGGCATACTTTTAAAACGAATCCGATCAAATGAGGGTAAGGAAAAATTTCTTTTCAAATTAAGAGCAAAAATCTATCGTTTTAACGCAGATATTTGCTAGCGAAATGGGCGTTTTCGTTTAGAATAATTATAAATAAGATCCATAAAGAGGGTCAAATGGGGAAATTAATCAGGCTAAGATAGATTGACAACGGATGATTTACGTAAACACACCGATGTGAACAAATTCATGTTATCTTAAATGTATGCATTAATACGGATTGTATGTTATCTAAATACTCCTATGTACACTGGTTCACTTTATCTTTCTTTTACCTTTAGTAATTCACGTATTAGCATAACAGCAATGTGACCATGAGTTCCTTTTGCTTTTCAATGCTATTTATTGTCTTTATCTACAGACAAACATTTCAATAACATGTCTGTGAAAGCTCCTACAAGGATTTTGGTGTAAGAGCAGGGAAAAAGCTATTGTATTATATCTGGTTTTGAATCAGTTTGTTGTCAATGTCTCAGAGCTTTCTTAGCCCGAATCCAACAGTTTCAATCTTTTGTTCTCTTTTGACCATTGCAAACTATGATCAATATGTTTAGTCTGATTCTGATCTTGATCAGTGTTCAGTCAATCCTTTTCTCAGCAAACCTTTTAGAATGAGTAATACATGTAGTATTAAATTTTCTGAATGGATAAGCTAATTTTAAAACAGTATCAGGTTAAAAGTTGAAAACCTGCTAAAGATGTAATTGTTTATTCAATACTGAATATGTCATCTGTGCACCCATTACTTTGGAATAATTGTTATTTCATCAATAAGCGAAACATGTGAGGAGACTTAAGCTGCTTAATGTTTCTGTTCCACACAAATATTTTATACTTCAGGTACACCTGAGGTTCAAGTACTGCATTTTTGTACTGGTAAGGTGTACTGTAGATAAGCTCTATTATGGTTCACTGCAGATATATCTGTGACAATCTACAACTGCTGTTATCGTCCTTTAAAATTTCAGAACTGAGATTATATTTGAGGAGAAACATTTTGTCACTGATCTTCAGTATAAGGGAGGACTATAAGTATGAATAAGTGTAAGTAGAAATTAATTGATTCCCATAAGGGAACTTCCTAAAACTATTGGGAACAGTTTGACTTCATTGTAATAATATACAATATATTGACATATTATGCAATATATTTTCAAACATTGCGATGCTAAAATATGTGTGAGCTTTTTTATGTGAACATGATAATTTATAAAAAGTGTGTATACATACAATAAAGTTGTAGAAAACCTTTGTAAATAAGTGCAATTATTGTACATTGATAACTCTTGACTCAGTGTCGTTTTACAATATTTTGTTAAAAATACAAACATTTTGTAAACTTTCTAAAGTTGTTTTACTTGTTAGGTACATGTCTGTGTGTTGATCTGCCCCTTATTGGTACAGCTTCACATCAAGGCAGGCATAACGCATATAATGTATTTTACACGGAATGGTATAATACTAGTACATGTATGTATTTGTACTACATTCCCTTTTATTGGTATTTTAGTAAGTATTGTTGCGTAATATAAAGTTCTCCTGTTTTTCTACATAAGTCTGTTTTTACGTTTTAAAGATTGATAACTAAATATGATTATGTAAAATTAGTCTGTGAAAAACTGTTAAAGATTCTCATCAGAACATCATATTCATTACACGGTGGACATAATTTTTCTATAGGTAGTAATTCGGAATAAGTGTAGACTTTGTCACATATAAGATAAAGATTCCTACTCTTTCTTACATAAACGTGTAGATGTTTGTAACACAGCATTAATTGTTTACTTTTTTTAAAGACTTACTACGTGCACGTATACGCGTAAGTCAATGCTTACAGTAAAAAGTAACTGCATACAACCCAAATAAGATTGCCAAAATAGCCCTATAAAGCTCACATGAGACCTAGGTATGACCATGTGACCAAGTTTCAACCCTAAACTATCAATCATAAACACAAATATTCTGTTTAGCCTTGACAAGACAAGCCTTCTGACCAATTTACATATGACTTCTAGAGTACCAACAAGGTTTTCATCGGAATTGACCTGGTGGCCTAGTTTTTAATCCTAGGTAATTTACACAAATATTCTGACCAATTTTCATGATGACCGTGTTGTAAATTTCACCTGTATGACATACACACGGTTTCTAACCGGGTAACTTAGGAATTTCTTCACCTCAGATGACCCATATACAATTTCCACCTAAATTTCGTTAAGACAATCATATTGACAAAGTTTCATGAAGATCCAATGAACACATTGCAACCTATATTGCATTCACAAGGTTTTGCTATGATTGGACCCCGCTGCCTAGTTTTTTATCCCGAATAATCCATTTTCAAACTTAAATCTAGATTTTATAAAGACAGTTATAATTACAAAGTTTCAAGAAGATTCATTGAAAAATGCAAGCCTCTATCGCAAACACAATGTTTTCCTATAATTTGACCCTGTGACCTAGTTTTTGCCCTAAATAACACATATTCGAGCTGGACTTAGATTTTACCGAGGATGTCATTCTAACCAAGTGTCATGAAGATTTAGTTAAAAATGCAGCCTCTATTGCATGCATAATGTTGTGTGTGGACAAACGACAGACGACAGACAAACGACGGACACCAGGTGTCGTGCTGAAGCGAGCTAAAATAATTTCTCATACGTTAAGGGAAAAAGCTTGAACAGCTTATCGTTTTGATTGAGTTATCATGGTCCTCATCTGTAAGATTTGTGTGCAGGCCTAGGCATATATTGTAGGCTGTGATAGTTTTTATAATATTTCTCTAGATTGTTTACATTTTTCTTTTTACTCTTACATTTGTCAAATAAATCAGGAAGTCTATCAAATCTGCCTGTCATATAACTTCACCCCGCGTTGCTATAATTAAAGCTATATAACGTGTTTCTGCATAAATACGATGGGTGATCCAGAATGTACCGGACTGTTGCTACATATCTTTAAAGAGGCACTCCCTGCATCTAGCAGATTATACTTTCGAAACGTAGATTGTGTGTTCAATGAACGTAAAATGATAATTAAATTCAAATTCAAAGAAGTACCTATGGCGAAAAATGCCTCATTTTACCACAATTAATCAATATAGAGGCTTTCTGTAATAAATCCCATCCACCCATTAATTGTACAACAACAAATCTACATATATTATTGAATGGTTTATGGTACTACATTATATTTTGAACCGCTGATTTTATCGCTAATGACTGAGAATGCATAGCTGAAACTTTTAGGTTAAGTTATAATACTTCCAAAGATTCTATTATATATGTTTTGAGGTTATTTAGATTGATATCAGTTATAGGGTATGTCTCATTAATCACTCAGTACTTAAACTTGATTGTTCGTACATTACAGTTATCACAAATAATGATTTTCTCAGAAAAAAAACGGAATACAAAGTCAGTGTTAAGGATGTTGATAGTGCTGTTCACTTTGGTAAAGAAAGATGGTTTTTGTTTATATTTTTATGTGGTATTTGTGTAATATATTTTAAATGTACTCGTCTGAAATTGATAAAACGAAGATTCATTTCCGTGTGCATTACCTAGTGGGATAGAGCACGGTTCTTGCATGTAAAAATAAAACGAAGCTGTTGACAGTAAAAGGTAGAATGTTAGGTGAAAACATGTAAGAATAGAATTCTAAAATATTTATTAAGATTCCTTTGAAAAGGCATTGATATTTCGAGTAGCCATGTACTTATGTAAGCAAATGCGAATCAAATATAGGATCAACAGATCTTTAGGTTTGAAAAATATTTACAAATCCGTTATGTCTGAGATTTATTGTCGGTGCATTTTTAGGATCGTGTTCTAGTTTTTCAAACAGCACCTCGTCCATGTGTAAAAGCAGAAAATTTAATTTCAATTCATTCTTAGATTAAGTTTTTGAATAGCATTGATCTTGAAAGGAACTTAAGGCAACTAACTTGAAACTAGAGTTTGTTTAATAATATGGTTTCAAATGTACAGTGCTTACAAACTCCTTTACCAAAGATTAAAAATAAACTGCGCACATCCGGGCTGTTTCATAAGGATATATCTCGCGTGTTGCTGTGGCTTATTTCGCACTACTGGTTTGACTTCATGTATATACAATTCTTGTCCAAGTCTATAAATAGTCTCATAATTATGATAGCTATTTATCTGAAGTTTATGAAAACCGATTTCTTAAAACTCTCAGAATCTAAGATACTTATTATGTATAGTACAATTAAAATTAAACATGTCTTCATAATCCTGTAAGAGGATTGTACACTATTTATAAAAAAAGAGTTGTAAAAATCTAACTTTCTCGTTAAATGGGATTTATTCTGTTCAGAAAGTGACATACAATGTACGTTAAGTTTATCAGTATCATTATGGGTCACCATTGAACTTTAATGAATATTACACGAAAAATGATTTCCCGGTAAGCAAAAAGTAAGACGAATAAAGACTTGAACTTCCATTTGTTTATAAGTCTCTTTGTAATGCAGTTTCCTAGATACTTCTGTAAAATTCAGATTGAAATGTAGTATTGTTTTCTAAAGATACACGTACTTAACATAGATTTACCAGAAGTGAATGTCGCGAAAGGATTAAGGACGTTTACAAAATAAATGTGCATTAAGCTCACGTATTTAATTTAGATCTACACTATACTGAGGAAAGTTCTTCAAATCATATTCATAATGTTAATAACTAGATTAAAATTTTAAAATGTCATCTGTTAAAATGTTGACATACGTAGTTTCTGTCTTAAAATCTTTACGAATTTAAAAGCAATATAATATACGTGGACTTAGAAAATGGGTCCAGATGAGCATTAATTATTACTTCGCAAATGTAAAATGACAAATAACTAATTTTCACCAAATTTCGACTAGGCGTAACCATTTAAAAAATGATGTTTATTGGAAATGGCATTCACAAATATACATGAAAATGATTATATCATGTCTTTATCGTAAAACATATTACCATAGCAACCACTAATTCTGTGACATTCGAAAAAGTGAAAATGAGGGCACGGTCAATAAAAATGAGGATTTATTAAAAAGTTGAAAAATGACAACAAAATTAAAACAAGCGAAATTCTAAACAATAAATTATGTCTTATCAGGTAAAATTTCAAGAAAAAATACCGCCATATGAATGTGTAACAAGGCAATCTACAACGTCAAATATATTGACGTTAAAATTACTGTTTTGACGTCACAAACGTCATGTGAAGAATAACAATGTGTGTTATCTGAAAACAAGCATAACTTTAAATGTAGCCGGTAGATTTACTTGAAATTTTCAATTCATAGTCAACAGACTTCACACTTTTAGAAAACATGTAAAACAAAATGTGTGATTTTTACTCATCTGGACCCATTTTCACAGTCACAGTCACATATATAAAGTTACAAAAATCAGGACATTTTATCCGCCTTCTCGCCTGTGTGAATAACACCACATTTCTAATTAACAATGATCAGTTTGAAACTCATCGTTGACTGTGAAAGTATTGTTTCTGAATATACACAAAGAAACGGTTTCTGTTGTTTCGCACTAAACCTCCAGACTTATTATGTGTAATTGACTGGGACCCTGGTTTGTACTTTTGGCTTTATTTGGTCGATTTATACACTCAGAGAAAATCTATTTTGGAAAAGTGACAATGTAAACGCAGAACCGAATTTTATAATAAAAGTAGATGGTGTTGATTTATCTTTATTTTATAATTTTACGAGTCACCATGAACAAGTGACCTATACATGTACAGGCTAACATGTCAATGCATTTTTCTTTAAACATAATTACACTGAAAATAAGCTACCTCAAATAAACCGAAAGAAAATAGTTAAATTATCAATTTCTGTTGGATATGGCTGACAATTAAAATAGTTTAACTAATGATATAATGCCTTGGTATACTATCCTAAAATCTGAATCCTCCCTGACGATGCCGTAAAGTTTCAAGTTCATATGCCAATGGTTTGTGAGGATATGAACATTTAAACTTGCACGGATGAAAACAAATGACTAACAGGAACGACAAAGCCTGTTTTGAACGATATAACAATGCTGCTTGGGGAAATCGGGAATGTGGAACTCGTGTTTCTTAAAGGCATATAGACGTTTTTAACTTCTTGTAAGTGGTTCATTCTAATTTACATGAATTAAGAGATTGATAAAAAAAGAGTTTTGTCTATAAAGCCGATCTTAATTTGGGAAGTCGAATATGTGCAAGATATCTTCTCGTACTTGTCCCGGGTGTCAAGTCGACATGAAATTATGCTTACACAAACTTACTATGAGAATATACGCACGATGCAAGCAGATTTTAACTACTCTAAGCCTTGAGTTTCGACTACTGTATTTTTATACTAGCATACTTCATGCAACACGTCATTTTAAGGTAGTTCGCGCTGTTCCAAAATAGAATTTCATCAGGTTGACCTGAAACTTGGAAGGATTACACCTAAAGTAACGACCGTTACGGAACCACACCTTTATTTTTAATTTTGACGTCGGCTACCTAGCAACAGAATTACATCAAGACGCAACCTTGCAACACAGTCTGTGTTAGTGCTATATCTTGCATTTTTCTTTATAACTCGGCTCAGAAATATCGTAAAATGAAAATTTAAAATGTGCAGTTTAGAAAGTAATATTCTCTCTCGATTGGTATATTTCAATATATTGAACTAACTTGTTTGTACATTTCGCTGGTAGACAAACGACGTCCAAACGTCATCAAGCGGACGTTTTTCTACGTACAAATGTACGCATAAATGTGAATTTAGCAAATACGCCCTGGTAAAAGTCTTGAAAAAATTACCAATGTATCCAACGAGCATTTATTTACAAAATTAGCTAAAAATATTGATACCCTTTCGACTTACTTTTTGCAGTATTGATGCGTTTTTTATGTCACCGTACTCCGTAAAATGAAAGAAATCTGACGCTGAAATGTCCTTAGGCGGTCGTATTTGCATTTAGATTTTGTCAAATTAAGTATATAGTCCTGGCAGAAGTTTTTCAAAATTTAACAAAATTTTCTTCGAAGATTAATCCATAAAATTAACGAAAAATAAATCATGCAGTTCTCGGTATCGATACGTTCATTTATTCATTCGCCTGTGAGCATTACGTCGACATTTAAGCAATAAAATGATATGTCGCAATATATGTTTCATGTTTAATTTAAATGTATGATTTTGTATTACTTCTGAAGAAAAGTAGCTGCCAAATTTGATGGAAAAAAGAGTAGTATGAGGATAATTTGTATTCCATTTGATAAACTTACGATTTCAGTCAGAAAATGCATTTCGCGGCGTCGATCGAGAGCACAGATACGAATATGTGTGAAGTTAATATGTGGTTATAGAAGAATTGAAGAAACAACTAAACTATCCTTTTGTTATGTTCTGGATTAGAGTAGATATCTGTTATTTACGCAACCATTTTTAAACTGTAGCGGCGGCTTTGTAGTCTAAGGCGTGCTTACCTTTTATTGCTATGCAACTTTGAATCCTGGTAATATATTAATTCATATACAAATGTACTATAATCAGTTCAATATTTAGATAAAATAGACTCAACTACACCCACCCAAAATGATTTTTTTTTTATTATACAAATACTTAACACAATATTAAATCATTGTATTTCACTCTGACTCTATAAAATAAAACAAATAACAAAAACGATAATAGGCCAAAAAGTTAAAGTCATTTTATCATGAATAAAATGGAGATAACTCAAATACTGAAAAAAGTATGTTTATCAAAAACAAAATTGTTTGTCAAGACAAAATATTATTTTGACTGTCAGTTGAGAGAAATTAATGTCAAGACTAGAAAACTCAACAATGTTTTTGAAAACACAATGCAAAGGCGAGAGGTGAGACTCCAAAGATTCAAATTCTTAAATTACCTCCCTTTGAATTAAATACTAGTATATAGGTGAATTTATGACCTTAAATCTGAAAGCTCCTGTGATGATTTGTTTTTTAATAATTTCACTCCCTAACTGATAAAGTTTAACATTCTTACAAATGATTGAATTCCACCTCCTGCATTGTGAGGAATTGGTGTTTCTTTCTCATACATAGTAAAATCCATTATAAACCTGTAAAGTTTTCATTTTGGGTCAGTGTAGTCAGGAATTGGTTGTTATGAAATGTATCAGTTGCTAAGTTGTGGAACTTATATCCACAAAATTGATAAACAAACGTCATTCAACAATACCGCAGTAAACAGCGATCATTATTTTTTTGTTTTTGGGTTTTAGGCCCATGCTCCTTGCGAAACTGAAACTGAAACTTTCTCACATAAAGAGTCGGGTCCGGTAAGCAGGGCTCGAATCCTAATGAGAGGTGGCAGCTATTTTAAGTCATTTACTGTAACCACTCGCTTACGGAGGTGATTCAGACGATGCCAACTGAATAATTCGACAAAACTATCACACACATGTACATATTAATATTTACATAGATATTTTAAGTTCTCCGCGATGCTTAGTATTATGCGGCAATATTGAATTGGCACTCATGAATATTTTGTATATGTGGTCGGTAATCTTCGAATGAAAATATAACAAGGGGTTGATATAGAATATCAATTTCGTAGTGTCGAGATATCCCATTCCGCAATGGTGTAGTGGATCAGGCATTTGACTACCAATCCAGCGTATGCAGGTTCGAGTCTTGCTTGGTGTTTTGTTTTACATTTTATAAATCATTTTGTTGCATAATATATTAACTATTGTCTTTGTTCATCACGTTTCAAGATTTTTTTTAATTACTATTTGAGCATTCTATCTCCGTCGTCTTGCATACATGTGTATATCGACAAGCAAATCATCAAAACAGATAAACACTCTGAAAATAAGATTGCCTCGGCTATTATTTCGAAGGATTTTGAAGATAACCCATAACGGAAAACATCCATTCAACGGACGATGAAATTTTATGTAATTCCTGATATACCATGGATATCAAAATCAATAATACGTATTGATACATAAACAATTAAAACACAGAAATCAAAGTTATTTAATCAGCATTAAAAAAAAACAAAACAGAAATCATAGAATAAACGGTGCATAAGACTGTGACAAATTAAATAAAAATAGCCGTACTCCTATAACAATTAAAATTAGCTGTACACGTTTCGAACTCATGGAACATTGCATATAAGTTGGGCATCTTACCACTACACCACTGTCTCTGGGGAGTGAACTTCAGTCGGTGAAATGTATTTGTTTGATATGATAATCAATTGATAATTACGAAAACACACCCAAACGAAGCCGATGATATTATAAAACCTTATACAATGTATATCGATATTATGTTGGAGTGTAATCTTTTTCACGAATGATATCGAAACAATCATACGGTTATCTTTAACAATAAAAAATATGATAATTAGAAAAGGGGATACAAAAATGACAAATCCGCATTTTTAACGTCATTGACGTCAGTGCAATTCTTAGAAGGCCGACATTGTTATCTGCGCTGTCAAGAACACAACACGAATACTTCTTTATTAAAAGACAGCAGTTGTTAATATATCTTGTGTACTCGACATTAACAATTGCTATAAATTCGAATAAACTTGTTTACTGTCGGTACATACGCTGTTTTATGAAGTTTCTCTTTTTACTGTTTTGACATTTTGGCGGGAAACCAAGTGAGAGTAATCATAATTAACATTGTTTCGCAAAGCATTATCAAAGTCCCAGGTAAAGGTGCGACTGTCCGCAGGTAGAATCATAACTTTTCGACTTTGTATGATAAATTAATGGTAAAATTTAGTTTCTATAAGCTTAAAATATTTGGTCGGTAAAATACCGGGCAGATCACGGCGCGTAGTCGTACCAGAGTCGTCACATAGTACTGAAAAGAAAATATTTTTCCCCGATTTCGTAAATCTAAAGAAAAAGAATACTTCTTGTAAAGATATAAAAAAAGTTTGTCTCAGTGCAGCTACCTGCGTAATACATGTAACATCAAGGTTTTTATTTCGGTCATAGTTGTAAGCGCATTTGCAAAAGACACAAGTTGATTGTTTTGAAATTAACTTGTTACCAGTTATGCTTAGTATATTGTTCAGCATAAGGCTTGAAAAACCTAATTAGCAAAAGGACACACATTCAATATTCCAGATCACATACTTTTGCGTTTACCACAGACGTACATGAAAGATAGACCCTAATTCATACCGATTTATTAGATGTTGACCAAATAAATCAAGTCATTTTTTCTTAGAGTAGTACATGTTGTTTTCATATAGGCGAACGATTAGCCAGTTCAACAGCGGGACGGCATAGAAACTATGTTGGTGGTATTTTGGCTACACATTTTATCGTCCAAGCTTTTCCTGCCAAAGTGATCGCCTGAATCAATTCTGCGCACGAAATATTTCGCAGTCGTTATCGTTACTTTTACATTACAAGATGAAGAGTCCCGAATTGTCCGTTATTATATATCTCTTCTCGCCTTCATCTCCTGTTAAATGCTCGCTTCTATAACCATTGTACTTCAAAATTGTTTAAATAGATCTATATACAAAATACATGTTCATCACATTCTTATTCGGTTCTTTATTTCTACAACACAAGAATACACATCTGCACAGTTAAATAATACAAATGCAAAATAATACCGGTAGAACTTATATCTTTCGAGCCAGTCGCAATGGTAGCGTGTTCACCTCCGGATCCGATGATCCTATCAGTGCCCTAGTGATAGTGTCCTTACGCAAGACACAATAATTAAACATTACCTCTTTTGCGATGTCATACAGAGTGAGT
>JAFMSR010000019.1:17103678-17379714 GCA_022818135.1 Saxidomus purpurata | reverse complement strand
TAAGACATGTGCAATACCGACTACACCTTGCAACCAATATGGAACGAGACCAGCCTGCACATCAATGATTATGGGCCACATTCTTGCAATCTGATCTAAATCAACATGGTTTACTTACCCAAACTACATTAACAATGTTACATTCATCACTGCAGTTGTGCTCTACAGTGAATAAACTTAAAAATAAACGTAAAAATGAAACATATCTTTTTGCGTAGTGGGGAACATTTTTTGAACCGACCACAGTGTTAGTTGTCACATAAATTAAGCAGCCACCTGTCTTCAGCAACCAATACTGATATATTCCAGTTGGCCATTTTATGTTAAGTACACAATCATATATTAAGCAGCTACTTACTTTAAGTACTTGAGTGGCCATTTTTAGCTCGCCTGATGTTTTAAAGAAAAATGAAGAGCTTTTGTCGTCACTTGATTGTCTTTTCTTTGTCGGCTTTGGCTACATTTAGGTCACGTACATTGAAACTTCGAAAAACTTGTTCATCTATTACCCTTCTTCACATTGTATGCTAAAGATGCTGAGGGTGACCTGTTTTTTGGGGGTAAAATAAAACATGAATTTTGATGGCTTTTGGTTGATTTTAAAAGTGGACAAAGTGTCTTCAATTTTTGTTAGATTGTTTTTTAAATTTTTCACAAACTATTTGTATTTCAACATGTCAATTGGTTTTTGAGTCCTACATTTGGGGGGGGGGGGATATTTTTTGGACTTTCGTCACTTTTAGGTAGTCTGATTTTTAAGTTTTGTGTTTAGGTCACCTACATGCAAACTATCAAAGCTATCACTTTGAAACTGGGAATACCTGATCACTATCGAATGTACAATAGAATGAGGGATACATAACCCTGTCATGTATTTTGACTGGCTTATTGCCCCTTCTTAACTTAAAATTTTCACACACAATTTTTGTAACAGTGAACATAATGCAACCAAACTTAGTGTATAGGAAGTATTTATGAATATCTTTAATTGGATTGTATTTTGGGGCTTCTGGGGTCAAGGTCACTTTTACTAAAAATAGGTGAACTGTAATATATTCAGTATCTTTAGTTACAGTTGACATAATGTGACCAATTTTTGTTTGCAGTAAGTATTTAAGAATATTTTAATGGGATTGTGTTTTCGGGCTCCTGGGGTCAAGGTGAAGGTCACTGTAACTAAAAATAGAAAAACTAGTATATTTAATATCTTTAGTTACAATTTATAAAAAAATAATGTAAGTAAATTATTAAGTGTGTAATACATATAAATAAAGACTTTTATTGGGGTTTTGTTTTGGGCTCATTATAGAGATCCTTTCTGATTGATTTTAAAAGTGGACAAAGCTTCTTCAATTTTTGTTAGATTGTTTTTTAAATTTTTCACAAACTATTTGTATTTCAACATGTCAATTGGTTTTTGAGTCCTACATTTGGGGACGATAACAGAGTTCTTTTGGACCTTCAGCTGTCAAACTTTATAGGATAGGTCTGATTTTTCAAGTTCTTGTGTTTTGGGGTCAGCTAGATGCAAAGGTCAAGGTCAAAGCTACCGTGTCACTTTGATGATAACTGGGAATACCTGATGACCTATCGAATGTTCAATAGAATGAGTGGTCTTATAAGCCGATGTCATGTATTTTGGGGTCTAGGCTTAGGTGCCCACTTACCGTTGGCTCAAAATTTTCACACATAACAAATTTTTTAGCCTACAGTGAACAAAATGCATAGCAAGACTTGGTGTTATAGAGCAGTATTTATGAATATCTTTAATTGGATTGTATTTTTGGGCATTCTCGGGGTCAAGAGTTCCTTTTACCTAAACCTAAAATAGGGGTGAACTGTAATATATTCAGTATCTTTAGTTACAGTCTGAAACTTCATAGGATGTGGCCAATTTTTGGCCTTTTGGAGTAAGTATTTCAAAGGTCAATATTTTAATGGGAATTCGTGATAACTAGAGCTCCTTGGGTCCTACAGGTGAAAGTTCACTGTATGATTGGACATATAAAGACTAGATCCTATTTAATATCTTTAGGTACAATTTATAAAAAAGCATAATGTAAGTAAATTATTCCGATGATAACGTTTAATACAGACCTCAAATAAAGGACTGGTTTATTGGGCAGTTTTTGTTTTGGGCTCATTAGTAGGTCAGATCACAGTGACTTTTGGTCAATTTACGTTACAATTTGGGGTACTAATCCATAAGGTCATAAGGGGGGCCAGTGTTTTTGTGAAATTCTAGTTGACTGCTGTTTTTTGTTTACAGTACTTCAAGTTCCGCAGGAAGTGGTGATACGGAGTTTACCAAAAGTGATGAGAGACGACTTAGGGACTATATTCAACGATTGAAGAATGAACAAAGTACTGTACATTTAACTGTGATGGAACTAGAAAGTGTTCATTGTGATCCGGAATTAGACCGGAAGTGTAAAACGGACGCACATAGATTGGATTTAGAAAATGCTGTGATTATGCAGGAATTAATGGCCATGAAGGTATTTATGTAAAGCAATGTGTAGCAGTACATTAATTCTTTTATACTTTAACTGTGCTGGAGTTTATAGTCAAGAAGTTGTATGTATGTATATCAGGGTTTTATCCTTGGTACCGGTTTCCCATATGACCAGCACCCCCAGAAGAGGTTAGTTATTTCAGGTTTCGGAGGATAGTGCAAGATACAGAAAGCGTCCCAATTCCAGAGACACCCTTGCTTCTTTTTGCCTGGTGTATAGCACCCATACATGGGACCTCTGTTTTTAAGTCATATACTGTTAGTAATTTTAGTTTTTACATTTTAGATTACAAGTCTAGTGCTCTACCGATTGAGCTAACCGGGCTGACTTATTCAAGAAGTTACATTTATATTCAATTATTATGGGTTTTTTGTTTCAGGCAGGTCAAGTATTGATCAATCAGAGGAAATTAATCTAAGTTGAACTTGATTAATACTCGAGAGTAAATAAATAAGACAATAATTGAGCAATCAGTAGTGTTAAATTTCAGTTAGGTCAATCATTGACAAATCAGAGGTCTCAAGTTTCAGAAAGAATGAAAATTGCCAAAGTAATATGTGTTACATTTCAGGAATTTCAAAAATTGACCAATTGCAGTAAGGTTAAAAATCGACCAATCAGCATTGTTTTGATCTATGTAGTTAAAAAGTTATTAATGAGAGTTCAACTTGCTAGATTTCAGGCAGGTTATTAACCAATCATAAGTGTTAGATTTCAGACAGGTTAGAAATTAACCAATTATAGGTGATTGATTTAGGATAGGTTAAAGATTGACCAATCAGATGTGTTAGATTTTCGGCAGGTCTAAAATAAAAGCTGTATTTTATTCTTTAGGAGGAGAAAGCAGAACTTAAAGCTCAAAATTATCTTTTGGAGAAAGAGAAACGATCTGTTGAACTCCGTCTGAACACCATGGAGTCTCAAGAACAGGCATACCTTGTTCAGATAGACCATCTAAAGTCAGAGGTCACTGAAGGGTCAAGGTCACTTGATGATCTAGCAAGTGAAAAGGTAAGTGTACTTGGTCAGTATATGTTGCCATTAAACAAATTTTGAGATTAACAGTGTCTGAAAAGTACTACATTAACACGATTCTAAGAAATTTAAATAAGGGAGATAATAGGTACCTGCTTTGTATTATTCTAATGTTACTGTACTCTCATATTCTTTGGTTTTTCATTATATACTTGCAAAGACAGTGTTGTTAGTTTGAAGTGTATTGCTTATAAATTGAGATCTTGGCAGTTTCACCTGAGGAGAAATCCTAGGGCCGGACGGGACTATAAGCTATCTGAATTTGTCGTATTGCCTCATATTAATATTGCGTACTTTCAAATGAATGTTTGTGTACTTTGCTACTTTCACAATTTAGTTACACATCGTAGATGGCTATTGCATAGTTTTTGAATGAACTGCCATGAAAATGACCACATTTAATCAGCATAGAGTTTTAAGTGTGTGTACCATTCTTACTTGTTACAGTCTGGTAGTGATAGATCAACGCCCCCAACATCATTGGCCGACTTAAATAATATTGGTACCAGGTGCAACGTATGAATACAGATGCAAGTTCGACTTTGGCGCAATAGGTCAAAGGTCAAGGCACAGACGCTGAAGCAGTAAAACAGGTGTCAGAGATAACTCATGAGCGACTGGAACAATTTAAATAACACCTGGTAAATACGTAACATCAGAAATCGGCCAAGTTTGACTTTGGGATCTGAAGAGAGCCAATAGGTCAAGGTTACCATTGAGCTTGAACAGGGGGAAAACCAGCTTCGGATGGTAACTATACCCACAAGACCGATTAATAATTTTGGGAAGGTGCATATCAGAAAATACCGGTCAGGTTGGCTTTGGGGTCAGTAGGTCAAGGTCAAGGTCACAGTGACCTGAACAGTAACGGTTTCCGTTTGATTTTCTACTTGTCCGAGTTAAATTAAATTGCTAGTTGGGAGTTACATACAACTTCAATACAATGGTCAAGCTACTTTGAGGGAAGGTCAAGGCAGTGCACAAGAACCAGTAAATGGTTCTGGATGACTAATTACAGAGTTACTTGCCCATTTTTAGTATTTCCTTGGTACACAGCTGTAACTTGAAATTACAGTTGGAATTCAATACAACTTCGGGTACAATAGGCCAAAGGACACTCAGAGGACAGTGACATGTACAAGAACTATAACGTCTATGTTGAGTATTTACAGTTATTGCCCTTTGAAATAATTTTCCTTGTACACAGGCGTAACTTGATGAAATACTGGGGTTTGAATTTGAGGTAAACTTAGGTACAATGGTCACATGACCGAATTGAGAGGAAGTTCAGGCACAATAACTATAAGTCAGCTTGGGGCTAGGATTACATGAGTTTATTGGCCTTTAGTTACATTACCTTGTCCGAAATAAAACTATTAAATTTGGAATTCAATACAACTTCATACAATTCAACACACTTAGAGAATTTGCAGTGCTATAAGAACAATACACTCTATCTTGATGTATAATTACTGAGATGTATTGCCCTTGTGGCCATTACTTTCTTCATGTCCGAAGCCATAACTTGAAAACTAATATTGTGGAATTCAGTACAACCTCACACAATGTGTCAAGTACTATTTTGAGGAAGTGCAGTGCACAGGAACCATAACTCCATCTTGACTCATTACAGAGTTATAATGCGTTTATCATTTTACTTGTTCCATGTCCGGAGTATAAATTAAAACTCAATATTTGGAATTCAGTACAACCTCATACAATGGTCAAGTACATTTAGAGGAAGTGCGTGACAGGAACCATAACTCCATCTTGACTGATTACAGAGTTATTAGCCTTAGTTACTTTTCCTTGTCCGGGCATAACTGGAAAACTTCTGGTTGGAATTCGAATACAACTTCATAGCAATGGTCAAGCACAGTGAGAAGGAGTGCAGACACAGGAACCATATCTCCATCTTGACTAATTACGAGTTATTGCCCTTTGTTACTTTTCCCTGTCTGGAGCATTTTTCGAAAAACTACAAGTTGGAATTCAATACAACTTCATACAATGGTCAAGCACAATGCCAGGAACTGCTAAGAACAGTATCTCTTTTAGTTTGTTTGCAAGGTATTATTTTACCATCTGAGCTTCTTCAGTTTATAAAGCAATCCTTTTGGGGGTATTAATCACATTTAGTGATAGCTCTGGTTTTTATGACTAGTTTGAATGTATAGGGTCTGATTCAAGTTGCACGTTTACTGTAAACTGTGAAACCATTATGGCTCATGGAGCAGTAATTTTTTTGTAGATTTCATGAGAAGATCGATCCAAAGTTTTCAGATATCAAAGAAAACCTTCCTACCTTAACATTTAAGTACCCATACAAATGCATTTTATCGAAATCCGCAAAAAAATAAGTGTCCACAGTTTTTACATTCATTCACAGGATGTCCTTATTGGCACACTTGATTTATATCATTTTGCCACCCCTTTGCGTTGAAGACGCACTTTTATTTCTAAAAATAAGTGCAAAAAATGTTTCTTACATGGTTTTGAGTTTTGTCAAAGAATATAGAGATTATTATGCAGATGCATGTAGAAAGATAATTTGATGAAGGGGCTAATGTCCACTTTTGCCTGAGCATCAGGTAACATATGGTATTTGTGTTCAATAGCAACAGACAGTTATGGAAGCTTCCTGCAGAATAAAACTAACCTGAATTTGTAGAAACTTACAAAAAACCAAAGTTAATGGCAAAGAAATAGAATTTAGGAGTGAAAAATAAAACTGTACACCTAAGCTGAAGCTCTATTACCTTAATACTACAGAAATAATGAGAATGGACTGTCTTGTTTCAGTGCCCTTATATCTGCATTCGACAAGGCAAAGAAGAAATACCAGGCCAAACTGAAGAAGTTAGAGTCCCAGATGCAGTCACTGACAGAAAGATATGAATCACAGGTAAGTTTGCATACACAGACTCCATGGTAGGGACAGATGATCTAGGCTTCACATCTTTCTGCCTACAAAGACTGACAGTTTTTGCTTGAGACACAGTCCACATTTATTAGACTGTGTAGCATGAGTCTGTCTGCCTATAAAGACTGACAGTTTGTGCTTGAGACACAGTCCACATGTATTAGACTGTGTAGCATGAGTGATTTGTTTTGTAGCACTCCATTTGGACACAGTCGGCACTAAACTTGCTATATTTAAGGGTGTTAGAATAATAAATTTTGCAATAATTATGTACAAATGTTTACTTAGATTACATACAGAAACTTGATTTCACATAGGCTTCCAAAATCTTCTTGTCTAAAACACAACACCCAAAGCTTTATATTTGGAATATAGAATTGTGTAGTGGACCTCTACAAGTATTGTTCAAATCATGACCCCGGGTCAAAATTGACCCTTTCTGCAACACAATTGTTGAGCCTATAGTATAGCCAATGGTAGCCAGGTGAGAGATGTAGAGCCATCTTGGCTGTCTTGTTATTAGCTTACCTGAGCACAAAGCTGCACAAGATGGCAACCATTGCTTATAAAAGATTAATGTACTTTTATATGCTGAAATTTACATTAAATGTGTTCATTCATTTACACATGTTTTCGTTAACACATATTTTCAGATACATATGCTGAAGCAGAGGTTAGCAAGACAAGAAGATGACACCAAACAAAGAGTGACCAATGAAACATCTTTATAGCTTTGCTAGTGTATTTAAACAATTTTACAATTAGAAAGTGGGACTGAACAGTTTTACTGCCGTCAGGAGAGAGCTGACAAGCATTTTTACGCAAAGAAATATTCCATTTCTGACAGTCTAGCAATCCTACATGTTCATGCTGAGATACTGACAGATAAGAATATTATACCATCACCACAAAGTGGTGGTCATCAAGCTGCTGGACAATCTTCACTTTCTGGAGATAGAAATCTTCTCAAAGTTTGAAGTTTTAACTATGAAGTCTTTGTTATTATATATACTTAATGATTTATTGGTCTAAAATTGTAATTTTGCCAAAATAAGGTGCTGTTGAAGATTGTGTTTTCTTTATAATCATGGTCTTGGGCAATGCTGCTGTCTGAAATTTTTTTTCACAGGAATTGCTGAGAAAATGTGGCTATAAATGTAATTATACCCCCAAAACGAAGTTTAGGGGGGTATATAGGAGTCACCTGGTGGTTGGTCGGTCGGTCGGTCGGTCGCTCGTCAGTCTGTTGCATTTTCCTTGTCCGGAGCATAACTTGAAAACTACTTGTTGGAATTCAATACAACTTCATACAATGATCAAGCACATTGAGAGGAAGTGCAGTGCACAAGAACTATAACTCCATCTTGACTAATTACAGAGTTATTGCCCTTTGTTAGTTTTCCTTGTCCGGAGCATAACTTAAAAACTACTGGTTGGAATTCAATACAACTTCATACAATGGTCAAGCACATTGAGAGAAAGTGCAGTGCACAAGAACTATAACTCCATCTTGACTAATTACAGAGTTATTGCCCTTTGTTACTTTTCCTTGTCCGGAGCATAACTTGAAAACTGCTGGTTGGAATTCAATACAACTTCATACAATGGTCAAGCACATTGAGAGGAAGTGCAGTGCACAAGAACCATAACTCCATCTTGACTAATTACAGAGTTATTGCCCTTTGTTACTTTTCCTTGTCCGGAGCATAACTTGAAAACTACAAGTTGGAATTCAATACAATTTCATACAATGATGAAGCACAATGAGAGGAAGTGCAGTGTACAAGAACCATAACTCTATCTAGAATATTTTCAGAGTTATTGCCCTTTGTTATTTTTTCTTCTCCAGAGCATTACTTGAAAACTACTAGTTGGAATTCAATATAACCTCATACAATGGTCAAGTACATTGAGAGGAAGTGCAGTGCACAAGAACCATAACTCCATCTTGACTCATTACAGAGTTATTGCCCTTTGTTACTTTTCCTTGTCCGGAGCATAATTCGAAAAGTACTAGTTGGAATTCAAAACAACTTCATACAATGGTCAAGCACAATGAGAAGAAGTGCAGTGCACAGGAACCATAACTCAATCTTGACTCATTACAGAGTTATTGCCCTTTGTTACTTTTCCTTGTCCGGAGCATTATTCGAAAACTTCTGGTTGGAATTCAATACAACTTCATAAAATAGTCAAGCACAATGACAGGAAGTGCAGTGCGAAAGAACAATAACTCTATCTTGACTCATTTCAGAGTTATTGCCCTTTGTTACTTTTACTTGTCCGGAGCATTATTTAAAAACTACTGGTTGGAATTCGATACAACTTCATACAATGGTCAAGCACAATGAGAGGAAGTGCAGTGTACAAGAACCATAACTCTATCTTGACAAATTACAGAGTTATTGCCAAGAACAATATCTCTTTTTAGTTTGTTTGCAAGGTATTCTGTTACTACGAACTTTCTCAGTTTATAAAGCAGTCTTTTGGGGGTATTAATCACATTTAGTGATAGCTCTAGTTGTTAATGTTTCTACCAGGTTTGAATTGTAAACAGGAAGTGATAAATGCTACCGAATGAGGCTGTAATTGTATACAGGAAGTGGAAAATACTGCCACATATACAGAATGTGAAAAATGCTGCCAAATGAGGCACAATGTATACGGAAAGGAAAAGTTGCCAAATGAGGCAGCAATTGTTTACAGGAAGTGGAAAATACTGCCAAATGAGGCAGCAATTGTTTACAGGAAGAAGCAAATGTTTCCAAAGAGGCAGCAATTGTATACAGGAAGTGACAGAATGATGCTACCAATATGAGGCTGTGATTGTACACAGGAAATAATAAATGCAACCATTGTATATTAGGGAGTGGTAGATGAACAGTTGTTGAAATGAATTGATAAATACAGCCAAAATGATGCTTAAGAAAAGGAATGCAAAGAAGAAGGCTACAAGAAGGTTGCTATAGAAAACTTGCTATATCTTGTTTCAGTGGACTGTTCCATTTGATTTCTTTGTCTCATAGTAAGAGCTCATATTAATGTGCATAAATTTGGGTTCTTCCCTTACAAATATATGAAACATCTTTAATGCAACCAAGTTTCTTAGTTTTATCAGAATCTCTGTCTTAATTAATACAGCTGCAACTTTCCAACCTACCTCTACCATTTAAATTTCTAAAATGGACTTGTCCATCTTTTTATTATGGACAATACCATTATCTGGACAGAGGGGTGTTCAGTGAATACTAACTGGCTGAGTAAAGATCAGTGTAGATCATGACTCAGATTGTACAAACAGAAGATGTAAGTGCCCAGGGGGCTTCTATTTACACTCTTATGTATACAGCTTTACACACACAGTATAACTGTTAGATTGTATAGATATTTGTTTTAATTACCTCTGTTATATTTACAGATATTTAGCTATAATACACCCATACTTTCTACAAATATTTATCTAATCTAAAATTTTGTAAAAAAGATGTCTGGTAAAGAACAATGTTGGACACTGTTAGTGCATTAGTACTTGTGATTCTTGCTTATGATTGGCTAAGAGTGTGTATGGTTTCAAAAATTAGCCAATCAAATGGTTGGAATTTGAGACTGGTCCCATAGAAAATGCTTGGGCTTTAGTTATGTTTTTATAGAGACAAAGTCCAACAGAACTTCTGCTATGTTGGTGTGTCCGTGGTCCGTCAATCTGTGCATAAACTTTTACTTGACAACACTCTACAGGTCACACTTTTCATTTGAATTTCATGTCACTTGCTCATAAGGTTGTCTGCAGCCTGTAGATGATCCCTATTGTGTTGGAGGGTCAGTTGTTTAAAGGTCAAGGTCACAGTGACATCACTTTAGGATTTTCCTTGGTAACACTCTACAGATCACAATTTTCATTCAGCATTCATCAAACTGGTTCAGAAAGTTGCCTGCAAACTGAAGATGATCCCTATTGTTTTTGGGGTCAAAGGTCAAGGTCACAGTGAATTCATTTCCACTCAATATTTTGAGATCTTAGTATCACCCACAGTCTTCAAACTTCATATCATTAGGATGATTGGTTTTACTGATTATATGATCCCTACTGTGGTTTTTTGGGGTCAGTGGGTCATGGTCACAGTGACCTCTGTTAGCTTTTCCTTGATAACATTCCAACAGATTTTTACAAAACTTACTCGGAACAGTCCAGTCAGTCAAGTAGGGCCAACTTTTTGGCCTCTTGTTTCATTTGGTTATTATCTCACATTTTCCTCTCTCTTATTTGGAAATCATTTTGTACTTTTTGCATGAAACTTGCAGCATCTTTTTTTTTGGGGGGTGGGGGGGTTACTATTCACATTGTATATCCATATGTTAAAATTGGTTTCTGTACAGGGTGGCTCTAATCTAGTGACTTTCTAGCATGGTGAACAGGGCCTGAAAGCATTCAGGATTAATAGGGCCTTATTTGTAATGTGATCTGAACACAATGTGCCAGTAATTTTCACTTTTATACTTTTTTGTACTTTTTTGTTCCCTATATAGCCACTTTTCAATGTAGTATATCATATTTATGAAATTTTACTTTTTACTTTTTCCTTTTTTTTTTCATTTGTATTTTTTTTTCGAGAAGGTTGAGGGTACATGCCGAGTCTCCTGACTTTTCAAGAAGACTGGTATTGAGTATGATCTGGGTCCTTATATTAGGACCCAGGTATGATCGAACAAAGTTTAAAGGTGCTCGCTCTCAGATTTTGGTGGGGAAAAAAAAGTTCTTCGAACTGTCTGAAATTAATATTATTTTAGAACGAATCATCAAATAAATAGGTTCCAGTATAAATTCCTTTAAAGTTTTTCTGTATTTTTGAAATTATACCCTTCCAAATTATAAGGTGATGCAAATGCTTTTGAAATTCCAATATAAACATATAGTGTAGCGGTGGTGTAAAACCAAGCTCACCAACATCTTCAATAGATTTTCTCAAATTGCTGCGTTCACTTGTGTTATTGATTCTAGCATTTACTTTTACATTTTTAGCTCGACTATTCGGAGAATATGGAGAGCTATTACAGTCACTTGTGCGTGGCGGCGTTGTTTTTGGCTTATTGTAAAGTTTTGCCGCTAAGTACTATCATGCACATATCTCAGTAACCACTTGTGATATGACTTGAAACTTTGTTCATGTCTTTAGGGGTGTCATACAATCAAGGCAGATAACTCTTGAAAAAATTTAGTACAAATATGGCCCTTGTTTGACTTTTGAAAATTTGGTTAAAGTTTTGCCTGCTAGGTACTATCATGTACATATCTCAGTAACCACTTATGATATTGACTTGAAACTTTGTTCATGTCTTTAGGGGTGTCATACAATCAAGGCAGATAACTCTTCTATAAATTTAGTACAAATTATGGCCCTGTTTGACTTTGAAAATTTGGTTAAAGTTTTGCCTGCTAGGTACTATCATGCACATATCTCAGTAACCACTTATGGTAGTTATATCAAACCTTGCAATAGTGTTCATGGTAAATTTTGTATCAAACAATAATTTACCAAAAATTTTGACTTTTTTATGATTCAACTTTCCTAGTTTATACTAATAGTTAGCAGAATTTTGTTTTGCTATTATACTGATAAAAGTTTTGTTTTATTAGCAAACACCCACAATAGTCGAGCGTGCGCTCTTATGGACAGCTCTTTTATGTCTTTATATATCATTTTGGAGAAATTTAAATATTCCACCACAAAAATATGAAAGAGCAGCCTTAAGGTAAAAATACTGGAATTTCTGATGGTTTTTCTGCAGAATTCTATTCTTTGTTTAATTAACTAATCTTTTAATTCATACAATCTCCTGATTTTTGAAGTCAAATCTAGAAAGGGGCTGATAAATTGAGCAATAGGGGCTTATGTCCTAGGAGCTAAAGTCCTACATTCCTGAAAACCAACTGAAGGGAATTTTCAAAAAAAAATTCATTGTTGTACCTACAGTTAATGCCAAACGTTGATTTGGTTGATTGAATGTCATAATATCAAATAGAAATTCATCCCATTCGAATATAAATGGTAAATTCTATATTATTTTTTTTATATTCTTTTATGTTTGTTTACTAGATGGCAGTCAGAAGTTGTCTGAGGGTTTCAAAATGGATTCCTGTGAACAATCCATATTGGTATGCCAAAATATTATTAATAATAAAACTTGTTTCCTTTTCAAAGTTATGAGGCTGTAACTGAGCGAGTATTTTGTATATATTGTTTGTTTTCAGTTAGTGACATTTTGTACACATTTTTTTTACTGGTTGTGTTATTTTATTGCTTGTTTATAATTTTGTTTTTGGTGCTATTTTACATTCAGTGAAGTGGATGCTTTACACTGCGAGTAACGTTCATTTCATCTTTCTAGATTTAATAAGCAAAACTGTAAAATATAATTTTAAAAACGCAACAGGAATTCAACGGGAATTTATCTTAAATGCACGTGTAATTTGCAAAAAAAAAAAACGTGGACAAGAAGTTCACTGAAATGTGAAACACGTTTAATTGTAATGAAATCTATGGAGGATCGATCGTAACATGATTTTATAGCGTAAAAAGAAGGGACTTTTCTCACTGCTCAAAATCTATGACTTACTAAAATTGTTGCGTTTTTAAAGTTGTTAAGTATAAATTGGATGTGAATACAAGAGTAATTGTTGCTCTCTCCTATAGTCACTACAAAATGGTTATATTCTTTCACAAAAATAACTTCAGGTTTCTGTACGGCGTTAAGATTTTTAAAATGGACTTTCCCATCTTTCAATTTGGATGAAACCATTTAATGTTCAAAGGGGTTTTTTGAAAAATTTACAGACTGAATAGCGAACACTGCTGATTGCCATCAGACTGCATAGATGTGTAGGCTGAGCATGATCTGCACTGGTTGCAAAGAGTTATGGTAGAAGGGTTATGGTAAATTTAACTGTGAGTCAAGAATTTGATTGGTTAATTTTGAAAAAAAAAAAACACCATGTAATAACAATTTGAAGTCAGCTTCTGTCAAACTTGTTGCCTTAGCAACCAAAATTTGTGTACCAAGTTTTTTAAATTTAGGCCCGATTTAATCGATTGGTATCTGGGAATATCCAACCAGGACTCTCAGTGCTTTGATTCTTGACAAGTGTTATGGGTGTCTTTATTTAGTAATTAACAAACAGTAGGATGTTATCCAACAAATTTTATCAGCAAAATATGATTTGCTATGCAGTGCTCATGAAATTGTGTTCATTTAATTATGTAAAACCATATTTATTGAATTAATAAAAAAACAATAAATGAATGCCTGAACCATAAATGTTGTTTATCTTAATATTTCATTGAATTGGCTATAGAAGAATCCGCTCATTGGCATGATCTGTGCTCTATGACCATAGTAAAATGTCACATAAGTAAACCCAAATACTGCTTAACTGTCTGCCTCTGGACACGCTACAAATTGTTTAAACGGTTATCTACTGAAGCCTTAATGGCTGAACATTGCAGATCATGATCAGACTGCATGTTTGTGTAATCCAAAAATGATCTTCACTGGTCAAACTGATAGAATCCTTTGCCATTAGTAGGGTCAAGTCTAAATTTTTGACATTATTAGGGACAAGGCTAAACCCATGACAAAGTGCAGTGACATTATTAGGGACAAGGCTAAACCCATGACAAAGTGCAGTGACATTATTAGGGACAAGGCTAAACCCATGACAAAGTGCAGTGACATTATTAGGGACAAGGCTAAACCCATGACAAAGTGCAGTGACATTACTAGGGACAAGGCTAAACCCATGACAAAGTGCAGATCAACAATATCACACTGGGAGGAAAGACAACAAACATGTATCTCTACAACATGAATTTATTGCCCTATAAGAAAGAAAGAAGGAGAGATACGCAAACATTAACAAAGTTAAACAACGAAGTTCAAATAAAAAATGAAAAACGAATCTATAATACACAACAGTTCATAATACCAAAGGTTACACCATGGACCTATGTATATAGAAATCCATGTTTGCACCAATCACTTACCGGTTTGCACAAAACTGCTGTAACTTTCATGTACAGCATAATTATTAACATTGTCTTGTTTCACTCTTTGGTAGTTGAAAATGATTTTGGTCTGCGCCAATTTCAATTTTTAAAATATATAAAAAAAATTGAAAGCACAGAAAACATTAATTCTGTTCAACAAGGACTATTAAACATGCTTATTCTAAATCAATTTCCAACGTATTGGCAAGTTAATACCTGCCTTTTCTCAAGAATTAATCCAAGTGCTATATACAGTATGCAACGAACCCTTGATATTCTAAACTCTTCCAGATTACATCAAATCTCTTTCACTTGCCCCAACATGCTACATGTATTTTGTAATAAATTAAGATCTTCAATTCAAATGCAACGCAAGTTGTACATTTAAGACTGGTTTCATCTACCTCACTATAATCAGAACCAAATGTTTTTTTCTTAGTTTTTGCCTGAAGAGTTCTTCATCGAGTCGTTTACGCGCTTTACATCATATTCATGAGTTACGGAACCCAAACCATTGACAGACGGGAGAGGTTATCTTAGGACCGTTACATTGAGAAATTATGAGTGTTGGATCGAGTGGGGGGGTGAAGGTTCCGTCATTAGTCAACAACTCATTTATTATAATCCCAGTTTGTCCATGAAACCACAAGTCAAGCCTTCGGAGCTAGCATCATTTACTACATGTATTTTCAGAAGAAACTGGACACTCGACATAAATGTAATGTTATATTATGAAAATAGCTGTTCTTATTGCTGAACCATACTACCAAACAACCGCAAGATATAGGTTCTCTACATTTACTGCCGCATTGCAGTAAGTTTTAAATGACGACACGCACCATCAAGCAATGTTGACCTATATATTCACAATCTGTTAACGTAAATGTGAACAAATGTCCAGCAATCTCTGCTGAAATTCATTCTAAATGTTAAATACTGATTTACACAGCTATATTTTGTTACACTTCATACTGTAATAAAAGCACTGTTCATAATTCTTTGAGAAAAGGAGGTTCAACCAATCAAACCCCCCCCCCACCCCGAGTATATAAGAGTGTTTAAAAAAAAATGTACATGTATTATCATAAAAGGATAGGCATGTATACATAGTAACCTTAATGAGTCTAAAAATAGAAACAGCATCAGAGCAGTATAAAATTTGACACCTACCTAATGCCAAACTACGGTAAATTTACATAAAGTAAATCTAAATGGTGATACAACTTTTTTATTATAACCTATAGACTACACTTAAAAAGTATTTTCTTGAGGTAAATTTCAGCTGTTTTGGAACGGCAAAACAATACTGCTATTAGCGTAAAAAACATTTACCTTAAGAGGTCAAATGCAACCTTAAGAGGCAACCAGCCATACTATATCATCTGATGCAAAAATTTCAATATCACTGAAACAGGTGAGCTCTCTTACATCAGTTGTGCTGTGATTACTGGGGTTTGAAATTCTGCCAAAATTTGGAGTTTCAGGGTAAATATTTTTCTACTTATTTCTGTGAGTCTGTTAGAAGAGTCAGATTTCCGTGAGTTGCTCAGAAATATCCATGTGTTTTCAAGCAATTGGACCAATTTCCATGCGTCTTTGAGAAATTCCATGGATCTATTTTCATGTTTTTTTAAAGCAATTTCCAGGAGCTTTTAAGCAATTTCCATGGGTCTTGGAGAAGTTATGTGGATCTTGAGAGCAATTTTCATGGGTTTGGAGCAATTTTCATTGGTATTACAGACACTTTCAAGGGATTTGGAGAAATTTCCATGACAAAGGTATTTTTGTCTGCCTTACTGTCAAGTTCTGAATTCAAGGATTGACCAAACATATACTTAACTTTTTGCTTTCCTTTTTAGTTCAACGGCAGGACCATGAAATACCCTTCCTGTTTCACCTTGACAAAAGTCAGAATCGCACATCAAAAAAGGGGGAAATAACTTTCCACTATCAGAAACTGAAACAGCTCTTGACTGGAATTTTAGTTTTCTTTGGCAAGATGGGATTCAGTGCCTTAGGAAGAGTGGCTTTATAAACTGTGACAGATTGTGACAAGCTATGACGTTATGCTCCCAGATGGGAAAACATTCAACAAAATGCCACTCCAATTCCGAACTGTCTGAAGACTGAACATTTCTTCTGTACTGGTAGCAAAATCTCCAAGTCTTCCCCATGTTATAAAATGGACAAATCTAAGTATAACTACAGCTCACTTGTCTCAGAATTGATACAAATTGTCAATAACAGAATGAAAACATTTACAATTCAATGGAATTTGAACCTGAAAATCAGAACGGTGAATTAAGAGGATAACTAGCTCTTTAGAAGTGAAGAGAAAAACAAACAGTTTCTTAATTAACATGTTATAAAATGGTCCAACAAATCTAATGATCCATTTTAAACTCTCATATAACTGACTGTGCAGTTGTGTAATTTTTACATAATTTACAGTGTATACTGTATCCTTTGACAACAAGTTTATCACTAAATCAAATACAGGCCTACCTTACATGAAGTAAATGACCTAGGCCTTTTAAAATTCTTAATTTTCTGGAAGTACAAGATCTATCTGGCCGTGGTATATGTTCTTGTATTTGTTGAGGAATATTGTTAAATATCACATTATAATTTTTCCTTTTCGACCTACTTTCTGGACTTGTAGAAACAACTGCCATATATATTTTTTGCCTGGCTGGTTTTAAATTAGATGAAACCAGCCAGTTGTACAATCAACATGACACAAGTTGTCAATAAAAAAAAAATTGATACCAATGAAAAGTCAACCTTAACTATACCGAAGAAATGCATATGTGAAAAACATTTAAATGGATTTTTTTCTTATACATAATGTATTGTACTCCATCAAAAAAAGATTTCTTGAAGAGAAAAAATATGGGTCAACATGTTTCCCTTTCTATAATATATCTTGATTTACCCTGCAAAAAGACGCCGATTTGTTGAACAGAACGCATGTTTTTAAGAAATATTGTAAAATACAGCGAAGCTAGACCAAGTGTTCCAAATTTCATTCAATTATTTGCACATCTACAGTTCAGCACAGAGCACATACAGAAAGGGGTTTATGAAAAGTCATAAAAAAAAAAAGAAAACGTGGAAATTAAAAGTAAAGTGGTAATAAAAACTTAACAAAATTACCTACCTGTGATGAAATTTTATCTTAAAAATAACCTTAAAAGTGATTTTTACATTTGAAATAATGAGGTGAAAAAATTAAGGAAGGAAAAAATTAAAAAACTCACTTAAAAATATACCTGACTATCCCCTGAATAAGGGCCGTGAAAAACGGTAACAAATTTCAAAGAAGCTTTTAACAACATTTCTAAACGTTGACATTCAAATGGTAATACGTATTCCGAGGTAATGCATTTAGAGGTATTCAAATGTGTTAATTAATCAATTTATTAATTAACTTTTACATCCCTTTTAATCTTTGTTGTTCAAAAACCTGTACATCGTATGGCTTGACCTGAGGTATTCTAGTGGTAGTTTTGAACGTTCGTGAAAAACAAAAATGCAGTGATACATTTAATATCCTGATTTTCTTTAAAATACAGAAATGAGGTATTTTGATATTTGTGAAATAATACGAATATATCTTGTTTATATAAAACACCAGCTCTGATATTATTATAAACAAGTCTTCAGTACTTAATGAGGTAAAATGGAGTTATAAAGGTACTATGGTTGTAATAAAAACAAAAAGAAAACAGTTCTTTCCTTTTTTTGTTAAGAGTCATTATCAAAACACTTCCTCTCGGAAAATTTCTTAGAAAAAATGTTTTTTTCCTTCGCAAATTTGGCATTTTATCGAAGATTTTCAATCTGCTTAGCTTCACAGTAGCATTACCAGTATTTTTCTCAGTATAAATGGCTCTAGACCCTTCTACCTTAGTGAAAACATTGATAAGGCATATTATGAAAAGTAAATAAAAATAAACAATACCTTTTGCCCTAAATGTCTTAAAGCAAAAACTTACATTGAATATGTCCGAAAAAAAAAAAAAGAGGTTGAAATCAAACAATCATCTGTGGCTACAAATTCACTGCCTCAGAGGTAATCTGTATTCTTATATGAGGTATGCTGTCTATGTACTATGTATCAGAGGTATGCAGTATCTGGTAATCTATAAATTATGCTACCAATGTAGAGGTAAGCCGTTCAAGTATTAGAGGTAAACGGTCTCTCCAAGCCTGAAGACAGGACATCAGAACTGGGATTTTAAACTCGTTAAAATGGTAACTACAAAATTTTAATGAGCTGATACAGAAATATCAAACAAACTAGCTACATTGGTTCAACTAAAATGAATGGTAATGATGAAATTAAGTACAATCTATCCTTCTTCACTGATTTAATGTAACGGCAAGCCTGTCAAATCTAATGTATAATGTACAATAATTCAAGTTAAGGGTGTTTTTTTACGACCCTTTTTATTCATATTTGAAAACTATTTGAAATATCTGAATATTTGAAAAACTGACAGAAACTTAGAAATATAATGAACAATTCAAATTTCAGCAGGTTCCTTTAACAACTGATTAAAACCTTAAGATTGACCTGAACTTTTACATTTGCTTAAAATACAGGAAAAATGTTTTAAAAATTCTTCACGTTAAAATTTGTGAGTTTTCCAATTTATTTTTTTTATTCACGAGTTTCTGTGATTTGCGAGCAGGTTCGGGATAAATATTTATAATGGCTCTGATCAATTAACGAAAATAAAAAATTTCGCAAGTAAAAACCATGTTTTCAGTACTAAGTACATGTACAGTACAATGTATACCCTGAATGGGCACAGCTGACCTTCTAACATTTTGAAACTTCTGTACTTTACGTGCGACCATGTCATCTCTGACCACTGATCCAATTTGCAGTCTTGAAAAGCAGCTTGTGACATCTTTGCCAATATCTGCGATATATCTACAATCATCAGCACTATGTATGTATCGCATGTAACATATTTAAAGTGTTATACATTTCAGTGTAAAAAGGATAGATTGACAACTGGCCAAGCAAATTACCTGTCTAAATAATGGTGTTTATAACCCTGACATATGCCTAATTTCTAGAACAGACTTGCCCGTCTTTAATCACAACTTCACCCCTTTGTTTTCAAAAGGGGTTTCAATGAAAATTTAACACTAAAAGATTTTGATCTGTTTTCAGTGGTCACTAAGATACTAAAATCTGCCTAGAGTTTTTGGGACAGATGGGGCTGGGTCTGCATAGGAGCAGGAAGATATTTCTACTTCACTGGACTCTTTCAGTCTATTTTAGAAATTTTAGCACGGTAGGGGTTAAAGCAGAAAACAAAACAATAGCTTAAGTCTGTAACAATACAATAGATACCAGGAGATGTATATGAGCTGTTAGAAATTGTAGAAGATGTTCCAAAACATTGACGAGATGTGTGGTAACTGGTATCCTGTGGTACATTTGTAACTGGTATCCCGTGGTAACTGGTATCCCTGAGACTTCGGCAGTAAAAACTCAAATAGCCTACATGTAAACTGCCACTTTCAAATGCTTTGAAATTTGACAAGAGTGACTCAGAATCTCCCAACGATCCTTGGTCAAAGTTTCAGAACATGTTCTAAAAATTTTTGATTCGGTAAAAAAAATATTTCAATCAAAACAGACAGATTTTGTAAATAATACACTATAATAGTTCACCAATAACAATATGGACAAAACATCGTCTAAGAGTGTGATTACAACAGTAACAAAATTAATGATGATGATGCAGATATTACAGGTAAACAATAATCTCTGTCCATAACAGCAATACATTGGTAATGTGTAACTGACATTACAGTCGAATTAAACGCAGTTATATAATACTTTTTAGTCTTAAACTTTTACAAAATTTTCCTTAATCTCTCATCCTGCTGGCGGCGACTTCTTCAATCTTTGACCCCAGTGCAGATCATGACCGCCCTGCGCAATCGTGCCGTCTAATCATGATCTGCACTGTTGGCTATTCAGTCGTCAGTGAATGTTCAGTGAACACTTCTTTTAACAGTGACAGGTTCTGCCCGAACAGAAAGACTGACCATAGTGATAACGCCATAATATTGTATCATTATTAAAACTGTCACCAATTCCCTGAAGTAAAGTTTACACTGTACAAGGAAGCAGGTGTATATCTGCCAATACAGAATGATGTGTTAGTTACGAAAATTATTCCCACCCCCTTATCTCCTTGGATTCACACAAATTAGAAAAATGGCTAGGGGTTGTTGCCGAAAATCCCGAATTCCAGTATAATTCAGAACAACTCCAACTCCTACTTTGTGGTCTAAAAATCTTTCTTTACTTTTTTATTTCGAACAACAAGTTTTGTTTGGATGCTTTTGATAAATTATGGGAAATTTACTACTGTAATCATGTGTGTATAGAACACATGGGAGTATAACACGCACCCCCAATTTGGCATGAAATTAACTATAATGCTGCATGGCCAATTTAAAGAGAAATGTATCTTTATCTTTAAATAATGAGGGAGTAGAACATCAAGAAAGAAATGAAGCTTTGGGTGCAGGTGGTAACATTGTCTAGGAAATGCTTCGATAACCAGATGACCAAGTTCATCACTAGACCACCCAATCTATCTTCAGATTTGAAGCCGTCTGCTAAAAATTTAGCCGACCAATTATAGAACTATTTCATGTAATCAAATAATTGCACATAACTGAATAATTCCATCTAATCACTTGAATACTTTGGACAAGCAGTTTTGGGATGGAAGATCGGCTGGCATCACAGCCATTTCATCTGTGGGTGGGGGCGGGGGAGAGGGGGACTTATAGCTGCAGCTGGTTTATGTCTGAGTAAATACAAGATCAACAAAGTTGTTAACAATGGGAGCATAATATTGTGTGTATGAAATACCTGCAGGGGTAAGAGAACCACCTTTAAAAATCACATAAGTAACGTTTCAAACAAAACAACATAACATTTAACAAGTTTATATAGTACTAACTATACAGCACTTAATAACACTGGGGGGAAAAAAAAGAGAACCCATTTTATGGGCCGATTTAACAGACATTCATAATTTTGATATAAAAGGAGAAAAAATAAATTTTGAAACATTTGTATACTTTCAACAATAATAACCGGTTTTCCATTCATGATTTACTGTCTATCACCTCTAATATATACCAGGACAAAGGCAGTTACTGAGAGCTCAACGGCAAGACAGTTGTAAATCTTTCTTCATCTTGTAACAATCATGTCTCAATTGCGTCGAACCCTTGACTTTTTACGCGCACCTGAGACTTGAGCAAAGTTAAACATCTTCTAAGATTATTTGGGTAAAAAAAATCCAAATGTAAGATTGTTTGGGTAAAAAAAAATCAAAATGTATCCTCAACAGAGATCCGCCAAACCCCCCTTTGATCTTTATAGGGAAACTGTTTCTTAAAAGTAAAAAAAAAAGTTTATAAAATGCTAGAAATATGCAAAACTAAGTACAGTTGCACCACGTCGTGGGAAAAGGGGCCTTCGGACATTTGTTACATTATTCAACAATAATTGATTGAAAACAGCATAAAACTGACATTTTTTTCACCCTCTTTAAATACAAAACCAATATTAAAATCTGAAAGCCGTTGTATTTTTCTGCACAGAAACGTAATTTTTGTTTCAAAATTCTTTAAGACCATTTTCATGTAAACAGCAATTCAAAATGATATTTTTCTTTTTTTTGGCAATACTTTTTGGAAAATGCATATCATGGAAAAAGGACATGAAGTATTTCACAAGATACTATAATACATTTGTATATCGAAACAGTAAATAATTTTGCCACCAAATATGAATGATACTTTTAGAAAAATATTACCACAATAATTTACTACCCAAGTAAATTGAAGTTAGTTTTGGTGTCAAATTATGGTATGCATCGTCATTTTTAAAGTAAACAATGACGCTTTAGGTTAACATAATTATTCAGAATGTTGTAATTTTGTATCTACTGGACGCAGTGTCAGAAAATTTTGCATAATGATATTAATATATTTGGTTGTTCAAAATATACTGGAAAGCTAGTTTCTGAGTATTTTGTCCGAAGGCCCATTTTCCCTGTGTCATTGGTCGTATATCTTCAGCTTTTAATAGTGGAAAGAAGATGAAGTTTTTATATCTTTGTACACTGTAAGACAGACAGACTGTTCATTCACAGACAAAATTCAATCACATCCAATCAATTGGCTTGACACAAATCAGGCCAACCAATGAACAATCAGGACTTATCACAAAATCTGTTATACAGACATTTCTAAAAGGCTTTGATCTAAAAAAAAAAAAAAAAAAATTAAAAAATGTTACTCTGTAACTTGAACCTCTACTTATAACAAACTCTTCTCAAAAACTAATTAACAAACAATAATTAACAATCAATTAATAATCAATTAACAAGCAAGAACTGGTACCATTCATACCATGTCAATAAGAAAACAAACATTATTTATCGTAAGCAGACTAAAACATGGAATACTGCGAAGGTTTGTCACAAATACTGTCTTATATCACCTACAGGTACATGTACTCTTAAAACTGCTCATAATCAACTTTTACAAAATATTCTAACCCACTGATAACAGATAGAAAACTAACGTACATGATTACATTCTTTACCTTACGTTATCATTTCTTCTTAGAATATCTGTATGATCTATGATTTAGTCCTTTTAATAACTTCATTTATGTATGCATTGTTTTTATTTTAGGATGAAAATGAATTTCATTTTTCAATGTTAAACAGCTGTTTGACACTCGTAGATACAGGTACATCAATCTTGTCAGTTTCCAATACAATAATCTTTCCAAATTCCCAGATTCCGATATGATCATTTTGCAAAATTCCGATATGACAAATCTTGCCCAATTCCAATAGTTATTTTTGCCCGAATTCAATACAGTTATCTTGCCAGCAAGTGATATCAGACAGTATTTATTAACTGAAACAAACTGTAAAATCTTACAGTAACAATAGAGAAACAGCTGAAAGCTTTAAGCATAAATCACTATATGTACATATAACAACAATTTTATAAACATATCAAATGCACAACCAGTTTTCAGAAAGTTCCTGATCGGTGTATTCCTAACATCATCAAAGTCCATAACATTTTCAATGTCATGTGATAAACTAAACAATAAAATGTCATAATATCTTGTAGGCCTTGATTCTGATACAAATCCCCTCTCTGTTTCCCGGTATATGTTATATAAATGTAATCTCTGTTATCTGGTATATGTTATATAAATGTAATGTTACTTGAGCTCTTAGCCAAACTCTGCCTTTCATAGCCCTACCTGCTTAAAAATGTTGAGCTTTCAAAGTAAGCTAAAAGAGCTCAAAATCAGTGAGCTCCATGGGGACAGGTACTTTACTGTGAAAACATCAATATTTTTGGGACACATATTTCCATGGATTTCGTGTGTGGAGTAATCCACGAGTTTTAGATTCCATCAAACTGCATTTCCATAATTTAATTTGATGCTAAGATGTTGTTGTAGGAGTTTAACGCCATTTTAACAGACGGGCAGTATACCTAAAACTCGTTCCTGGGTAGCACCAGTACTAGACTCCTATCCTCTGTAAGAAACTGCCAACTTTTTCACATAAAGAGACATGGTCGGTAGCAGGGCTCAAACCCATGGCCCCCAATCAATGATAGGTTACAGTGATTTCAAGTCAGTGGCTCTAACCACTCGACCACGGAGGCAGACCTATTTTTGATGTTGAGATACAAAACCCAAAAAACTGGGCAAACTAAAATTGCAACTTTTCTGAAACAGAGAAGTTTCATGTCCATGAAATCAATATACATTGCAAATTCATTCACAGTAGGTGAACTCTATCTGACAAAGAATTCTGAAAACTGATTTTTTTCCAAGAATTGAGTACTGTTAATTGGGTGATTAAATTTAACTATTTTCCAGATTTTCCCTCTTCACTAATTTTAAAAACTCCATAAGATTCATTTCACAAAGGTGTACTTTTAGAGAATTATCATTTAGTGAATTTAAAATTTGCGAATGAATAAGACTGTCAGCACATATATCGCAAAATTTTCGTCACGTAAACATCAAATTCGCAATAAATTGGTACTGAAACCTTGTTCAACAGCCAAATCATGTTATACTGACGCAGTCTTCGACTTTAGATGGTTGCTCAAAACCCGGGACAACCAATATTCAATTTGGGCAACCAAATACTTTGTCATTTTTCAGTTAAATAATTTTATATAGATGAATAGCAACAATTTAGGTGTCGTGGTTACCTTCATGAAAAAAATACATCAAAGAGGGCTGACACAACTATTCTCACCCTGTCAAACGCAAACTGGAACTTAAGTAATGAAATGTGTAATGTGTTGGAGTGATTCACATTGCAGTTCTGATCTAAGAACTCAGACCAATCAATATAACAAATTTAAACTTAACAATGACCGAAAACAGTGAACAATTCATAACAACACCCCCTTCCCCGAAATTATTGATGCATTTTCAACAAATTTCAGGGAAATCTTACAGTAAGTGCAAAACCATTCTATAAACATCCTTCTAAATCATGCAATAAAAAATTAAGGAACTGTATTATTTTGATGACGCTAAGAGCCTTTGATCGATGCAATCACAGCTTTGCGCCTTCCTAAATTGCCCTAGCAGAAATGTATATGATACATGCGATCAAGGTGATCTTTTATAGGAGTTCCCTATAAAATTTGTAAATCACAAGACGAGAGAGGGGCCTTCTATTAGAATCATCACCAAATATAAACAATCAACAGAGCTGAAGCAAAAATGTATAGACATCACTTTTCAATAATTTTCTAAACACCTTAGTTTTCTGTGACTGTAAAAATTTACATCATCTCAACCTTATACAGCTTTAGAAATATGTGATATCATCTAAACGAAGTAAATGTGATATCATCTAGACAAAGTAACAAAATACCCATATTTGGAAACATTGAATTTTAGCTGATATCTTAAAGCTATTGGGAAAATTCCCAAGATGATGCCCTGTTATGAAAGTAACACGAAAATTTCGCTGAATTTCTGCGGTCCCTATGACAGGGGATGAACGTCAAATCTGTCTTGAACAGCCACCCAGAGGACGCGTCAAAAATAGCCAAAGTACAAAAATAGCCGAAGTACAAGACTGCTTTAAATAATGTTGGTATGATATCCAACATGAAATGCTCAAAATAGGATACCTCAATATTGGCCGTTTCCGGGAGGTGGTTGTTAAATTGAAAATCATTAGCCAATTGGGATAACCCAATTTCGACAAAACTACAACTTGTACAAAAAAATTTGCAGAGATTTAAGGTTGCTTGTTATGAACTCTTAAACGTTTGTGTTGGGAATTGCTGTAGCGTGACTTTCTGAGCTCTGGCAACAGTCAATGCTGTTGACAAAAATCTGTTGATAAAAATTTGCTGACGTCAATTACAATTGACGTGTAATTTTAACATATCTGGCGGGAACTGCACAGGTGGCACACCCTCCTGCTTTACAAGTTGTTTTATTACAATTATACATGTAGTTCCATTTACTGTTTAAATTTTTTTTTTAAATATATCAAACAACTGTGCAGCTAATGTATTCGCTGACATTTTACACAGGTTGAATGGCAGAAATACCATCTAACCTCTATTAAAAACTGCCACCTAATAGAAATCATCTTGCTATGACCAACAGCAATAAAACAAACCACCTTTTATGTGCAATGAAAAACACTAAAGAAGGCAGACCACCTGTCAAATGATTCCCACATATTTAAGTTTGCTGGTTTTTTTTTTTCTTCAAAGTTTAACTGCATCAACCCCCTATAGGGCACAGAGATAAGCCGCAGAAATTCAGTGAAAGAAAACCTTCATATCAAAGCTCGTCATACCAGATAATCGTTTTGCTAAATGTTACATCAATATTAAACTGCCTTCAGAAAATACCAGAATAGCATCTGCTGTTATAATTCACACTGCGACCCGCGTTAATTCAAATACACCATTACTAAACATTACCAGAAACAGGATAGTTTGTGAAGGCAGTGTATAGTGTATATCCTTTTCATTAGTTTCATTTTAAAATACTGGCAAAAAATGCCTATATAGAAATAAAAGACCCTATAAAAATAACCATACCCAGGAGGTATATAAAAAAAATTAAACGGAAAAAAAAAAATCCAGAAAAAAATTCTGACAAATGGAGGTAACAAACTCATCCCTGATCAGTCGGACCCGCTCAATTTTTCTATAATAATGTCAACATCACCCAGATTTCTTCTCATCGGGAAAATACATTTTTGTAAAGAGATCCACATGATTTTTTGAGAAATGGTAACGACGATCCACCTCGTATTTGAATTGTTGATTACAAACCTGACATTTGTACGGCTTCACGTTTGCATGAATGCGCATGTGAGCCGTCAGATTGTTCATGTGTCGTATAACTCGACAACAAATTCTACACTGGTACCCAGTAGAAACCTTGATAAAGTTACCTTTACCGTACTTTTTGGTACTGCCTGAAGCAGACGAATCGTCCCGACCACTAGCGCCACCTTGAGCCTGAATCAGTCTTTCGTATTCCTGTTCATCTCCCTGATTGGCTGATATATTCACGTTAGATGACTCGCCTTGGTCATCTGCAGCAGAGGAATACACGTCATCAACAGACATTTTACGCTTTTTATTACTCAAATCCAAACCTTCTCTAGTTTCGCCGTCAGTCTTACTATCATCATCAATAATGAGTGGCGTATCCAAGTTTTCCGCATAGCTGGAGCTTGGGAAACGAGCACGACCAACGTGTGTAACCACATCTGGAGAAGTGAGTGTGTGAAAATCACTCAAAGACTGGCTTCTTTCGCGCTGTGGACATGGTCGGGCCGGTTGGAGAAACTGTCTCTGGAGAGGAGAAAATAGGCCTAAACTTGTATGAAATATACTCTGCTGTATTTTTACCGCATCTTCAAAACTTTTTGAAATATCACTTTGTGAGATCAGTTCTGGACTTTTCGCTGAATCAGCAATATTTACATCTTCATCTTTGACCTGAATAACTGACTGTGTTGAACTTGATTCAAAACTATGTACAGACAAAGTTTCCGAGCCGCGACGCTCAATGCAGCTTTTCGGCTGCTTTCTCACCGAGCTACTCTGTTTATACATTTTTGATTCAAGTTTCTTCGGCAGTCGATATATTTCACCTAATTCTGAATGATACTCTCGACTCTCGGCCCCACAGTATGTTTCAGTTTGTGATGGGGATCCCTGAGCCCCTTCAAGAGTCTGATACTGAGTTTTATACTTGTTATCACCTTCTTCATCATACCCTTGTCTGTAACCATCAGGTGCTTTCTGCCTCACTCCTCTGTCCGAGTAACTTGAGAATGGTACTTTATACATAATGTATGGCGAGAATACAGACTCTGTCGAATTTGTAGTATTCGGTGACGATTCTCCGCTGTAACCAGGTTTACTCGGGGCATGAACAACGTTTCCCGCACTGACCTCTGTCATCTCCTCTTCTGCCGTCGTCGATATAGTTGTTACTACTCCACTATTTGATTTTGTACTGTAAGATATACTATTGTCTTCAGGACCCCCCGTCACTGGAAACTGTGCCGGCTTTGAAAACTCAAACATTGGTGGCAGTCTTTGCGGATCGTACGACCCTGTCGGGGCAGTAGGGTAGTTCCCAGAGTGTTGATGATGGTATTTCCTATACTGAAATTCTGATGGACTAGATAAAGTAATATGTTTTATACTTTCCATGTTTTCACTCATTGGGCTCTTTGATGAATGTTTTAATTTGTCAGACAGGTCCGATGTTCTGCTCGTCGGACTTCGATTAATTCCATACCTAAGTCCAGTGCTTCTGTCACTGCAGTCAGCTGAGCCCACCGACCCGTCGGGAGCCCATGTCGCTGAAGACTCGCTATGAGATCTTGGGATATCTGAATATTCCTGACCTGTAAGCATAGCAACATCTTCATCCAAGCTTTTGGAACTTGCAGAGCTCTTTCGTCTGTCTGGCGAGAAAACAGAGTCTGATGTACTACTTTCCCTGTCATAACGACTTCTTACTGGCTCAGACTGAAAAAACAAATGTTCAGACTGATGGCATGTAATTCCACCTTTTCCATAAAAGTTTAGTTCACAATCAGTCTGCATATCCCTACAGTCTGATCATGATCTGCACTGATCCATATCCATTTTCAGTATTAAAGCACCCCTTTTAACAATCAATGGCACAGTCCAAATTGAAAGATGGGCAAGTCCATTTCAGACTCATAGCAGGGTCAGGGTTGAAATGGTAACAGAATAAATGCTTTTTCCGCTATAAGAATATTTCAAAGGAGCATTAACATGCGTTCCTTAGAAGTGCAGACGATAAAACAGACATTTCAAGTCAACTTGTACCATAATTTCCGGACAATAGACCGTTTCACTGCATTGGCAGCACCCCTTTATTTTTACGATTTTAGAAACAAATATGAACGTATAGGCCACTCCGGCATATTGGCCACGGCAGATACGCCAAATGTGGTGCATTTAGCCAGGCGCTTAAAACGAGTCGCACCTTTTTGTACGACAGTTAAGGTATGATTAATCACTCGCGCTAATCTGCTGATATACGGTAATATACAGTAGTTAATTGACCTATGAAGACTGAACGGTTTGGAAAGCATTTCTTAAACTGTTTTCAAACAGCATATAAACCTAAAATTTCCACTCTGTGCACTCAAAATACCAATTTAGAAAATAGAAATGTCGTATAGGCCGCTTGAAACTACCAATTTCAAAAATAAAAAGGTCATATAGGTCGCTTCGCTGCATAGGCCACATCTACAAAATTTCTTCTTTCTTATGGACAAGAGTCTCTTGTGACTTTGACCTAAGTGACCCCACATTTAATTATAATATACACAACTTGACCTTATACTGATGCTTCCTGTAACGTTTTATGAAAATCCAGACAAGGCTTTTGGAGAAGCAGCATTGACAAGAGTCCCTCTGACCTTGACCTTTAGCTAATGACCCCACATTATAATATGCATAACTAGACTTCATACTGATGCTTCCTGCAAAGTTTTATGAAATTCGGCAAGGGGTATAAGAGGAATTACCCAGACAAACTTTGTGACAGACAGCACACAATCAATATATCTCCACACCACTTCATGGTCAGAGACATAACAAACCCTATCCATGCAGACTGATCATGATCTGCACTGTTCACTATTCAGTCAGAAAATGTTCATTCACTCTGTGATATGGGGACGTTAAATATAGCACTTACTCTGTGATATGGTGACATTAAATATAGCACTTACTCTGTGATATGGGGACGTTAAATACAGCACTTACTCTGTGATATGGGGACGTTAAATATAGCACATACTCTGTGATATGGGGACATTAAATATAGCACTTACTCTGTGATATGGGGACGTTAAATATAGCACTTACTCTGTGATATGGGGACACTGAGGATACCAGTGTAGGAGAGAGTAAATTGTTATCACTATATGAACTTCTCGGAGGTAGATGATCAGCCCGGGTCTTCTACAGAGAATCGTCGAGTTTCTACAAAATAAAATAGCATGTCAATGTCTTTGATAAAAGCTGCTCCGCCCACACTAATTACCATTCTTGAGCTGTGATTATCCCCTTTCTTTTTTACTTCTCTACAGACAAGTGAGATGTAACAATTCACATGTTAAAAGAGCTCAGCATTAAAACCAAAGTTAAACAAATGGGAATCAGGTTTAGATTTTTTATTTCAACGTTGTGAAGTGGACATACAGGACACGTTGGTAAGCTGTAAGCAGATCTTTCCTAGTAAAGTTTTCAATAATTTGTTTCCAGTATACATGCCTGAAGTCCTTTTTGCAAGGTTCGGGCAATACATGGCAAACATGACAGAAAGCCGATCTAAAAACAATGTCCATGTGAAGCCAGCCAAATTCGGAAAACCAAGTGTCTTGAAATTTCAACATGTTTTCCATCGTACTTGCGATTACGTTGCCTTTTGGGTTTTTGTTTCAAGAACCCTGGCCATCACCTTTCAGCTTCTTGATAGACCAACATGTTTTAGGAATTCTAATTACTAATTTGTCCAAAATTTTTCTGTCAATTTACTGCTGCAAATTCCGAATTTCCGGTTTCGATTCACCTGAATAATACCATGTGCAAAAGTCACACAAGAATTTTTGGTAGTATTAAGAGTCAATCAAATTTCGCGGTGTGCTAAATTTAGATAAAACTAGAACTGTCACAAGAGTGATGAATTATACCCCCCACAATACAGCTTTGTCACAGAAGTATGGCAACCATAAGAAAGGAATGGCCACAAGGACATAGAGTTGAGTTATTATACAATAACTTGTGTAAATGAGACCTTGACCTTTGACCTACTGACCCCAAAGTCGAACTTGACCTGTATTTCATGATGTTACAGCTGTGTACCGAAAATTACTTAAATCGGTCAAGCGTTTCATGAGTTATCATGCGGAAACTGTTTTACATTACAGTTCAGAGTCACTGTGACCTTGACCTTTGACCTACTGAACCAAAGTCGAACTTGACCTGTATTTCATGATGTTACAGCTGTGTACCGAAAATTATTTAAATCGGTCAAGCCTTTCATGAGTTATCATCTGGAAACTGTTTTACAGTTCAGAGTCACTGTGACCTTGACCTTTGACCTGCAACAGGATATATTAGACTTGAATCTTACAACAGAGTGTTCATACCTGCACAGTAAGAGAGAAATTGGCTTTGGAGCTGCTCGTGATCTTCAAGGAACCCCGCCCCTCGGTTGGACCCAAGGTGGTCTGCTGTCCCATCTAAGACGTTCGCAGTTAGGACCACTGACTCCTCTCCAGACTCTGCAAGTTGCTGCAACTATTGAAACAAAACTAGAGCTATCACTAAATGTGATTAATACCCCCAAAAGGATTGCTTTATAAACTGAAGAAGTTCGTAGTAACATAATACCTTGCAAACAAACTAAAAAGAGATATTGTTCTTAGCAGTTCCTCTCATTGTGCTTGACCATTGTATGAAGTTGTATTGAATTCCAACTTGTAGTTTTCGAAAAATGCTCCAGACAGGGAAAAGTAACAAAGGGCAATAACACTGTAATTAGTCAAGATGGAGTTATGGTTCCTGTGCACTGCACTCCCTCTCACTGTGCTTGACCATTGTATGAAGTTGTATTGAATTCCAACCAGAAGTTTTCAAGTTATGCTCCGGACAAGGAAAAGTAACAAAGGGTAATAACTCTGTAATGAGTCAAGATGGAGTTATAGTTCCTGTGCACTGCACTTCCTCCAAATGTGCTTGATCATTGTATGAAGTTGTATTGAATTCCAACTTGTAGTTTTCAAGTTATGCTCCGGACAAGGAAAAGTAACAAAGGGCAATAACTCTGTAATTAGTCAAGATGGAGTTATAGTTCTTGTGCACTGCACTTCCTCTCAATGTGCTTGACCATTGTATGAAGTTGTATTGAATTCCAACCAGTAGTTTTCAAGTTATGCTCCGGACAAGGAAAACTAACAAAGGGCAATAACTCAGTAAATACTCAAGATAGAGTTATAGTTCTTGTACACTGCACTTCCTCTGAGTGTGCTTGATCATTGTATGAAGTTGTATTGAATTCCAACTAGTAGTTTTCAAGTTATGCTCCGGACAAGGAAAAGTAACAAAGGGCAATAACTCTGTAATTAGTCAAGATGGAGTTATGGTTCTTGCGCACTGCACTTCCTCTCAATGTGCTTGACCATTGTATGAAGTTGTATTGAATTCCAACTTGTAGTTTTCAAGTTATGCTCCGGACAAGGAAAAGTAACAAAGGGCAATAACTCTGTAATTAGTGAAGATGGAGTTATAGTTCTTGTGCACTGCACTTCCTCTCAATGTGCTTGACCATTGTATGAAGTTGTATTGAATTCCAACTAGTAGTTTTCAAGTTATGCTCCGGACAAGGAAAATGCAACAGACCGCCCGACCACCGACCCGACCGACCGACCGACCGACCAGCGACCGACCACCGACCGACCAACCACCGGGTGACTCCTATATACCCCCCTAAACTTCGTTTTGGGGGTATAATAATGTAAACATTATACAGTAATTTCCATATACAACAAACTCTTGCAGTTTGGGACCATTAATTTTATTCCTTATATCCAGAGTATGCTGTATCCATATAGCATTTTCATATTAGAATAAAGAAGAATAAAAATTGGGCCCAGAAAATCTGTTCCTTATATCCGAATGTTCACTATAATATCCAGAGTTTACTGTAAAGCCTTTCTTATCCGACACCCTTTGGGACCACTTGATCATGCAAGTTGCCTGTTAAACCAGGTTTTCTAATACACATCGATTTTACTGAGGCAAAGAAAAACAAATGTTGCAATTTCCAAGCACAGTTTTCATTTTTCTTGGTATTTTCATGTGTTTAACCACATAAACAAGATTCCCCCTGCTTATTTATAATTGTGCAAATAATTCAATTTTTAGCAAAATAGTCAAAAATTGCTGAATTGCATTAAAAATCCGGTAGGTGGGTTTTGGTTTTTTTTGCCAAAACAGAAAATTTGTCGTCATCAGCGTTTCTATATAAATTTGTGACAGAGGGAACCCTGCATTAATTGCAGTTCAATGCATACACAATGTTATTATCAAACACTGTAAAATGACTTTTCCTAAAACAGTCTACCCTATCTCATACCAGTCTTTATGTACATTAAATTAAAAAAAAAATGTGGATTTGTGACAAATTGGCCTTTTAGTCATAAACATTGTCATCAATGGATGAAGAAATTTACACCTGCATCAAATTGTGACCAAGATGTTTATGTCTTCAATGTAGAAACAACCCTACCATGGTCCAACCCTAAATATGCAGACGGTTCATAAACTGCACTGTATTATTGTACTGATTTCATTCTGTATTTTTTCTCACCGATCCTAGACAGAATAATTTTACTAAACCTATCCATTAAATAGTACTTTTAACTCTTTTCAACACACAACAGTTACCATGGTAATGATGGTTACTGTGAACTTCTCTCAATACACAGTATTAACCTACTTATTTATGAATACCTAGATTTTTACAATGGGATCTTCTGACTTCCAATTTGGACAAGTCTATTTCCTTAAATAGGGGTGTTTTGCAGAACTGTGATCCAAAAGGCTTACAATTGCCATTTAAATCCTGATCAGATGACATTATATTTGTTGGGCAGCTGTTTCAAAAGGGACACTACTAGTCTAGTGTCTCTTAAAATGTACCTTTTCAAACAGCTGCGCTCCGACAAATATAATCCTACAGTGCCTAGGCACATATTGGTTAATACTAATTAACAACAACGCCAAAACAGAACTAGATGGCTGTTCAGTAGAACACTTGTGTCGCCTTCTTACGCTTTGTCAGAATAACCAATAATTTTGTGACAAAATCTAAGTAGAACAAGAGCTGTCACATGACAGCATGCTCGACTATTCAAAAGCTTGTCGGTAAAATGGTTTTTTTTTTGTCTAAGAACAGGTGTATTGTGTAATTGTCTGTAAGAATTAAGGTCAAAGATATGAAACTTGTTCAAAGACCTTTGTAAATGAACATTACATGCAAAGCCTTACTCTGGATTATGTAAGCCAACTGGGGGGAGGAGGGGGGGGGATAATTTCAAAGAAATACATCACCTTGTATATTTGATCATGAATAACTTTGTAACGTTTCAAAATTGATATGTATAAAATAAAAAAAGCATGACTGCTGCATGCTGCATAATTATTCAATGACATTTCAAAAGTAAGCCATTTAGAGTATTTCTAATAATAGTCTGGTAAAAACTGTGACAAAATTCTAAGTTAAAAAGGGGCATAAATATGTCAAAAATCAAAAACATTGGTGAAGATGTTGATAGTAAACATACATTTTAAGTTTCAAGTCAATACGTTTGATAGTATTCAAGATATTTGACTTTATAAAAATCTTTAACTAAAAGTTCTAAGTTAAAAAGGGCCATAAATCTAACAAAAATCATCACAGAGTTATGGGGATTGTTTCCTCATGTCAAGATGTTGATGGTGGACACATAATGTGAGTTTGAAGTCAATACCTTTGAAAGTATTCAAAATATTTGAATTTATAAAATCTTTAACCAAAAATTCTAAGTTAAAAAGGGGCATAACTCTGTCAAAAACCAAAACAGAGTTATGAGGATTGTCTCCTCAGGTGTAGATGTTGATGGTAGATACATACTTTGAGTTTCAAGTCAATACCTTTGATAGTATTCAAGATATTTGAATTTATAAAAAACTTTAACCAAAAATTCTAAGTTAAAAAGGGGCATAAATCTGTCAAAAATCAAAACAGAGTTATGGAGATTGTTTCCTCAGGTGTAGATGTTGATGGTAAACATATAGTTTGAGTTTCAAGTCAATAGCTTTGATAGTATTCAAGATATTTGACTTTATAAAAAACTTTAACCAATGCAGACGCCGACGCAGACACCGACGCCGGGGCGAGTGCAATAGCCTCCTTATTCTTCGAATAGTCAAGCTAAAAAGGGGCATAACTAAAATATGACCTTGACCAACAACATTTGGCTGCATCATGACGCTTATGTCATAAGCAATACAATTTGAAAGTTTGATGAAGAAATCTTAAGAAATGGCAAAGTTATAGCCAACATTAAGTTTTTGTGACAAAATCTAAATACAACTAGAACTGTCACAAGAGTGACGAATTATACCCCCACAATACAGCTTTGTCACAGAAGTATGGCAACCATAAGAAAGGAATGGCCACAAGGACATAGAGTTGAGTTATTATACAATAACTTGTGTAAATGTATTGTTTTAATAGCATACAAAATGTGTAAGGTTAGAAATTATCAATTATAGTTCAATTTCATAGGTTTATTATCATCCGGAAACTATTTAACATTACAGTTCAGAGTCACTGTGACCTTGACCTTTGACCTACTGACCCCAAAGTCGAACTTGACCTGTATTTCATGATGTTACAGCTGTGTACCAAAATTATTTAAATCGGTCAAGCCTTTCATGAGTTATCATCCGGAAACTGTTTTACAGTGCAGAGTCACTGTGACCTTGACCTTTGACCTACTGACCCCAAAGTTGAACTTGACCTGTATTTGATGATGTTACAGCTGTGTACCAAAATTATTTAAATCGATCAAGCCTTTCATGAGTTATCATCCGGAAACTGTTTTACAGTTCAGTCACTGTGACCTTGACCTTTGACCTACTGACCCCAAAGTCGAACTTGAACTGTATTTCATAAAGTTGCACGTGTGTACCAAAAATTATTTAAATTGGTCAAGCCTTTCATGAGTTATCATCCGGAAACTGTTTTACAGTTCAGAGTCACTGTGACCTTGACCTTTGACCTACTGACCCCAAAGTTGAACTTGACCTGTATTTCATGAAGTTGCACGTGTGTACCAAAAATTATTCAAAAGGGTAAAGTTGTTCATAAGTTATCATCCGGAAACCATGAAAACCATGAAAACCAACAGACTGACCGACCGACAAACAAACCGACAAGCTCACTCCTATATACCCCCCCCTCCCCCCAACTTCGTTTTGTGGGGGTATAATGAAACTGCATTCCATAGGGGTGAGGACGGATGGGATCCAATACACAAGATTCGTCCCATCTATGATAGCGTATCATCACGTTTTCGAAATGTTTATACTCCAGAAGGAAGTATATGCATTGATGAAACCATGGCTCCTTGGAAAGACAGGCTTTCCTTTAACAATATATTCCAAACAAACCAGACAGATTTGGAGTAAAACTTTATACAATGTGTGAAAGCAAAAGTTTGTATGTTTGTGATTTTGAAATTTATTCAGGAGCAGACTTTGACCCAAATCCAAATGCGGAAGCTTATGAAACAAGCTTTTTGAAGTCAAGGCCCCTGTGACCTTGACCTTTGACCCGGTGACCTCAAAATCAATAGGGGTCATCTACTAGTCATGACTAACCTCCATGCCAAATATGAAGACTGTGGGTCAAAGGAATCTTAAGTTATTGGGCGGACAAGGAAAAACCGACGGACGGCCGGACGGGGAGACGTCCGGACAGCCGGACGGACAAGCTGATTCCAGTATACCCCCCTTACAACTTCGTTGTGTGGGGGTATAAAAAGGGGCATAACTCTGTCAAATATGACCTTGACCTACAAAATCTGGCAACATCACAACCCTTTTGACATTTATAAACAATACAATTTGATAGTTTGATAGAGAAATCTTAAGAAATGGCAGTTATAGCAAAAATCTAAGTATAAAAAGGGGCATAACTCTGTCAAATATGACCTTGAGCTACAAAATTTGGCGGCATCATGACCCTCATGTCATAAGCAATGCAATTTGAAAGTTAGATGAAGAAATCTTAAGAAATGGCAAAGTTATAGTCAACGTTAAGTTTTCGTGACAAAATCTAAGTACAAAAAGGGGCATAACTCTGTCAAATATGACCTTGACCTACAAAATTTGGCGGCATTATGAGTTATAGCCAACGTTAAGTTTGTGCACGACAGACCGACGCACGGACAAAGCGATCCCTATGTATCGCCTTTTCTCCGAAAGGGCGACACAAAAATTGTTGCCCTAACTCAGGGTTTTCTTATCGGAATATGCGACACTGGCAAGTGACCAAGGGAACCCTGCATTTATTGATTTTTCAATGTGTTTTGCCACAGGATCGGACAGTCCCGGGTTCAATTCCAACCAGTGCCACAGCAGTAAGACACAGGTATTTCCACATCGTCTCTACTTTGAGATGGATTTCATCTGGGGTGAGTCTCGAGAGCAATTAATCTAAGTAGCAAGAACTTGTTTCACATTCGACAATAAAAATGTGTAAATTAACAACAACAACAACGGGAAGTTACATACCAGAGATGAAATCTGCAGCTTGATAACAAACTTCAAGGCTTGACAGAATTCTGGGCCCTTGTGCAGTAGTCCCTCCTGTTTTAACAGCATTTTTAAATCTCAGCTTACATTGTACCTACAACAAATAAATTGTTCGTGTAATTTCTTGGGCAATACACTGAATTATGCTTCACATGCTACCGTCAATCTTTCAACACATAACTTGCTAAGTAGGCTCTTTTTGTGATAAGTGATTGGAAATGATCAGGGGATGTAATTCATTAAAAAAATTTGTATCAATATAGCCCAAGAATGTTTATCAATATAGCCCAAGAATGTTATCACTGATGTTTTAATATAACAATTATCCTGGCTAACTAGAAAATGGCAGAATTTACCCGATTCTGCTTTATGCCAGGCTAGCCGTTCCAAATAATGGAAAGAACTACCTGGAAACCGGTATTATATTTTGATGCAAAAGAATACTGCACCTGAAAAGATAATACATGGTATAAAGCTTTTCTTTCTTTTTTGAAGAGATTCATAGGAAGGAATTTGTTCCAGAAACAGGGTAGACCGAGAACAACTCGGTCACTGTCTGTAGACACGTTTGCCAACTACAATTATCTGTCTAACCAGAGGCTTTTGTTTGACTATTCTCCGCTTTAATGTGACGTCATACTGACCAGCTAACTGATCGGATTATTAGGTCGCGTTCATTTCTTCATTCGGTAAAAGGTGAAAACTTGGTCTTTACCATAGACTCATATGCAAGTTTAAATTTATTTCAAACGAAACAAAAAGCATTTAACAACATATGATTATTATAAATCCAATGTGATAGTTGTAAGCTAATGGTAGACCATTGTTTTCTTTCATTTTTTTTTCATTTTAAAATTAAAGATATATAGAGACCAACGATGAAAGCCGAGGATTCACCTTTCCCGAATGTAAATAATTTGCTTTGTCGCCGCAGTGAACTAACAAGTTACGATTATCTTTAATAAATTGTTATTACAGATTGCCGAAATCTCAGTTGTTGGTACACCTACACCAGTGTACTCACATGAAAAAAATGCTTACTTTTGGTGCAAATTAGTCTAAAAACACCTATCTAGACATGCCAATAAATACAACAAAAAAATTATTTCAACTGGGTCAATATATAAACATTATATTATAACCACAATTTCAATAATATCGTGATATATTACATATTGTCCCACCTTTAATTACAGTCCCTATTGTTCCTGGTTAAAACTGAAGTTTTGAAATAGACGGTACGAGTTGAGTACAAAGGGTTGACTTTTTGATCCATACGAGTGACTTTGGTGTAGTATAAAAACTTTACTGTTATCATGGTTATCGAATAATATTAATTGATTTATTGATGTCACTCTAAATTTGGGGGGTAGGACAGTATATGAAATATTGTTACTATTTTTAGATTTACTCTATAAGGATAATAGACTGTGTCTACAATATTCATCTCAAAAGTACCTAATTTTTTTAATGATGAGAGACACATCTAAATAACGAACAGCAACTCATGCCTACAAGAAAAAATAGACTGTGTCTACAGTATTCATCTCAGAAGTACCTAAATTTTTCAATGAAGAGAGATGCATATTTTCGATCTAGTGCTTAAGTTTCTGTGCACCTTTTACCCACCCTGTATTAAATATAGCAGGCTGCAATAATCATAGAATTGTTTCTTTCGAAATTAACTTGAACATAGACCCCAGGAGTTCACGATTGTTGACAGTTTTCACTTCAACCGAATGAAGAAATGAACGCAATCTAATAATATGATTGGTTAACTGCCCAGTATAATGCCACGACAAAGCCAAAAATATATATCCTACCTGAAAATACTTATTTCATACCACATTGACCAAAGGAAAGGGACAAACTAAATTTAAGCCAAATCACTTCAATATCCCTCAATTGAACAAGAACTAAAACTTGTGGCACTGACAATTGTGAAAGACAAAACAGTATTTCTGCATTGTATATCAGAACAGCCTAAAGATGTCATCGAACCTTTTTGACTTAATTGGGTCAAATTTGGGTCACAAAAACCCGAGACAATAAAATGACCCAATCAATTTACCCTGAAAATGCATGAAAAGTAGACAGACTGTTTGAGGTTTCATGGATTTTCTGAAATGTTCAATAACCCGCCTGACAAATGCATGTCTTTAATTAAGAACAATATCTTAAATTAGGGTAATAATTTCATTTTTAAAACATAGTTGATAAAATTTCACCTCCGCATGGCCTTGACCTAAAAAAGACTAAAATCGTTTTCACTGCACTGAAGAGCTTTCACTTTAAGCATAAAAGAAATCGTGGACTGGAACACATAAAAGAACAGTCTGAAACCCGGAAAATATTGAAAAACGCGGACGGATAGGAAAATAAAGGAAACCATAATACCTGACTTCACATAGTTCACATAGTATGAGGCTAAATATGTTTAACATATAAGCTTATAGCTTGTTAGGCATATGTTAGTGTTTTCCCTATTGGTAATGATCTTGTATTTAATGTATCATTAAATTCTGACCAGGCGTTTTGAAGTGTCCACAGACGGACGGACGGATGGACACGCTGAATCCAGTATACACCCCACCTCCCTTACACTTTGCGTTCGGAGAATATACAAATGTAGCAAATAAAATATGATTACATTAAAAAACGTCATTCCAAAGGCAATTTATGGAACAATTGTCTTGAACACCTATATAATTGATCAAAGTGAGTAAACTAGTCGGACCTATATACACTATCGTATTTTTCTACACAAATCGCTCAGGTTTCGCGTTCGGCGATTTTTTTGCGAGATTTTTGTATGCAAGGAAAATGTGCATGGTTATCCGAATCGCCTCCACCCATCGTCCATGTTGAAACCAGGATTTATTATATTATATATACGATCCCTGTTGAAACTAATCGAGGAAAATTGTTTAAATGAAATCAGTTCTAATCGTGTTTTTCTCAACATGTATTGCTCAATGGTTTGTAGTTTTCTTTCTTTATGTCAATCTTCTTTTTTCGTAATACGAAACTTTTATCACCATAGTCACTCCACAATCATTGTCCTTTAATTGCCATAGTTGGAACACTTGAGTTGTCTGCTCTATAACTTCATTAGATTGTTTCAATTGTCAAAGTATTTACCTTAAACTTGATGGGCGTATTTTGTGACAGTTTGATTTACAGTCAGCGGACCACGTAGGCAGGTCTGCAAGTGCTTCATAAAATATTTACATCTGACTTTCTTCACTCAAAACACCTACGACCAAACGTTTACTGAGGTTTTGTAAGTTTAAGAAATTAAGCATGTGGTGTTGCTTACTTGAGAAAAAATAGTGTACTGGACTCGAGCTCTGATGATGAGGCTGAAGTTCTAAATAACAAATTTTCTTCAGTTTTCAACAATGATCCAGGTACAAACTTTCCAGGTCTTGGACATTGTCCGTACAAAAATACATTAAAACATAATGCAACTGAAATTCCAACCTAATCCACATAGCGCTAGCTGCAGATGAGATTAAAATGTGTACTTTTTAAAGAATGTGCGCAGGAATTAGCTCCCGTACAAACAATGATATTCAATAAATTTCTTGATAGTTGTTTAGTCCCTTTGGACTGGGCTCAACCTAAATTAAATGTTACTCGCAGTGTTAAGAAAGGGAGAAAAGTCCAAGATATTACAGATCAGTGTAGAGTGATGTTCCGTTTTAAATCCGTCCTATAAAATGACCGCCCCTGATATTCAGACGAGAAAATTCAGAACCAACCGAATTATCAATATTAAAATGTTCCGATAATAAGACCGATTCAGTAATAATACCACGTTTTACAGGTGCGAAGGGTAATCTTAATACAGGAACTTTACTGTAGTTGACTAATACGATATATAAATTACTTGTAAATATGGTTAGTACATGCTATATATGTTAGATCACTTGGATCAGTTAAAATGCTGGTGGAAAACCGACCATGATTTTGTCCCCGATCGTCCTACGAAACCACACTTGAGGCGTTATCCATTACCTAGCCGGTACAATACAGGTCTAGTGGACGTTAAGCCAAGTCTTTGACGTAGTTTATCATGGTAAACTAATCCATTATGGTATTAGGCATACCACCTTTTAGTAGATCAAAGCATGTAAGATCATAGTACACAAAGAAAAGTGGTAGATAGGGCATCATCCAATATGGCTCCTTTTCTATCAGACGGTCCTTAGGGGTCAGTTCTAAGGCCGCTTTTGTTTCTGTTCTACATAATTATTCTTCCGGCTTCTGTTGATTAAAAGTTACGTCTCTTTACTTAAGAAAGTGATCATAACATTTCAATTAAATGTGATGCAAATTCCAATAGAGAAGGACAAACGAGAGGCTGTCTTTTTACATTGGAAAATGCCATATTATGCACGTAAATAGGACCAAAAGTTCACTGAACCCTTCACATGATCAACCGCTGGCCGTGGTCAGTCAAGCGACATACCGTCTTTATCATGGTCTCAATACTTAAGTTAAATTTCCAGAAAAGCAGGTCAGAGTCTAGGTTTTTCTAAGGCGTTACATCGACTTATCTAAGAGTAGTACTTATTTTAAATGCAGCTGCCTTCATCAATGTAAGACCAACCTTAAAGTACTGTTCAAGGATGCAGAGTCCTTATCTTTAACACAATATTGATACATTTGAAACAATGTCCAAAAGTAAACCAACATATCGAGATATTACAGTTTTTCTAAACTCCGCTGTAAGGATACAAACGTGTTAAGATATTATAGCTAACCTCATCAAAGAGAATACCACGGTCTCGAAAACATAACAACTACCTTCCATCGTGAGAAAACAGCTTTTAGAGAAATAAGCGCCAAAAAAAACCAACAACATGAGAAAGCCACCATCTTGCGATATAAGTGCTAACCTAAACTTTGCTGAACCATCATCTTGAGACATCAGTGCTTAATTAAACTGTGATGAAACATCATCTTGATACATCAATGCTAACACAAACTGTGCTGAACCATCATCTTTACACATCAGTGCTAATCTAAACTGTGCTGAAACATCATCTTTAGACATTAGTGCTAATCTAAACTATGCTGAAACATCATCTTTAGACATCAGTGCTAATCTGAACTGTGCTCAATCATTATCTTAAGATGTAAGTGCTAACCAAAATTGTGCTGAACCATCACCTTGAGACATCAGTGCTAACTGAAACTGTGCTGAACCATCATCCTTATAATCAGCGCTAACCTAAACTGTGCTAAACCATTATCTTGAGACATGGGTGCTAACCTTAACTGTGATAAACCATCATCTTGAGATATCAGTGTTAACATTAACTGTGATGAACCAACGTAATGAGACATCAGTGCTAACCTTAACTGCACTGAACCATCATCTTGAAACATCAGTGCTAACATAAACTGTGCTAAACCATCATCTTAAGACATCAGTGCTAACTGAAACTGTGCTGAACCATCATCTTGAGATATCAGTGCTAACCTAAACTGTGCTTAACTGTCATCTTGAGATATCAGTGCTTACCTTAACTATGATGAACCATAATCTTGAAACACCAGTGCTAACCTAAACTGTGCTGAACCATCATCTTGAAACATCAGTGCTAACCTAAAATGTGATGAACCATCATCTTGAAACATCAGTGCTAAACTAAACTTTGCTGAACCATCATCTTGAGACATCAGTGCTAACCTAAACAACCATCATCTTGAAACATCAGCGTTATCCTAAACTGTGCTGAAACATCATCTTGAGACATTAGTGCTAACCTGAACAACCATCATCTTGAAACATCAGCGCTATCCTAAACTGTGCTGAACCATCATCTTGAGAGATCAGTGCTAACCTATACTGTGCTGAAACATCATCTTGAGACATTAGTGCTAACCTAAACAACCATCATCTTGAAGCATCAACGCTATCCTAAACTGTGCTGAATCATCATCTTGAGAGATCAGCGCTATCCTTAACTGTGCTGTACCATCATCTTGATACATCAGTGCTAACCCAAACTGCGATGAACTATCATCTTGATGCATCAGTACTAACCTTTATTGTGAGAAAACCATCATCTGAGAATGGGAAAATTAGTGCTACATTTAACTGAGAAAATCATCATCTGGAGATGGAGACATTAGTACTAACCTGAACTGTGAACAAGAGGGCCATGATGGCCCTATATCGCTCACCTGAGTACCAGTGCACTTGCCTGCCAGGTGTGGTCAATCTTGACCCCAGGGTCATAATTTGAACATAGTTGGTAGAGGACCAGTAGAAAATATTACATACCATATATCTAAGGTCTAGGCATTGTGGTTTCAGAGTAGAAGATTTTTAAAGTTTTTCATATACCAAGTGACACTGCCCCCCCCCCCCTCCCTGAAGAGTAAGCAGAGTAAATTTTGACCCCGGGAGAATGATTTGAACACACATTGAAGAGGTTCATTAGACACTGTTACACACTACATATCTAAGCGCTAGACTTGTGGTTTCAGAGATTTTTAAACATTTTCCTATATATGTCTGTGTACAAGTGACCCCCTGGGCGGGGTTAATATTGATCCCAGGGACATGATTTGAACAAACTTGGTAGAGGACCACTATACAATACTGAATACTAAATATCTAACATTTAAGCCTTGTGGTTTTTGAGATGAAGAAACCTATGAAAAATCAAAAGACCCCCCCCCCAAGGGGTCAATTTTTAACAATCTTGGCAGAGGTCAACTATGCAATGCTACATGCCAAATATCTAAGCTTTAGGCTTTGTGGTTTTGGAGGAGATTTTAAAAAGTTTTTCCTATATACAAGCCTATGTCAATTCAGGTGATACTCCAGGAGGGGTCAATTTTTACCTAGGGGTCATAATTTGAACAATTTTGATAGAGGTCCACTAGGCAAGACTACATGCTAAATATCTTAGCTCTAGGCCTTTTGGTTTCAGAGTAGATTTTGGTAGAGCTTCATGCAAGGAACATCCCTGCCAAGCTTCATCAACATTGGCCCCGTGGTTTCAGAGGAGATGTAATTTGAAGCAAAAAGTTGACAGACGGACAACGGACAGTGGGTAATGGGAAACTCTCACTAGGGTGCAAAGTGCCAGGTGAGCTTAAAAAACATCATCTTGAGACATTAGTGCTACTATGAACTGTGAAAAAACATCATCTTGAGACATCAGTGCTAACCTTAACTGTGAAAAAACATCATCTTGAGACATCAGTGCTAACCTTAACTGTGAAAAAACATCATCTTGAGACATCAGTGCTAACCTTAACGGTGAACAAACATCATCTTGAGACATCAGTGCTACCCTTAACTGTGAAGAAACATCATCTTGAGACATCAGTGCTAGCCTTAACTGTGAAAAAACCATCATCTGAAAACATCAGTGTTAACCTTAACTGTGAAAAAACATCATCTTGAGACATCAGAGCTAACCTTAACTGTGAGAAAACCATCATCTGAAGACATCAGTGCTAACCTTAACTGTGAGAAAACCATCATCTGAAGACATCAGTACTAACCTTACTTGTGAGAAAACCATCATCTGACAACATGTGAACCTAACCTTAACTGGGAAAAAACATAATCTGAAGACATTAGAGCTAACCTTAACTGTGAGAAAACCATCATCTGAAGACATTAGAGCTAACCTTAACTGTGAAAAAACCATCATCTGAAGACATTAGTGCTAACTTTATTTGTGAGAAAACCATCATCTGAAGACATTAGAGCTAACCTTAACTGTGAGGAAACATCATCTTGAGACATCAGTGCTAACCTTAACTGTGAAAAAACATCATCTGAAAACATCAGTGTTAACCTTAACTGTGAAAAAACATCATCTTGAGACATCAGAGCTAACCTTAACTGTGAGAAAACCATCATCTGAAGACATCAGTGCTAACCTTAACTGTGAGAAAACCATCATCTGAAGACATCAGTACTAACCTTACTTGTGAGAAAACCATCATCTGACAACATGTGAACCTAACCTTAACTGGGAAAAAACATAATCTGAAGACATTAGAGCTAACCTTAACTGTGAGAAAACCACCATCTAAAGCCAATAGTGCTAACATGAACTGTGAAAACACCACCATTTTGAGACAAGAGCACTAACCTGAACTGAGAGAAAACAACCATCTGGAGATTCAGTACTTACCTGTGTAATAACATAAAAGACTTATCTGAACTATGAGAAAACAAACGTTTCATGTATAGAGCTTCCTGAATGGTAAGAAATGGGAAGAGATTGCCATGATGTCATGCATACCTGCCAGTCAATATCAAAACTTCACTGATGCAGTCAAACCTGTCTTAATCGACAACACATGGGAAGTTGACATTGTGGTCTTTTTAGACAGGTGGTCTTTTTACTCAGGATATACTATTGCTTGAAATCGCAAGGGAGGAATTTGAAGTGGTCGCATAGGTCAGGATGTTCCTTCACTCAGGTGGTGGCAAGGGCAGGTCCGATTGTAGTTAGAAAAATCATTACACATGTAAATGAATGGACGGGCTGATCTGGCTCGATACTGGTAAGGGAGGAATTTAAAGTGGTCGCATAGGTCAGGATGCTGCTTAACTCAGGTGGTCGCAAGGGCAGGTCCGACTGTTAGAAAATCATTACACATGTAAATGAATGGACAGACTGAACTGGCTTGATAGTTGATACTGGTAGCAGTCTTATCCCACATTTTTGTACAGAACTCATATAGAATAGGGTAAGTAGTGTAGACCTTTAAAAATTATAACAAAAGACAATATAATCCTAAGACCCTGTGCTTGAAAAGCACACATATTTATTAAATGTACAAATGTTATGATGAAAGCTGTGTGAAATACTTCAACAAACAAATTATTACTTTAAACACATTTTTGTTCAGATACAAACAACATACCGGTAAACAAAAGTCATAACGTGGAAATTCCAAACAAAAATGTTTCTCACGTTTCTTACAAATGTAATGCATTTAAGCATTGTGTAGTACTGATGACACTAACTGCCCATGCAATCAACGTTTTCAAACATTCCTAATAATGCTAATACATACATTAATTATGTGTAATCCTGTAAAACTGCTAGATCCGGTTGCTCAAAAACTTGAAACAGCAATAAAGCTTTCAGTCGATTAAGATTTAGTTCAAAACTAAAAATCTCCTTAAAGTCAACTCAATACATTACTGACACTTGTGTTCCCCACTGCAAATAGTATTTAAAATGAAAATTAAAGTGATGGTAAACGTAACGGCTACTTATTTTTTTCGAACAACCAGATCCAGGACTACATGTAACAGATTTAAACTTAAAAAGAGACAAAATAGCAAGCTGCAACATAAAGTTTACTAGAGTGTTTTTCTTTCCATATGAGGGGCAGGAGATGACCTTGATTGAGAAAAAAATGTCTGAGGTGTTTGGGCACATTGGAGTAAAACTGTCACCTATAAAATAGAGCAAAACTGCATGGTTTCAATTACAATTTTCCAAAGGAAAAGTATCTGTAACTCTCCACTGCTACTGGGGGAAAACCAGCCCTGTATACTAACATCTGACCTTGCATAAAAACGAGATCTAATTTAAAAACATATCATTAAACTGTAGTGGACAAATCATAAACAACAGGATTAACTAAAATAAAACAAAAACAAATGCTGTAAAAAGTTCCATTTGGGAAATGAATAGAAAATTGTCTGAAGAAATTTAGTAAGTTCCCAAACCCAGCCTAACTGAACATCTAACAAAAGTTTTTTTCCTTCATTTACTGATTTACACTACAGTAGAACATGATTTTAGCTGTAATATACTGTAAACCAAGAAATGATTTCGCACAATTTAAATTAGCGATTTTCGTGGTCAGTTCATTTCCGCAAAATCAAATAGCCGCGAAAAACCCATGAATTGAACGATCGCGAAATTTTCTAGCTTCAGAGAAATTAGCCGTGAGAGAATGGTATCTGAACTTACACATACAGGCAAACTGTCTTTAATTGTTTTTATTCCGATGTAAATAAAGCAGTATATCAGTTTCAGATCAATGTCGATGTTTCAAATATTACTGAAATCATAGTTATATTATTGAGATAAAAAATCCGTTTAACTCCTTCAGATAATGATATTTCAGTGTACAAACATGAAAGTGACTGATTGACAGGTGAATACTTGCATAATTTCCAATAACTGCTCGCATTTCGTCATCTTTCAGCATTTTTAAAAATTATATCCTAAACAGTTTCATTTGCAATCTGCACAGATTCCATGTGCTACATGTTGGTGCTACATGTTGGTAAAATATCATCCAAAGGATTTATCGGTCTGTAATGCCAGCTATGATACAAACAAAAATCTATACTGTAGACTTATAAAATCATGTGGTTCATTGAATGTATAACTAGTTTATAAGTAACCTGACAATTGTTCATGAAACTTTTCGTGCATACTGAGTTAACAGATTCCCTACACTGACTGACATTCAGACTTGCTAGAGGCATGTGCATTAAAAATTCGTACGGTTATGCCATAGCGACTAATTTTTCAGGGTATTCGCGATCGATACGATTCCGCCATAGTTTTTTGTCATGTAAATGTCTGCAATGTGAAAAACGCGAAATATAGTATCCGCGAAAGTTTCTTGGAATACATTAATGTTACTAACATTGTCTTTGTAGAGTAAGCAAACATTGTGGATACGGATCATACATGAAACCTGCAAAAGGGGGAGCGGTGGTGTAGAGATTTAGGTGTCTGTCGCTCATCCCGGAGGTTGCGGGTTCGAGCCCTACCAAAGTTACGACCGTACCTCCTCATATGACACCAGTACTGGTTTTTCCAGGAAGCTGACTCGAGAGTGACTCGATAAGCTCAAAGCTTTCTTCACAATCGAGCTAAAATAAATTAGTATAAACTAATAAATAAACTAAACCTGTAAAAACACAAAACTGCAAAACCCAGTTTATACAGCTTACGCCCCAAAAATGGAAAGAACAGTTTCACATAAACCATAGCCAATGAGAGCCCATGCTGCTTAACGATATCAAACCAAACTCTATAAATTCTCATCTATCATGAAGATCAGATAAAGCAATAACCATGTATGCAATTTTCTGCCTGTGTATTAAATTTTATTGTGGAAAAAATTTCAATCCATTGGCCTTTTACTTTGCTGATGTATTATCTGTTATTTCAAATAAACCGTAAAACTTCAATTTGCTGGGATTTAGAATTCGTGGAATGCTACGTGCCCCAAACAGCCTATGTTTTCACAGCATATCTCCTCAGTTACATTACAGAAATGTTCAACATTTACGCATTAAACTCTTTTTCAACTCTCTCCCTGTAAAGTTAAAAATACTTACCAAAAAAATACAAACAACTGTTAGATCATCATCAAAAACCAAAGCTACATTTGTGTACCAAAAACCATTTACACGGCTATAAAATTAGTCTATATAACAACAGTTTACACACTTACACTAATGTGTACATTCAGAAAAGTGTACAATGTATATGACAAAAAATATTTATTTCAAATATCATGTATATTCACAAATACTGGAAATTTTGACTTATGTAACTATTACACCCATGCACATTAAAAATGCAGTGTTGACAGCACTATTACAATTAAAGTACATTCTTGTTTGGATCCATAACACTTCCTTCTGTTGCCTTGGAAACTGTTGCTTAATATTGCAATATTGCTGTTCTATTTTTCCTATCCCATTCTGAAGTTTTCTATTTAAATTCACAACCATTCAGTTTATTGCTGCGGGAATTTCATACATGTTATTGCTATGTAGAATTCTGCGAACACTGTTGCTATGGAGATTGTTTACCATCACTGTTGCTAGGGAGATTCTAACACATGTTGTTATTATAGAGATTCATACAATCAATGACCCTGAAGCATGTCAATATTACACCAGTATAATGTTTTGGTGGTGTTTTCTATATAGGTAAGGCTGGAAGGACTTTCCCGGTGCAGGAGCCGAAGCCAATTCTGTAACCTTCACCCTCGCAGTAACCTGAAAATAGGAAACAAGTGTACAAAATATTAGGAACACTTTTGATTCTTAACAATGAGAAGTGACAGGAAGTGGCCTGTCTTAATGTTTCATCTTGGTAAACACATCATAAGATGGAATAAATTACTTTTCACTGAACCAGTCTACAAAATGCTTGGCTCCTGATTGGCTGCATTTAAGCTGTTCTTCAAAACTGTCCAATCAGAGGCCAGAGGCTATATCAACAGTAGGTAGTTAAACTACCAGTTCTGGGATAAACCTGCGTAAAACCCAAATCCTCTAGCCAAAGCTGCAAAAAATGTTCACACAATATATGAAAATGGCAGGAAGCAAGGCTTGAACCAATGGCCCTTCCAGTTCTATGAGGTCAAAGTTGTTTTTAATAGAGAAATCTTAATGAAACAACCACAGAGACAGCATGCAGACATCTTAAAATGACAGGTAACTTTAAGAATTCAACCCCATACTAGAGTTGCTCCTGCCATGCTGCAATTTAAAGTAGGAACTAAATTATATTCTGGTTTGAAATAGTTCCATCTGTGCAACTGTTGAGGTGTTTATGTGTTCCATGTGCTTATGTGTTCTGTGTGTTTATGTGCTCCATGTGTGCATGTGTTCCAGGTGTTTATATGCTCCAGGTGTTTATGTGTTCCATGTGCTCATGTGTTCCATGTGTTTATGTGTTCTGTGTGTTTATGTGTTACAGGTATTTATTTGCTCAAGTGTTCCATGTCTTTATGTGTTCAATGTGTTCTGTGTGTTTATCAATTACATGTTTTATGTGCTCAGGTGTTCCATGTGTTTAAATGTTCAACGTGTTCCATGTGTTTATGTGTTCAATGTGTTCCATATGCTCCATGTGTTTACCTGCTCAATGTGTTCCAGGTGTTTATGTGTTCAATGTGTTTATGTGTTCAATGTGTTTATGTGTTCCATGTACATGAAATACAGGTAAATCATGAGAACCAAGACAAAGCTAAAAATACTGATAGTCACATGTTCCATCTGAATTAACTGGTTTTCACAGGCATAAATCTACAAACTTTCTCCTTAATAAATGAATAAAGGTCTGCTCAAAATCAAAAAAATGTAAGCCAACAACAAACCAGTCATTATAACTTCATCCCCGTCCTGTAGGAATTTCCTGGTCAGTCCATTCCCAAGATCTATAGGTTTTGTTCCCTTCCAGCAAAGTTCTAGCAAGCTTCCATATGAATCTTCAGTCTGTAATAACAATAATATGGTTCTTACTTTATAAACAGTTTCTATCTCCGACTTGTTTTCTCATGTAGTTTTTACTTTACAGATTATTTTTGTATTTCTGACTGGTTTAAAATAGCAGATATACTAAGTCTAACATCACTGTCTTCTGATTGGCTGAAAAATGCTCAGTTTCAAAATTAACCAATCAGAATCCTGAAGTTTTAGACTGTTAGCCCCAAAAAGAGTAATCAGTCTTTGATCAAGATATTAGGTTCTTGCATGAAAGTAGCTCAGGATCATTTGAAACCTGTTCGTCAGGATCCTCTAAAGGTCAAGGTCATTCCCAATGAACAGCTACTTATTTACATGTACCTTTTAATTGATTAGTTTATACAAACTTATTTTATTTTGATTCCGAAGAAAGCTTCTGTAGCTTATTGTCTCGGTCTCGGGCACTCATTCCAGATATAATCAAGCTGGTGCGAGAGAGGCAGTGAATTTTTCATCGCTACTACCCATTTTAACAGCTGGGTGGACTGAGGAGGCACATGTGGCATCAGTGTCTTTGCCTAAGGACACATCTCGTGCTTAGGCTTGGATTCGAATCCGGGACCTCCCACTCTGGAGGCGAACACCCTAACCATTGAGTTATCGTGGCCCACAAAATTAAATGTTTGATCCTGTTACAGTAAAAACCCTATTTGCGACCACCCCAATTTTGAGACCACCCCGCTAATGAGACCAATATGTTTCACCTCCCTTAATATAGTTCCAGATCCCATTAAGTTCCCTGGAACAGTGTGATGTTCTGATTTACCTCCCTTGATATGGTTCCAAATCCCATTATGTCCCCTGGATTGCAGCCAGTGAGTGTGAAATCTGGTGAAACGGCATATCAACAAGCATGGACCAATCATATACCATGACCTCCAAAGTGTGATGTCTATCAATTCAGTTACAACATGATGGTCTGACTCACCTCCCCTGATATGGTTCCAGATCCCATTAAGTCCCCTGGATTGATATTGCAGCCAGTGACTGTGTGATGGGCTAGCTGCTGTTTCATGGTCCAGTACATATATTTGAAATTACTGCGGCACAAAGTCTTTGGGGTTGACAGCCCTTCACCTGTTTTAGTAGACATACATGTACAAACAAGTGACAGGAAATTGTCACAAAACCAGGTTTTCATTTTCCAGTCTGCTGGCCGAGCGCAAATGTGTTTTTAAAGTAAGTAGATATACATAATGTGAAAAAGAAACAAAGGTCTTCTTCTATATATTACATGTGTAAAAAAGGCAAAGGGCCATAATTCAGGCAAAATTGATCCAAACACAAAACCCAGACAATATGCACGTGGGCACTTGATGACAACAGTTGTGTGAGAGTTTGGTTTAAATATCTTGAGAAATGTAGGAGGAAGTGGGCACGTGACAGTATTCTTCTATATATAACATATGTGGAAAAAAAGCAAAGGGCCATAATTCAGGCAAAAATTATAAAAAAAACAAAAGAAAAAAGAAAAAAAAAAGAAAGAAAAAACTTGCTCTGTGTGGGGTTTGAACCGCTGGTCTCATGAGAAATTTTGTCATCTTACTGTAACAGAATACTCCAAAGTATACAGGACTGGTAATCTATTCTAAAAATAGACAGTAATAACAGAGTATTCTCCCTTTTATATATACTTAAATAAGGAGACACAAAATTGCTAATGGACGGACGGATGGACGACCAGGGGCAGAACATTATATATTCAAAATTCTTTAGTTCACAATTATAGTTCTGTGAAAGTTTGGTTGAAATCCCTTGAGAAATGTAGGAGTTGCACACAGAAGAGTATTTCTCTATATATATTACATTATGTGGAAAAAAAAAAGGCCCATAATTCTGTCAAAAATGTCAAATCACAAAACCCCGACAATATGCGCCAGGGCACTTGGTGACAATAATTCTGTGAAAGTTTGGTTGAAATCCCTTGAGAAGTGTAGAAGGAGTTGCGCACAGAAGAATTACATATGTGAAAAAAAACAAAGGGCCATAATTCTGTCAAAAATGACCAAATCACAAAACCCCGACAATATGCGCCAGGGCACTTCATGACAATACTTCTGTGAAAGTTTGGTTGAAATCCCTTGAGAAATGTAGGAGGAGTTGCGCACAGAAGAATAAATGTGAAAAAAAACAAAAGGCCATAATTCTGTCAAAAATGACCAAATCACAAAACCCCGACAATATGCGCCAGGGCACTTCATGACAATACTTCTGTGAAAGTTTGGTTGAAATCAGTTGAGAAATGTAGGTTTAGTTGCGCACAGAAGAAATTGTTTACGCCCGCCCGCCGACATACCCCAATCTAATAACCAGGATTTTTCCTTCGGAAAACCTGGTTAATAATTCAAATTTCAGGAAAACAGTCAAAACAAGGAACACGGCAATGCCATGAAATAAGGTATTCAACCTATAACCAGCGGGATTTCTGTTAAAGGAAAAAATATCATCACATATGCCTCCAGCCATTTCCTGGTGTGTAAACAACATTTAAACCGGTGTTTAGGCAAACATTATTGACATAACATGCATTTAAATTCAGTGCATTTCCTTAGGAATAGTCTGAAGACAATGTTGGAATGTTGTTTGTTGGAAGAATATAGTACTTTGGGCTATAAATATTTGCAAAAATATTCCTTATCATCAAAGCGCTGTCAGCGCTGAAGGCCTGGGGGCTATAGGTTAACTCCCCGAAAAACAACTTTTCACCTACGTGTTCTGCGTTGAATCTTACCTAAAGCGCGGGTCGAAATGTGCAGAGGACGAAATTCAATATATGACACAGAATGAATGATTCACAAATATATGGGTGACAGGGAAGTTTGTTTTATTATGAAATGTACGTTAAATGAAAAATAATCACATAGTCAACATTATAAAATGTTTAAGCCAGTACAAATAATTCGATCTGCGCTTTGTACAACTTCAAGCGATATGATCTGATGATGTGGATCGAAAATTATTGTGTACCAATGACAAGACCTTGAAACAGAAATAAACAAAGCAATACCAGCAATGAAATATAAATACAGTACTGTACAATGAGTATAACAGAGAAAACCAAAAATGATTCTGGGTTACCTTGTAGTTGTAATCAGTGAAACCGTTCACTAGGCCTCGACATGCAGCGTCCTCGATAAATGGCGGGTGAATTTGATCACGTTAGTTCCTTCTCGGGAATGTACGTAAATTATATCTTTTTTTAGAGACATTTATTGTTAGGTAAATATATATGTAATCGTTCAGTAAATAACAAAGTTGTCAGTGAAATAACATCGGAAATTTGAAAATCAAACTACAAACTCTTATATCGAAGCTTAGATGCGTTTTCGTAAATTTCCGTAAATATCCGTACTTTTCCGTGATATGCATATGATTATCTTCCGAAATCAGCTAACAGCGCATTAATTTCTAAAACAGAAAAAAGTGTGTAATGCAGCCCGTAAGCTATATACCTTCCTGCAGTCGTTTGAAGTTTTATGTACTATTTTTATTTGTAACATGTTCTTATCATATGCGGCATTCAAACAGAAGATTGATCTGGTCTGTCTTGCACTACTTTCGCATAGCGCATGTTTACAGTTGTTATTCGCACATAGCACGGCTAAAATTCTTGCAGGGTTTGAAATGTGGTATACTAACTTAGGCCTTGGGGACTTTCAGTCCCCAGGCCAAAAACCAGTTGCATGAACACTTTTGTCCATGGTTGAGCGGTTAGAGCCGCTGACTTGAAATCATTGTAACCTCTCATAGATTGAGGGTCATGGGTTCGAGCCCTGCTACCGGCCATGTCTCTCTATGTGAGAAAGTTGGCAGTTTCTTACGGAGGATAGGAGTGTAGTACTGGTTCTTTCCAGGAACAATGGTAGGTAAAAAATGCCCGCCTGTTAAAATGACCAAAATACAGTTGGAACGGGCTTTAATCTCCTACAACAACAACAACAACAACAGCATGAACACTTTATGAATTTAAGGTGATACTTACATTTCAAGGAAACTTCAAGATGTATATCAAAGTTATAGTCATCCTCATGTGTAAGGTATGGTAGAGGTTTTGGATCCTGTTCCACATTCTTGACTGTAAATGGTTTCAACGCGTCCATGGTAACCACCCATGGTGACACTGTTGTTCCAAGATTTTTGCCCAGGAATGGACCCAGTGGAACATACTCCCATTTCTGTATATCTCTAGCTGTAACAAGAATAAATTTATTTTTTGTTCATGTGGTTTAATACACCGCTAAGAATAACTTTTTTTTTCTAAATGTTTGATAACCATAACACAGGTGGGCAGAGAATTATTCCTTTAAGTTTGATATCCATTTAGTATTTCAGATATAACACAGGTGGGCAGAGGTTAAGTGATCTTTAACAACAATGAATTGAGTCATAACAAGAGTATTGGTAACACCAATGGTTGCTCCCCTAATAATCTATTTTTAGCACATAATTGTGAATGAACAGCAGTCGTGTTCTATTTTTGCAGAATGAAAACTAAGTTTCAATTCATTTGCATGAAAAGGGAGAACAAATTCAAAATGGGTTCTTATTTACCGCATTCCAACCAATGGCCTCTTTCAACGTGTGAAATATCAACTCAATCCCTTACACAGTTTTCGAGTTATGCTCAGGACAAGCATATTTAATAAAGGGAGATAATCCAAAAGTGGGGGAAGCTAGAGTTTTGGTTTGTGAACATCCCATTTCCTTTCAAGGTCTTCTATCAATGTGTGAAATATCAACTAAATCCCTGCAACACTTTTTGAGTTACACTCAGGACAAGAAGTATGTGTTTTAAACAGACAGATAAAGTTGCACCTATATGGTCCCCCCATCCCCCACCCCTGCCTCCAGCGAGCATGATATAAGTTATAACCTGGTACAGTATACGCAAGGTGTTTTTTCCAATTGTCACCCATCACCGCGATCTCCAATCATCGTGACCACGCAAATTTGGTCACCCAAATGCCCCCCTGAGTCACCCGTCACCGCGAATTAGCGTGTCCGAATCGCGGTGACTGGTCACGGTGTTTCGCGGTGTCCACATTCGGGTCGAGACTTGAATATTTGTTATGTTTTTTTACTGATTAACTTTAAATTGTCAATAAAAAATAGAAAAATAATTGTAATTTGATGTTTTTCGAAACTTTCCGACGCCCAAATCGTTTTAATTACGATGCCGCTATCAACAAACTAACATACTTTAGGATCAAGTAAAACAACCCTGGCAACACAATAAATCTAAAAAACAAACTTACTTTAACTATTCCAAACTTATGATCTAATAATCCAAAATATCAATCTATTATTTGTCAATGTCTCAAACTTTTTCTTTTTAATACCACTTGCTCACTAAGATCAAAGAAACCGGCCATCGCGGCGGAATTCTTTGATCTCATAACACCTGCTGCTTTACGTTTGATATAGAAAACACTTTGCAGTAAAAATAACTTTATTTGGCAAAATGAAAAAAAAATAACTGGGAAAGCATGAAAAATTAGAGGCAATCGTAAATGTCAAAACAAAAAGTACGCTGCGAACAGGAACGTAGAATATACAGATTCTACGTTCCTGCTGCGAACAAGCAACTCGTTTCGATATTCAAGATTTCGTCATTAATAATGTGCATTTTCGTAATATTCCGGTTGTTTGTGTTATCCGTACAAAATAATAAAATTAAATATAAAAGAAAGCATAATACGCAACAAAGAGAGGTCTCACAACTGAACCTTGCGGTACACCAAATATAGCAGACGGCAATTGTGTTTCGGGTACACAACATTCGGAACTTTTTGATATAAATCTAGATCATTTTTTTTGCATTTGAGAAATTCGAACATTGGACAATATAATTATAACAATAATTTAAATATTTACGCACTTTCGATGCATTGTCTGTCGACTTTCGTAAGACAAGAGATACTCAATATCTCCGCAGACAAATATGCGTATTCACTCAACATTGACAGTTATCTTTCAGAAGTAATTGTGTCAAATAGCTTGGGTTTGCAAACAATTTTTTGAGTTAAATATGTCATCCTTTATTACAGGCAATATTTTTCACACCCACCGTGATTGACAAAAGGCAAGTTGGGATTAAAAAGATTGACCAATTACGGCACATTGTTTACGTGAATTATTATTTTAAATCTACATAAACGTCATAAATATCATCCTCATGCATCAGTGGTTCGCCAACCTTTCATGAAATTATGTAACGAATGCTCTGGACGTACGAGAATGCATAAATATAAGTTCAGGAAGGAAAGAAAACGTTTTGAAACAATTATACATGTATCTAAAAATGATGATTTTTTATGCAGTAATACTCGACAATTCGGAACAGAAATACCGCGGCGACGATGTGCTAATAATAGAGACCGTAGATGAAAAATAAAAAGTATTTACAGAAATTGATGTATTCTACATTTTGTATACCAATAAATATAATAAAATAATTGTAAAATACTTTATTTCAGTCGAGTTGGTCACCGCGATTCACCGCGACCGGCCACCGTGAATCACCGCGACCGAATATCTCAGCGCATCGTAAATGGTCGCGGTGGCCGTTTGGGTGACCAAAACTTTTTTAGGGTGACCTCGTCACCGTGACTGGTCACCTAGAATGAATTTCTGTCGCGGTGACTGGGTGACATTTGGAAAAAACACCTTGCGTGTACTGTAGAACCAAACACTCAAAAAGGGGCATAACTGTGTCAAAAATGACCTTGACCTACAAAAGTTGGCGGCATCACAACCCTTTTGTCATTAGCAATGCAATTTGAAAGTTTGATGAAGAATTCTTAAGAAATGGCAAAGTTATAGCCAACGTTAAGTTTTCGTGACAAAAACTAAGTACAAAAAGGGGAATAACTCTGTCAAATATAACCTTGACCTACAAAATTTGGCGGCATCACGACCCTTTTGTCATAAGCAATACAATTTGAAAGTTAGAAGAAGAAATCTTAAGAAATGGCAAAGTTATAGCCAACGTTAAGATTTTGTGACAGACAGACGGACGGACAAAACATTCCCCATTTACCGGTATCGCCTTTTATCCGAAAGGGCGACACAAAAATAACCATCAGGGAGTTATAATACAACATTTATAAACAGTACAAGAGTCTCTACGAATGAAAAATGTTTTGTTTTTATAAGTGTGTTTACAACATACCTGACCAGTCATTCATGACCACCATTCCAAATATGTGGTCTTCTGCTTTGTCTATGGGAACTGGTTCCCCCAGTTTGGTTCCAGGACCAGTGAAAAATGCCATCTCTAACTCAATATCAAACAGCTTACAGCTTGTAAACCCGGGAGGTTTAGCTGAAAGTGAAAAAAGCAGGTTGTTAGTTTATACAAATTTATTTTAGTTTGATTACGAAGAAAGCTCTGTAGCTTATTGAATTGCTCTGGAACAGGGGTATATGTTGTTACATCTGCAGTTACCTCTGAGCCAAGAATTCAAGATAATCTCTTAACTTATGGCGGCTAAATCATTTTTGGGACATCTTGAATAAAGAAATTAAAAAAAAATATGTTACAGTATTTCTCCCATAATTCAACTATACAGTATTGTAGATGTCTATTTCGAAGGTTCAACGCCAAAAAGTCGTAAGTTATATGACAGACAGAAGGACTTACGACTGTTTCGTGTTGAACCATCAAATTTTGTAAAATCTCGCTGTCAAGTACAAAATGTACTGAAATTGCATCATTTTTAACATTAAGTTGTCCGTCTTTCAGGCTGGATGGTAAGTGTTCATAAAGTGTTTGGTAAAGATTTACATACTAGAAAGCGAACAAACAATATAGGTGAAACTCAGACAGTGGAATCCATGCTTCTGTTAAATAAAACCAAGGAAAAGTAAACTTTTGGTTCCAATAATGTGTTGAAAAGATTGGGCTATACAAGTAGGAAAAATATTTTCTCTTTCATTTTGCAAAAACTATTTTCCTGCAGTTCTTATGATATAGACTCCATGCAAAGCAATATCTCTGCTTAACGTTGTTCTTTCACATACCAGAAAGCGGCCGATTTGACTGGTAATACCAAAGGTTGTTTTAATCTGGAGTGAGTCTCGAGAGCGATTAAATAAAGTTGAAAGAACTTGTTTTACAATGGAGATTAAATAAATTAGTATAAAAAATAAAAAAAAATAAAATAAAGAGTCCAACCCAAACGCAAGGTCATGTAACTTGAGATTAATTATAAATAAACAAGCAACGACAGTATTGCACTGACCTGTAAGTGTATGAACACAGACTCAGTGTTACACTTTAAAACTATCTTAACAAGAGCTGTCAGTAGGACAGCATGCTCGACTTTTTTAGTGCTTGCCAATAAAACAAAACTTTGACAGTTAAGGGCACACAAGACTTTAACTAGGAATTTCTAAGTACAAATCAAGAAAGTTTTTCACAGAATTATCTTCTTTTGCTTACAGATAGGTCTTACAATGGTACATAAGTACTCCAACTTTCAAAGTAATATCTCAAATGGTTAAGTTAATAAGTGGACAAGAATGAAAATTTTAACTGAGTTTCTAAGTCAAAAAGGGCCATAATTCAAATAAAATCCTTGACAGAATTACCTTCTCCTGCCCATGTTTGGGAATCATGATGGTAAACAAGTATTCCAACTTTCAAATTAATATCTCAAACAGTTCAGTCAAAAAGTGGACTGGTACGAAAAACTTAACCAAGATTCTAAGTCGATAATTTTTAAAAACAAATCCCTGACAGAGTTACCTTCTCTTGCGTACAGAAGGGGGTAATGATGTGAAATAGCATTAAAAGTTTCAAAGCAATATCTCAAAGGGTTAAGGCAATAAGTGGATTTTACCCATATTCAATGTATTTTCTAAGTCAAAAAGGGGCATAATTCTGTCAAAAACCTTGACAGAGTTATGTCCTCTTGTCTGTTGACGAAGGTCGTGATGGTAAACAAGTATGGTTAGTTTCAAAGCAATACCTCCAATGGTTTTGAAATAAAGTGAGGTGGTACGAAAAACTTAACCAAGCTCAATACACTTTCTAAGTCAAAAAAGGGCCATAATTCTGTCAAAAACCTTGACAGAGTTATGTACTCTTGTCTGTTGATGAAGGTCGTGATGGTAAACAAGTATGGTTAGTTTCAAAGCAATACCTCCAATGGTTTTGAAATAAAGTGAGGTGGTACGAAAAACTTAACCAAGCTCAATACACTTTCTAAGTCAAAAAAGGGCCATAATTCTGTCAAAAACCTTGACAGAGTTATGTACTCTTGTCTGTAGATGGAGGTTATGATGGTAAACAAGTATGGTAAGTTTCAAAGCCATACCTCTAATACTTTTGAAATAAAGTGGGGTGGTACGAAAAACTTAACCAAGGTGTGATGCCAACGCCGACGCCGGGGCGAGTAGGATAGCTCCCCTTTTCATAGAAAAGTCGAGCTAAAAAGGAACTTTGCCGACTCAGTATATAATCACTAAAATTTCTTACTTTCATCAGGTCTTGTTTGTCCGTTGGGTCTTCTGATTGGTGTGCCAGACACGACAACAGACGAGGCCCTGCCATGATACCCTACTGGCATGTGTGTCCTGAAAGCAGACAAGTCATAAAATTGTTGCATTCAAGTTTGAGCAGCACTCTGCAGAAATTAATATTAAGCCTTGGCAAGCAGCATGCACTGTAAATTTGGTGATTTTCGCGTGACAAAAATTTCGTGATTTGTGAGCAGCCAAACCTATTCACGAAAAGGAGAATTCTCTAATAGTAAATCAATGTGAAATGAATCTTTCGCAAGATTTTTAAATAAGAGAAATGGGAAATTCACGAAAATATCGAAAACTTAAATAATTGCCAATATTACCTATTTACAGAAACCAGATCCTGCTGCAAATTCTGCATTTCGTTGTTTTCTTTTTTTACAATAATTTTCAACATAAAAATGTTGGTTTTCGCACAGTGAGTCTCAAAATCATTACTTTTTTTTACATAATGTGCACAAACAAATTTTAATTACACAACATTTACAGTTTAAAGGATGTATTTTCTGCTCTTCCCTAAAAAGCCAGAACATCAATCTTTAAATTCTGTCTCACAGAATAATTTAGTTGTCCCAGAAAAAATAATACAAATCTTGGCCAGTGTATAATGAATTTTTTATAAATGACCCATACAACATCAATTATTTGTGATGGAAATATGAACTCAAGATGAGAATATTTTCCAACCTTTGCTCTGCTGGTCGTAAGTAATTCGGCCAATGGGATTACTGCAGATCATGATCAGCCTCCACATTAGAACAGTCTGATCATGATCTGCACTAATTCTAGTCCGTCAGTAAACTTTAATAGAGCAATAAAGAGCACCCCTTTGAAAAATGAACGGATCTGTCCAATCTGAAAGATGGACAAGTCCATTTTCAGAATTTAGCAAGGTCAGGTCTAAGTAACAGTGTCCCCACTCTCGTAAATTATTACGTAAATCACGCAAAAAAATATATATCGCGCAAATAATTTTCACCACGTGCGAGATCGCACGTGTACGAAAATGCCGAGGACGAATAGGTTCAGCTGGAATCCCTCAGTATGTTCTAAAAATAGATCATGGAAATTCTACTTTCTCGGCCAATCGGTCGGCATAACTGCTGGTGATTTACCGTTGATGTCATGAAATGTAGACGGGTTTCATATTTGAATGCTCTGGGAATTAATATTAGCACTTTAAAAGTGTGACCAATCTAATGATCCGGGCTTCGTCTGCAAAAAGGATGCAGACAAACCATTGTGTTTTGCTTCACGGCGAATAAAATAAATGATGCCCAACAACAAAGTGAAGAGTTACCATCCACAAGTACTGAAACAACTACGAGTAGTGTTAAAAGTCGGAAAAAGTACTCGAAACGGTTTTATAACAAGTGGTTGCCGCGGGTTGTAAAAATTTTAAACGGTCGCCGCTTGACTATCATATAATTTTCATACCCCCAAAAATCGAGATTTACCCCTTATTTTTGTGTCCAAGGGGTAAGTATACCCTTGAAAAAAATACTGAGTGGGAACACTGAAGTAACCCCTGAATAAGGAATCTTCATGTAAAAAACCAAACCTTGTCTGTTGACACTGCAAATCAGAATATTTGTTTTAAGAAAAAGAATGAAATCATTCTTGCTTTGAATACTCGGAAACATATTTACCAGTTTGGCATAAGGGCGTTATCCTTTCCTCTGAACATTACACCAACATTGTACGCATGATTTTTAGATGAGTAGAAATCCGTGTAATCCCCAATCTTTGCTGGGATATGCATGACCGCATCTGATTGTGACACAAATGCCCTGAAAATGAAAAACTGATTACAAATTTCTGCCACTTATATCAACTACTCCAAATGACTTCTTCCGGCACTTCTGACCTGTGCTTGAACAAAAAGGAATGACTTTGGGAGCCAAGGTTTTGCCCACCTCCATGACGGAGTGGTTACAAAGTCATGGACTTGAATCACTGTAACCTCTCATTGATTGTAGGTCATTTGTTCAAGCCCTGCTACAGACCATGTCTCTTTATGTAAGAAAGTTGGCAGAGTCTAACGAAAGATAGGGTTCTAGTACTGGTCCTTCCAAGGAGCAATGGTTAGGTAAACAGCCGCCTGTAAATATTAATGAAATGAGGTTGAAATGTGCTTTAAACTCCAAGAAAGAAGCCAAGGTCAAATTTAGCAGACAGTAAGTATAGCTGGGACCTCTAGGTCTCCATCAAGTACAATATCAAACTTAGCCAAAACTTACAAGAGTTTCTCCTAATCCCTTTTATAGCAGTGCTTAAGAGTTGTCCTATTGTTTTTACTCCCTCTTGTCCAAATACTGTGTTGCTTTTTTTCTTTTCAAGTGTGTATAGTACGTAAATACTAGACATGAACAAGTCTCATCCACTAATGTTTCAAAAAGAAATTAAAACAAGAGCTGTCCCTCACAAGTGACGAATGCCCCCGAAAGAGGTGCCTCACAGTCTGTGTCCTCTCCATGTGCTCAATAAATGTGCTATGTAATTTTAAAATCCTTCCATGCATGACAGAGTAATCATGCATACAGTATTCCATTACTTTAAACACTAAGTGTGACCTTGACCTTTGAGGTAGGGACTTGGGTCTTGCACGCGACACATCCGCTTGATGTGCTAGACATTTGTGCCAAGTTATTTTAAAATCCTTCAAAGCATAATAAAGTTATAGTCCGGACACAAATGTATGCATATATACAGGATTCCATTACCTATAAACTCTAAGTGTGACCTTGACCTTTGTGGTAGGGATGTGGGTCTTGCACGCGACACGTCGTCTTGATGTGCTAGACATTTGTGCCATACTATTTTAAAATCCTTCAAGGCATGACAAAGTTACAGTCCGGACACGAATGTGTGCATATATGCATATATAGAGGAATCCATTACCTTCAAACTCTAAGTGTGACCTTGACCTTTGAGCTAGGGACCTGGGTCTTGCACGCGACACGTCGTCTTGATGTGCTAGACATTTGTGCCAAGTTATTTTAAAATCCTTCAATGCATGACAAAGTTACAGTCCGGACACGAATGTGTGCATATATGCATATATAGAGGAATCCATTACCTTCAAACTCTAAGTATGACCTTGACCTTTGAGCTAGGGACGTGGGTCTTGCACGCGACACGTCGTCTTGATGTGCTAGACATGTGTGCCTAGTTATTTTAAAATCCTTCAATGCATGACAAAGTTACAGTCCGGACACGAATGTGTGCATATATAGAGGATTCCATAACCTTCATACTCCAAGTGTGACCTTCACCTTTGAGGTAGGGATGTGGGTCTTGCACGCGACACGTCGTCTTGATGTGCTAGACATGTGTGCCAAGTTATTTTAAAATCCTTCAATGCATGACAAAGTTACAGTCCGGACACGAATTTGTAAGTGGGGGCGCGTGCGGACGGACAGACGGACGGACGGACGGACGGACAGACGGACAGACGGTCAGACGGTGCGATTTTAATATGCCACCCTTCGGGGGCATAAAAATATAATAAAAATTACCCACTGACATTTTGCAGTGCATGATGTGAAACAGAAGTATTTTTTGTTCACCTAAATCTACCTGGTTCTTGACATTACCTTTGTCTAAGTGAAGCGTTAAATCTACCTGGTTCTTGACATTACCTTTGTCTAAGTGAAGTGTAAATCTACCTGGTTCTTGACATTGCCTTTGTCTAAGTGAAGCATTAAATCTACCTGGTTCTTGACATAACGTTTGTCTAAGTGAAGCGTTAAACCTACCTTGTTCTTGACATTACCTTTGTCTAAGTGAAGCGTTAAATCTACCTGGTACTTGACATTACGATTGTCTAAGTGAAGCGTTAAATCAACCTGGTTCTTGACATTACCTTTGTCTAAGTGAAGCGTTAAACCTACCTGGTTCTTGACATTACCTTTGTCGAAGTGAAGCGTTAAACATACCTGGTTCTTGACATTACTTTTGTCTAAGTGAAGCGTTAAATCTACCTGGTTCTTGACATTACCTTTGTCTAAGTGAAGCTTTAAATCAACCTGGTTCTTGACATTAACATTGTCTAAGTGAAGCATTAAATCTACCTGGTTCTTGACATTACGATTGTCTAAGTGAAGCTTTAAATCAACCTTGTTCTTGACATTACCATTGTCTAAGTGAAGCGTTAAACCTACCTTGTTCTTGACACTACCTTTGTCTAAGTGAAGACATTACCTTTGTCTAAGTGAAGACATTACCTTTGTCTAAGTGAAGCGTTAAATCTACCTGGTTCTTGGCATTACCTTTGTCTAAGTGAAGACATTACCTTTTCCTAAGTGTAGACATTACCTTTGTCTAAGTGAAGCGTTATCTCTCAGCACAGGTTCATTTACGGAAAGAATCTTCTGCAGAGTTTCTCGTGCCTCAGTCCACGCTGGTCTACCCAAACTCATGAAGGCATTTAGACTGGTCTGAAATCAAAAACCTCTGGATAGAGTCGTATATATACTTAACAACTTTAAAAACGCAACCTCCTTTAAAAGTCATTGATTTTGAGCAGTGAGTAAAATTGCACTTTCTGAATTATGTTTCGATCAAATTATGCCTAAATTTTGTAATGAACTTTTGGAAAAACACAAAAGAATGGCAAAAAGCACGATGTTCTTGAATTTTCCAAATTTTAGTACACTTGCAATTACTAGAGATGGGTATTGCCAGAAATTTCGTATCGCAATATATTATAAAATTTTGAATCAGTAACTTTGGGTCTGATATGTTGAATTCAACGGCAAGTTATCACATATGGTTTTACAAATATTTACAATATACATAATTATGTGCTAAAAATAGATTATTGGGAAACCCACAACAAAGGTCGAATATCAAATTTAAGTTTCAGCTAATAAATGACGGAGATATTGCAGGTTTTGATTGATTTATAAAATATCGCGGTACTGGGCGAAATCATACCGGTACATATTGTGTATCAAACAAATTGCAACATTATTAGTTATACGGGTTTTTGCCGTGTACATCTGGATATGTTTCCTTTTTGTATTGTATGTCGCCGACCGTAGTAAGGCGAGGGGACATACAATACAAACAGGGTACATGTCCAGATGTACACGGCAAAAACCCCTTCTCAATGACTATATAATACCGCAATTTAAAATTATTGCGCTATTTCACAAGAATATGTATTTTCAATAATCTTAAAATGGAGCCGTATCGATCAAATATGTACACGGATCGATTAACCAATCGGAAAGCGAGCATTTTGGTAGCGGTATTATATACAGGTATACCGGTTTTATCACACACCTCTAGCAATTATCACAAAATACCTCTCAAATCGCTGGTTGCGTTTTTAAAGTTCTTAAGTATATATCTTGAACATTTTCAACTTTAAATTTACAAAGTTGTTTGTATTAACCAACAAAGAGATCATAAACCCTTACCTAAATATCTTCAATGGACTTGTCCTTCTTTCAATTGGGACATAACCATTAAATTTTTCAAAGGGGTACTCACTAAAAGTCCACTGACTGAAGAGCAAACACCACAGATGTGAAAGCATGATATACATTACTTGCAAAGTTAGGATAGCTTGCCACAAGTAGGTTAACAGTTAATTTGCTTGTATTATGGCTACTGCATATATCTGTAGGAAAGCAATGTACTGTATTTCTGATAATTTGCACTGTGTATGCCTATGGGGGAGGAGCTTAACTGTGATCTATCTATAATAGAGAACATGATCTATCTCCAATAGAGAAGAGTTACAGCAGCGCACAACAGAGCAATGTGCCTTTCCCAGGTGGTATAGAATTTGTCCCCGGAAAAAAATACCTCTCCAAAGACATTCTTTAAACTAAAGAAAAGATGTGACCCAGTCTGAAACAGACTTTAAAGCCCCAATTGTAAAGGACTGACCCCTCAACATACCTCTTCAAAAACATTCTGCCTACTACAAAGGACTGGTCCTTCAAACAAAGTCTTCACAACACGCAGGTCCAGGATCTGATCTCCAATGGCTACACCAATGCGTGGTGTTGGCTAAAAAGAAGAAAATAACAGTTACACTTTAATATGGTAATATTTCCAAACATAATATGTTTCCCTTCTCCAATCTCAATGTCAGTGGCAATTGCCCACTTATAGTTATACCTTTAAATTAAAAATCAAAGGCAATTAGGCACTTTTCCACTGAGGACCAGATGGCAGAGTGCACTCTACTACCGATACCCAGCAGATTCTTTTAATTTATACTAATTTATTTACTCTCTATTGCGAATCAAGTTCTTACAACTTAGATTAATTTACTTGCTCTTGAGACTCACTCCAGATGGAATCAACCTCGAAGAGAGAAAGGCAATGTGGAGTTATCTGTGTCTTGTCTAAGGACACTACCACTACTTGGGCACTGGTGCGGATCGAACCCGGGATACTCCGATCCTGGATGCCCCACTTTCCATTGTTGTCAGAAACCAAGAGCATATTTTCATAAATTTGCTCTAACTGGCCTGATGTGTTCAAAAACTTGGAGGTATGATTTGAACGGACCACTAGACAATGCTACATGCCATATATCTAAGATCTGGGCCTTGTTGTCTGACAGAAGATTTTTTACAGATTTTTTCTATGTATCTTAATTTAAAATCAAGTAAGCCCCAGGGCCGTTCCATTCAGACCAGGGATCTCGATTAAAATTTTTTTTTTTTGAGGCCCCAACGGTTGGAAACTGCCCTCCCCCCACCTTCCCCCTCTCCTCCAAAATCTTAATAAACACTTGTACAAAGTATGAAGTTTTGTGACTAGATCCATTAGTTAAGGAGCAGTGCGTGCCACAAACGCCTTAATTTTGACTAAGTCAAGGGTCACAACTCTGGTGTTACTGGTCCAATATAAAACTTAAAGTAAAACCCAGGTGCACAACTTCTCATCTCAAATAAACATTTGTAACATATGAAGTTAGGTGACTCCTGGTCAGCAAGTAAAGCAGAGCATGCCAAAAGATTTTCGGGAAATATGACATACGGACAGATGTGGGGGCATAAAAAATAGTGGAGGTGTGTCATAGGTGTGTTAAATAAAGGAATCTGATTGGATAAAAAATGACCTTGGATGGACAAAAATACTATCCCTAATTTTTATAAATTTCAAGCTAAGAAGCAAATTTTACAATACAGAATAATTCTGCTTGAAAAATTCGACTTCTCTGTCAACAAGAAAATGTAAAGAACTAACGGAATAACAAGGAAAATGTAGAGCCTTCAAACGTAATACGTTTTCGCGACGCACGATACAACATTAACAAACTTATAAGAGAATATGTAGAATATGTCATGCAGACTCACATCATCGGCTGTAGAAAAAACACCATAAGGCAGGTTTTGAATAGGAAAATGACTCTCTGGCGTAACGTTTATGAATGACATTTTTGTATTTTTTATCAACACAAACTGCACAATCCTGCTGCCGGTGTCGAGGGTAAAATGTAATAGGTATGACTACACTAAATGTTTTCCCATACAGCTCGGTCCGCATACCAAAACATTCATTGAGTAATTACACCCCAATAAATATGTTAGTCACACCCAAAACTGCCTTTTTTATATACATTATGAATTACTTTATAGCCGAAAATTGCACCAGTAGGACATAACCCCTTCTATTCTGTAAAAAAAATCAATATATTCAGATAGCCATAGGGCACCGTGATATTAATAAGAAAATTCAGAAACAATAATTTTGTGTTATGCTCAACCATTTTAATTTCGATTTTTTTTTTCGAGAAAACTTAAGCGCTACCAATCATTTTAGACCAATCAGAGACCACAGCTATCTAATAGGTGCGCAAGCTCCCTACAGAAATTGACTGGTTCCAAGTCTCACCGATTTAGTGAAGTCATACCAATACACGAAAATCCTTTTAATTCATCTCCTCCTGCTTATTTCAAACTACTATTTGAGAAACGCAAAAAAGTGTGAAAAGGAAAAGATCTAAATTCTTTTTGCCTAAATTCGAAAAATTAATAGAAAATTCGAAACTAGACCAGTAGGGTATAGAATAGAATAGAATACAATATCTTTATTTCCAATTAAGGACCCTCACGGGTTTAAAATCAATACAGATATACACACATAGCACATGAACAGTTACATATATGATTTGTAAAATTATAGAACAACAAATAGCATGTTACATAATATTCTAACAATGAATCTAAATACATTTAACCTACGTTTATTTTGCATGGAAATAGGGTACTGATTTCTTCTATCAAAACTTAATGACAAAAAAGATGCAAATTCTTGTAACAATTCGGAGTTTTCCAGTGTAACTATCCAATGAAAAAAATGTTTTATCATATAGATTAACATGCAGAGTCTACGTTATAATTTGTGACAGAGTCAATTAAGTTTTGTCTTAGATCTTGGTTAACTACACAACATTCGGTCAAAAAGTGCATTTCATTTTCTACAACATTACATGTGGAACAGAGCCTTAAATTTCTGTCTATAGTTTTGTATCTACCGGTTTCAATGCTTAAACAATGTGAACTAATACTAAATTTGCAAATGATTTATCTTTGCATGATCTGTGTGAGAGATAAATATTTCTCTCTTTTAAAAGACGTTTTAACACTAAAATATGTATCCAATTTTCCGGCAGGCCTATTCAAAATAGTGTCCCTATCCTTATTCCACTTTTCAATATAGTTATTTGTCATACGTTGTAAATGTATAATGATTTTTGCTAAGTCTATTGAAGAAATGCTTTTTTAAATCCTTTACATTTATTTTCAAAGTTTGAAGCAAGCATCATGTGTTGCACATGAAAATCACGAAGACACATTAATACGATGCAGGTTTTCAAATGTTTTGATTGCATTTAACAATAAGTTGTTTGAAGTATTAACTAATTGGTGCAAGTATTTTAACAGAGAGGTGACAATACATATGTATAAAGGAAATATGCCTGTCTCTGACAAGACTGCTGTATTTGAGCTCTTCTTTGAAACCCCTAATATATATTTCAAAAACTTTATGTGAGCTTTATCAGCAATGTTATATTTAAACACAGAACCAACTGAGTCAATACTGTTGTTACACTTTTTCGAAGTCGTATTGAATTGTCCCCAGATTTCTACTCCATATGTCAAAATTGGTTTGACCATACTGTCAAATAAATGTAAGCTAGTGTTTATAGATGGATCAGCATTTAATGTCAGCTTTGATATCTTAAATGAAGCTTTTAGACTTTTCTTGTACAGCTCTTCTTTCGCCTGTGAAAATATGCCACTTAAAGGGACATACTCTACATGTAGCAAATTATATTCTCGAAACATAGATAATGTGTTCAATGAACGTAAAATGATAAATAAATAAGAACTTAAAGAACAACATGTGCCGAAAAATGCCTCATTTTACCACAATTAATCAATATAGAGGCCTTCTGTAATAAATCGCTATCCATCCATTAATTGTACAACAACTCTACATACATAATGAATGGTTTACGGTACTGCAACATATTTTAAACCGCTAATTTTATCGATAATGACTGGAATGCATAGCTTAAACTTTTAGGTTAAGTTATAATACTTCCGAATATTCTATTATTCATGTTTTTGAGGTTATTTAGTTCGATATCAGTTATAGAATATGTCCCTTTAATGAAAATATAAGACCAAGATAACTAGTTTTTCATACATTCTATATGCTTCCCGTTTATTAAAAATTCCTCCTGAATTAACCGTCCTGTTTTGTTGAGAATCATGACGTTTGTTTTATCTGTATTCACCTCAAGAGCCTACTGTTGACAAAACAGTTCAAGTCTATTTATTCACTCCTGAACACCCTCACGAGTTGTAGACGTCTGCATACATTAGGCGCTGTAACTGGACATCTTGTAGTATTGACGTTCCTTCGCTGCTTTGTAGATATTTTGGTAGATTATTTTGCAGATTTTGAAAAGATTAGGACTAAGCACATCCCCTTGGTTTACTCCGTCATATGATCTGAAAGCTTCGGAAATTTTGTCACCTATTTTCAAGTGTTGTGATGCCTTCTCATACATGTTATTCACTGTCCTGCAGACATTTCCGCAAATTCCAATGTTAAAAATAGATTGAGTTTAATAGCTAGATGTAACACCGAGTCAAAAGCTCTTCTCATCTCCACAAAACAAGTGTATAGTTTCTTTTGGCCTGTGTTTAGGTATTTATCAATAAGTGTTTTCAGTACAAACATGTGGTCCACTGTTATACTGTTCTTCGAAAATCCTATTTGACAAAACTCTATAATGCTGTTAGAATCCAAATATTTATTTAATCCTTCGTTCAAAATCATGTTGTAAACTTTCGCTAAAGCTGAGTTAATGGCGATTCCACGATAATTTTCTGATTGCTTTTGGTCATTTTTCTTTAACAGTGGTTTAATATATGCCACTAAACAGGACAATGGATAAAACGACGACGCCAGTATTGCATTGAATGCTTTTAAAAGATAAGGTAGAAGTATATCTTTGCCGTGTACAATCCATTCGTTACATATTCCATTTCCTTTGCCCTTCTTTAGTTTCATTGCTGTTTCATTTAGCATCATTGCTAATGCTATGTCTTCCTCTGTTATCATTTTATCTAAATTGTAAACTGTTTAAATCTGTTCTTATAGTGTAATAAACATGTTTCTGCTATATACGCTTCATTCGGCGACCCTGTATCATACTTACCGAATGCTGACCAATGAAGCCATGTTTAAATTTGGTCAGACTAGTTTAGTTTTTACACTTCAACATTTTATAATCCAGCCATTTTTTCACAACTTCTTATCAGGGACACCCAACCCCACTGAAACTAGGGAGATTTAAATAACAGAATCCTATTCATATTTGTACATCCGTTATTAAAATGACATTTTCAATCATTGTCAAATACTTTGAAATACACAATCAATAAATATACCGAGGTGTACAAAATAGACATTGTATTTTATTTTTCTGATAGGTAGTTTTCATTTGTAAACATTACTTTTTCAACAAATTTATATTTAACTGTTTCCACATACTGGAACTGGGCTGAAATAACATCATATCACCTACTACAATTAGATATATTGTCGAACTTTATCTTGTATTCATCTCAAATAACTCTATAAATGTCTATAACTTTAAACATCAGCATTAAGGTTGAAGTAGCGCACTTGAAAGATGGCCGGAAGAAAATAGCTCAGGGTTTACATAGTTCTATATGAAAACCTCCTAAAATTCAGGTAATGCACAATTCAACTATTTGAAATTTTGGACTTGAAATAAGTTCATTTTGCAATAACTGATGAAAGTTGCCTATAATTGAAATAAGAAGAATTTTTCAAACAAAGTAACTGGGATACCTCTTCTATGAGAAACAATGATAGTGTCAGGGGATTCTAACTGATAGGGCCAACTTACAAATTTGTTATCTTGGACTTTATCCAATGAGGGAATTGATTTGTAGCCATGTCCATTAATACTATTTACATCAAATTACATCAAAATTAAAAATCGATTACAACCAATTGAATTTATAAATTAACCCATCCTTGATTTAGTTTTGATACTGTTAATTATCCACATTTTCAAAATAAAATAAAATTATCCACATTTACGTGGCGATGTAACTCGATCGTGCTACATCATACGGAGGCACGTTCTAGTTGACCCCTTTAAGACCAGTCCTTTAACGCTCCTGTTTGACGACAGGATGACTACATTGTATTGTTTGATATAAGATAATTTGTAAATCATACGCATCACGCCGTATCTATAAGAATTTAAGTAAGACATATATAGGAGAAGACCGTTATAAGCTTTAGCTTTCGGCTCCGATCCTTTTCATGCATGCATATTACGTATTGTGCAAATATATAAACTATGTATATATTACCATTGTTTGAAATAAACTATATTTTAACTAAATCATACGCACCATACACCCCCCCCCCCCCCTTTTTATATAAAAATAAAGCTGTTAACTGAAGTTTCACCTCTTATTGCTATGTTCGACGCCTTATTAACCAAAAGACGTCTAGCTTTAGCCCAACGGTTAGAAAATGGGCTACCTCGCTCTCCCATGTAAAACTTTTTGGGCTTATCTTACTTTACATTAATTGTTGTTCGGGCATTCTGCAGTGCTACTCCCGCAACCAATCGGATCCAAGTTGTGAACATTAAAGTCCCAGGATCTTTTTGAATTTACCGATATTGTAAAATAAATATACTGGTAGAATAATGATAGAACTATGTTCTATTCACTCTAAAACAATGTTGACATAGTCATTTATTTTGTATTTAAGTCGCTTTTTCACGAAAAAGTGTTGCCAAGAAGCCTTATTTTTATTTTTTTGCAATATTATTGAAATAAATACTGCTCTATATTTGTAACATGTACATCGATTAAAAAGTAAAGTTATGAATGTTTTTGGTACAAATAAAGGTCATTTCCGGCGGTAAGACATCTTTCTTGGTAAAACAAGAGCTACTTGTAAATGTGATCCTGGGACTTTAACAATACCGAAGGCATCTTTGGAGACTGATCCAGCTATAGATGCAAATTTTAAAGCACGGTTGATAAATATCTTTAGACGTACAGTTATAGTTCTTTTCCCCCTAATTATCACTGCATTGTGTAAGTCTCCAAAGCTTCACTGATAGTCTAAACTCGAACATGTTCTAATTCCATCATGTCACTGTTTTTACTTTTAACAATTCCAATTTAAAAAGTACTCTAGATCTATATTTTATAGGAATAGACCTTTTGCACCGATACATATTTTTCTGTTATAGCATTAGCAGTATTCAATTTTCTAAGAGTATAACTCCTTACCAAAAATTATGATGGTCACTTTGAAGGGTAACATTCTGACTTTTTGAGCGAATATAAACTGAGGGGTCTTTAGATATGGAAGCAGTTTAAAGGGTAACGCATGGAAGTAAATCGACGCGAAGCCATGGAAGTAGGGTCGTAATATTCTTTACCTATTTTTTGTATGACACTGAAAAATGAATTTAAAATTAAGAATAAACAAAACTCATCGTGTACTTTATTTCCTTCTTATAGCCTCAAATATTGATCAGCTTTTTCATGTGAATCTAAATCAAGTCACTGTGAAAGTACAGAACAATGCACAATTTTTACAAAACAAGGAAAAAAAAAACAACTAAACAAATAAAGCACACATTATACAAATAAGGAACAGACAGAATACAACACATCAGATACAAAGCAAACCTGCACACATGCTACAAGGCAAAATACAATATACAACACAAATTATATAAAGAAAATACAAAAAGAATAGTGGAAAAACATTTACTCCTACTAGTAATACCTTGGGCAGGCCAAAATAAAACGTTCGGAGTAAATGAACATGTTTATACAGATACAAAGCCCTTACTACGAAAGCGAAAAAATAAGGAACTCTATTTGCGTGACAATAAACAGGAGAGATAAATGTGCCAACGACTACATGCATTATATACTTTTAACACGATTAATCAGAAGAGGAATAATATATAGTCAGCAACAAAAAGGTCGAAATAAGAATTAACAAGTGACAGGAAATTGTCACAAAACCAGGTTTTCATTTTCCAGTCTGCTGGCCGAGCGCAAATGTGTTTTTAAAGTCAGTAGATATACATAATGTGAAAAAGAAACAAAGGTCTTCTTCTATATATTACATGTGTAAAAAAAGCAAAGGGCCATAATTCAGGCAAAATTGATCCAAACACAAAACCCAGACAATATGCCCAATGGCACTTGATAACAATACTTCTGTGAGAGTTTGGTTGAAATCCCTTGAGAAATGTAAGAGGAGTTGTGCACAGAAGGAATTGTTTACACCGGCCCACCACCGACGTACCTCAATCTAATCACCAGGATTTTGTTTTCAGAAAACCTGGTTAGTAAGTATTTTTTTCCATATCAAGGAAATATAGAGGATAATTGTTTGCTTCTGTGTAATATGGAATACGACGTCACAATGTCATAAACGCCTGGATGTCTTTGACGTTGCATTTGTTGAAATCATTCAATGTACTGACTGGGAACCAAATGTGAAAAAACTGTGAAAAATAAAGTTGATACTTTCAACAATTCATTTCACTTCAACAAAAAGCTGTAAATCCAAAAATTTTAGTTGAGTATGAACTGGCAGATCTGGAAATCTAAGGTTTTTGAATTAAAAAAAAAACACAAATACTTTTGTAATTTATGGTAAAAAAATGTGTTTTTAAAGAGTACATGATATCAAACATTAGTATACAAATCAAACTTGTTAGTTATTTATTAGTACCTTAACCCATCAATGTAATCCATGTCATCTTGTGGTCACTCCAGTATGTCTCAAGAACACCGATCTTGTAGCTGGTCTCTGTAGTGTAAATATGATCTAGCACAGAATGAAAGTCTGTGGTTTCCATACAGAGAGCTGGGATAGCATTAGTTTTATTCTCCAAGAAATCATACAGTTTCTTGCATTTTGAGTGCTGTAGCTGATCAATATTCATGTCACCAACAATTACTAATGGTTTCTTCTGCTGGTATAACTTTTTAACAGCAGGACATATTTTGTTGGTATTTCCAGGTGGATTGCAGTAGACAGAGATAACTTCATAGAGTTTATTACACTTACAAAGCACTACACTTGTACCTTCAATTCCTAGGTCTGTTACTCGATGATTGGATACAATTTCTAGTCCATTTTTCACGTAAACAAATGTACCGGAATGCGGCCTATGTTGGTTATTGCCAGAGTACAGACATACTGGATCCTTGAAGTCTTCCAGTACATAGTGTTCCTTTAAGTCAGTTGTCTTAGCCCATGTTTCTTGCACTATGATAATATCAGCATTCATAAGTCTTTCATCTTTCCGATAGTGTTGAATGTTTTTATGGAGTGATCGTGCATTATAGCATATTACTGTAAATTCAGACACAGGAACGCTTGCTGTTTTACAGAACAAGTTCTTGTTAGTCCGCAATCGGGACATTTCTTGCTCCACAAGTGGGTCTATTTTGATTTTGTTTGGGTCAAAATCTAGAAGTGATAGTGCTTCCAGAGATCGGACTCTACTGAGGGCGACGTATACCATATGTTTCCCTATTCTGCCCTTAAAAGACACAGCAACTTTTTCAAATGTAGATCCCTGTGACTTGTGAATCGTCATTGCTTCAGCTGCCTTTAATGGAAATTGCTTACGGACAACTTCCACTTTATCTGTTTTCCCAACTTGAAATTGTTTTTCAGCTTTCAATATTGGAGTCCATGATTTGTCTATCTGTTTACTAGCCATGAACAAATGTGCATTTTCAGTCCGTGTTTGAGATCCAATATCTGGCTCCTGGAACATAACCCATACAATGGATGGCTTGTTGTTTGAACACTGAATCAGCATTATCTTACAGTCAGCACCATTGGTGAGTCCATCACTAGTATTGAGATTGTGAGTCACAATATAGTTTTCTGATTCTTTTAGCAAGAATTGATACGGTAAACTCTGAGTCTTTTGTGGTTGATGATCTCTAGCGATAGAAAGCACAGATCTTCTGCTACTTGCTGGAATATTTCCTACAGTGTAATCAACAGCTAGAGATGTGTAGCATTTTCCAGTTTTCATACATAGTGCCTTTCTGTTGTGCTCATCTACCAGAAAATTGGAGCTAAATAAGTGAATGTGACCACATGTGTTTTCATCACCATTTTTAATCAGTTTTCCTTTCAACAGGTTCATGTCTTGCTCTGTTTGTTTTCCTTCTCTTATCCGGTTCAAACACTCTGCAAATAATACATCATCCCTTTGTCTCATTATTGTTGTCAACTCTTATAGTTCAAAGAGATCTTGCCAAATATTGCTTACAAGTGGACCATACTGTTTATCACTATTTTCAAAGATCCAGGAGTCACGCACACGTCTCAGCTGGTACAGGTCACCAACTGCAACAACTGATATGCCGCCAAATGGTAAAGGAGAGTCGAATATCTGCTGAAGCCGGCTACAAACAAAGTTTAACATATTTACACCAACCATGGATATTTCTTCTATAATCAAGATTTTCAACTTGCTGAATCTACACCTAAGAGTATTCAGTGTGCTATTGTCCAGCGGTATATATGACCCGAGACTTTGGTTACATGGTATACCAAATAAAGCATGAAGTGTATTTCCACGGACATTGTAGGCAGCCTTTCCAGTTGGGGCAGCTATAATCACTTTTAAGTCATCTGGGTTTTCTCCAGATACCTTGTCAAAGTATCTTACTAGGGCCTGGTAGAGGGTTTTCAGAACATGGGATTTTCCCACACCTGCACCGCCTGAAAGGAAGAAGTAGTATGGCTTACTGTCTGTCTTTGTTATAAGAAGTACTTCATAATAGAACGCCCTTTGTTGTGGTTTCAATGACAGAGATGACTCATGAAATTCTTCATCTGAAATTCTCTTTTGAATTAAAGTCTCTTGTTTATCAGATGATGCTCCTAATTCCAGGACAATATCATAGAATTGTAACCTTTCACTTGGCGGCTGTAAAATAGAGCTCTGGTCCTCTTTTTCTAACTCAGCATCTTCTTCAGACTGCCTGGCACCCGGTGCAATCTCATTTAATTCTTCTTCCACTTTCTCTTCACTTACAGCTTTCATGGCTTCTTCTATTCCTTCCACAGTTGAGAGGAATGTAGTGCGTACCTTTGAAATATCTGCTTCTATCTGTTTATACTGATTTTCGTACGACAAAGATGAACCCATCAGCTTGCTCTCATCTCTCCATGGACAAAACAACATGATCTGTTCTCTGTAAAACAGTTCTTTTTTGATGTTGTAATTCACATGGCGGATAACTTTAGGAGTTTTTCTTTGAAGAAGTCGATAACCATTTGGAAGTTTTATTTCAAGTCCTGGTCTTACATTTTCTTCATTGTTATCTGTGTAATCATAAGCCTCATTTTCTGTTTCCTTTGTGGTACTTTTTTTCTAAGGTTTCTGTTCAAATGAAGCTGCGAATTCAGCTAGACTCTTTTCTAGTTGCCCTGGTCTTTCATCATACCTTCCTATTAAACCTGCACAGGTAACATCAGTAGAATCATCAGGAAGCTGTTGAAGTTGAACTGATGATTTGAGAATTTTAACACGTTTCTCTGGCGGAGATGTATTGACAAAGATCACATCACGGGAGCTTTGGGTAAGTGGTAACTGAAGCAAGAGGTATATGGCTTCTTGAGCAGACACTTCACAGTGATTAACGAACTTGTTTGAGATGTGCCGTAGTTTGTCTTTTAGTTTAATGTTACATTTATTTGCCTCTTCAACAGCTGTTTGCAGCAGATTACTCATTCCTCTCTGCGACTTCATCATAGAACTTGCTATATACACAAACGGCCCAAGGGTCCAACACATACTGGAGGTCAGTATTGGCTTGCCATATCTTCAGAATATGTAAGTTATACCCATTAATTCTTGTATCCTTCACTGCTCTCTTAAGGAGGACCTGCTTCTTTTTCAGTGATGATCTTATAGCACAGATGTACTGATCATATGTGAGTCCACATTTTTCCAGAAACTGCTCAAAGTGTATATCTTCATCTTTAGGTAAGCTGCTGATCAGTTTCAGAACTTTCTCATAATTCTGCTTATGTCGTTTTAAATCTGTCTTCTCAGTTTTAGAGTTAAATGGTTCCAAGATTAGAGTCTCTTTAATAGGAGGGAGTGGAAAACCGAACCGGCAGATATCTTTACCTTTCTTTTTACATGACTTAGAATGCCAGTACACTTGTAGCTGTACAAATTGCTTGCTGTCTTCATCAACATCTGAACTGGTACTGATGTGTGAGTCAATGAACTCTATGACTTTCTTATCATCATGACATCCATACACTGGGGCATCTTGAATCCAGAATAGGCAGTGCAGGTGGGGGGACCCTCTGTTGAAATTCTACACGTATGTAGTGATCTTCTAGCCTACCAATGGGTGAGATATCAGACTTGAGTATATTGTTCAAGAACAGTTGTGACCTGTAGTGGAAGTGTTTGGCACAAGCAGTGGGGTTTTTCTGGATCAATTCACACTTCTCCATCCAGTTAAGGCTTTCGACAGTATCTTCACGTATTTGTTTTCCAGATTTGTTACACAGTAGTTGTAGTAAATCTGTCCATTTTGTCTCAGCAGCAGAAAATGTGGCAAAAAAAGTAGGTAAGCCTAACTGCTTAATCATAGCAAACAACTCCTTCTGTTTGGTTTGGTAGTATGGTGGAGACGACCGTAAATTTGTCAGGAACGTGAAACCATCATCTTGTTGGAGAATGTTCAGTATTTTTTCTGAAGATTTTAGTTCTCCGGCTTCTTTAATTTTCTGAGAGCAGTGGTGACCATGTCCTTCAACTGGAGCGCCTGTAGTTTTTTCAACTTGAAGAAAATATTTTGAACTGAATTGGCAAACCTACCATCAACATTTCTGAGTTCTGCTTTACATATACTACTGTATTTTAAAGGTACCAAACGACGATCATTCTCAGGCCTCTTTTTGCCAGCAAACAGAACTGGAAATGACTTCTCCTCTGAATATGGGTCCATGAACAAACTAAATGGGTGGTTCTTTTCTCCTGGCGCTATTTGCAGGGCATGTAGACCGTCATCTGTGAAGTCAATATTCTGTAACATTGTATCTTTGTTGCCTGCTCCAGCCTGCTCTTGTTCAGTCAATTCATTCCAAGTATCCTTGCCATCGTTTGCTCCTGATGTTGTAGAGTTATCATCTTGACTCTGTTGTTCATTAACATGTTCTAAGTCCTCATCTGAGACAAAGTCAATGCCAGGATTCTGTGGGCTATTTTCAAACCATTCGCTATCTAATGAGATACGTTCTTCTTTATACAAATCGCTGTTGTCTATAAAATACTTTGTTATGTCATAGATGACTTTTGGTCTAACTGTCTCATGTAATAAGGATGATTTAAACTGAAGTCTTCTTTTAAAGTGTAGATGAATAGTTTCAGTTTGTTCAAATCTTCTTGGCAGTACATTTACTACACTTGATGGGTTCATTGGAACGTTGACCGTATTGCCATAGATTCCCAGCTGTTTACCTACACGTAGTTGCTTTAATTGCATGAATGGTATCCTCAGGGCTGTGCACCTTTCTTCTGTTTCAGTAGGATTTAGCATAGATAAATATTCAGGTAAAGATGGCATTGTAAAACCATTGGCCACTGACATTGGTGGCACTTTACGGCTTGAAATGTATCGGTAGTTCTGTTTCTGATATGCTTTTATAGTCTGTGAGCACAGTGTCGATAAATTGTGATGATATGCCTTTCTTGATGAGGTTCTCACGACTTACTGTGTAAACACTATGTTGATAGAACGTCTGATGGCAGCTAGTGCAAACAAAATTATCTCCTTTTCGAAGTAGATCATTGTAAAGTTGTACCTGTCTTTCAAGTGTCACAATTTTGGTTTGTTTCTTTTTTCTAGATAAATACTGCAGTATTAGCTCATTCTTTTTGCTCTCCTTTGATGACCTCTATTTTCTTCTATACAGTCTCTCTTTAGCTTTCATATTTGGATCATTTCTTTTCAGTCTCCGGGTTTTATTCCTACGTTTATTTTCAATTTCCCTAATATCATCATTCCTTCTTAACACATTCCTAGTTCTATTTCTCTGCTCACATTCCTTTTCCTTATAAACACTGTCAGTTCTCAACACATTTCTAGTTCTATTTCTCTACTCACATTCCTTTTCCTTATAAAAACTGTCAGTTCTCAACACATTCCTAGTTCTATTTCTCTGCTTAGTTTCCTTTTCCTTATAAACACTGTCAGTTCTCAACACATTCCTAGTTCTATTTCTCTGCTCACATTCCTTTTCCTTATAAACACTGTCAGTTCTCAACACATTTCTAGTTCTATTTCTCTGCTTAGTTTCCTTTTCCTTATGAACACTGTCAGTTCGTCGCACTTTCCTAGCTGTATTTCTCTGCTCATTTTCCCTTATTTTGAAATCTGCATCTCTTCTTTTATTTTGTAAATAATTTCTGAGGTATTCTCTTCTAGATTCTTTTCTTACAAGTTCGCTCCACAACATACTATTTTCATAAGTCCCTTGCTTTATACTTTTCACAGGACCAACTGTTAGAACTATATTAAAATGGCAGCCTGTAGAATGGTCCAAGTATATGCATTTATCACAAACTTGTAGGGATAAGTCAGTTAATGCTGGGGAATGTTTCAACCATTTAAGACGACTACCATATTTGGAATAAGTATATATGTCTGTTTTCAATAAATGTGTCATTGCTATTATTTCAACTTGGGTAGCCCACACTTTATCCTCTGACATCCTAGACTGGGCAATATATTCAGCCATTCCAATATTTGGTGGAAGAAGAGAACCAAGTAACACAGAGAAAGTACACATATGTAGAAGTAGGGCATGTCGTATATGAACATGATATCCTCACTACCACATAGCAGGAAGGATATACACCGGAAAAAAACAGTTCCCATCACCGACAATTTTTTCACACTTTCCAGGAGCATCCATAGGTGACTGCTGTGTCTGCTGTAAGTTGTTTTTTATGTTCAATCCAGTGTTGTACATCTGGTTAATATCTGTCACCTTGTCTACTTGCCAGTTTAGATCAACAGGTCTGAACGAATCAACAGGTCTGAATGAATCAGGCTGCATCTACAAAAATAAATAAAAAAATATCAGTAATAATTGTGTAATTCAGTGATTGCGACATCAGTATTATGAAGACATTGCAAATAATGCCTATTAAACTCAGGAACACATTATGGAATCAGGCTGGTTCACCAAAGTTTGGTTGCAATTGAATAGAATGTACTATGATGTACTGGTAAGGTAAAAAAACCTAATTTTAGCCTCAGAGACCTTGATCCAAATGACCATGGTCTTTTCATGTTGAAAGTTCTTGAAATTGATGTGTGTTATAACCTAAATTCTGGTCCTTGTACATGTTGTCTGGCTTCTGATATGTTCACCTTTGAACTGTCACCAGGGTTCTGTCTTCCCCGTTCTCTGTTTAGATTAGCTCTATTTCTGTACCCTTTGGACCTGACTTTTTTAGGCATTTTGTGGTGAGGACAGCTAAGTAATCAGGCGTTACAATGTTGAGGAGTGCACATCAACCTGAAATTTTTATTTCAAAATTATTAAACTGTACATACATTTAAGAGGAAGATGGACCAATAATCATTTTCTTCATGAAGCAGCCAGTATGCAAATTTTCAATGCAAGGACAATGCTACAGAGAAATGTATTGTTATATTTAATATTAGTGAACACAATTGACTAGACTTGATTTAACTGAATGTATGAAGTCATAACGATACCTAACAATACACATATAGACATGGCTAAACATCACCCAAGTTATTTTTATATAAAATTACTTCGAAGCAAAACAAATTCCTCAGATAATACCCTGACCCATTTTTTAAAATCAAATTCTAGAGTTTAGAAGTTATAAACAGACGAGGCCAGCCTTTAAAGACCAACAAACATGTATATGAGGCATACTACTTTTATTATATTATTCTTTTAGTCTTGCCCATAGAGAAAAAAAAACAATGAAAAATATGATAAGCTTAACTTATGAACCATTACAATCCTTTAAGTCAAGCTACAAATACTAGCAACAGTCCATAAAACACAATAGTTTCTTCCCATAGAGAAAAATGATAAAAAAATATGAAAGTGAATAACATACAATGCTTAACTTTTAAACCATTACAAAATAATAAAAAAAGTAAGGAATACATTTTGTGCATTTGTTGACATTGAGAAAAAAACAACAATGAAAAATATGAAAGTGATTAACATACAAAGCTTAACTTATGAACCATTACAATCCTTTTAGTCAAGCTACAAATACTAGCAACAGTCGATAAAACACAATAATTTCTCAGTCCATAAAACATAATACTTTCTTCCCATAGAGAAAAAAAATAATATGAAAGTGAATAACATACAAGGCTTAACTTTTAAACCATTACAAATGATTAAAAAAGTAAGGAATACATTTTGTGCATTTGTTGACATTACAGAACAAGAACATATGTTAAATGTTATGCAAGGTGAGTGCAGGCAACATTCAGTGTCCTAATCATGCTTTCAATCATCAGCATCATCCTTCTTCTTTTTGTGTAAGGGTTCATAACCATCAGTAGCTGCAGCAGACATGAAGCGAACTGTCTGAATCATCAAATGCTTGGTCAAACACTGATGCATCTGGAATCTGCTGCTCCATAACCTTGTCATCAAGTTGTTGCTGTAGACATTTGACTTTCTGCAGTAGATTGCTCTTCTCCATAGACAAGTATGATGTCTGTTGTTGCAGTGATCCAATCTTTTGAGAGCCTGCAACACTCCTCATCATGGCCTTTTTCATGAATTTTGTGCAACACCTTGAAAGTCCTCAATTGCACGCCGCATACCCTCTAAAGTATTCTTCAGATGTTTGGTTTCTCCCACTTAGAATGAATACAGTGAAGCCCGCAGTTGTGTGTCCAACTGCTGTGTGAAACTATCAATGTCATTTTTGAGAGATTCCAGACTTGTCGGTTTCTTCACAGGAGTAGTTGAATGACTTGATGACGGAGAAGAAACACTACTTGGAGGATTCATCTTCAAATGTTTCTTCCCAGGAGTAGATGACTGACTTAATGATGGAGAAGAAACATTTGAAGGATACATCTTCACTGGAGTAGATTTTGAAAATAAAGAAGTTGTAACACTTCTTCGGGTATTATTAACAGAAGTAGTGCTAGATGACCCACTGCATCTGACTCCCTCTTCGCTTAGAGATGATGCTGTAGATTCCTGACTGCTATCCATATGTTCTATAAATGTAGTTCAATTATATCTGAAAATATATGTGATGAAATGGATGACTAACTACTCTAAGTAAGAAGGTGAAGCCACTTCTGCCAGCTATTCTGAAGTGTATCGATGAGTGGTGCTGCAATAAAGCTATCTATTCAAGCACTGTTTGGCATGCAGTATGTTTACTAGAGTAGCCATGCAGTATGTTTACTAGAGTACTAATCTACTGGTGATTTGAGAGAAGTGAATAAATAGTACTAATCTAATGGTGATTTGACAGAAGTGAATAAATATATAGCACAAAAGATAAAATTTTTTTACAGAGGTTAGGTGATTACACTCCAGAATAACTGTTACCGGTGCCACCGCGGGAAGGCGTGGCTTCGTTGTGCTTATACATGAACTGTTACAGAGGTATCATTTAGGAAATAGATTTTTAGTACATGGTAGTATGATATTGCAGGGTACGGAGTTCATATTATCATGAAGGAAAATGGTCGGTAGTGTTAGAATAATATTTCTGAGATGAAATTTCTGTTAATGGCCAAAAAAGTAGGTAATGGCAAAATAAACAGTATAAAACCACAGTTTAATCAAGATATTTCAATGAAAACATTTTTAAGGTTTTTTTTTCATGGAAAAGCACCTAAATAACTATCAGTAACAGATGTGTAAACACAACCGGCACCATGAGGCAACCTAAGGAAAAGGTTAAACACAAAGCACATAAACCATACCACATCACATAAACCATACCACATAACCACGACAGAAAAGTACAGTATTTTGTAGCAAAATTCTTACCCTTCTTTATCTGCTGTATAGGACTATAATTCCTTGCGCGTTCAGCGATTATCGGTTTTGCTTCACGGTAACCTTCTTTGATATTATCTGTTTATCTTGATATAATAAGTCACTAGATATACATATGTGAAAAAGAAAGAAAGGAGCATAATTCAGCCAAAACTGATTAAATCACAAAGCTCCAACAATATGCACGAGGGCACTTGATGACAACAGTTCTGTGAGAGTTTGGTTTAAATATCTTGAGAAATGTAGGAGGAAGTGGGCACGTGACAGTATTCTTCTATATATAACATATGTGGAAAAAAAGCGAAGGACCATAATTCAGGCAAAAATTATTTAAAAAAAACAAAGAAAAAAACAACAAAAAAACTTGTTCTGTGTGGGGTTTGAACCGCTGGTCTCATGAGAAATTTTGTTGGCGCTGTGCGGAAGCACAGTGCCAGTATTGAATAGGTTTTAATTTTGTACCATGGGGTTGCATAATCGAATAGGGAGTAGCCAACATTATTATTGTAATTAAAAACTATGTATTATGTGTGAACAAACTCCCTATAATGAAATGAAATAAATAGTATTAACTGATTACAAACAATACTATACCAGGTGCATACGTCTTCGACCGTTAATTCAAAACTTTTGACATATTCATAGGATATTTAATAACTTTTCCACAAACTTGAAGGTTACGGTTTTTTTATTGCTTTGTTTACGGACGTAGATTCATCAAAGTTCAGAAAAAACGTCTCAATAGTTGTTTTGCTAACTCTAAACATTTTGAAGTTTAAATACATATGTTGTCAACGTGAATAATTAATGAAAACCTATTTTAATTACTACATACTAAAGTAAAATGTAGGCATTATAAATAAGACCGTTCACCTAACTATGCGATACATGGGGTCTCACTGAAAGTTATGTAAAGCATCGCTAACAACTGACCAATAGTAAAGACAAAATTAATCACGTGGGTTTCGTCTGCGTCGAAAAGCGTCTACTGACCACGAGCTGTAGCCTTGTTTAATGGGCGTCATCGTACCATTATACGGAAGGTTGTTTTATGATTCGTTTATTTTTTTGTTAAACTGTAGTAAATGTGTTTTTTTTACTTATTATGATAACAGTTACAAATAACATAATGTATTTGGTTTTTCCCGTTGATAGGTTGTTTACTGATATTCTAAAATGACTCTGATTCCTTTAAATCATGTTTCAAAAACATGCGCAGCGCCTTTGATGCTTTGCATCAAAATTTGTCTTGTCATCTTACTGTAACAGAATACTCCAAAGTATACAGGACTGGCAATCTATTCTAAAAATAGACAGTAATAGTATTCTCCCTTTTATAATAACAGAGTATTCTCCCTTTTATATATACTTAAATAAGGAGACACAAAATTGCTAACGGACGGACGGACGACCAGGGGCATAACATCATATATTCAAAATTCTTTAGTTCACAATTCTGGTTCTGTGAAAGTTTGGTTGAAATCCCTTGAGAAATGTAGGAGTTGCACACAGAAGAGTATTTCTCTATATATATTACATTATGTGGAAAAAAACAAAGGCCCATAATTCTGTCAAAAATGATCAAATCACAAAACCCCGACAATATGCGCCAGGGCACTCGGTGACAATAATTCTGTGAATGTTTGATTGAAATCCCTTGAGAAGTGTAGAAGGAGTTGCGCACAGAAGAATTACATATGTGAAAAAAAACCAAAGGGCCATAGTTAGGTCAAAAATGACCAAATCACAAAACCCCGACAATATGCGCCAGGGCACTTCATGACAATACTTCTGTGAAAGTTTGGTTGAAATCCGTTGAGAAATGTAGGAGGAGTTGCGCACAGAAGGAATTGTTTACGCCCGACCGCCCGCCCGCCGACGTACCTCAATCTAATAACCAGGATTTTTCCTTCGGAAAACCTGGTTAAAAATAAAGATATTCATGTCTTACATGTAAGGATTATGAGAAAACTGTACCTGATACCTCATTTGTTGCGTAATCAGATCATCAGAAATAACTGTACCTGATACCTCATTTGTTGCGTAATCAGATCATCAGAAATAACTGTACCTGATACCTCATTTGTTGCGTAATCAGATCATCAGAAATAACTGTACCTGATAACTCATTTGTTGCGTAATCAGATCATCAGAAATAACTGTACCTGATACATCATTGCAACCTACTTAGATTAAATGAAAATTAGGTTTATTGAATTTTGGTGACGTTTTCGAACCGCAAAATGTTATTTTGAAGTCTTCATTGTTATGTTAGTGTAAAATAACAAAAACAGCTTTTTACAGAAAGGAAAAAATAACAACTCTCGGCATACATTTCGCATAAATCATTTAGCATAAATTATTATAATGATAAACAAGGCTTCAATGTATCATTTCTGTAGGTTTTGTCACTTTGTTATCGCTAAACTATCTAAAGCGTTCGTTTCGACAGTAGCGTTCGTTTCGAAAGTAGAAAAACAGACGCACAATTTATGTTGTCGACGTAACACATCAGTAAGGACTGCAGCTCCAAGGTTGTGTTCAACAGTACGTGTACGACTGTACAAATGCATCGTACTACAAAATGGCAAAATAAAAATAAAATTCGCCGTTGCGTTATACACGTGTTAAAATTGACATAGCAGAAAGTAGACCTATGTCGAAATTGCCACAATAAGGACATATAGATTTGAATCCCCTGTTTTGACAGTTTCTGGACACCATAGTTTAAATGGTGACCTGTTATCAAGGATGGTGTCCTATTTATAGGACTGTCTTATCTTTAAAAACGGAATCTTCTGTTCGTCTGTGGTTATATATACATGAACGTGAACAATCGGACGGACTAAACATGGGTAAGGACATGTTTCAGATCTTCGTATCACAGACGTTCGGCTGGGTGCTCACTTGCTCACTGTTTCTTGTAGTATGGTACACGTATCTCAACAAACTTTAAATATCTATATTTGCTTGATTTAGAACTTGTAAACCTTTTCGTCATGGTGGCAAATCAGTGCAGTCTTGTCGTGATATTCACAGATAGCTAGTAAAGCAATAATTTTTCACGGAACAATTAAAGTCCACATTTACAAGTAGCTCTTATTTTACCAAGAAAGATGTCTTAGCAGCGGAAATGACCTTTATTTGTACCAAAAACATTAATAACTTTACTTTTTCAATCGACGTACATGTCAGAAGTATAGAGCAGTATTTTTTTCAATGATTGTGCTAAAAAATTGGGAACTCTTTTTCGTGAAAAAGCGACTTGAATACAAAAGAAATGACTATGTCAACATTGTTTTAGAGTGAATAGAACGTATCAGCATCGTATCAGTATATTTATGTTACAATATCAGTAAATTCATAAAGATCCTGGGACTTAAATGGTACGACGGACACATCCATTTTAAAAATTTGCCGGGCGTTAGGGTTTATAAAAGAGTAAACTAACATGATACATTGACGGAAAGAGCCTTCGACTGTTCTCTACTGTGTAAACGACTATAATACTCAGAATCCAGCCCTAAAACAACGAGCTCGAATTTACCTGACTTATGTCTGCAAAAGCGTTGCCAGTTTCAATATTTGATTGGTCCCGTCTAATACAAGTATCGCCTTTAGTCGTTAAATAAAGCAATTCGCCAACGTCTTAAGTAGATCTGCGTTTACATTCGTAACAGTTTGAAAGTGCAACTACCATCACACAACACTTAAAGAGGCACTCCCTAAAACTGGCGTCAAATTAAATAACTTCAAAAGCATAAATAATAGAATATTTGCATGTATTATTACCTTACCTAAAAGTTTAAGTTATACATTTCAAGTCATTATCGGTAAACTCAGCGTTTTTGGCCTGGACTGAAAGTCCCCAAGGCATAAATTTGAAATACCACATTTCAAACTGCAAAATAGCCGTGCTATGTTCGAATAACAATGTAAACATGGGCGTATAGCGAAAGTAGTCATACAGACCAGTCAATCTTCTGTTTGAATGCCGTCATATGATAAGAACATGTTACAAATAAATAATAGTACATCAAACTTCAAACGACTGCAGGAAGGTACATTTAACTTATGGGTGCATTAGATTTTTTCTGTTTTAGAAATTAATGCGCTGTTAGCTAATTACGGAAGATAATCATATGCATATCAGGAATTAAGTTACGGATATTTAAGAATAATTCTACGAAAACGTACCAAGCTCATATAAAGAAGTTGATAGCTTGATTTTCAAAGTCCGAAGTTATTTCATTGAAAACTTTGGTATTTACGAACGATTACATATATATTTACCAAAAATAAATGTCTCTAAAAAAAGATATAATTTACGTACATTCCGGAAAGGAACTAACGTGCTCAAATTCACCCGTCAACGTGTTATTCGAGAGACGCTGCAATTATATTTACAAAATGCTGGTCAATTGCTTTTTTTATTTCAGTTTTAATGGGTACACAATATATTTTCGATCACATCCGATCATTTCGCTTGAAATTGTAGAAAGCGCAAATCAATTATTTGTACTGGCTTAAACATTTTATAATGTTGACTACGTGGTTATTTTTCATTTAACGTACATTTCATAATAAAACGCGAACTACGCTGTCACGATACAGTCCGAATCATTCATCAATATGCAAATATTGAATTTGTGCCGCAAATTTCGATCCGCGCTTTAGGTACAGATTCAACTCAGAACACGTTGGTGAAAAGTTGTTAATTCGGGGAGTGTAACCTAACCCCACATTCCCTTCTGTCTTGCAGCGCTTTGATTAAATATTAATATATTACCGTAAAACATTTAAAAAAACGGGACTGTAAAGAATGATGATCATAACAGTTAATGGGTGTATAACGATAATATATCAAAGCAATCGTCTATTGATTGCTTAAAGTTAACATTTTAAAATCATGAACACAATATTAATATACTCCTGGCTAGACTATAGGGAGTGACCCCTTTAAGCCATGTGCAACGAATTATCTTTTCAGGTGGCGTACTACAAATACATGAACATAAAGACTGATCAAGATTTACTTTGAGTTACTATTTTTGATCATATATTCTGCCAATACAACTCTATTTAAAGTTAAGGCTTTGCTTGAATTAAGTCGGTAGATCCCAAAATTTGTTTAATTTAGGCTATGAACGAAGATTAAAACAGACTTCCGCAGTTTGTATCTTTATTTTTGGAAAGGAATGACGACTCTGATTTTATATACAGTGAGTTTTCAAGGTGTCAACATGGTCAGGTGTTGATTTGACAGGCTACTGCAGCTACAATCAGTCTGATCAAGTTATCGTTTTTTTTCAATCAGTTTTATTTCGTAAAATATATTTTCGTTAATAAATCTACATGGTAATGCCATATTCCACTGAAATTCTAGTAAAAACACAATAAGTTTTTCACTCTAAAATAAAAGATTTCACACTCGGTGTTCATTTTCTTATGATTGATATAAAATCGGAATTAAGACGGATTCATCTCGACATCAGACAAAATTTGGAAGGCTTATTAGGCTGCGATAAATGTAACTAGTTTTACAGTAACTTCATCAACATAGTTGATAAGTTGACAAAAATTACCCGTTTTCCCCCAATTTTTATTTTACCCCATTTTAAGGTACTTGGACTGTTTCAAATTGCTGTAGCTAAATTACTTGTGGAAATGTAAAAAAATCACGGGAACAATTAATGAAGGCCCATGATCACCCACCTGGATGTTGCATGTTAAGATAATATATTACCCAAAGTATGTTCGTATCTTGTTGATTAACACAAATTTTAAAACCATATAACTCTTGGACCTGTAAATCGAACGTAACCCGGCAACGGAATTATTTTATCGGCGTATCTTTTCAAACTACACTTTGCAAATAAAAATAGTAAACTTTCATACAAGATCCTTCCTCTTTTTATTCGAAAACGACATGATTTAGTTGCGAGGCATTTGACATGAAAATCGTTAGAGCGTAAAATTAGTGTTTCCCTAATTTTTGGCATGTCGTTAAGACTTAAAACAAATATTCCGCAATTTGCCATAAACTTCTGAATTTTAGTCCGGATGTACGACTCTGATCTTATTTAGCGCAGGAGCTCTAGGGTTTTCTCCTGGTTGGGTATGTTTTGACGCTAATAGTCCACAATCAGTCTGTAAGTTTTGTTTTTAAATTTTTACCCTATATTAATACAAAATGATAATTCAAAAGTTTTCTGCAAGAAATAAATCCATTGGAACCATAAATTAATGTTCTTCTATTAAAAAGATTGCAAATATTATCATACAATTTTTCCCGAAGTTTTCAGTGGTAACCTTTGTCCTTTTACGGTGTTTAATACATAATTGGAACCAAATGGATTTTTACTGCTTCAGACATTTTAAGAGAGGCGTGTTTTATTAAAAAACTTGTAAATAAAGTCTAAATAGGGCAAGTATGTTCACCAAAACTTTTAAGGACTTAAAATTAGCATTCCAAATTTTTATTATAGAAACCTAAAGAGGTAGCTGTGGACTTTTTCAATTGTTGTGTAACTCAAATACCGTACTTGTAAAAAATTAGCTCTAACGAAAACATTATTAAAAGCTGTTTCACTATATGTTGCTTTTATCACGGCACTTATATTACCCAAAGTTGTTCGCCATTTAAAAACAAAATGAAACAGGGACTTAAAATGGCAGTTTGAACTTTCCAGTTATGTTGCCTTCTTTAGACGAAATGTACATGCAAGATAAGTTATCCAGCCCATACATTTATACATATTTCAATATATTTACCCCTTTTAGGTACAATAATAATGTAAAGTAATCACACACGTTACAAAATAACGTTATTCTTGTAGAAACGGGACCTGGTGACGAACTGCAGGCATACATCAATAACGTTACAGAGTATACTTAGTTTTGCCTACATTTTTTCCAAAGTACAATCTAAAACACTCCTATAATTATGTCCTGGCTATTTGTCCCACTTAACTTCTGACCATTATTCTTGTGCATACACTATCTTAATCGCCAACTCTATAGATCTGGGGTCATATTACTAATGGCATCTTAAGTCAAATCTTAAGTATCCATTAAACTTAACAAGGTGCTTAAGAAGATAATTTAAAAAGGAGAATGTGCATTGCAGAATGTTGAAAATTAGTAAAGCTTCCATGACCATTGTCTATAACGAACTGATGGAATTACATAAAATCGTTCCTTATATGCGGAGTATGACATTATATCCATATAGCATTTTCATATAAAATAAAGAAGGGGAAGAAAACGGGCCAAGAAAATTTGTTCCATATATCCAGAATTTCGCTATATCCGGAGTCGTTATATGCGGAGTTTACTGTACATAATTAAAGAGGGCAATAATAATGACAATGTATACAACTGGAAAGCATATTGACAGTATGCAATTGAAATACACATGAACGTATATTGAATAAATAGACTAAAAGGTATTATTTAATATTATAAACAAAATAAACAATATAATGTGATCGTATTTTTCAATAGAACTGATCAACAAAATCACATGAATTGAAATTGCAATATAGGCAAGATAAACGATACGACATATACTCGCACTGGATGACGTTCTTGCTGATATATACCCATATAATATATATTTCCAGTTTGTGAGTACACATGTCTGTTTGGTAATGATCTTCCCACGCCGCAGGACGGACGACTTGTAGCAGATTGCGGACCTCATGAGGTAAATATTCAACATACATACATGTTGTGCAATGACTTATGACTGTAAGTACACATGCCATACATTTTTCCGTGTAAAATCTTGGACAAAAATCGTAAAATAATTAAATAGTCAAAGTATTTTACAAAGTGATCACAAAGCTACGAGATAAAGATAAAGCAGACGTGAGCGAAGAATAACTGTCATGAGCACGAGGTTCAGAACGAAATATCTCACAGAGGGTAACTGTTTTGGCGGGAACTTGAGGCTCTTCCTGTTGGTTTAAGTCTGGTGCGTTTTGGAATGCCAGTTTATTCTGCGGAAACGTCAGTTATGGTGAAACCTACGGTGGCTTGAAAAAATCTCTTATCACAAAACGCTTGAATAAACTTTAAATATCATAATATAGTTTTTGTACAAATTATTTTCACGTTGTGTTTCTGTTATTTCCTTATAGACGTGTTATCTAGAACAGTACATTACACCAGCAGGATACGTGAGGAATAAAGTTGGCTGTAAGGATACCTCGGTAAGTTTATGTGTTAACATGTAAGTTAATTCCTCATAATATGCACAGTTTACATACGTTATGTAAGTTTCGATGACAGCAGATCCTACCAGTAGCATATACTAATGTACTCGGTACTTTCCGGCAAGTTCCGTTAAAAAACGCCGATGTGATCCGATTGGTGGTAGAAAAAGCAAGGAACAAAAAGAACACTTCAAGCCGTAACAAATGATATGCACTTTGATATGACTCGAGCTAATGACATCTGTCGTGTAGATGCAGTGTGATGTCACGTTTTGCTTAGTGGATTAATGGATTAATTCGTGACATTATTATAACCTGATAGGGTATAAACACGTTATTTACTTGGTAAAGTTAGTTGCGCCGCAGATTCTTTAAATTTCCAAGGTAGTGTTTAATTTTCAGATATTTAAACATTATTTTTTCGCATTCTTATTTAGTTCTGTGGAGCAACCACCATTGCAGGACCTAATATAGGCGTGTGCAGTCAGTGTTGCAAGGGAGATTTGTGTGCAACGACACTTTGCGGAAATACGGGTAATCAACTTTTGTGACCGTTTCCGAATGGAAGCTTGTAACCGAGATTATTTGAGATTCATTTTTCTTTTGTAAATGTAGAGATATTTAAGCCATTTTTTACAAACTTAAAATAGCAGAAGGATTCTCATTTAGACTCTCAACCCGAAGGTTGTCTTGAGGCACTTTCAGTGCTTTGATTTAAATTTTGTTCGTGGTTTTACGCCAGCCACGTCGGGCTCACCATCGTGCCTGGGAAGGAATGGTACTAGAACTAAAACTCAATCTTCCAATCTGCCGACGTTTGTTACATAAAGACACATTACCCTAAATCAGTTTGAGGTTACACTGACCCTAACCATTCGCCCACGGAGGCCGACGATTTAGATCTAAACTGCAAAACAATTTTCACAGATCTTTACTTTAAAAATGATTTTTATAACCCGAGTTCATAAGTACATGTAATGCATTCGGAAGTGAGGTTGTATTCTACCATTATCTACCGGTATAGCACACCGATCTGTATAACATGTCGTATATCAGTATTGGTTTCTAACCAGCTTCTTATTCTTACTGTTGTATTTTGCCCTATATTGGTGTCTATGACCGACCCCAGCATTTCTTCTTTTAATAATGCTGTTAAATTTGAATTTTGTATCTGAATGGAGAATTTTAGTAGGAGATGTCAGTTTCTAACCGGCGAAGAAATTTATCATGGCCAACATTTATGACCACGACCGATATCGCAAAATCAAGAAAAAGACTATAAAAGCAAAAAGAAAGAAAATCTTTTTTTCAAGGGCCTGTTAGCTGGCATTACGTTGTCCGACCATATTCCCGGACAGCATTTTGAATGTATGGCGGCCCGACTGCTAAATGCATGTGGTGTTCGTTAATTATGATGCATTATATTCGTTAACAGGCTGGCCACAAAACACGGGTCCCATCTGTTATCACTGTGACTACGCCGTCGACCGTCCGGACCTTTGTGACTCCATAAGGGTCTGCGGAAAAGATGAGGTATGCTTCGTCAATAACGTCTTAAAATCATGATTTTTATTACACTTAGTCTAGTACAGACAGGAATAGGGCCAGAAATCGTATGCACTAGTACTGTACAAGATTAAGAACACAGGCGCACGCACTAGTAGTAAATGACCATACTGCATGTTCAAAATTATGAAATGAAGTTGCCATTGAACATGCATGTCATGTGTGGCATATGCATAAGTAAATAGCCTTTTTATTCCTCGCCAAAGGCGGAGGGATATTGTTTTGACCTTAAGAGGGCGTAGCGCTTTTCTCAAATATTCTATTTTACTGAGTTCTGTATCACTGTAAGATGCTGATAAAAAGAATTACCACTCAGGTATGAGGCCCCAATCAACTTTGTGTTCTCTAACAATGGAACATTTAGAAATTGATTTTACCCTTAAGGGGATGTAGTGATTTTCTTATATAATTATTCGATATAGAAACTGAAGAATTCATGTTGTCTGAAAGAAGTAGTATTCATTTAATTCAACTTACAACAATTAAGTTATTTAATGATATATGACTGTAACTTGAAGAAATAAAATATCACCTCGGACATGAGGCCCCAGTGGGATGGTGGAATTTTAAATATTGCTTTTTTTTCTGAAACAGACGGAGCAATACACTTCCCAGTTGTTCTTTTTCAGCTATTTGCTTCGTTTGGTGGGGGATTTAAATTCACTGAATTTGCTTGTTACACTTTCACATCGATATCGCTACCACTTGTCCGTGTGAAGGTACTATGCTTTTGCCAGTTGTTGTTCTCATGCATTAGCTCTGTCCACTTTCTTTGTATGTAAATTATAGTATTGCCAAAAACCCTTTCCGCTACTCAGGGAAAGGTTGTCAAGAATGTAACATTTACTTTAGGTTTGAAACGCAACGTTATGATTGTTTTCGTACACATAACAATCAATTTCACCGCTAAGGCATTTTTCATGTTATTATAATACAAGTGATCACTGGCCTCTAATAAGTCGAAGATGATTTGCCGTTATATAATGTATACGCTTCCCTGCAATGTGTTTTTCATTCCAGTCTTGTGGCGTGATGGCGGTTTCGGGAGGAAAATACGAAGTGAAGTGTATGAGACAATCTGTATGTATTGAACAATTGTTATGTAATTGCATCTTATTTCAATATGTTTTCGTTATTCAATGATGCCTGTACGGGTTTCGGAGTGGTCACAGTTTTCAATGGTTACTGCCTCGGACCATTTATGCATTGTCACATGTACACCGTGGCAAAAGTCAAAATTACTGACTGCTTTACCCTTAGGGCTAGACTAACGTATTCTACACTATAAAAATGCAATAATTACAGTCCACTTTCATAAGTACATAAATTATACCAACATGTGGAAAGAAAATAAGACTAACAACGACATAGGCTCGCGCGTATATGCCTTTTAAGCGAACGTCGTATATTTCATAAAATATGACTTGCTTGAGATTGACGTTGTACATGTAAGTGATTGGTACCAATAACAATAGCATTACGTCCGCATTATATGGGACCAAAAAAACACGTCTCGGTGAGACTAAAAACGAGGTCCCATTTATGGGTGAAAACCTGGTGAAAAGAACCATGGGTGTCTCTGGAATTGGGACGCTTCGATCTTGCACATCCCCGAAACCTAAAATAACTAAACTCTTCTGGGGCGTGGTCTTGGGAAACCGGTACCAACGATAAAACCCTAATATACCATACCATACCGCATTATAATTTAACGGAACATTACGTCCGCATTATAATTTCACGGAACATTACGTCCGCATTATAATTTCACGGAACATAACGTCCGCATTATAATTTAACGGAACATTACGTCCGCATTATAATTTCACGGAACATTACGTCCGCATTATAAGTTCACGGAACTTGAGTAACAGTCAATTGAAATTGTCATTTCAAATGATTTAGTAGTAATTTCAATTTCAGGTTAACTTCTTGAAAAACATAATATGGCTTTTATTTCATATGGCAATTCGCCAATTTATTTGGGTTGCAAGTTTGAAATCATGTACAGCCGGCTTTTATACAAAAAAAAATGTATAGAAATATGTATGAACATATAAGAATATCAATGTATTTTCCAAATTATTGAATCGTGAAAAGAAGCAAACTACGTGTAATTCTTAGAAATGACTGTGTATTTGCTAACCACTTATACTATCTGATTAAAGGCATGCAGTCAGGTTCCAGCAACAAGTTCGTGTGGCTCTTGTTGCTCCACGCAGCTGTGTAATACAAAATGTTCCAACCAGTCACCCGCTCCACAAGGTATGTATAAAAGCCGTACAACTCAGTCTGTAAGTGGGTGTTTTTATCCCCCGTCCATAAGAGGGGTATGTTGATGATCTCCGTCTGTCCGTCCGTCCGTCCAGCCCTCACACATGCTAGTCGAGACCGCTGAGACTCCATAGATTACATCACTATCAATATGCGCATGCGTATATTATCAGCATGATCCACTTCATTGATTTTCACAGTTCTCGACCTTTGATTACTTTTTCATATCCGCGCTACTTCTCAGCAACCACAGGCTGGAATTCATCAAATCTTTATGGGAAGCTTTTTAAAAAAAAAGAAAATGCGATAATAGAATCATGTTCCGGTATGATGATTTTTCTTACTGAATTGTGTCACCCTTCATTATATATATAGCACCTTTGTTCATTCTTGTTCCCGGGTATTTTTCAGGCACCTCTGACTTGTATTCAAGGAAATTTCATAGACATTTTCACGGAGTTATTGCCCTTTGATTACTTTTTGAACCTTCTTTTCAGCATTCTTTCACAGCAACGACAGGCTGGAATTCAGCAAATCTTTGTGGGAAGCTTCCCTAACAAGAGATGTGCAGAATGCAACCAAGTTTTGGTTCAATGATTTTTACAAGTGCATGATGGCCCTTTCATTATATATGCATACGTATAGTACATATAGCTCTTTTGTGCATTCTTGCCCGGACTATTTCTCAGGGACTACTGTCTTGATTTCAATGAAACTTTATAGACAGCTTCATTATCACAAGGAGATGCGCCTGTTATCAACATTGTTCAAGTTCAGTGAATTTTCAGGGAGTAATTGACCGTAGATTATTTTTTGTGTCGCCCTTTCGGAGAAAAGGTGATACATAGGGATCGATTTGTCCGTCAGTGGTCTGTCGGTCCATCAGTACATTCGTCCGTCACTTAAACTTAACGCTGGCTATAACTTTGCCATTTCTTAAGATTTCTTCATCAAACCTTAGGAATATTGCTATATACAAAGGTTCCTGATGCAGCCAAATTTAAAGTTGATTGCCCCTTTTTGGGAGGTGGTGTCAAAAGGTTTGACTTTGTATACAGTACGTCCATCCGATAAGTGTGAGTATATGTCTACAGTGGCGTCCAGTCCATAATGTGACATATGTCTACAGTGGCGCCGCCGATAGTGTGCTCTATAGGTGTACAGTGGCGTCCAGTCCGATAAATGTGACTCTGACTGTTACAGTGGTGTCCAGTCCGATAAGTGTGACCGTATGTCTACATGGCGTCCAGTATAAGTTGACTCTATATGTCGAATGTGGCGTCAGTCAATCATTATGACTCGGTATATCGACAGTGGCGTCAGTCATAGGAGTGACTCTGTATTCTACAGTGGTTATATCAGACAGGTAGAGTATATTTTTTAGGGCAATTATTGCTTGCAATCATTATTCCCATTGTTGTCCGTATATGAACAGATGTACAATAGTGAGGAGTCTTCTTAGGTCTCTTGTCTATTGTATCTTCAGGGCAATCACAGATGAATAGTACATTCTGTTCAGTCCAATCTGCCTGAAATAGTCATCCAAGGTATCCATTAAAAGTAGCAGCTTAATGGAGGTGTCTGTGTTCTACAGGTGCTTTGATATGAAAATGGTGAAATTAGATTGGCTGCTTTAAGGTAGCTGGCTTTAAAATTGAGGTGTTCATTGTCACAAGTTCAACTTTTTTTTTCTGTTATAATTATTTCAGTTTGTGTAGACGACCCAACCTGCCAAGCACTCACTCAGACATTTCAGAATGCAGGCCAGGACATCTGTCAAATTGACTCGATGAAATCGTTTTGTAACAAGACTTGCTCTTTTTGCCCAACTACGCCAGCATCTTCACAGACAACGTTAGCGTTGACGTCACCGACACCGGCTTTGACGTCACCGACGCCCGTTGTGACGTCCGGTATTACTTTACAAAGTACTGTAGGTAAATAGCATGATCATATATAAGTTTGCAAACTATTACCGTCGTGTTCCATTTTACCATGTGGAGAGTCAGCAAATTGGATAGAATTTACGGTTTAATATCTTTATTATGTTCTGCACTGAAAATGGTGTTAGCTTCATAAGCTTTGACGTAAAGTAAATGTTGTTATGATATTTCAGATGTAATTTGGTCCCTTTCAACATTCAAATTAAGCACTGTTACATTTTATTCTAGACCGATTTCATATTCTGCATTTTTCCGAGTTTTGGAAATAAGGCGAGTTTGACATTTTCATTTTCCAAGAGTTTCGGAAATAAGGCGAGTTTGACATTTTCCGAAGGCTTCGGAAACAAGGCTAGTCTGACATTTTCCGAGGGTTTCCGAGAGGTTTCGGAAATAAGACGAGTCACACATTTTCCGAGGGTTTCGGAAAGGGGGGGGGTTTTAATTTTTTTGGGAGTTTTGGAAATAAGACGAGTTAGACACGGAATTTCCACATTTTCCGAAGGTTTCGGAAATTTCGAAGGGGGGGAAAAAATTTTTTGGGGGTTTTTGGAAAAAAAAGAAAAACCAATTTTTTGGGGGTTTTTGGGGGTTTTGAAATAAGGCGAGTCCGACATTTTCTTAAAATACGCCCTCACTGATATTAGAACATTTCATCACACTATAATTATCATTTCATGGTAAATCTTAATGTCAGTCTATGCATAATACTATCTGACAATTCTTCTTTCAAGAATATCACTCGGTGAAATTAATATGAAAATAGGCAAAACCTATATCGGGCGAAAGCATAACAGTAATTTATTTTTAAAAATGATACGAATTTTCAGGGCCCAGGGTCGCAAAAACTTTAAAAGTTTGAAGTTACGAAAATTATTGATATCGAATATCCATTGAATCATGAATCAAGGTGTTGACTGCTAAAAGAAATGTTACTTTTTATGGCGTAACAAGAAAGAGTATCAAACTTTAGGAATATGTACATAAATAGAATCTCTTTACATTTCCAAAGTACAAACCTGCATTAAACGGAAATGTGTTGCATTTTTTCAAAACAAAAATGGCTGACATTTAATGACGTCACATAAATGACGTCATTTGCAGCGGAAGTTTAAAAACGGTGCATCGTTATAAGTAAGTTTTCGTATCGTCCAGGTGCGGACAATTTGAAATCTTCCATGGGTAATCACAAATCACATAATAAATTGCTTTCAGTATTCAAGTAAATACTCGTACATACGTTTACCTATGGTCGGGCTTTGCCCGAAGGGCGCTTCGCGCCCTTCGTTCTTCCGCCCGTATAACATGATATTACTCTGAAACCAACACTTATCCTCTACACAAACCACCGAAAACATACAATAAATGTCTCTTATCAATGCATTGCCTATGATTAAGCTAAGATCCCGTCGCCTTTTAAAAGTTATTAAAGTATAAACAAATAAGTAAACATGTGCTAAAATATCGACATTGTCCGCGTCTTACAAAAAATAGTTCCTGTAGTGTACGGGCTTGAAGAATTGATTGTTCTTTTTCTTATAGCAAATCCTTGTTCAGCGAGCCCATGCATTCATGGCGTTTGTTCCGTATCTGGTACAGCAGCAAAGTGCACATGCGCGACTGGGTACACTGGTGCTACGTGTGACAGAAGTAAGTAAATGCATAAATGTAACAAGCATTTGATTGTAAGTTATTGTCCGTTTATTTTAAGACGTTCGAATCCTACACTCTTCTGTCAATAGTCAGAGCTCGTCGAGAGCTGATTGGGCAATTGATTTCAAATAATAAAAACGATGGTAAAGCTGATATGCAACAAGAGGTCACTTGTCTACAGGGTCAGGTACGAACAGACTATCGTTCCGATTCAGAATTTTTCGTCACGATCTGTTTCGGACCAGCTTTTGAAAACAGCAATAAAGCTGTGTCTCTAACGTACATTTCTGCGCTTAAAGTCTAAAAAAGATAGCTTTATGTAAACCAGTACCTATATGTAAAGCTGTTTTTTATCATTTGTCCGGCCTTTTTTTTATTACCTTAATCGCATCTTTATCACTAAAAGATCTGCACAGTTTTGTGGAGAAAGAACACAACAACAAGGCATAAGTCTTCGTGGTCGAGTGGTTAGAGCCACCGACTTGTAATCACTCTAACCTCTCACAGATTGAGGGTCGTGGGTTCGATTCCTGCCACCGATTATATAGCTTTGTGTGAGAAATTGGCAGTTTCTTACGGAAGATAGGGATCTAGGGTTCTTTCCATTGAACAATGGTTAGGTAAACTGCCTGCCCATAAAAATTACCGAATACGATTTGAACGGGCGTTAAACTTATGCAATTAAAACTTATATTTATTTAGATTTATTTATTTGTGAAATATTATTCATCTAATCTAGTTTGATGATTTCAAAAGAAATGATGCGCTATAGGCCTACATGCAGAGAGGTCGTCACTAAAAGAAATCCAGTGTTTCAGTATTAATATGTGAAACATTTTAAATTATATACAGATTTTAACGTGCTGGGACTATTTCATGTGTAGGAATACTTAAATTATTGTTTCAGCCGACTCATGCGCAAAGACTCCTTGCGTCCATGGCGTGTGCTCTCCTCTGGTCAGCGGTGCCTTCGTATGTACATGTAAATCCGGTTTTACAGGTTCTCTATGCGATGCAGGTACATTCGTTTATAAAAACTGTTTGAAATCTAATTTGCTTAAGCAATAGTAACAGTTCGAGCATTGTATATTGGCTAATAAGCAATGGGCTGTCGCTCTGCTGCTCATATATATTTATAAATCAAGCGGAACTATGGGCGTCGTGGTTCAAATTAACAACTGCGAATTGGAATCTATACCGTTGTTAATTTATCCGTTTTTGTATAGCACTTAAACAAATATTTTTCGATTCTGACATGACTAGAATTGATAGCAAGAGATATTTATCAAACACTCTTGGAAAATTTAAAATATCTTAATAAGCATAAGCAAAGTTCTTATTTCGAAGACAACGTCAATATTTCGAACGGGGATAACTACATTTATAAAGTTTAAGAAAACAATAGATGTAACAAAAATATTTCTACTGTTTCGAAACCGACAGGTGCAGGTTGGGTTTGTCAAACAGGTGTGTAACATGTAGAGTGTTGTATTTGTTTTCCAGCAATAAGCCCATGTTCCACAAATCCTTGCGTACACGGTACATGCAGCAGTACAGGTAGTGGTTACCAATGTTCATGTCTTTCTGGCTTTGTAGGACAGCTATGTGATAAAAGTAAGTTGATATGGTGTCATATAATGGTGTTATATGGCCTATATACGATCTATAATTTGGTTAAATAATCATAACCTTTGGACAAAGCTGACTGAGTATTGCAGTCAGGTAAATAAAAACTCCCTAAATTTTCAAATTTTGTTAGGAACCAGTGTGCATGGGAGTCATACTGGAGTCTTGGCAAGTTCACCAGGGGAGAAATGCCACGGTTGGTCTGGACTATAACCAATAAGGGAAAACAAAGATCTGTAAAAAAGCGTTTTCTTTTTATCGTCATTTAAACCAGAAGGACGATTAAACCAGTTTTTCAAAGGAGACTGTGACTGCGATATTGCACTTTTATGTGTTGACTACATACACCTTGCTATGTTTAGGCCTCTTGCTAATTACATTTAGTATCATGTGATACCACATTCGAAATGTCTACAGCACAAACACTCAAGAAATTCTTTACCTAACACTTGTTTTGTATCAAGAGCAGCAGTAAATACGCCATTTAACATGCGTTTTCTTCTGTATTTCTAGCTGATCCATGCGCCGGCTCTCCCTGTCTTCACGGAGTATGCACAACGTTACTTAACGGAACATTTCAATGCACGTGTAGCTCGGGATTTACTGGACAACTGTGTGATCAGTGTAAGTAGCTCGTGCGTCAAATGAAATAATTATTTATAGTTTGCATTTATAATGATGAAAATAATAATAATAATAATAATAATAAAATAATAATATTATAATAACGATAATATAGATCTACAATGTACTTATGGAAATAAACGAAATATTACAGTAATTTTAATCTGTTTCTCAAATCATTTTATAAACTTCCGTGAAATGACGTCATATTCGCCGTCATAACAGCGTCACATAGCTGAACTTCAAAAGACTAACATATGACAGACAGACTTCGTACTTTTTCACGTGATCGTCTAATAGTATTCATGGTCACATGATTGACATTGTTGCAATCCCGTTTGAATAAAACATAACTAGAAAAATAAAAAGAATTATTGCATAATTCTGAAGAGGCGGATAATACAATTATGTAGATATAGATATCTAAATTCATTTACTTCTTGAGTTTGTGGATGTATATGATTGGTCAAATTCTGGTAATGTAGAATCTAGTTTTACAAACAAATGCATATATAAATTTTTAGAACCTTTAGATATATTTTTATTAGACACGTGGGGGGTGGGGTATGTAGTACTATTCAGGGCCTTTTTTTTCTCAAAACGGCCCCATAAAAACAGGCCCTATATAAAAAAACTTTCTTTGAAGATCTGTATATAGATCTACACATGTATAATGTCCACGTTATTTCCAGCCCTAAGTCCTTGCACAACGAGCCCTTGTGTTCATGGGACGTGCTCCTCGGTTGGCAATCAGGTCACGTGTTCATGTTCTCAAGGATTTGTAGGAGCCTTGTGTGATAAACGTAAGTGACTGTTATAGTTCAATATCGAGCAGTAAGCCCTGAATTACACGTACTCCGCGGCATTTAAGGTTGTCCGTTCTTTCCGTTCTATACAGTGCTGATTTTATGACTGGTAGCCATTACCATAATGTGAGTGTGTGTGTATCTGTATATGTGTATTTTTGAACTGTTTGCATATGCTGTTTGTGTGTATTTATGGAAGGCCACAATGAAATTGTGATATATGTACGTTTTCGTATTAATGTCTACTTGTGTTACCTTCTGGAAATAAAGAATTTATTATTATTATTATTATAATGCTTTACGATTAATTTAATATATCGACAGTTCCATGCATTATAATGTTAAAGTCCCATGATCTTTTTGAATTTACTAATATTGTAAAATAGGATAAAATAGAACCATGCATCAAAAAATGTGACATATTCATTTCGTTTGTATTCAAGTCACTTTTTCACGAAAAAGAGTTGCCAAGAAGCCTTATTTATATTTTTTGCAATATCACTGAAAAAAAATACTGCTCTATATTTCTAACATGTACATCGATTTAAAAAGTAAAGTTATGAATGCTTTTGGTACAAATAAAGGACATTTTCGCTGGTAAGACATCTCTCTTAGTAAAATAAGAGCTACTTGTCAATGTGGTCACGTGACTTAAGATCATGAAAAGGCAGTGGCTAGGTAGCCGAATTCGGTGTTCTAGACTTTTGATCTAGGTAGCAGGCACACTATTTTATACGGAGTTACGTGGGCTCATTCTTTGATACATAAGAGTTTAACTTAGATATCAGATTAATTTCGAGTCATGTGTTTGGAAGATTGTTGAGAACAAGTGTAAATCTATCAAATATACTTTGTTAAGCTTTCTTAAAAAGGTCTAGTGGACTTTTTGAATCACGTAACGTTCTAGTTTGTGACGTCATATAGCTTCGTGCACTTATTGCATCTCTCACTAAAATTTTATTTTTTTCATAAATTTGTTAGGCAATATTCTCATGGATTTCTCCGCTTCTAATTTTGAATAAAATAAATATATGACAGTGTACATGTATGTGAAAAAGCAAGAGCCTATGATGAAATAATCATAATAGTGATAATACAGATCCGGCAACTTAGACCAAAAGTCTATTTTTGCAGGCACACTTTTGTAAACTTATTTAAGAATAAATTATATTCTGAGTCATGCATTTATTGCTACGTTATGTTACAATATACCAATTGCTCCTCTTTTCAGCGGATCCTTGCAAAAATTCACCATGTGTTCACGGTATATGTACTGCTTTGACAAATGGCACATTCCAGTGCACATGCAATTCGGGATTTACTGGGCTCCTTTGTGATGCACGTGAGTACAGTGTCTACCTCGTTATTATTTAAAAAGTGGACAACACTTGCGACGTCTCATCAATTGAAGGTTGTCAACTGTGGACGTCTCATCGGTTGAAGGTCATGGGTTCGAGCCATGCTGTCGACCATATCCCTCTATTTGAGAAAGTTGGCAGTTTCTCCCGAGGGAAAGGATTCTAATACTGGTTTTTCCCAGGAACGATGGGAAGGTGTACTGTCGCCTTTAAAAATGACTGGAATACAGTTGAAACAACAACAACAACAATAAGCAGTGTAAGCAAATACTTTATACACATATATACACTCAGTTTCAAAAGAAAGTGTGCACTTCTTAATTTTAAATATTTCAATATTTAGCAGACGTATCGGCTTCAATTTTCGCACACTATATCTCATGTGTAGAGCTATTTGTCATCGATCGATTTCAAAATCTTCGCCATAGTGTACGTAAACAGATCTCAATTTTGGTACCAAATATATAGGCTTTCAGAAAAGTAGTCGATGAAAAATCACAGAAAACAAAGTGCACACTTTCTTTTGGAACTGAGTGTAGGTCGGTGATTTAGTCTAAAGGGAAACAATCGATACACCCAGAGGCATTATTATCAGGGGACAAGCGTCTGTTTATCATCTAGTTTCATTTCAGCCATAAAAAAGGACAAAGTTCCTTCCTTGATATTAACTTCTGTAAAGAATTAATGTTTATAACGATATTCCCGTTCTAAAATTCGTCGCAGCTTAATTCGAGAGAGTAGTAAAGATGTAAATATATAGCACCATACATTGCGCATGCGTAGTTATGTTATCAATGTCACTACAACACCATACACTGCGCATGCATGATAGTTATGTCACCAATGTAACCATAGCACTATACACTGCGCATGCGTGATAGTTATGTCATCAATGTCATTATAGCACCATACACTGCGCATGCGTGATAGTAATGTCAACAATGTCACTATAGCACTATACACTGCGCATACATGCTAGTTATGTCAATATTGTCACTATTTCACCATACACTACGCATACGTGATGGTTACGTCATCAATGTAACTATAGCAACATACACTGCGCATGCGTGATAGTTATGTCATCAATGTCATTATAGTACCATACACTGCGCATGCATGATAGTTATGTTATCAACCTTCATTTTTTTGCTGTTGACCAATGTACAGTTAATCCCTGTCATCATGGTATATGCTCAAATCATGGTCTCGGCACGCGATGCACGTGCTATACGGGATACACAGGAGCCTCATGCAACAGAAGTACGTATGACACCAATATGAATTTCATATTAATTTTAAAACTTACATTAGAATTTAGATCTATTCAACCTTTCTAATTCTACAATGAATACCTGTGTAAGCGCTTTGCAATGAAACACACGTGTGATGTGTGTGCGATACCGTATACGCTTCACTGGGACCCTTGCGCTGTTAGTTTTCTCAAAACTTTTTCCTGAAGGATAACACCTGTCAATAAGCATACCCTTTCCGTAGAAAAGAAATAGCCCAAATGTTTGCAATGCACATTACGTGATTTGATTTATGTTTTGTTTTTACTTTTGATTGCGAAACAAGTTCTTAACAACCTTTATCAACTGCTGCTAGATGGAATCAACCTTGAGCAGAGAGAGGCAAAGTGGAATCATTGTGTCTTGCCTTGCTGAAGCGTACTACAGTAAAATACAATATATCGATTATAATTGGCAGACGTTAAACTTTAAATCATATCTAGAATAAACAAGCACAAGCAAAACAGACAGCAGACATGATATCAAACACAAAGATACAGGGACTACAATTTTACACAAACAAACAAACAAACAAACAAACAAACAAACAAACAAATAAACAAACAAACACACAGTGAATAAACAAACGGACATGCACACAAGCAAAGCAAACATACTTTGAATCAATAAACATACATAAGCTCAAATAATCCACACATGCATCCACACGCACACAAACGTACACAAACAAGAAAACCGCGATTTTGCTATTTAATCAAACTAGAAAACACGACCATAAAGTAAGCTTAGACAAGGTTTCATCATTTATTAGACGTGATGCTATTGCAAAGTCATGGTAGAAAATCAGAATATTTTTTGTGTGTTCTTCCCTTCAGTCGACCCATGTGCTATATCTCCATGTAGTCATGGAGTATGCTCAACTTTGACCAATGGAACGTTCCTCTGTACATGTAATTCTGGATATTCCGGACTACTCTGTGATAAAGGTAAGACATTGACCAATGGAACATTCATCTGTACGTATAATTCTGAATATTTAGGACTTCTCTGAATGTAGTATGGTGGGGAGACATTTTGATGTTGTTCTGTCTGTCTGTCTGGATGTCACAAAGTTTGTCTGCGCAACTCCTCTTACAACCAATGAGTGATCAGTCCCAAACATAGTTGTGCCTATTGTCGGCATTTTCCGAGTTAATTATTTTTAGACGAGTTATTGCCAGCCCTTGATTTTTCCTATTTTATGATGTATGTGCTATTTCTCCATTACCGATTGGCAGATTTTAACAAAACTTCACATGAGTGATCAGTCCCAAGCGTAGTTGTGCTTATTATCGGCATTTTCCGATTCAGTTACTCAAGGCAGAGTTATTGCCCTTTAAGTGTCTTATTTTACGATGTGTGTGCTATTACTCCTGTACCACTGTTTGCATTTCAACCAAACTACACATGAGTGATCAGTATAAATGTAATGTCTACATTTGCATATCATGTTCCGGTCCAGTGACCTTAAGCGAAGGTATTGCCCTTGATTTGTCAAATTTTATGATGCCTTGTCTATTTTTCCTGTCCGACTGGATGTATTTCAGTTGAACTACACACGTGTGATGAGTACCATGCCTTCTTTTGCATATAATCAGTTTGTTCCGGCTCATTGATTACCAGTGGAGTTGTTGTCCCTTGTCAAATTTTATGATGTCTTCGCTATTTCTCCTATACACCTTAATGGTTTTCAATCAAACTGCACATGAGTGATTGGTATGAGATGTAGTTCTGCACAATGATAGCATACCCCGTTTTGGTGGGTTTACTTAAGTTGTTGTCCTCCATTCTTTAAGTTTTATGATGTCTGTCTATGGCTCTACTAGGTGGCTAATTGAGTAATCAGTGACTTTAACCTACTTTCTTGTTATTGTACCACATGTTCAATTTTGCAAAAGTTTTTATATATACCCTAGCTAATATTGTGAAGTTGACCAATGACCATTTGAACATTCCATTGTGTCTTGCACTGGATATACTTGACATCGCTATAACAACCATAAGACATTAATCATTGAAAAATTCTAGAATACGAGACGTTCTTGATATACTAGATTTCTCTGCGACAACGGTGGTACATCTACCGGGTGAGACATTGACCGGGTGAGACATTGACCGATGGACTTTCTACCATTTGCACAACTCTTGATTCACTAGACTTCTTTTGATACTTTTCGAAGGGGACATAAAGTCGCCGGTTTGTCCGTCAGCCCGTCCGTTCACCCGCAACTTTAATGATGGACTTATTATACATAATACAAAAAGATATTAGTCATGTATACTTTATCAATTTCAGCTGATGCATGCCAATCTTCCCCATGTGCCAATGGTGTATGCACTTCTTTTGCGAATGGCACATTTAAATGTACATGTAAAACCGGATTTACGGGGATCCTTTGTGACAGAGGTAATCAGTTAGATACAGTAGAACTTTGTTGAGTTAGATGTCAAAGGAGTATATGGAATAGTCTTAATAGATTAGGTCTAAATAGAGTAAATAGCTTAAATAGATGAACTGTAATTTGATGAATATAATTAGATGTAGCTAAAAGATTTGATGCCACAGATTTAATGGATTAGATGGTAAAACAGTTGATGCAAAAATGTTATAAATATGATGAAGTATGGTAATTAGGTTTGATATAAGAGGTTTAATTGATTAGGTATGACATGGTTTATAAATTAGATGTAACTTAGTGAAATTAATAGATACGATTAAATAGAAGTATAAGATTTATCAGAGGCATGTCTCTATATGAAATACAGGAAATGGATAATATGTAGAGGCAATTGCGTAGATGAAATACAAATGTACACGCAATAGATTACACTGAATAAAAATAAATAGAATAGATGTAATAGAAGTAATAGATCAGAGGTAATGGAGGTAATAGATTAGATGTAATAGAGGTTAGACACATGAACTAACAGTGTCCTTGACCTTGACCCCGAAACTCAGAGATTATAATTTATATGATAGAAAGTAGATATATCAGCTGTGGCATTGGTAACATATTAAATAGATAGATGGTTTAGAGATAAAATTTTAGATGTTGCATAGATACATGTAATTTGTTGATGCGACAGAGGTAATATATTAGATAAAAACAAAGGTAATGTATATATTGTGACAAAGGAAATATATTAAACGAGATTTTACAGAGGTAATGTATAAGACGTCATGACGTGACAGAAAAAAACATGTTAGACGTGACAGATGGAGGAACGTAAATAGAATAATAGTTGTAACAAAGAAAGTATGTTAGATGTTATATGAACACGATTTTTGATAATATATAGAAGATGTGATAAGGAAATATATTTTATGACTCATAATTTAGTAAATGCAACGAAATTAGCATTTTTAGCTCGTCTGATTTTTTTACTAAGACAAAGGGTTCCAGTTGATAGGACCAAGCTGCATATTTGAACTACATGTACATTTGCTTTTGTCTTACAAGGGAGATAATTCATCAATTGCTTAGATTTCCAAATGGAATCATGTGCTTCACACATCTGCTTTTGAACGGCGCTTCGGTTCGTAGCTTTGCTTGTAATCGCATTGCAAGACACACGCTGCACAGTGCTTTGATCGGACGATCTCATCAATGTTATTAAAACATGTGTTTCTAGGCGATCCGTGTAATCTGTTACCGTGTGGCGGACATGGCACGTGTTCTTCGTCGCAGAGTGGTGGGTTTTTGTGTTCCTGTTCATCTGGATATACAGGAGTTTTATGTGACACACGTAGGTTTTTTGTATTATTTTATGGCAGCTATAGTTTTCTTATGTGAAGAAACCGGGAATTTGTTGATAAGCATAGCTTATGCAGGTTTGCCATTTTGATTTACATCGAAAGAATAATTAAAAAAAAAAGACATTTAGTGTTATTCTTATGATAAATATATCAAGTCTAAATCTAGATCCAAATTAACAACTCAGCATGAACATAGCCCGATATCAAACCGTAACGAATACTACTATGGCGGTAGAAAATAGATATGTATTTCCTTTTTTAAACATTTTAAAATCATTTTGGTGAGCTATTAGACGATCGTATCAGCATATGACAGTGATGTATGTATTGCGCATCCTGGGGCTCATTATAAAAAGTCGAACTCAGAGTAATTACATCGCAAATGTATAAATGTATTTTTGATTTAGTTTCAGGTATTGTTACAACTTTGTCATTGCTGTCAATAGTGTGCTTATCAAATTTTACATTATTCACTTGAACATTTTCGTTTTTTTATTTTAAGAAATATCATCGTGCAGCAAAAATCCGTGCGTCCATGGCTCGTGTACAAATCAAGGTGGAGGATACTTGTGTAATTGTGATAAAGGGTACGCAGGTGTTAACTGTGATCATGGTAAGGAAAAGTGATAAAAGTTGCACATGTATTAACGGTGGTTGAGGTAAGCAAATGTGACGAAGGGTACGCAGGTGTTAACTCAGTGATCGAGGTAAGGAAAGTGATCAAGGATGCGCAGGTTTTAACTGTGCTCGACGTACGGAAAAAATGATTGGCAGATGTTAACTGTTATTGGGGTAGGGAAATGTAATAAAGGATATACATAGGTTAACTGTGATAGAGGTAAGGAAATCTAATAAAGGATACACAGAAGCTAACTGTGATAGAGGTAAGGAAGGATACACAGAAGCTAACGTGTAGAGGTGAGGGGATGCAATAAAAATTATACATTATTTAACTGTGATAGAGTTTAGGAAATGTAATAAAGGATATACATGAGTTAAATAACTGTGATAGAGGCTTTGAAATGTAATAAAGGATACACAGGAGTAAACCGTGATAGAGGTAAGGATATGGAATAAAGGATACACAGTAGCTAACTGTGATAGAGGTAAGAAGATGTAATAAAGAATACACAGTATCTAACTGTGATAGAGGTAAGGAGATGTAATAAAGGATACACAGGAGTAAACTGTGATAGAGGTAAGGAGATGTAATAAAGGATATACAGGAGTAAACTGTGATAGAGGTAAGGAGATGTAATAAAGGATACACAGGAGTAAACTGTGATAGAGGTAAGATGTAATAAAGGATACACAGTAGCCAACTGTGATAGAGGTAAGGAGATGTAATAAAGGAAACACAGGAGCTAACTGTGATAGAGGTAAGGAGATGTAATAAAGGAAACACAGGAGCTAACTGTGATAGAGGTAAGGAGATGTAATGGACACAGGAGCTATGTGATGGGGGGGAGGAGATGTAATAAAGGAAACACAGGAGCCTGTGATAGAGGTAAGGAATGTAATAAAGGATACACTAGCTAACTGTGAGGGGGGAGGGAGGGTATAGAGGAAACAGGAGAACTGTGATAAGGAGATGTAATAAAGGAAACACAGGAGCTAACTGTGATAGAGGTAAGGAAATGTTATAAAGAATATACAGAATTAAACTTGTTCGAAGAAATATACATTGACAAAGATTATTTAGGCAAGAAGTATGCTTACAATATGAAATAGTAAACTGTTATTGAGGTAAAAAATGTTAAGAACTTAAGAACTCGTTAATATTTACATACATTATCCTTTTAGTTGTTTCTTGTATAATTTCTTGATTATGTTTGCATTGTTACAGAAATAAAAGACTGCAAAGACATCCAAGACAATAGTGTTGTAAGTACGACAGGGGATGATGTGTATATAGTCCAGCTGAATGGTCATCCTACCAACGTCCTTTGTGACATGAATACTCACGGAGGCGGATGGACAGTAAGTTTGTAACTAGTTTGTGCCAGAATTAGCAATTATGACCCCTCACTGTTGTCAAGTCTGAACTACTCAGCATGAGCAGTGCCGTCCATCCTATGTCGTCTTTCCATCATGTTCTTATAAACATCATAGTCTCTGAAACCACCTGACCAATGTTGATGACACTTTGCAGGGACATTCCTTGACGAAGCTCTAGAGTTCATAAAATTATATTCTATACAGAGCTATGGAAAGGATAACGTTTAAAAATCTTTTTGTGAAAGGCCCAAAGCTTAGATATTTGGTGCGTGGCATTTACTATAAGTACTGTACTAAGATGTTTCAAATCATACCCCTGTGGTAAAAATTGGACCCTTCATTGCTATATATAGATTTACATAAGGAGATACATTAAATTGTTCTCGTCAAAAACCTGGAAACAGGAAGAAAATTGCAAAGATGATCTTTACCGAAGGAATAAAGCGTTTTAAGTCTGAATAGTCGGATCTGCTCAAAGTCCAAAATCATAATTTATTTGCTATGCCAAAAGAAGTTGGCAGAGCGAATGTTGGTACACATAACATCAAGTGAACAGATTAAACGTCAATTATGGGTGTTCTAAAAAAATATCATTGTTTAAACGAGATGTGATCAACATGCAAATTGAAGCTCTTGGAAGGTAAAGTTCGGTCGAGAAATCAGATAGCCTTTTGAGTCCAGAACTGGGGTTAGTCCGCAAGAAAGACAGTACTTAGCGTGTGTGTGTCAATAAAAGGAAATTGAACAGCTGAACGGTTAAGCGCCCATTTCACATTCCAAAGATGCAGGGTAAGCTTCAAGTTGATGTTTTTAGTTGGTGCTGAAAGTTTTTCTTTGGTTTGGAATGCGATATGGCATATCAGCAGATACATTTAAAGGAGTGTGACAAAGAAACGACGGCATCCGCATTACCAAGCGGAGGGTTGCATCATTTTGTGACGATGCCTTTTGGGTTGTGTAATGCTCCAGCAACTTCTTTTCAGAGGATGTGTTGGGTTGTAAAAGAATATCTTACTACTGTATTTAGCTGATATTATATCATTTAGGCACCCCATTTGGATAATTTAGAAACTGTGTTTAACCGTCTGAAAATTCAGACTTAAAATTTGATCGCCAAAGTGCTCTATAAACTTAAAAAGAAGACTGTTTCTTGGGAATGAACAATAGAGCGTGCAAATGCAACTTATAACGTTAAAGGAAAAGCTGACACCATCTCCGATTTGATCTTATTCTGACCCAGGCGGAGGTTTGTTCGTCCTTCACTTTGATGCAAGTAGTGTTGTGAATTGAGCAGCTATGTCACGAGTCAAACAGTGTATAGATAAACATATGATGCATAGGAGTAGAATTCTAACATCTGTGGAGAAACAACAAGTCATGAAATGTTTACTACTGTGTATTTCATAAATATTGTTCAGACGTTTTTTATGCACATATTTTAGTTTTGGATTCAAATACATTTTTAGATCATTCATGGCTCCGCTTACAAAAGAAAATTTGAAAATTGAAAAATTCATTCGAGCGTATAAAAAGATGCAAGGAAAAGTTAAGAACATTTTGGGGAAAAAAATACTAATTTTTCTAAGGGGTTGGGGATTGGTTGGGGTTCATTATCACCCCAATTGCATTGTCAATGTGGTAGAAATGGCTACGAACATATGGCTCTAATTAAGTCCACAGAAATAAAGATATACGGAACCTCATTTTTACAAAAGCCGCAGAATTTGGACAAATTACCATTCATCCGATATCTCTGTAAAATTACTCTTTTATTTGACATCACCGTATGTTAATCAAGGAAGTAAAGTAAGCACTCAGACAAATATTAGCCATTTTTCCCAGGTTGCAGCAAGAGTAATTAATTCGAGTAATTTATTCAGGTTATACATTTTATACAAATTTAAGCGAAATCGCGTCCTTTAAAAGTATCATCGTTATTGTTGTTGTTTTGAGACTTTAACGCCAGTTCAAACCACATTTCGGTCATTTTTACAGACTGGCCGTTTACCCTTCCATCGGTCGTAGAAAGGACCAATACTGGATCCATTTCCTTCGTAAGAAACTGCAAACTTATCCCCATAAAGAGACAGGGCTCGAACCTATGACTCTCAATTTATGAGAGGTTACAGTGATTTCAAGTCAGCGACTTTTACCACTTAACCACGTAGGTGGACATAACACTTTAGTAACTACCATGCACATTTTTTATTTTAACACTACAATATCTGGGTCGTATGATCATATAATGAGCCAGCTCTGGTAAAGAAAAAAATCAGTATTGTAAAGCATGCATTGTAAGTGAACCATTTTATATCAATCTTCACATTCTCCAAATTAAAAGTTTTAAAACCATTTTAACAACTAGCAGATTAATTTAACCGAAAGGTTTAGAGTGGGCTGAATGTATGCAAAATAATAAATACATTGTACATGCATTTTGCAAGAAGAACATATATGGAAAAATATCAGTATTCTGCACAAATTACCAATACAACGACCTTCTATAATAATTCGCTCTTTTTCCAGAATTGTAAACAAGAGGTGTAACCCATGTGTGCCTAATGTCTATCAAAATATATACGTTTTCAAATACAATGTCACCTGGATTTAACTTGTTGGCGCTGTGCGGAAGCACAGCGTCAGTATTGAATAGGTTTTAATTCTGTACTGGTGGTTGCATAATCGAATAGGGCAGAACATTATTGTAATTAAAAATATGATAGTTTGAACAAACCCCCTATAATGAATAAATAAATAGTATTAACTGATTACAAACAATACATACCAGAGCTACGTCTTCGACCGTTAATTCAAAACGTTTGACATATTCATAGGATTTTAAAACTTTTCCACAAACTTGAAGGCTGGGTTTTTTTTGCTTTGTTTACGGACCCTACGGCCAGATTCATCAAAATTCAGAATTAGGAAAACGTCTCGATAGTGTTTGCTATCTCTAAACATTTTGAAGTTTAAAGCATATGTTGTCAAGTGAATAATTAATGAAAACCCATTTTAATTACTACATACTAAAGTAAAATGTAGGCATTATAAATAAGACCGTTCACCTAACTATGCGATGCATGGGGTCTCAGTGAAAGTTATAGTAAAGCATCGCTAACAACTGACCAATAGTAAAGACAAAATAATCACGTGGGTTTCGTCTGCGTCGAGCGTCTACTGACCACGAGCGTAGCCTTGTTAAATGGGCGTTCGTACCATTATACGGAAGGTTGTTTATGATTCGTTCATTTTTTGGGTTAAACTGTAGTAAAGTGGTTTTTTTATTATGATAACATTTACAATAACATAATGATTGTTTTTTCCCGTTGATAGGTTGTTTACTGATATTCTAAAATGACTCTGATTCCTTTAAATCATGTTTCAAAAACATGCGCAGCGCCTTTGATGCTTTGCATCAAAATTTGTCTTGTTAGCTATTAGGATTACAATTCTGGTGGTGGTGGTGGTCTGAACAATACCCCTATTGAAAGAAATAAACTTGCCCAAATTGGAAGTCGGAAGATCCAGTTGTAAAAATCTAGGTATAAATGGGTTAACGACAATTTATCACGTCCTATTTCGCGAAATGTACCGCTTTTTACTGCAATTCTTTGCACATCGAGGCTCGGTGACAATTCTTTCAAACTAAACATTAGCTGTTTAGTACTACTGACACTACATTGTATTATAGTTTCATGTTAAAGTGTTTAAATCAACACCATTTGTGCACTGTTATAGCTAATTAAATGACAGAAGCCAGCTTATAACTGATAAAGTCTTGTTAATTGACCCTTTTTACATGAATACACAAGTCTGTCTAAAAACAGTGGTCTCATATCTCGCATTACATTTAAATTGTCTTTAAAATCAGTGATGAAATACTGGTTACATTATCCACATATTTGTAACAATAGAATTAACACGTTTTTGAGTAGTTAGTACAAAATGTTCGTATATGTGTGCTTCTACGTCTTTGAGTAGTTAGTACAAAATGTACGTATATGTGTGCTTCTACGTCTTTGAGTAGTTAGTACAAAATGCACGTATATGTGTGCTTCTAGGTTTTAATGAACAGAGAAAATGGCAACCAGAACTTCGAGGACCAGGACTATTCTGCATATGCACGTGGCTTTGGTGATGTAAGGGAGAACTTCTGGACAGGTAATTTCAATTAATATATAATAGAAGCTTTTTCTAGAGCATTTCAAATTCTGCTCATCCTGAAGGTTGTGGGTTCGAGCCCCACTGGGGTCACAACCATACCTCATATGACACTGTTACTGCTTTTTCCAGGAAGAGGACTCAAGACTGACTCGATAAGCTACAGGCTTTCTTTACAATCGTGCTAAAATAAATTAGTATAAACTAAACTAAACTAAAGTTCTTCTTTAGCTCATATAGGTTACAACAGTTTTGCGGTCGACCCCCGATTAATGCTGCCGTGAGTTCTTCAAATATGCGTCGCAAAATAAATTATCAGCCGTAGATGACGCTACAGAAACAGACTGCAAATTATATTACACTTCCTGTTGTCCAAGTAACTCTCCGTCTTCTTGACAAACTATTTTACGATAAAATAACTAAACACTGGCATTTCTGGGAATCCTTTATTACAAAGATGATCTGCTGTATTTCAGGTTTGTGTGCTTATTAAAACCACCTGTATTTCAGATTTGTGTGTTTATTAAAACCACCTGTATTTCAGATTTGTGTGCTAATAAAAACCACCTGTATTTCAGATTTGTGTGCTTATTAAAACAACCTGTATTTCAGGTTTAGAAAATATGAACGCTATAACAGGAGATGGTAAAAGATACCAGCTGAGAGTCGAACTGACGGTGGCTAATGGAACCAAATACTTTGAAACATATGATGACTTTTCTGTTGGTCCAAGTAAAGAGTTTGTTCTACATGTTGGAAATTACAACGGAAACGCAGGTAAATGACACAACGTTCTTAACCAACTGTTTCACGAGAGCGTATCTCAAAAGAATGAATGGTTTATAGATGCTGTGGCAGTGCCTGTTGCTGTTTAACATTATCATCAATTTGTCAATTTCTACAATTTTTTCGAAACTTGCCGGAGATCGCCGAGCGGACACGATTGGCAGAAGGGTCGTAACTAAGAAATGAAATGTTATTATGTCTACAATCTAGTGGTGGGGAGACATATTGTTTTGGTGATGTCTGTCTGTCTGTTATAAAAGTTTGTCCGCGCAACTCCTCCTACAGGCGTGAATGTAGTCTACTGAAACTTGGCAGAAATGTTAAGTACCAAGTGTAGTTGCACATATCGCCTCATTAATTTTAGTACGAGTTATGGGACTTTAAAGATTTTGCCGTATATATATATATATATATATATATATATATATATATATATATAAATTTTATGATATTCAGTTCAATCTTTTCCGCACTTCTTCTCCAATACCACTTGCTGGATTTTCATCAAAGTTCGCAGGAAGCATCAGTATGGAGTTTAGTTGTGAATATTATAATTTGGGGTTACTAGCTCAAAGGTCAATGTCACAGGGACTTGAAAACAGAAAATCTTGTCCGTGCTTTTTCTCAAATTCCCCTTGCTAAATTTTCATACAATTTTCAAGGAATCGCTAGTATGAAGTCAAGTTTTGCATATTACACTTGGGGGTCATTAGCTCAAAGGTCAAGGTCACAGGGACTTGAAAAACAGAAAATCTTGTCCGTGTAGTGCTTGTTCTCCAAAAATCCATTGCTTGATTTTCATAAACGTTTGCCGGAAGCATCAGTATGAAGTGTAGTTATACATATTATAATTTGGGGTCAGTTTCTCAAAGGTCAATGTCATAGGTGAAAAACTATCGCTTGTTTCTTATTAGTTTATTGCACAGACTAAGTTTTCTATGAGAATTGATTGGCCTAAGAGTACAAAAGGTACTTACACGTTTAATCAGTTTCGTAATATAGGAGTACAGCAGACTCCAATATAGACAATATAGACAAGGGCTCCAGCTGTCAAAATCACAATTTTGGTATATGGTCACAGCTTAAACATTAATCTCCACAGAAAACATATTTATTTCTTGCTGTTATGAACCGTTTTTGCACAGCGAGCTCAGAAACTCGTCAAATATATCAAAAGCGTCTTTTCCGACAAGATCGCGTACACCGGAAGGAAAATCGTTGAATTTCGCCTCTAAAACACATGTACGGCACGCGAACAAAGGGAAATGAATTATGCTATTTAGAATATTATCCAAATGTATCTCACAAACCTCAGTTTTTAATCACTAGCAGGTCTATATCTCCTGCAATGCTTTGTTTATTTTCGTAGCTGCAACTTTCTCGTCGACTCCGCCATTGTGTCAAATACGGGTCACGTGATTATTTCTTTAGCGTTGTCCAATCAGTAACCCGCGGGTGTCATGTGTTTGAAATGGAAGCTGAAGAAAAGTTTACTTCGGCTACGACAATAAACAAAGCATTGCAAGAGACATAGACCTAGTGATTAAAAATTGATGTTTGTGAGATGCATTTAGATAATATTCTAAATAGCATTATTCATTTCCCTTTGTTCACGTGCCGTACATGTGTTTTAGAGGCGAAATTCAACGATTTTCCTTCCGGTGTACGCGATCTTGTCGGAAAAACGCTTTTGATAAAATTTGACAAGTTTCTGAGCTCGCTGTGCAAAAACGATTTATAACAGCAAGAAATGAAAATGTTTTCTGTGGAGATTAATGTTTAAGCTGTGTCAGGGTGTATCAGCTGGAAAAATCGAATAAAATTTGTGAGTTCTACGGCAGTTTATAATGACCATATACCAAAATTGTGATTTTGACAGCTGGAGCCCTTGTCTATATAAAGGGGTATCAATACCCCAGACCACCCAAAACCTTTATGTGATGTACCCCTTTGGTTGCAAAGGTATTTTATCAGTTTTTGTTAACATCGTACACATAAAACATTGTTGCGTGTAATGAACTGTGGGCTTCGTGTTGAAAAAACTTTCAATAAGGTTATCAAAGTCATGAATGTCATAATATTTGAGACATTCTGACTTGATATTTAAGACATTCTGACTTTTGATATTTGAGACATTCTGTGTTGTGTGTTTTAAATGACTCAGAATGTAATACAAACTTAAGGACTTTAAGACTACATTTAAGACTACATTTAAGATTACATTTAAGACTAAATTTTTCTGGTTTGTTATTATGTCATGCACAGCCAACAATTTTTTTATTTCACAGGAGACTCGTTGTCAGGACACAATGGTTTCGGATTTACAACAAAAGACGTCGACCATGACAGCAACTCTGGTACAAACTGTGGTGTCTATCTACACGGCGCTTGGTGGTTCCACAATTGCTATGATTCATGTCTGACGTGTCCTTATCTAACACCTGGGACAAATAAATGTCGATCTTTCTCCTGGAATAGTTTAGGATATTGCAATGCTCTCAAATCGGCACGCATGATGGTACGACCTATGTAGGAGCTATGAGACGAACACAGCGGTATTAAAAAAAAACATATATGCAATGAAAGGCTTTTTGCTTTGTTTATTTAAAATGGAAGTAAATCATATCAAGGGTTTGATTGTTTTTTCTGACAATGTTAATTAAGTGATCCCCTAAGCACAGCACACAGGACACGACCGATCTAATATCAACAATAGAAGAATGATAAAAGACGCACGACCCCCGCCCCCTTGTAACCGGTTGCTAATCGGCCCAAAAATTTAACTGAAATGGTGAAAACGCAGTAGTAAACCTGGTGAATTCCTAACCGAAAAAGTCGGAAATAATGTCAAAGTAGATCTATCACTTAATATGATAAACCACCCCCAAAAGACTGCTGTATCAACTGAAAAAGTTATAAGTAACAGAATACCTTTAAAAGAACTAAAAAAGAGATATGGTTCTTGGCAACAACAACTGTATTTAGTCAACATAGAGTTATGGTTCTTGTTCACTGCATTTCCTCTCATTGTGCTTGACCATTGTATGAAGTTGTATTGAATTTCAGCTAGCTGTTTTCAATTTATGCTCCGTACAAGGAAAAATAACAAAAGTAATAACTCTTTGATTAGTCAAAATAGAGTTAAGGTTCTTATACACTGCATTTCCTCTCATTGTGCTTGGCCATTATATCAAATTGTATTGAATTCCAACCAGTAGTTTTCGAGTTATGCTGCAGATATATGAAAAAAACATAGCATGCGAAAAAATACAAACTGAAAATCACATACGTGCTAAGAAAATCGTGGTGACATTATGTTTCCATGTAATATATTTGCATGTCTCTACAGTTGACCACTTAAATGATTTCAAAATATTTCAGTGTTGTGGAAAGTATTTTTCAGCCAGTTATTCATGTTTCACACAGGCTTACGCTCTGTTAAATGCATGTGTATTCCTCCTATTCAATCCATTAAATAATTCAGTAACGTACGTATTTTCAATTCTTAAAAGAAGGTATTACACTGTATAAAAATATAAACATTTCACAATTTACATATTTTGTCTTTGTCAATGTGTTTTCGATCTAATGGTTATTGCACGTTGTCGGCTTGATCAAAGCCCTCCAGGGATTCAAATCCTTGAACTTCAAGTGCGTGCCAACAGACCATTGCTGCACCAGTCATGTACTCAATTCAATTCAATTCATTTTATTCACTCAGTATGCACATAGGTACATAAACATGAGGCACATACAAAACATATATAATTTGATGGTACAGGCACATATTCACACTAAGGCAGTGGCAAGTCAGCGAATACAAAGTTCAAACCGTTACTTTTACAAGAAGTTGTATTGGACCGAATTGTGAAACCCACCAAGTGTCAACTTTGTGTGAATTACAAATACTGATTAAAATGATAACGCAAGTGGTTCTGCTCTTCAGAAATCTAAGATCAAATTAAATCAGTTGGAACCATGATCTAATATATTCCAAACCATATCTTATCATACATTAACTAATCAATATGTATGTCTGATTCCTAATCGATAAAATGCATAAGGAAATTATCCACTTTATGTACCATAGTCTTGCATGTCAATCAAGTTTACTTGAGTCGAGGACGTTTTTAATTGCAACCTTAAATGGTTCAGTTTTATCTAAACTCGGATATGTGCATTTGTATAAATGATGAAAGTTTGCGCCCTTAAATTGTTCAGTTTTATCTAAAATGTATGCGATCTGATTGGTCAGATTGGTCAGTGCGGGTATCGGAGCTCGAACAGATGACCCTGAGTCAGCAGAGATGTAGTGATAACAAGTAAACGACATTAACCACTCGGCCAATGACGCATGAGCGTCAATTTGGTAGGTAGTTGGTAGTTGGATATTCAAAAAACTACCTACTAGTTGGTAGTTGGTTATTCGTAATTCCAAACTATATAACAGCTGGTAGTTGGTAACTCAATACACTATTACCAGACTGAAATGTTCGAACACACCATACCCTTTCCTTAACACAGAATAAAGCAGGGGACCTAGTTGGTTATTCGTGTGAATCTCCAACTACCAACCAGAAGGTAGTTGGTAATTCGAACTTTGCATGTATTCCTCTCAAAATAGAAAGTATTTTTCCGGAATAAATGTAACGGATATATAACAAGAAAGATGTATTCTACAACATGGTAACACCCCCTTCTCCCTACATCCACCAGGGGACTCAGTTGGTTATTCGCGTGAAATGTCCGAACACACCATACCCAATATACAGAATAAAGCAGGGGACCTAGTTGGTTATTCGTGTGAATCTCAAAACAGAAAGTATTTTTCCGGAATAAATGTAACAGATATATAACAAGATAGATGTATTCTACAACATGGTAACACCCCTTTTTCCCTACATCCACCATGGGACTCTGTTGGCTATTCGCGTGAATCCCCAACTACCAACTAGAAGGTAGTTGGTAATTCGAACTTTGCATGTATTCCCCTCAAAACAGAAAGTATTTATCCGGAATAAATGTAACAGATATATAACAAGATAGATGTATTCTACAACATGGTAGCACCGCCTTTTCCCTACATCCACCAGGGGACTCAGTTGGTTATTCGCATGAATCCCCAACTACCTACTACCGTCTGGTTGGTAGTTGGAGATTCACACGAATAACCAACTAGGTCCCTTGCTTTATTCTGTGTTAAGGAAATGGTATGGTGTGTTTGAACATTTCATTCTGATGATAGTGTGTTGTGTTATATAGTTTGGAATTACAAATAACCAACTACCAACTACCTACCAAATTGACGCCCATCAATGAATCAGATAGCACCTTGTATTTCTTGTATATTATGAGTATAGTTAAACGACGTTCAACTGACCGGATATGTACTTCTAGCTTTATAGAACATTACTTTAAATTTCGAGAAGAACGTATAAAGTATTGCCATAGTCATTGTTGTTGAACAATTGCGAATGCCTTTTTTTTACATTTCTGCGAGTTAAACTTACTTTACATGTCTTAATTTTCTTATAAATATAAGCAAATAATGTCGGATTTTTAAAATGATTATACGAATGAGAGACAAGCACTATTCACCTTTAGGGAATACACGTGTGATCAATGGTCACATGTCCGCATGTCACGTGACGGTATATGATTAGTCGTTTTATTAGAATGTACATGTATACGTTTTTAGTCAGTAAATAATTAATTTAAAAGTGATGTTATGCAGTTGTATAAATATGAAAATTTGAAAATTGAAACCATTCAATCAATATGAAATCCATTAAACTGCACTTAAACTAAATGAATATTTCAAAGGAACTTATTAAAAAGCAGTTCAAGGCGAATAAATCAATAAAGCGTCAACAAATTAAAGTCATGGAGAATTACCAAATCATTGATTTACCAGAATAAAATCTGTAAGTGCGATGACAAGACGCACATATACAGTCTTTACAAACATCATAAAAAAGTTGACGTTTTAAGTCTGGAAAATATACTTATGACATCACTACATTTCAAAGACTGTAAAAAAAATTAACATATGATTATTTTTGTACCAGGAAATAACGGTACAATGGTGTACTATTTTACATCAAGATATTTAGTGTTCCTTTTATTTGTACCAATACTTTACGCGCTGTCACACAAATATTCCCTAGCTTATTCAACAAGCGTAAAGTACACGGACATTATTGCGTACCGAGAGGAAACTTCCACCATGCAATGTATGGCATTATGCGATGGAACGGACGATTGTACGTCTGTCAACTACAATGTGGACACCGAGAGATGCGAGCTCACACCACACGTTCCAAGGACCCAGACTCCTGCCTCCGCAGCTGAACCGAATTGGCGGGTATATTACAGCGGTATTGTATATACTGTTTAATATATGTTGTTGCCAGACAATGATACATTTTAAAACTTTTTTCATCAAATGATAGCTCTACAATAAAAAAAACACCGTTTTATTGAAGATATTTCTGAGCATTTTGTAATCGTTTTTGACCATTTAAATGTAATATGAATAAAGTGCAATTTATAGCGAGTGGCGTAGCTTCTTGTCTGTATAAGTCTGAACCGCCAAATCCTTTGGAAAACATACTTCTATTTGAACCTGTAGAAGTAAGAGTAAGTATTGCGAAGACCAGCTGAGGGAAAATAGATTTAAAGGCATAGTGATCCGTTACTCAATTCTGATATTTGATTGACAGAATAAAAACCCCGCCTTTCGATAGGGTTATTAGTATAGTAATGTGATCAAGAATGCAGGATTTGCTCGAGTTGTGCGTCGAATCATACGAGAGCGTAGCTTCTTGTCTGATTTTTTTTCTGACAGCGATGAGAGCCAATCCGGTTTATGGATATCGTTACTATACTATAATAACCCTTTTATAATATACCTTTTGACTCTTGTCCGCACGAATAAACCGAATTAAAATGACATTTTAAGCATATAATTGAAGAAAAACTCGTTTAAGCGCGAAATATGCGTTGTGTGCGACGTTTATTAATTGACGTCATCGTATAACAAGTAGTAACGATCCAGTCAAAAGCGACGTCATGTGTGTTTTAGGGCCAATTGAACGCACTCTTATATATAATGGCAATGTGCGTATTGCAAGTACCTACAATACGGATTTTTTTTCTGTCAGGCCGTATTTGATGAGTGAATTAAGGCTGTATCTTTGACAGAATATTCATACATAGCGACCGAATAGTTATTTCAAGCAAAACAAAGGCCCTGTTGTAAAGAATACCCAGTGCACCTGTCAGATTTGTTATTGGAACGTTTTGATTGAATATTGATATTGAAATCAGTGAGAAAATATTACCTTAAACTTCGCCCACGAACTGGTTTGAGGGTTATCTGTTTTGACCCTGACAATTAATCTGCACACAAGTTCAAACAATTGCAGCACTCTCCATACTCACCAGACCGGAGTCCCTGTTAGTCTGGTTCCCTGTCGTTTAGGCATGCTACAGAACATGTGTACGTCAGGCAAAGCTCAATAATGGCGGCGCTTAAAGGTATACTGTTTATATAGTGAAAATGATAAAAGTATTGATCATTCAAAACTTATGTGTTTATTTGAAATAGTTTTAAGAAGCGAAGGTTCTTTCAATGTTCATTCTGTGAACGTTGTAAACGTTGAAAAAGTTGGACCAGTAAGTGTACTATATTTCGGACAAGTTACTTCAAGAAGACATTTCGGATATGACACATGTCCCAACAGACTCTACACGAAACAACAACAACAACAACTGTCACGTATATTTGGCTAGCATAACTGGAGAGTTGGCATACAAGTTACGTCACAGTATAAAATACACAAAACAATGTTAATGCATAATAACATCCTTATATGCCTAAATAGTATTGTATTGCCGTAAACTTCTAGTATAATGAACATGTATATCATTAATATGACCCCGGCAATGAATAAGCATGCTACAATCGAATCTGTAAACGATGCATTTCAAGCGTCGGCAGCACGTAAACTTCAAATTCGAATGTAATATTTCTCAAAAGGAATACGAGCCGCCCACGAAAAAAACCCTCTCTAATTTAGTTCGTAGACAGGAGTGTTTCCGTAGGCAATGCTTACAGCACTGAATGCTCAGACTATTCCTCGAAATACCGAGTAACATAATAAATTCAGGCATGCTATAATATATAGCAAAATTACACAGGTCTAAATAAATGACTTAATCAGGGTGGGGAATCACGTGATCAAAATAATCTCTAAACAAAAGTAAATAAATGAAAAATGTTAGAAAATAATGAAAGCCATTTAGCTGTAAATATAAAATTTAGCCTATCTTATGACAACATTAACGTATTCTAGAACTACTCGGGTATCAATAACAATCACCTTCTGATTGTTCCGAACACTTACAAATAAATTAGTTCAATGTCCTGAAGTGTTCAACACAATCGGAAGGAGACTATGATTGAGACCTGTGTAGTTCTATAATACGTTAATGTTGCCATATGAAAGGCTACATTTAATATTTAAAGCTGAACAGCTTTCATCATTTTTTAACATTTTTCATAGAAATACTTTTGTTTAGAGATTATTTTGATCACGTGATTCCCCACCGTGTTAATTAAACCTTATAAAATTGAATTGTAATGGTAGATATGCTACCCGTTGAACGGTCTGCGTAGAACTAACCTTTGTATTTATGTATGTAAATTAGAGTTTTATGGTTGGTACCGGATAATCCATATGACCAACGCCCCCAGAAGAGGTTAACGTCCCAACCCTGGTTCTTTTAGATGCCAGGTGTATAGCACGCATACATGATTGGACCTCTGTTTTAAGTCTAATCCGAACGACTGTTAGTAATTTTAGTTGGTCAGCCCCGGGAATTGAACCCACAACCCCGATATTACAAGTCTCGTGCTCTACCTATTGAGCTAACAGGACTGACAAAAAAACCTTTGTTCAACAAAATCCCGTATTAATACCCACGGGTCACGTGACCAAACTGGTCAAACCAGTTTTGATTACACACCTGTTAAAGCAAATGTTCTCCGCTATACGGTGTAACGCGGAGAATAAGAATTATTCTTTTTTAATTTAAGTCGCTCAAGTCGAGCCTAAAAATGTTTAAGTTTAAAGTTTAAAATAAACAAAAACAAAAAAGCAGAAAAAAATTAACTGGCGGCGACGGGATTTAACCACATCAGTAAAGTTAAAGAGCCAGTGACATTATCACTGGGCCACGGAGAATGATCGAATACTGAAGGCATAAATAAGACCTCAATAATCAGTTCCAATATATGAACAAGAGGGCCAAGATGGCCCTATATCGCTCACCTGTATATCAATTGCCAATAATACAAGGGGTCATGATTTTAACATAATTCGTAGAGGTCCACTACACAATGCTTAGTAACATTCCAAATATCTAAGCTCTGCCTGTATGGGCCTTGTGACTTTTTAAAGCTTTCCCTATATAAGTCTATGCCAAATTAAGTGACCCCCCTCCCGGGAAGGGTTAATTTTCAGCCGGGGGTCATGATTTGAACAATCTTGGTAAAGGTTCACAAGGCAATGCTACAAGCTAAATAAGTTCTAGGCCTTGTGGTTTCAGAGAAGAATACTTTTAAAGTTTTTCCTATTTAAAATCAAGAGACCCTCCTCCGGGCTGGGTCAGTTTGACCCAGGGGTCATGATTTGAACAAGCTTTGTAGAGGTCAACTAGGCAATGCTACATGCCAAATATCTCAGCTCTAGGCCCTGTGGTTTCAGAGAAGAAAATTTAAGTTTTTCCTACATAAGCCTATGTAAATCCAAGTGACACCCCGGGCGGGGTCAATTTTGACCCAGGGGTCATAATATGAACATTCTTGGTAGAGGTCTACTAGACAATGCTACAAGCCAAATATCTAAGTTCTATGCCTTGTGGTTTCAGAGAAGAGGTTTTTTCTATATAGCCTATGTAAAACTAATTGACCCCCCGCGATTGAGTCAATTTTGACCCGGGGGTCATAATTTGAACAATCTTGTTAGAGGTCCACTAGAAAATGCTACATGCTAAATATCTAAGCTATAGGCCTTGTGGTTTAAGAGAAGAAGATTTTTTTTTTTCCTATTTTTGCCATAGCAACCAGAGTTCTGCATGGAATGGAATTCTTTGAACAATTTTGGTAGAGCTTCATGCAAGGAACATCCCTTTCATCAACGTTGGCCCAGTGGTTTACGAGGAGATGTCGTTTGAAGCAAAATGTTGACGGACGACGGACAATCATCCATTAGAAAAGCTCACCCTGGCAAAGCCAGGTGAGCTTAAAAGACCAGCTAACCTAAGTGTATAAAGACGAAATATCCGAAATGTCAACAAATATCTACCACGTCCGAAAATACGTCTACTTTTCCGGTTGTTTATTTCTCGTTATAGTTTATTGGTCAATCAAATATTAATAGCAATTTACATTGAGATTGTATTGACAAATTACATACTGCGAGTTTTTTTTTAATGATCAGCTCCTACATAAAACCCCCTATTAGCTCAATGAACAACATTGATTGTGTCGGCCGCCACTATTGAGCTTTGCCTGACCCGTACCATATGGGTAGGGGCGGGTAACGACCCTGTGACTTTTTTTCCTCTTTGTACTGAAATTGATCCTTGCTCCGCAGAAGCTGTCTTGGTAGTTCTGTTTATCAATGTTTGCAGAGCATACCAAGGGCAGACTGCTCTGCGGCTTTCAGGTCAAGAATCTCTTGGATGGAAACTTGCATTTCTGTTAGGGAAGCCAATTTTGAAGGACTGACATAAGGCATTTAACGAAAATTAGCTTTAGTCTTTATTTATAATGCAAGTCTCAAAACTTATTGAATAAGCCTTGTATAACACTGACTAGAAACACGGGGACACCTTTTACGACCATCGCATTGCAAAAAAATGTAAAATGATAAATTTATTTCAGGGTAAAATTGAGGATTCGGATCTGCAACACTAAGCAATGTAATGCCACATACCGGGTGTTATTATAAGTCATCTTATTCTCTACTTATGGCTCAGCGTAATTTCGTTGATATCATTCATTTTGTTTTTGATGTTTATAAACGTTTTCTGTTCTGTTTTCTACTTAAAAATACAAAATCAAAGAAAATGAAGTGTCAACATTTTCAAAGGTCAGCACATATCTTGAAATATGTCACCTTAGTAAACTATTTTACAAAGATTTATAGTAAGTTAAAAAGACTTGGGTTGTCGTTTTACTATTTTGCTAGACACAGTAAAAAGTTTTAGTAAATGTTTATATATCTGCAGTCTTGCAAAAGTGGCCCTTCATTCTTGCCAAAGTCTGAATTATGTAGTATGCTTTAGCCTATTATTAGATACAGTATGAAAATACTTGCTGAAAATAAATACACATCAGGGGCTTCGCATTGGACCTTTAAAGTTAACTAAATGTTATGAATATCTAATCAATATTCCACGAAAGTCTTCAACTTACTTTGAAGACCTATCGAAAAACAATGAAACTGGCAAAACGTGGTGTTTACCATCATACCAGGGACACAAAATCACGTGACTAAGATAAAGAACAGAACAGAATAAAACAGGCTACAATGTATAGGAATTGTATTTCCAAACCAGACTATTTCTCGTTTTGATCATTTGAATCCTTTACATAATCAGATAATTTCCCACTTGAAGGGGTTATTAACGTTTAATTAGAAACACTTGACTTTAGAGTATATACTAAGTAGATTCGGCAATTTGGCTATATACATTGTCTGAGTTAATCATGTAAACATTTAGTCCAAATAATTGTACTCGACGGGTGAATATCGTTATATTTTTTGCTGTATGTAAAATGGGTCTGCGTTTGAAGTCGAATTATTGCGACTAGCAAACATTTAAAGTATATATCTACAGACCGCATCATTCCAGCTGTACAGGCATGGCAACAATCCACATTTACACATGTCAACGGCCCATTGGCAGCAAGCTATGCTATTGATGGTTACCTAGACAACAACGATCAAGGAGTGAATATATACTGTGCCCATACTGATGAGGCTTATTCGTACTGGGCCATGGAATTTGAGTATGCAGCTGAGGTGGATTACGTCATAATCTACTTCAGAAATGCCGATGACCTAAGTGAGTATTATTTATATAATGACATAAGCAAATTTTCTGTCCAGTATAGTTGACATCGTTGTGACATAAGTAGTCAAGGAAATAACTGCCGTGTCAGAGAAAGAATCTAAGATAAAACAAACGTGCAACTTAATCGCATCAGTGAGTATTATTTACATAATGATCAAAACATAGTATAGTTGAAGTCGTCGTGATATAAGTATTTAAGAAAGAAAATAACTGCCGTGTCAAAGAAATTCCAAAATTTCAAGCTAAAGCAATTGTGCAACTTTGTCTTATCGATTGGAACCGTTTTGACTTTATCGTTGTTTTTCATAGAAGTACACCAGATATATGTTGGGAAGTTTCTCATTTCTCTGATAATTAAATTACACGTCAAGATTGCCAAAAGATGATGCAGTCACACTCACTATCTAATTTTATAACCATAGAAAAATCAAAACGGATATATAAGCCGAGCTATCCAAATAAGAGGACTGACTTACTTTCATGGAGTGAGAGAGTATCCACCTCCAGTTTTCCCATGACAAATACAAGATATAAGTACCAGCTGAAGCATACGAGAGGTGATTCATGGATATTGAAACACTTGATCATGACATTTCCTGCACACCGTTTAATACTCACTGCAATAAATAAATAGATTTTTATTTGAGATCATGGCGGTTGTACCGGTAGAAAAGACTATATTGTTTTGGCCAAGATATCATTTTATTGATTACCTTCTGATCCAGCTTCTGCCATTCGTCCTTTACAGCATGTTTAAGGCCAGTCAAAGTGTAGAGTTTGCGCTGTAAAGCATCATTATGCCCTTTACGAATATAACATACACGGTGACGTCCATGGCTCCACCGAGGTAAAACATAGCTTCCTCTGTGGTAACAATATTCTTATCACGACGTTTGGCCTGTAGTACGCGTTTGATTATTCTATTTACAGTAGCCTGAGATATGCCTAAATTATTTGCCATTTCTTTCCTCTGGGTTGGGGAATTGACCCTTTTAATGAACATGGCATCCTTACCAATGGAACAATTTGTTGACTTAATTGGCTATTCTTCTTGGATTTTCAGAGGCAGGACTACGTGATCTGCCGATTGCATGCTTAACGCTATGTATTGTTGACAAAGAAAGGTCATGGCCTTGTCCCTTTAGTTCTTTCTGAATGTTTCTGTATGACATTTTAGTCGTCAAAAGGATCCCTATAGCATTCTCTAAAGAACTACCACTCGTTGAAATCACGATATATACATGTACAATGTGCATAAAAAATGTAGGTTATACTCTTGGCGACGCGACACGTTACATGCACGATAAAATAATCATGTACAGTTTTCATGTATTAATTATATCTGTGCAAGTTACCAAGTGTTTTGAAATTCACGGATCACCTCTCGTATAAGAGAGTATAACATTAATTGAAATGTATAATCTTATGTAACCTAGATGTTAGGAACCAGAACTTACGTCTGCTGATATCCACAACAAGGGAAGATTGTGACAACAACATCGGGACAGATTGCGCCACCTTCGCTGGACCCCCCGCGTCGCCTTCTCTGCCAACTAGGATCACGTGCACACAGCCTGCCACAGGAAAATTTTTGAAAATTATACACAACTATCCGAACTACTTGACACTCTGTGAAGTGGAAGTTTATCATGTTTAAACGATTTACAGCGTAATTTAATGGGACACTGATTATATTCTCAAAAGATAAATAGTGTTGGTAATTAACGTGAAATGATAAATAGATACAATTTTAAAGAAGAACATATATAACAAAAATACATTATATCAGCAAAAATAGTAAGCATAGAGACGTTCTGTAATAAATCGCTATCCATCTATTAATTGTACAACAACAACTTTCAGAAGCAACAAATTTTAACATGATTTTACCGATGATGACTGGAATGTATAGTTTAAACTTTTAGGTTTGAGTAATAATGCTTGCAAATATTCTATTATTTATGCTTTTGAAGTAATTTAATTTTACACCAGTGTTAGGGAATGCCATTTTAAAGGGGCACTCCCTACATCCAGCAGAGTATATTCTACAAACATAAACAATGTGTTCAATGAACGTAAAATGATAAATAAATACAATTCTAAAGATCAAGATATATCGAAAATGCCTCATTTTAGCACAAACAATCAATATAGAATCCTAATGTAATAAATTGCTATCCATCAATTAATTGAACAAAAACAACTCTAAATAGAGTATTGAAAGTTTACGGTACCGCAGCATATTTCAAAACGGTGTTTTTTACCGATTATGACTGGAATGAATAGTTTAAACTTTAATAAAACTTGCAAATATTTCGGATCAAATTAAATGTAGAGAGCAGTTTGTTAGTTGATAAAAATAGTAAGATAAGTAACTTGATATATAGAACAATGTTTAATTTGCATAGTAACAATGTTCTTAATTCACCGTGGCTAGTGTTTGATAAAAACATTAAATGACTTGAGTTTGTTATATGTTTATGTTGAAAAAAAGTTATATAAATGGTTTTAAATTAGCTGTTATGAAAAGGCTGGTAGACCGGTCCAGTCAAACTGATCAGTCATGTTTTAGTGTATTGTGTATAGATTACAGAAAAAATGAGTTAACTTTTGAAAAAATATCGACATATTTTACCTAGAAATCTTGCAATTACAATGTGTAAATTAAGAACGCTAAATCTTAAATACCCATTGACAAAGGTAGATATTTAAATGTGGAAAAAGGCAAAGACGTTGTACTTACTGTAAAGATGATGAATTTAACTATTTACTAGAATCTTCCTATTTTCTTGATGATAGGAAAACCTATTTATCTAAGTATTATTGTAGCAATACACATTCTATTAATTTCAGAGATGTGATGTGTTGCAACAACAAAACCTAACATGGTAAAACTTGCCTCCTCTTGTAAAAGTACTTTATCTCCATTCAAAAATTAACTGACTCTCCCTACTTTTCAATACTTTATGTAGGTATTGCACAACAATTATATCTAATACATACGAAATTGTGTATTTGTTTCTCAAACTTACACACGTTAGTTATAGCTAGTATACAACAAACGTAATTGTTTGTATGATCACATGCTTCTACTAAGCCTTGATCAGAAATAAAACTTGAAACTTGATCCGTTTATTGTGTCGCCCTTTCGGAGATACAAAGGGATCGCTTTGTCCGTCAGTCCGTCCGTCACAAAAACTTAACCTTGGCTATAACTTTGCAATTTTTTAAGATTTCTTCATCAAACTTTACAATTGTATTGCTTATGACAAAAGGGTTGTGATGCCGCGAAATTGTGTAAGTCAAGGTCATATTTGACAGAGTGATGCCCCTTTTTGTATTTAGATTTTATGTTTAACAGTAAATTGTTGTTTTTGTTTTTATAAAATGTAGAACTTCTGAAGATAAGTTTTTCTTTTTTTTCTAGCATTACTACTTTTGCAAATCTGGGAACGCACACTTCAATTGTCTTTTCTTTGCATTTATACATGTATGCCATGCTATAGATGCACCAATGCATTTATTCGGCGTCTAAAGTGAATTTGACAAATGAATGGTGGTCGGATACTCACATAACATGTTTTTTTTGGTTTTGTTTTTTTAAAAACCTTTCTCTAACGGTAAACATTTTGAAAACGTTACGTCTCAAAAGCTTTTAGGCGTTTATATTGATAATACTCTTTAGTAGGATATTCAAATCACATCAGTATGTAAGAAAGTAAATGCGAAAAAATAGCGTTCTTAAAACAAATTGAATTATAGTTCAATGATGATATGAAGAAAATGTTTTCTAACGGATACATTGTTCCGTGTTTTGATTATTGCTGTCTGTATGGGGTAAAGGCGTTCATTCTAAAGGTGATATTTATAAGATAATTAAACTACAATAACATACAGCTCGTATTAATCTACAAAGGTTCTTTAGTGCGCTTTCCGTATATTTATTTCAAAAGCTTAACTGGTAGACTTTTAAGAAGTGTATTTTCCATACAGCAATAATTGTCTTTAAATGCAAGAATAAATTATTTCCTGATAATATGTCAAATCATACAATGCAAATTATGTTTTAAGATCTGCAAGACGACGTGACCTTGTAAAACCAAAGCACAAAACAAATTACATGAAGGACACGTTTACCTATCATAGTTGTCATAGTTTGAACTTTTTACCCTTGTATTATAGGATCGATAAATTCATTGAATTCATTCAAATACTATTTAAAGACATTTTTTATTAAATTTGCAATTTTCATTTGTATGTAAATGTGTTGAATGGGTGATACATTGTACAATAGGGTTATTAGTATAGTAACGTGATCCAGAATGCCGCAGTTGTCTTGAGTCGTGCGTCGGATCATACGAGTGCGTATTTGATCCGACCTCGATGAGAGCAAATCCGGCTTATGGATCACATTACTATACTAATAACCCTTTTATTATATACCTGCGCGAATAAACTAAATTAAAATGACATTTTAAGCATAAAATTGAGGAAAAACTCTTTTAAGCGCGAACTATGCGTTGTGTGCGACGTTATTTATTGACGTTATCGTATAAACAAGTAGTAACGACACAGTCAAAAGTGACTTTATTAACGTCATGTGTATTTTAGGGCCAATTGAATGCACTCTTACAAATAATGGCACTGTACGTATTGCACGTACATACAATACGGATTTTTCTTCTGTCAGGCCGTATTTGATGGTTGAATAAAGGCCTCATTTTTGACAGAATATTTATAGGTATATAATAAATGTCTGTATGATATGTATACTATGTATGTAAATGTTTTAAATGTTTACTATTAGTCCATTTGAATGCGTAATTGTATTGTTAAATACTATTTCATGAATCCCAGAGTGTTGTCGTGTGAATGTTTTAAAACGATTGATACATATTTATTTTCTTTTTTCTTTTGCTGTTTGAAGTCCTTGTAAATAAGTTTAATTTATGTACATTCACATACACATGTATTGTCTTATGTTTATTATTTGTATTATTACTGCGGTTAAAGTCCCAGGAGCACAGTTACAAGTACAATGTAGCTCATATTTTACTAAGAAAGATGTCTAACCAGCGGAAATGACCTTTGTTTGGTTCCGAAAACATTCCTAACTTTGCTTTTTAAATCGTAAGTACATGATAGAAATATAGCACAGTATATTTTTCAATGATATTGCAAAAAAATAAGAAGCTTTCTGGCAACTCTTTTACGTGAAGGAATGACTTGAATACGAAAGAAAGGCATATATCAACATTGTTTTAGAGTGAAAAGAATATGGTTATATCAATATTATTTCAGTATATTCATTTTTCTACATCAGAAAATTCATAGTGATGTTGGACTTTAAAGCTGCTCGCTCTCAGTTACCGTTGAAAAAAAATATTTTTCAAAAATATTGACATTTTTATTCATTAATATAAAAGTAAAGTCTAGTAAAAAAATAAGCAAAAATCTAGGTAGGAATTTCGCAGAAATCGATTGAAAAGGTCGGTTTCACGGCACCGCTACACTATATGTTTATATTGAAATTTCAAAAGCGTTTGCAACGCTTTTGAATTTAGTAGCGTAATTTTTTAATTTAGAGATATACGTGACGTGATTTTATACTGGAGCCTTTTATATCACCGTATGTTCTAAAATACGTTATTTACATACAGTTTGAAGAACTTTATTTTTTTACCAAAATCTGAGAGCGAGCAGCTTTAAAGCATAATTAAATTGAACTGTACCAAATGTATTGCTAATTTTGTCGCATCAAATTTGATTCTGTAACTTCGCTAGTTTACATCCGATGACTTATTGTATGAAACAAAAGAAACTTTCGAAAGTTATTTACTAGATTTCAAATGTTGTCACGTGATTTTGATTTTGAAAGGTACATGTATGAGAATGTTGTAAGTCTTGAAAATGTTTTGACAGTTGTATAAAAAAGTTTTCTCACCTATGAGATACATATTTCCGCGCATTTACCCATGTGAGATAAACTTATCTCACATCGCTTATCTCACATCGCTGCCGGACTATTTTTACGTTAATTGTAAGCAGACATAAAAATCGAAAAATTACTGTAAAATTGTTATTTTTGAAATAAACATAGGGTTGTTGGTATTCATTTTCTTAGTTAGATCATTTTCTATCCATCTATAGCAGTTTTGAAGTAAAATTCGAGAAAAAGTTGATTTTCATTTTTTCATCCCCGTCCTGTATTTGCACTTATTCCTTCTTACTTGTGTGAAAATGCGATTGTCAACGGTGAGAAAATAAATCTGCCATGTCCATTGAGTTGTGGATAGAATCCCCCCGGGTTGAGATACGTCAAAAAACTCGGCAGAGCCTCTTGTTTGGACGTATCTCAACCCTCGGGTGGGATTTCCTTATCCACAACTCATGAACATGTTAGATTCACTTTGTACATTGTATCAAACGATTCGCTTTTGTTTGCGCTTTTGGCAGTAGTATCAAAGGAGTGTTGTTTTTGTTTGTACTTTTGGCAGTTGTATCCAGTCAAGTGTCGCTTTTGTTTGCGCTTTAGGCAGTTGTATCAAATTAGTATCAGCTTTGCTTGATTTTTAGATGAGTACAAAGTGCTCATGCTGAGCTACTGTGGTGGTACTTTGTCCGTCGTCCGTCATCGTATGTTGTCAACTTTTCCCTTCAAATAACTTTTCTACTGACACTGCTGAGTCAATTGTTTCAAAACATTATAGCAATCATCCTTACATGGTTCTCTATCAGATTCTTTCGAACTGAATTGAACCATGCAAAAATATGGTTGTCATGGCAACCGGAATGAAAAAAATCAAAAATTCTTCTTGTCAGAAACCAGTTATGTTCCTTCGGTGACTTTCTACGTAATTCCTTCAAATTATTCCGATCCACTAAAATATACCGCCGCCAGGTGGCGGTGCCAGTTTTCCTTATATATGTAAAGTGAGAGTTTTAAAATGCTCTTGTTAGAAACCGGTGACAAACTTGAAATTGTTGCGATACGTCAAAAATTGGGCCAAGCTGTATGAAAACTTGCCATATAGAACTATGTTTTCACTCTAGAACCTTCATTCATGCTTTAATCCTTATCATATTTAACAGAATGTGTATGACAGTATGATCTTCTCCATGTTCCATTATGGGTCTAATCAGACCAAAATTTGAGCCTTGCTGTGGGAAATCATACTATATTTAACTATGTTTACACACTATAGCACCTCCATTTCTGCATTAATCCTGATAAAATGTAGATGGAATGTGTATGCAAGTAAGATGTCGACCAGGCTCATTTATGGGTGCAGATACAGCAGGAAGTTAGACATACTGTGTGAAAACTTAGCATATACAACTTTGATTTTTTGCATTTTTTCAACGATGGCCTTGGAGTTGACATGAAGTCTTAACATGGACTTGAAAACTTGTGAATGTTGTACTGTCACTTTGTTTTCTGCAACATTGGCCTTGTATATTAGTAGTGGTACTTAGGTAAACGATATAGGGCCATCATAACCCTCTTTTTATAGATATATTAAAGGGGTCTCGGCTTTTGCTTATATTGTACTCTTACATCACCTTTTGACAAAGAGTTAAAAGTCATTAAATCTTATTTTTGAGGTTGTCTTACTGTCAATAAACTGTTCATATCCTCTTCATTCAAAAGCGTTTAAATGGGCCTCACTAAATTGAACTGTTTTGTAAAAATGATAACGTTGACCGCCTGTAAAAGTGACACGAAAAAACAATATCCATTCAACCGGAAGAAACTGTATTAACTTTAATGTTAATGAAATTCTTTGACATGCATGTGTCTCGAAGTACACACTTTGTTCCTATTTAATAATGTTTGTGTTCCTATGTACATATATAGTATTTGTTGTTGCTGCTGCTGATTAGCATTTTTGTATCTTATCTGATGATAAGTACATACGTTTTTCATTAAATAGTCGAGTAAGGCTTGAAGAATACGAAGCTGTTATCTTTAAATAATTATTTCAACTGTAGCACTCGAAATGTTTCATTACATTTCCTTGATTTTCGTTTTTATAAAATCGTGTCATCACAGACTACTCAACTGTGTTACGTTGCTACATTGTGTACTGTAAAGTTAAAAACAAATTAGATATTCAAAAACAAACGTACTGCGTTAGAGGTATTGACATTGACAGGTATTTATTAGTACTCAACCGGCACTGTAATAGTAAATTCAGTTGTAAACTACGGAGTAAAATGTACGTTTCCTGTCATGATCGTTAATAAGACTAAAATATATAAAGTTTAAAACATAAATTGATTTCCGAGATACAAAAAGAGACAGAAATGCAAACATAGTGGATAAATGTTCTCAAGCCTACAGTTGCAGAAAATAAACTACTATAAAACGTGTTGTTCTTTTACAAGACATATCATATATTATACATGTATCAACATTTTGTGAAACGAAAATTTGTAAAAGCAAAAAGTAGTATTGGAGTTATCGCTTAAATGTTCATAGAGTGACAAAGAAATGTTTTATTTATCAGTCAACACAGTCCTTGCAGCTAGTTTGAGTATTCCCAATGTGTACTCTGTTGCAAAAGAAAGTGTGTGTGCACTTAGGCTTTTACGGTGCCCGTGAAGTGACACGTGATACATTTTTTAATTTCGTAATAACGAAATAAATATATTACGTAAAAATGAAAAAAGATTTCGTTAAAACGAAATAACATATCGTTATTACGGAATGTTATTTCGTTTTTACGCAATCTTATTTCGTAAAAAGAAATCTTATTTCGTAATTACGAAATAAAAAATATGTACCACATGTTACTTCACGGGCACCGTAGGTTTTTGTTAATTTTATGTATTATTTTTAACAGAAATATTTAAATGTTTGGTATCAAAATTTAGAGCAAGTTTTGCTCAATTTCATTTGCATTGATAGCACATTCAATTTATAGCAAATGGTGCATAAAGATAGTGTTCGAAATAAGAGACCGATATGTTTGATCAAAATGGAGCTGTTTAAAATTAAAACGTGCACTCTTTCTTTTGCAACTGAGTATATATACAAGAGTTAACAGTAAAAGTTATTTTTTTATAGTTTGCTTGCTAGTCGTTTGTAGCATCATACGGGGTGATCCATAATATATGGTACTATTTTGATTTTTTTCTAAAATTGCAAACATTTGACCGACTTGCCAAATTGATTTACCATAAAAGTCAGAAGATGTTAAAGTGTTTAATGCCTTCAAAAGAACGGGAAAACGTTGGTTTCATTTTGACAGCGTGACGTCATTTAAATAATGTGTTTTTTTCAATATGACGATGTCAAAGCAGAAGTCTGCAGAAATAGTTTAAGTTTATTTTAAAAGTTATACACCGGTTACAGTTATAAGAACCCTGCAGAACAGATATACAAAAATGCTGAACTCACTTAATTTAAAATATACAGCTTGTGAATAGATTTAAACAGACTGAATCTGTTGAGGACCGCCGGCATGGACGTGATATTGAAAAGTTGTAAAAGAGACTCAACGTCGTTATATCACAAATTGGACGTCGTATATGCCATGTGTTGATAATATTGATGACTGAGTTATTTGAAGGATATGTTTACAATTAATATCAATTTTGTATAAATAAAAATTTTAGATTTGTAGTTTGAAATGCTGTTCTATTTTTTTTAAAGCACAACAGAAAAAGTCATACGAGATTAAAATAGTGTCACATATTCTGTATCATCCTGTTCTTAACAATATATTATCAAGATCTAAGTAATTGCAGCTATAGTTAATGTTGTGTATTGAAATGAACTTTGGCAATGAAACAAACATTTAGAAAAAACAACAACAACTTATTGCATTGATAAAATGCGTTTTGACGTGTCAAATGCACAGTTATTATGTCACGTCTAGTAGAGCTAAAACATGTATTGTTCTGTTACAAGACTTATCACATATACCGTATACCCCCGTTTAAACACCCACGGGGGTGTAATATGTTTAAATGTAAACATGTAAAAGAAAAAATACTAATAGTAATATGTTTTTCAAAATTGTTGACCCAGGGGACGATTATGCCAGACCCAAAAGGCAAACTAAGAGCTGTTTAATCGTATGTGTTGTGTTTTCTATTCTCCACTGGATTTAAGAAATAATATATGGCTTGGAGTGCTTTATCGAAATTGAAGCATTCCCCGGAGGTGATGTGCCTGGCGGAATAATTCACGAGGGCGAAGCCCGAGTGAATTATTACGCAGGCACATTACCGACGGGAAATGCTTCAATTTCGATAAAGCACTCCAAGACATAGATTATTTCGATTCTAAGAAGCCGATTTTTTTAAAACTATCGTAACTACTACGGACCTTTTTCTAGTTCGGCGGTAATGTGAAAAACAGCATAAATAGTAGCTGTTGGAATTCACTCCCCTATTCGGGCAACCATTAAAGATATCAAACATAACTATATTATACAAACTTATTTAAGTTTAATCATCTAATACATAAAAATATAAAAAAAGAAATACCTGACTGACATTATGCAGAAGACGTCGATTCAGACCCTAACAAAGCAGCCAATCGATTTAAATGCGTACCGTTAATTTGAACTGTACAACGTTTTAACGTGGAGTAATGACGTCAGTGTGATGACGTAAACGTTTTCATTCATAGTTTTGTCTCCCGGAATCAAAACATTGTATGACTGTTAATCCTGAATTTCTTGGCCTTTTGTAAGGAAAACAAGGTGAGGGTATTCTAAGGCTTACTTGACGCAATCAAAAATAATATTAAGGTTCTAAAACAAATCTTTTTCATGCGACTGATGTATTTATACTGATATTATTTCCATTTCTATATTTTATTTTTGCGCGGGAGTAAATTAGAAAAGTCGGAAGGAGCTACTTCCATGTCCGAAACTCCGCCTACTTTTCCGAGTGCTTTAATCATATTAATGCACTCGAATTGACTATAGAAATATACCGTAGGCATATTAGAATAATCAATATTGATATGGATTGCTGTGTATATATGCCTGTCTCCAGACCTTGTAAGAGGGCGTTTATACGGGGGTATACGGTCTACACGTATCAACATTTTGTGAAACGAAAATTTGTCAAACCGTTAGTATTCAGATTATGAATATTTTCCTAAAATGTATTCGAATAAAGCTTTTGTTGTTACTGCTATTGTTTTATCATTTTTGTTTCTTTTGTATAATTACGTATAATACTTGTAAGTGTTTTCACAAAAAAAAAAAAAAAAATAGATGTTTAAAGAATATGAAACTTGTCTCTATTGGAAGTCAGTGATTGCCAAAGAAGTCAAGTGTTGCTAATTGCTAAGTTTGTCAATGGTTCTAAAGAAGCCACTGGTGGCACGAGGAAGCCAATAGTTGCTAAGGAAGTCACTGGTTGCTAGCTAAGGGAACTCACTTGTTCCTAGAGGACTAGGATGTTGATAAGGAAGTAACTGGTGTCTAGGGGACTAAGTTGTTGTTAAGGAGGTGACTGATTGCTGAGGAAGGCATTTGTTGCTAGAGAAACTCACTGGCTGCAATGGAAGTCATTGGTTGGTAGGGGACCAAGTTGTTGTTAAGGAAGTCAATGGTTGCTAAGAAAGTTACTTGTTTCGGGGGAAAATCACTGGTTGTTAAGGAAGTCACTGGTTGCTAGTGGAACTCATTGATTGTTAGGGACTTAATTATTCCTTCAAAGATTGCTTAAAAAGGCACTAGTAATTAGGGGAAGTCACTGGTTGCTAAGGAAATAATTGGTTGCTAAGAAAGTCATTGGTTACAAGAGAACTAATTGGTTGCTAGTGAACTAAGTTGTTGTTAAGGAAATCAATGGTTGTTCAGGAAGTCTCTTGTTCCTAGGGAAAGTCAGTGGTTGCTGAGGAAATCAGTGGTTGCTAGGTAATTCGCTTGTTGTTATTATACTCCGTGGAAGTAAGCTTTTTCCAATAATTACATTTAGACAAGGACCCCCAGGGCGTGGTCAATTTTGACCCCATGTCCTTGATCTGAATAAAGGTAGAGGTCCACTACAATGCTATGTACCAAATATCTAAGCTCCATACCTTGTGGTTCTTGAGAATAGACGATTTTTAATTTGTTTCTTATAAAATTCTATGTAAAACAAGTGACCCCCGGTAGGGGACAATATTGACGACAGGGGCAAGACTTTTACAAGCGTGATAGAGGTCCACAACACTATGCTACATACTAAATTATCTAAGCTCTAGGCCATGTCGTTTCTGAGAAAAAGAATTTTAATTATTCCAGTGTACGTCAATGGAAACCAGTGACCTCCGGGCAGGTCTAGTAATGAACAATCTTAGTAGAAGTCTACTAGACAATGCTGCATACTACACAATTATGTAAGCTCTAGGCCATGTGCTTTCTGAGAAAAAAAAAGATTTTAAAGTTTTTCCTATATAAGTCTATATGGTTGAGCTTTATGAACGGAACATTCCTGCCAAGAGTCATCAACATTGCCCTAGTGGTTTCAGAGGAGATGTTGAAGCAAATAAACGACAGACACTGGCCGGAAATCCAACCATTCGTGCTCAGGTGAGCTAAAAATATACAGAAGAGAGCTAGAGAAAATACTTATTAGCACAGTCAAAAATGCTGAATTCTAGTCCAATTTTTTATGCGACTTGGCAACACTGTAACGGTTATTGCCCTTTACATTATTAAAACGTAGACGTCTTGTGATGGAAACCTGCACTACCCTGGTTTATCCAATCAGGTTAACTGTGATAATCTTATTCAACAAACCTGATTGGATTGTTCCCCTTATATCATATACCATGATCATCAATATTCTATTTATATAATGCGATTATTAGTCATTAACTACATCGATCCTCATTCAGTATGACATGTGAAATTATTATAAATAATGAATGCCTCCTTGAATAAAATACAGTTAACAGTTCAGATGCTTAGTAAGTAACTCATGTCGGATGCGTAAACACTGGGCGGGATTACCTTTAACCACAGGAACTTGATTTAAACAAAAGACGATTTGGCTGAATTTTTGAGCACGTTTGTTGGAGAACCATAACAGAAACATCCATGCTCAGTTTCAACAATTTCAATCAAGTTTTTTTACAGGATGTCTTGGATGAATGCCCCGCCACTAGCAAATCTAGATTAGGAATAGAATAGACAAAATGTACCATCAAAGGTTTAAATATATGACCGACGATAATAATGTTGTATCAATGGCATTTCTGACTTCAATAGAATTTCTTTGTAATGAAGTTTAAAAGATCTAAGACTTGGTAGATTTCGGATCTGTGAAGGAATATTATTCCAAACATTTTTACTACTACATGTGTAACTAAAACTATTTTAAGTACATGTAGTTTGTTCGACATTTCTTTGTTTCGTTTAAAGATTGTTTTCAGAGGCTGAACGTAAATTATAAATATGATTATAAGAAAAATTCAAAAGATCAGATATATGCCTAGGAGCTTAATTGTATTTCAAGTTTGAACGCGCCAGTGATTCGTGAAATAGATTTTAGTAATTCAAGTATGTTTTCAAAACAAGGTATCAGTCAATATATTCCTTTCCTGAAAACATCTACGCCACATTAAATATGATATGTATATATGTTAATCCTTGTTACCTTTCCGACTTTTTTCAACATGGCAAACGTGTTCGTTCTAGTCTATCCGGATTTTAAAACCTTAGTAAGTATAATATTCAATAAACTATTTAGAAATGGTTGCTATAACATAAGTAAAATTTTCTTATCAAATAAATTACAGGTATAATTGTGATTTATTGACAAAACATCGAGAAAATTGAGGTCTTAATCTGTCCGTATTTTCCCTCCTACTTTTGTCCAGTCGTGAAAATACGGACACGTAATTCTTGAGACAACAAATTTTGTCTGAAGACGCCTTTCGTTTACATTTTTAAAGAAGTCATAGTGTTCTTTATTTCAAACGAAAAACAATATATCCACTAAAATCTAAATATGAAGAAAGTATTAACGTAGCACTAATAAGCGTAAAACAATAATTTAAACAATTGATTTCAGTTGTGTTAAAATTGCGGAATTTACCTTACCAATGCTTTCAAGTAATTCAGTCTTTCTAGAATTGAATATCTTTTCAGACCCACCAAAATAACGAAATAAGTTTACCGGTGGTTGGAGAAAAATGAGCGAGTTCTGCAGGGGCTATCATTCATGTGCAACTTTATTATCTACTCATTATTTCCACTAGACACAGAAGTGTGTGGTTTACTTGTAAAATGATTCTGTCAATCAAAAATATCTATCTTAGTATACAACCTCTTAATTATGGTTGCAAAGGTGCATACTCTTATCATATGTGCGCACATAATTTGTTCTTCAATGGAATTTTATTTAAACTGTTCAATGACCAGAAAAAGAAACATTACCAAAATGGCAGTGTTGAATTTCAGGCTGTTGATACGAGTAAATGCCCATCAACTCAAAATGATCATGCACAGTATGGACATGCAAAATGAAAAAGATCTGCAACAGGAAAAACAATATTCAAAATTAAGGTAGTGGATGTGTAATGAGTACTTCCTGTTTAAGGATCATTTGGAATACTTTGGATTTTATAGCAGTACCTATTTTGTACTGTGGCGCAGTGGTTAGAGCGTCTGCTTTGAGATCAAGAGGTCCTGAGTTCAATCCCCGAAGGAGCCAAAACTTTTTTTGTTATTTTTTCTTTTTTAGTTATCAAACTGAATAACATGAACAATTAAGCCATTTTACAAGATTTGAAAACTGTATCTTAATTTTCCTTGATTTTATCAAGCTGTACAGTTACTTGAAAATACAAAAATTGACCGTGCTCATTTTTAAAAAGTTGAATATCTCAAAAAAGTAGACGGTAAAACATTTGTATTTTTTTCTTATATTTCAATTCATATACTACTTATAAAAAGTTTTATAATCAATAGTGATGGCCCTACTCCGAATCTTTTGCTAAAGTCGTTATATGTACGTGTGTGATATGTCTCGTGGCAAAATTAGGAAAATTGTATACCCTAGTTTTTGGCATTATTGCATACTTTTTGTTACACATGTTAAGCTTGTAGAATTATAATTCATGTTTTGTAATTCTACATTGCTTGCAGTACTTTTTGAACCTGGAAAATTTTTTAAATGTAAATATATACTTGCAAACATACCTATTTTAACTTTTATGGTACTTTATAATATGGTCAGTATTTCTAAAGTGGGGATAGGGCAACAAAAAAACGGAATTAATTTTTAATTAAACGGTGAAATGTCTTTAAATTTTGCACACTAGTCTGTTAACAGATGTTGAACATATAAATGTTAAGTTTAATGTGTTTTGGAATAGTGTCCATTAGACCCCCACTACCTTAAAAGCTAAATTGAATTTGGAATGGGGACTGCAACTCCCCTGTAACTCTTCCAAATATTAGTGAAATGTAACAAAAAATTGAACATGACCTGCATTTTGTTAATATATGTACATTCGTGGGAAATATGATTGAATCCAGCCAAGCTTTCATTAGATAATGATCGGAAACCACAAAGTCACAGAAATTTAAGTCGAAAAGGTGTCATAATTTATATAAGGATTACTAGATTGCAACTTAAATTGAACTTGACCTGTACGTTATGTTCTTAAACCAACATGTAAAATCTGAAGTAAATCCATGTAATCTGTCAGAAGTTTATAGACCAGAAAGCTCCGTTTTCAGTGCTGAAATTTAAGTAAATAAGGGGCCGTAATTTCTGTGACAATTAACAGATTGTAACTAAAATAAAACTTGACCTGTATTTTATAATCACATACCTACGCTTAAATTTTGATCAAATCCATGCAACCTTTCAAAAGTTATTGATCGGAAATGAAACATTTATATACACGTTGTTTCTTTCTAATGAGACTGTAGTTTACTTTGATGAAAAATCTTAAACACCGGGTAAACATCTTTCATGAATGAAAGTCACGTTGAAATAGCGTCTTTACAGCGTTCGCGGGAGAAAAATTCAACCGCAAAATCTAGGTGCGTAGCACGTAAGGTGAATTTACGTTCGATAAAAAAAGTTCTGTACTATTCTTCAATTTTTTTTTTCAAATAAGTCCTGTTAGAATCGAAGTAATAAGGAGATATATCCAAGTTTGGTTTAATAACCCCCGTGTGTCGTTCTTATGCGTAATAATGTATCACTCAGGCCATATATATCAGTCAGGCCTTCGGTCTTCGTGAATATCCATAATATTCAACTGTCCTTGAATCTGATAAAATATGTTGTGTGTCCTTTTCATTTACATTTTCCAGACAAAAATTGGAAACTTGGGTGACAGCTTCTTTAATCATGAATTTGTTGGTTTGAAGAAGATTTTTAATTTCCAGAAGACCCTGCTTATTTCCTTCAGTCACTACTCTATCAGTCGATGCCCTCAAAAATGGATGTTCTTTACAAATCACAAGACCAGTATTTTTCACATCAACGTTTCCTTTGATGTTATTGTACTCTATTACAGTCACATCTTCCTGTGCTAAACATCGGATAGCATTCATATTTCCTCTGAAGGTGGTATATAACAATTTTTAACTAAATTTGGAGAGACATTAGTAGATTTTCTTGATATAATTTTGCCAAAATTTGAGCTTGTAACTCTGTAGCGTCTTTCTTTTCTCCATAGCTCTGATTGACTTTGTGCAATAGTGTTCCTTTCAATACTATCAATGTCTTTGTCCGTTTTCACCACATTTTTTTCATAAAATGCATCGCACAGCTCCATTAGTTTTTTTTACTGACATCTGGTGTGTCGTTTTAAGGACTAACGTAATCCATTTAGGTTTTTTTTACAGCTGTTGTCTCTCACAATTTGTAATTTTCTTTTTCTGCGAACATTTTTAGCATTTTCTGTAACTTGATACTTTTTGCAGTGTTTCCTTTTCAAAGTATGTTGTCTTGCACCTTGGTAGAAGAATGTGCCTGCATGAGTTCTTGTAATTGTTTGGAAAACCAAAGGTGACAATGCTGGACCAAGGTTTTTCCGCAAAGACCCTCCATAGCATATGGATGTCCACGAACCCCTACTGCATCTTTTAACTCTTTTGCCACTATCAAATTTTGATCTGATTGCCATCCAACTTTCAGCTAAATTTGTAGTGAAGTTTCCTATAAGCCTTTGAGACCTATCCACAACTCTACTAGTATGTATTTTAAATCAGTGAGTGGAATTTTACTTACAAAAGCTATCCGAGAAAACTTCATTTCTTCTTCAGATGAAATTGTCCAAAAGTCACTCTGGGTACTGTGTATTTTGTCAACAGAGTTGTCATCATTATGAAATTCATTTATGGAATCATTTGCCCTATTATATTTTCTGTGGAAATTTTGCATTTTTTTTGTTGCAGAAATTTTAACAATTTTCATGATAACCAAAAAATATAGTAAATGCTTTTTTTAATGTCGCGTTTTAGTAAGCGAGCATATTTTCTTTAGACCTCATTCTTATTGCACAACGTACTGCAGTAGTTAAACGTATAATGTTTTTGCCAGTCAGCTTGCCCTTTCCTTTGTAATGCGGCTTTTCATGCACTAGGCGTTCAAGATTTACTCTGATACATTTACATGTATGGTTGGCACATTCTAATTTCTTAATTTCTGCTCCCCGGACAGGCACATATTCAATTAATTTTGAATAAGTACAGCTATCTCGATCAGCAATAATACTCATATATCTGACACTGTGAGTTGACTCCGCCTCAAAAAACCCATGCAAAAGTATGTCAGAATCCATTGACTGTGAGCTTCCATATCAGTTCTTAAAACACTCATGAACCTTTGGGGTGATATTACTCTTTTCAGCATTGGCACACAGTATACACTGTTTGTTCCTAACACCAATTTACAGTAACATTTTTGTTTCTTGGCCAGAAATGACCCCTACACCACCTAGAGCGTTATATGTATGTTTATGAGTCCTCTTTGACCACCCAATCACAAACAACTGTAATTGCAGGCACACCTTGATGAAAGTCATTTCTGGCTATTGCCTTTCTTCTTTCCTCTATGCAAGCTTGGACCATCTCCTGTTTCAAAGTTTCACACCACCACTTACCAATGTCACTTTCAATATCAGTGAAACATTACTACTCATCTGTGGCATGTTCATTGTAGACAAAATTTCATTTAGTTGGGCTGGACATTGATATCATAGTGACCATAGGCATCAATTTACACTTGAACAACTTTATTAATGGAATGTGTCTAACTACAAATGTTGTACATACACGGCCATCATGAATCACTTGCTTTCTAATTAGTTGGAAGGGCTGATATTTCTTTTTGTCATAATGTAACTTTTACATTTTTCTTCTCGTTTTAACTGCACAGCTTTGGACTTCCTTGCTGCTTTGCGGGAATTTATTCCACAAGGTTGACTAAATTTCTTCCTTGAAGCGTTACTTTTGCCTCTTTTCTGGACCCCCATGCTAATTGAAATTTCAGTTCAATATAAAATAGCCTTCTGGTTACAGATAATGTTACTTTTCGCAGTGAAGACAAGAAAGTTGTATATAAACAATACTATAACAATAATGACTTTATACAACAGCAAATTAAATATAAAATGAAGAAAGCAGTTTCCAAATCTTTTTGGACATCAACGTTCATCCATACTTTGTTTACGTCCACGCGTTGTCAGATCTGACCTACTACTATTACACATATGTGTTTACATGTTAATTTCTGTTTTTATAGCACATACTTACCAAATGAGACAGATCGTCCCAGTTTTTACAAGTAATACGTGGCAACCACCATTCGTTTGAACAGTCGTTTAAAACGTCGGGCGAGACTTCAGCATTTTTGAAAACGCTATTTTCTAATTTCGCCGATTTTAGTCGGTATATTTTGAGTGAATGACCCTTGATATGCAATCAGGGCTGCAGGCATCATGTCACAGAGAAAAACATAGACGTCAATATTCATATAACTGGTGGAAATTGCACGATCTGATTGTCTTGCCAGGAGCCGTGAGCCAATCTTGTTATTTATTGTATGTACAGTGCCTCTGAACGACACCTCCCTAGAGAAACACCCTCACTAAAAAGACACACATTTCCTTTCCCGTTGTGTTAGTTATGTAAGGAATCGACCTCTCCAGAACAACACCGATCTATAACAAGAAGACGTGGCAATGCCGCCAAAGCAGGTTTAAACGGCGCCTGTAGAAATTGTAGAATTAACAGTCACCTTGACTGCCCTCTCTGCAAAGATTTTTTTTTTGCTTAAACAATTAAAAAATTGAAAAAAAAATCTTAAATTTTATAGTGAAAGTGACCTTGACCCAAACAAATTTGTTTTTGCTTAAAACAATCTAAAAACTAAAAAAAATAATCTTTTTTAGTAACAGTGACCTTGACCTTGACCCTAGTGACCTTGACCCCCCAAAAATGTTTTTTGCTTAAAACAATCTAAAAACTAAAAAAAATCTATATTTAGTAACAGTGACCTTGACCTTGACCCTAGTGACCTTGACCCCCAATTTCTTTTTTTTGCTTAAAACAATCTAAAACCTGAAAAAAATAAAAATCTATTTTTAGTAACAGTGACCTTGACCCAAGTGACCTTGACCCAGTAACCCAAAGCTTCCTCTCCACGCAAGCTCCCTACAAACCAAGTTTCATTACAATTGGTCACTCCTAACTCAAGTTATTGAGCGGAAACCATTATTCTATTTTAAGTAAAAGTGCCCTTGACCTTGACCGTGGTGACCCCAAATGCAATCCACACTGTATCGGCAAAACGCAACGGCTCCAATTTAACGATGCTGCTTCGACTAACGTAACGACAAGGCTCCAACAAAACATGGCTGATTTCATAAACAAAACACACGTGAGTATAACAGATTCGTGTATTTTTTATAGTTATTCGCAAATTCTAATGAAATGAATCCTCTTACGGAATGCCCTCACCTGTCCAGCATGAACGTAGCTTGTCGGCTTTTTCAGACATCCGTGCGTGTGAAAGTAATGCAAGTTGAATGCTGAGGATTCAACGGTAAACAGTGCAAAACTAGACCAAAATGCATGGATTTTGCACAAAATTAGCGAAGTTAAGGTGTTTATGTTAAAACAAATGCACTGGCATGTACTTTTTTGTCATATCTCGTATATATATCTCGTAAGTTTATACTCGTAGTTTACCGATATTGTATGTCTATAGGCAAAAATGTACCTTTTCAACAATACAACGATTTAGACTCCAATTTAGGATACAACGAAACAGTTCCAATTCGTTTTTCACCAACCATTTTCACAGACGTTTAAGAACAATTGCAGTAATAAAAGAATCTCTTATCGCAAAAACTCACGTGTTTATGTCATCTTGGCCCTCCTCATTGTAAAATAAACACAGAACACGAAAACATTCCAAATACTTTGCTAAAATGACAGGATTCATGAAGAGAGCAGAACATTTTTTTATTTCAGACTTATACATAGTGTGCATCGTCTTGTTCATATGATATTATTACATATGATATTAACACGTAAATATTTACAGGTCATACAAACAATATGAAACTGCTAGTAATAATTAAGACTTTCAGAAGTTGAAAACGAGGATGAACATTATTATTCTTACCAGTTTGAACACGAGTTCAAAATAACATTTCGTAAGAACAAAGCTTCTTCTATAAACACTGATACTTTTATCTAGATGATTTGTTTTGTAGAAGTTCTAAAAAAATTAACATAGACGGTCTCCTTATGTTTTTTCTACGGAGTTCATTATAAAGTGAACATTTACATGTAAGGGGGTACTCATCTTCAAGATCTAAAGTGACACAGTGCTACACATTTCATTTGACCTGCGCGTTAACTGCTAGCAATAATCGTTTATATATGCAGTCTCGAAATTATTTACAAATATTTTTGACTTTGGAATTTTATATTGATATAAGCGCCACATGTAGGAGGTAATGTTTCACTATTACAACGGAGTAAAAATATCAAAATCTTCAATCCGGATTGACATAAACAATATATCCAGCGTAACGAATAACTCTGACGTCGTTTAAATGATGTAATGTGTGTCATGCTTTCTGATGATATTTCCCACGGATTTCGAAATTTAATTAATTGAAACAACTATAAGCAGAGCTTTAAACCTAAAATAAACAGGAACATTTTTGGTATCGATGTAATTTCACACTCTATACTTAAACTACAAGACATTTTGGCGGTAACGAGGCTCTAAACAGCGTGTTATACTACCCAGCTACAGAGACCTTAACGTTGGGCTTTGGAGGTTATACAAATACCTGTGGCCTTGACTTGGAGCTACTTAGGATTCCAGTGTGCATAAAGTAAACATAAATACCAAAGATTTCTGCCAGTTTTGATGAATTTCCAACAAGAGATTTAAGAGGTAAAGCGCAGACATTATTTGTAGAATAAATCCTTACACAAACATAAATCAGAGAAAGCGGTGGTGTAGACGTTAAGGTGTCGGCCACTCATCCCGGAGGTTGCGGATTCGAGCCCCACTGGGGTCACGACTGTACTTCCTCACATGACACCAGTACTATTTTTCTAGGAAGCTGACTCGAGAGTGACTCGATACGCTACAAGATTTCTTCACAATCGAGCTAAAATAAATTAGTATAAACTAAACATAAACTAAACGTAAATCACACCACCTTGAAGTTCCCGACTTGCACTTGTAGGCGTGCATACGCCCTTTATTAAAGATATTTGTCAAAATAAATTTTGTAAGAAATTACCAAAAGTACTCCGTACGAATTACTTACTTTCGAGTTACAATGACTGTTATCAAGAAACCAATATTATCATTATTATTAAAATGTAACACCGATTTCTGAACTAGCGCCAATGTTTTAATGCACTTTGTCGGGATTTTCCATCATCAACATCGTTCACTGTCCTTTTTTACCTTTTATCAATTGATAATATCTAAAGAAAAGGTGTCAATACAGTACAGTTATAGTGCATGATTTTCGGTTTACTACTACTTTAAGACAAAATCGCTTGACGCCCTCTCAGATTCTTTTATTTTCCGTTTACATTCGTTATATATAACTTTCTGCTTTTATTTGGTCATCATTTGCTATCAATTGCGAGCAAACACATTGAGACAAAACGAATCGGAACTGTTTTATAATTGCAATTGTTCTAAAATGTCTATAAAAATGGATGGTGAAAAACGAATTGGAACAGTTTCGTTGTATCCTAAATTGGAGTCTGAATCGTTGTACTGTTGAAAAGGTAGATTTCTGCCTATATAAATACCATATCGGTAAACTACGAGTATAATCTTACGAGATTTGACCTAAAGTTACATGCCAGTGCATTTGTTTTAACATAAACACCTTAACTTGGCTGATTTTGTGCAAAATCCATGCATTTTGGTCTAGTTTTGCACTGTTTACCGTTGAATCCTCAGCATTCAACTTGCATTACTTTCACACGCACGGGTGTCTGAAAAAGCCGACAAGCTACGGTCATGCAGGACAGGTGTGGACATTCCGTAAGAGTATTCATTTCATTAGAATTTGCGAATAACTATAAAAAATACACGAATCTGTTATACCCACGTGTGTTTTGTTTATGAAATTAGCCATGTTTTGTTGGAGCCTTGTCGTTACGTTAGTCGAAGCAGAATCGTTAAATTGGAGCCGTTGCGTTTTGCCGATACAGTGTGCAATCCCTAGCTTCCTGTCTACGCAAGCTACCTACACACCGAGTTTCTTGCAATAAGTCACTCCTAACTTGAGTTATTGAGCGGAAACCATTTTTCTATTTTTAGTAACAGTGACCTTGACCCTAGTGACCCCAAATGCAATCCCAAGCTTTGTCTCCATGCAAGCTACCTACAGACCAAGTTTCATTGTAATTGGTCACTCCTATCTTGAGTTATTGAGCGGAAACCGATTTTCTTTTTATAGTAAAAGTGACCTTGACCTTGACCCTAGTGACCCCAAATGCAATCCCAAGCTGCGTCTCCATGCATGCTGCCTATACACCAAGTTTCATTGCAATTGATCAGTCCTAACTTGAGTTATTGAGCGATAACCGTTTTTCTATTTTTAGTAGCAGTGACCTTGTCCTTGACCCTAGTGACCCCAAATGCAATCCCAAGCTGCGTCTCTATGCAAGCTACCTACACACCAAGTTTCATTGCAAATCCTAACTCAAGTTATTGAACGGAAACCAATATTTGACGCCCGCTTATCCGCCCAGCCACCCGCCCGACATACGACATCGCCATTCTAATAAGTAGGTTTTTTCAAAATACCTGCTTAATAAACACATTTCTTTGTTCCCAATGGTGTTCGCTCCTGAGAGGTTGCACCACGTATCCTCATTTTCGGCCAATGCAGCCGATGATATACAATCAACAGAGTTGCAGACTTATTAATAAGTCACCACCAAAATACGTTCCTTTTTCTCTCATTTAATTATATCTAAGCATCGAAAATCACAATGAGAAATATGCACACTATGAACACTTGAGAAAAGCAGACATGTGTACCAAAATACTTCGTACAGGCAATATCTAAAAAGATATACATTTAATCAAGGTAGAAAACTACAATAAACCTACACAACCGAGGAATACTACATATAATTAGTTCATATACTTTCATAGAGTTCATGGAATCAAAGAGGCACTCATTAAAACTGGAGTAAAATCAAATAATTTCCAAAGCATAAGTAATAGACTATTTGCAGCTATCATTACTTAACCCTAAAAGTTTAAACTATACATTCCAGTCATCATCGGTAAAATCAGCGTTTTGAAATATGTTGCAGTACTGTAAAATATTCAATAATCTATGTAAATTTGTTGTACAATTAATGGGTGGATAGCGAGTTATTACAGAAGGTCTCTATGTTGATTATTTGTGCTATAATGAGGCATTTTTCGATATGTATTGTTTTTTGAAATTGTATTTATCATTCCATGTTCATTGCACACGTTATTTATGTTTGGAGAATATAATCTTCTAGAAGCAGGGAGTGTCCCTTTAATATATATTGTAAATCATTTAAACATGATAAACTTCCACTTCGCAGAGACCCAAGTAGTCTGCATGATCGTGTATAATTTTCAAGAATTTTCCTGTGACAGGCTGTGTGCACGTGATCTTTGTTGGCGGAGAGGGCGACGCGGGGGGTCCAGCAAAGGTTGCACAATCTGTCCCGATGCTGTTGTCACAATCTTCTCTTGTTGTGGATATCAGCAGACGTAAGTTCTGGTTCCTAGAATCTAAGTTACATAAGATAACATAAGATTATACGTTTAAATTTACGTTATTCACTCTCATACGAGAGATGTTTCATGAAGGGGCTATCGTTTCATCCGCGCCGGCGTATACGGGCACGCCGGTATATTAGGCGGGATCCGGCGCATTATGAGCAATGCGGTCGTACGCCAGATATTCGCCGGATATACACCTGCGTGGATGAAACGTACAGCCTCCTTGTAACTTGCACATATACAAGTAATACACGTAAACTGTTCTGTGATTTCAAGCACTGCTAGCTCTTAAGAGGATGTGATAGGGAGGGTACCTTTTCAAGACTAGAATGTAATACAGAAACATTCAGAAATAAATAAAGGGACAAGGACATTATAATACATTATAATATTATTACGTTTCTTTGTCAACAATACATGTTAAGCATTCAATTTGTGAATCAGGTCATTCTGCCTTTGCCACCAAAAGGCGTCATTGGTAAAGTTGTCATGTTCATTAAACTGGTCAATCCCCAACCCAACGGCAGATGGCAAATAACTGAGCTACTTTAAATAGAATTACTTAAAACATAGTGAAGCTAAACTCCTTAATACATGTTCACAACACAGTGTACAACCTCCGATGTTCACAACACAGTGTACAACCTCCGATGTTCACAGCAGTTTACGACGTTGGCATCAGCTTCAAAATAAAACGGGAGCTTTTACGGAGAGTAGGTATTTGTGAATTGTGTTGCCTTTTTGTGTGAGTAACGGGTAATAGATATTGTTTCAGCGTAGATCAAGGTATCAACACATGCAATTTGTTCAAACATGTACCGTATTTGAGGAGAAAATCTTCGGTAAATAATTATATGTAAGTTTTGCCACAAATCGAGTATTTCTGCATTTTGGCATTAAATGTTTTTGAATAATCGGTTATTTATTTCGCTATAAGTCTGCCGAGTGTCACCTTGGAATGTGCCGTTTTAGTAGAGACACAGGCGTTTAAAGTTGACAAGGCACGTGAATCTTGGTAACGGGAATGACAGTTTACTTTTTGAATGGTTAAAGCTGCTTGCTCTCAGTTGCCGTTGAAAAAAATTAAAATTTCAAAAATGGCATACTAATATATAAATATTAAACTAAAGGCTATAATCAATAATAGAAATAAAAATCTCGGTAGGAATTTGCAAAAATCGATTGATAATGCTGGTTTTACGGCACCACTACACTATATGTTTATACTGGAATTTCAAAAGCGTTTGCAACACTTTATTATTTGGTAGCGTATTATTTTATATTTACAGATATACGTGACAGGAATTTATACTGGAACCTTTTTGTATTGCTATATGTTCTAAAATATGTTATTTTCATACAGTTTGAAGAACTTAATTTTTTTACCAAAATCTGAGAGCGAGCAGCTTTAAAGGTGATATCTACTTCGATCAATGATGATGTTAACGCTAACAGCAGTATCGCGAGATGCGTAAACTAATGAACCTGCGTGTTTCAGCCGTTTTGAATCGCTTGTTTGTTACTTTTTCTTTTCCAAATGATAATGGCTTGCCTGAAATTGTTTCTGTGTCAACAGTAACCCGTTTGAGTGTACATTTATTCAGTCACCACAATATTTTTGTGAGTGCTGTGCGCCCTAGCATAAAAACATGTAGGAATATCCGAAAAGTATTACTGATAAATATTACACAAAGACTTTATAAAATTGCACATATTGTTCTGTGTCATATGTTGGTGTAAAATTAGCGGAACGTTTATCAAAAAGTTGAATAAGCTATACGCTGTGTTTCAGTTTCATGTCGAATGCTCATACACTAGATCACTAGTATAGCAATTAAACATTAACGTGTTCTTGAATCGTTCAATTCTTAAATATTTCGAGCACGTACAGGGGCTGAGTATTTATGAAGATGATTGCCGTATTGCAAAAAACAACAACAACAACAACAACAACACCGGACCGGTTGTCTTCGTTTATAACATTTATTTATTCTCAATTGCAAAACAACTGATCTTAATCGCCCTCAAGACCTATTTCCAAGTGGAATCAACCAAGATGAGAGAGGGGAAATATAGAACCATAGCGTCTTTCTTAAAGACCGTTCCACCATGAGTGCGGTGAGGATCGAACCCAGGACTTCGCGATCTTAAGGCGAACGCGCTTTCATTGCGCAACGGGGGTTTCAAATACCCTTATGTATTCTTGGTAAGTAAGTAAGGTCTCTGGACCATGTCCCATAACTCTAACTTATATTATAGCAGAAGCATGCCCCATCATTCATAATTATTAAGATCTCTCATGCCATGTTTATCTGTAATAATGAAGATATCACAATACGAATTGCCGCTCAAATTTAAAATGTAATTGTCTAACAATACATTTCTGTCTATACTTCAACTGTTTATCATCACCAATCTATACTTCAACCGTTTATCATCAGCAATCTATACTTCAACCGTTTATCATCAGCAATCTTGCAGACTGTTATAAGTTCTCAAATGGCATCGACTTTTAATAGTAATACATGATAAAAATATCAAACATAATGTTCCGTCACTACTATTGCTCGTAATTTCTAGCAGGCTGGCGTGTTGATAAACAAAAAAAAGCACAACGGAACAGTTAACAGTATGCTATGATGCAAAAATTGAAATGCAAATTGTGTTCAAAATAAGATCTTATGTTCACCTCGATTTCAGGAGTACAAACTGATGAGCTATGAGTGCCCTCTTTCGGTCACCCGAGTGTGTTTACTAAATCAATGTTACAGGGATCCCTATTGTTGTAATAAAACATGACCATATACCTCTACACCATTCGGTTCAATTTACCCCGTAATAAAATATGACCATATACCTCTTCACCATTCGGTTCAATTTACCCCGTAATAAAACATGACCATATACCTCTACACCATTCGGTTCAATTTACCCCGTAATAAACATGACCATACGGTGGCACAGAGGTGACATGTGGGTGTCTTTATTTATCTCGTTCCCACGAGATAATAAGTCGTTCCCACGAGATAATATCTCGTTCCCACGAGATAATTATCTCGTTCCCACGAGATAATAAGTCGTTCCCACGAGATAATATCTCGTTCCCACGAGATAATTATCTCGTTCCCACGAGATAATAAGTCGTTCCCACGACATAATATCTCGTTCCCACGAGATAATTATCTCGTTCCCACGACATAATATCTCGTTCCCACGAGATAATAAGTCGTTCCCACGACATAATATCTCGTTCCCACGAGATAATATCTCGTTCCCACGAGTTAATTATCTTGTTCCCACGAGATAATATCTCGTTCCCACGAGATAATTTCAGCCAATCAAAACTCAGTTTGATATTGATAATCAGCAAATGGTTAAAAGAAGGAAAAGGGAAGTAACTTTTTGTTGCGTTTTTACAAAGACGAATGAAGCGCAAAAAGGGGAATAATACGGTGGCACAGAGGTGACATGTGGGTGTCTTTATTTATCTCGTTCCCACGAGATAATAAGTCGTTCCCACGAGATAATATCTCGTTCCCACGAGATAATTATCTCGTTCCCACGAGATAATAAGTCGTTCCCACGACATAATATCTCGTTCCCACGAGATAATTATCTCGTTCCCACGACATAATATCTCGTTCCCACGAGATAATAAGTCGTTCCCACGAGATAATAAGTCGTTCCCACGACATAATATCTCGTTCCCACGAGATAATTATCTCGTTCCCACGACATAATATCTCGTTCCCACGAGATAATAAGTCGTTCCCACGACATAATATCTCGTTCCCACGAGATAATATCTCGTTCCCACGAGTTAATTATCTTGTTCCCACGAGATAATATCTCGTTCCCACGAGATAATTTCAGCCAATCAAAACTCAGTATAGTGGAAAAATTAAAAGTTATTTCCCTTTTTTTAACAAATGCTAAAATGGACTTTAACAATCAGGCTAATATTAGAAACCTTATATCAAGATACTTTCATGAAAGATTGAATTACCGGCAAATAGTGACTGTGTTGCGAGAACAACATGGGATATTATTGTCAATAAGACATTTATATAGACTTTTAAGGTCTGAAGGACTTCAACGAAGGTCGTACTCTGATCCATCTTCAGTTATAGACTTCGTCCAGAATGAACTCCAACATTCAGGCCAGCAACACGGATACAGGATTATGCGTGAAAGATGTCTGGCAAATGGTTTATATGTTCGATCAGGCGACATAGCAACCATTCTCCGTATAATGGATCCCGAGGGTAAGAAAATAGCACACCCGTCTTTATAAATGTATAGCCACAAATAACAAAATGTCATGTAAAAACTTGAGACACAGACATGACAACAAACGTCAATTTATAAGACTTTCTTTTCTGTATCCATTATCATATATTCCTTTATGTTATTTGATGAACAAAAAGCCTCTTCTGTATGAACTTCATAAACGCACTACCCAATTAAAGGAGAAATCACACAGCATCCAGCAGTATCAAAGCCACATGATCCCTATGCGACCAAACATTCACTTTGTTAAAGGGTAAACCCAATAGCAACGATGTTGGCCTATAAACATGAGAATACATACAGGAGAGAAATACTTTAAATGCGACGTGACGTGAGAATACAAACAAGAGAGAAATACTTTAAATGCCACGAGACGTGAGATTACATACAGGAGAGAAATTCTTTAACTGCGACGAGAAATGAGAATACATACAGGAGAGAAATACTTGAAATACGACAAGACATGAGAATACATACAGGACAGAAAATCTTTAACTGCAACGAGACATGGGAATACATACAGGAGAGAAATTCTTTAACTTCGACGAGACATTAGAATACATACAGGAGAGAACTTCTTTAACTGCGACGAGACATGAGAATACATTCAGGAGAGATATTCTTTAACTGCGACGAGACGTGAGAATACATATAGGAGTGAAATACTATAACTGCGAAGAGACATGAGAATACATACAGGAGAGAAATAATTTAAATGCGACGAGACGTGAGAATACATACAGGAGAGAAATTATTTAACTCCGACGAGACATGAGAATACATACACGAGAGAAATTTTTAACTGTGACGAGACATGTGAATACATACACGAGAGAAAAATACATACTGGAGAGAAATTCTTTAACTGCGATGAGACATGAGAATACATACAGGAGAGAAAATCTTTAACTGCGACGAAACATAAGAATATAAACAGGACAGACATTCTTTAACTGCGACGTGACATGAGAATACATACAGGAGTGATTTTTTTAAATGCGGCGAGACGTGAGAATGCATATAGGAGAGAAATTCTTTAACTGAGACGAGACATGAGAATACATACAGGAGAGAAATTCTTTAACTGCGACGAGACATGAGAATACGTACAAAAGAGAAATTCTTTAACTGAGACGAGACATGAGAATACATACAGGAGAAAGATACTTTAAATGTGACTAGAGGTGGAGAATACATACAGGAGAGAAAAACTTTAAATGCGACGAGACATGAGAATACAGATAGGAGCGAAATTCTTTAACTGCGAAGAAATTGTTAAGAATACATAGTCATACAGGAATAAAATACTGTTAATTAGACGTCTGCGATAAGGTATTCAGTGGGAATAGTACAGAGTTCCGTTAGGGCAATTTTAAATCATTGCATTTTGCTGTGTGGATCAGATTCGTAATGGTACGATGGTTCGTTACCATTCAATTTGAATGATTTTTGATAGTTTTCGAACTGTCTGTCCGTCTGTCTGTCTTCATTTCGTCCTGTCTGTTTCTTTTTCTTATCCATGAAGGAATTTTGAAATAACTTTGCATAAATGTTTACTATAATGATACGGCGTGTCACATTTAGAGATAAAGTGAATAGACCACTTCCATAAGTTGTACATAAGGAAATCCCACACGAGGTTTGGATTTGTACAAAAATGAGGCTCTGCCGAGTTTTTTGACATATCTCAAACCGAGTGTGGGATTCCTTATCCACAACGTAATGGGAGTGGTAGATTTTTCTCACCGTCCGATTGTGTTGATTTCATGGCAAATAAAGTAGTCCGTGTCCGATGTGAGACAAGCTATGCGAGACAAGATTACATGTATCTCACATAGGCATTTTATTCGGATTCCTCTGTCTCAGAGGAATGAAGCGCAAAAAGGGGAATAACCTTTTCCTGTCACATTGAAAGCTTTTCATTGGCTAATTTATCTTGTTCCCACCAGATAATTATCTCGTGGGAACGAGATATTATCTCGTGGGAACGAGATAATAAGTCGTGGGAACGAGATATTATGTCGTGGGAACGACTTATTATCTCGTGGGAACGAGATATTATGTCGTGGGAACGAGATAATTATCTCGTGGGAACGAGATATTATGTCGTGGGAACGACTTATTATCTCGTGGGAACGACTTATTATCTCGTGGGAACGAGATATTATGTCGTGGGAACGAGATAATTATCTCGTGGGAACGAGATATTATGTCGTGGGAACGACTTATTATCTCGTGGGAACGAGATAATTATCTCGTGGGAACGAGATATTATCTCGTGGGAACGACTTATTATCTCGTGGGAACGAGATAAATAAAGACACCCACATGTCACCTCTGTGCCACCGTAGAATAACCTTTTCCTGTCACATTGAAAGCTTTTCATTGGCTAATTTATCTTGTTCCCACCAGATAATTATCTCGTGGGAACGAGATATTATCTCGTGGGAACGAGATAATAAGTCGTGGGAACGAGATATTATCTCGTGGGAACGAGATAATTAACTCGTGGGAACGAGATAATAAGTCGTGGGAACGAGATATTATGTCGTGGGAACGAGATAATTATATCGTGGGAACGAGATATTATGTCGTGGGAACGAGATAAAAAAAGACACCCACATGTCACCTCTGTGCCACCGTATGACCATATACCTCTACACCATTCGGTTCAATTAACCCCGTAATAAAACTTGATTGACATCTTACAATGATTCAATGAAAAATGGTTTTGTTTGATTTGGTCTGAGTTTAAAGTGGTTTTAAATATTATTTCAGTAATATACAATCGGACAGTTTAGTGTAGACGTAACTTTCACGAGTGGATTCATCAGTAACTAATTGTGGCTGTGATTTAGAAAATGGGTCCAAATGGGCATTAATTATCATTGCGCAAATGTAAAAGGACAAATAACCAATTTTCACAAAATTTCGACTAGACGTAATCATTAAAAAAAAATGTGTTTATTAGAAGTTGCATTCATAAATATGCATGAAAATGATTCTATCAAGTCTTTGTCATAAAGCATATTACCATAGCAACCACTTATGCTTTCACATTTGAAAGAGTTAAAATTGGGGTAGTTAGTCGATCAAAATGAGGATTTATTGAAAAGCTGAGAAATTACAACAACATTGAAACAAGCATAATACTTGCCACAAATTATGTGCTATCAGGTGAAGTTTCAAGGAAAAATACCTTCATAAGAATGTGTAACATCGCAATCTACAACGTCAAATATACTAACGTTAAAAGAAACTGCTTGACGTTACGTTACAAACGTCATTATGAAGAATGGTAATGGGTGTTATCTGAAAACAATCATATTAACTTTAAAAGACTTCATACAGTTGTACTTTAAAAAGACATTTAAAACAAAATGTGTGAATGTTACTCATCTGGACCCATTTTCTCAGTCACAGTCACAATAACGTTTGCATTTTGTAGAGCTGAATCGTTGTACACACGTCTGATAGCATTATTAGCTCACCTGGCTTTGCCAGTGTGAACTTTTGCAATGGATGAATGTCGGTCGTCCGTCCGTCCGTCAACTTTTAATTCAAACGACATCTCCTCTGAAACCACTGGGCCAACGTTGATGAAACTTGGCAGGGATGTTCCTTGCATAAAGCTCTACTAAAATTGCTAAAAGAATTCCATTTCATGTAGAACTCTGGTTGTCATAGTAAAATAAAAGAAAAAACTTTAAAAATCAGGGAGGCCTATATCTTATATACATGGCCTAGAGCTTATATGTATGGCATGTTGCATTGCCTAGTGGACCTATACCTACCAAGATTGTTCAAAGTATGACCCCGGGTCAAAATTGACCCCGCCTGGGGGTCAGTTGTCTTAACGTAGGCTTTTATTGGAACATCTTTAAAAATCTTCTTCTCTGAAACCACAAGGCATATAGTTTAGATATTTAGCATGTGGCATTACCTAGTGGACCTCTATCTAGATTGTTCAAATTATGGCTCCCGGGTCAAAATTGACCCCTCCAGGGTGTAACTTGTTTTTACATAGGGTCATATAGGACAATTTTCTTCCCCAAAACTACAGGGCCTAGAGCCAAGATAGTTAATATATAGCATTGTTTAGTGGACTCTACAAAGTATGTGTAAATCATGCCCCTGAGGTTAATATTGGCCCGCCTAGAGGGTCACTTGTTTTACATAGACACATATAGGAAAACCTTTAAAAATCTTCTACTTCGAAACAACAAGGTCTAGAGCTTACATATAAAGTGTGTAAAAGTGTCTAGTGGACATCTTCAAAGTTTGTTTAAATTATGCCCCTTGGGGCAGTATTGGCCCCGCCCAGGGGGTCACTTGTTTTACACAGACATTTATAGGAAAACCTTTAAAAATCTTCTTCTACAAAACCACAAGGTTTTGAGTCTAGAGGGTCACTTGTTTTACATAGACAAATATAGAAAAAACCTTTAAAAAAATTTCATGTCTGTATATTAACACAAATAATCAATGCCAGTGTAGAAACACTCGATTTTTGGCAAAACTTTTATATTTACCAAGGATTTTCTCCTCAAATGCGGTACTTGTTTGGACAAAATTGCATTTGCTGATTCCTTGATGTATGCTGAAACAGTATCTATTACCCGGTACTCAAAAAGACAATTGGAAAGGCAACATAATTTACAAATACATGTACCTACCCTCCGTAAAATCTCGCGTTTTGTTTTGAAGCTGCTGTCAACGCCATTACCTGCTGTCAACGCCGGAGGTTGTATACGGTTACAAGTTTAATACAGCCCAGATTTAGAAAAGACGCCAACGGTCATTGCTTCTTTTCTTACATTTAAATCGTGGTAAATTAAAGAATTTTGTAACCACAGACAAAGTTATATTTACCTTGGTGGAAGCTATGGACGTTGCCATGTTTGTTATATTCGTAAAGGGCCTGATGATTTTTCAAAGCGCAAAATCTACACTTTGGCAGGCCTTAAACGTGCTATTAAGGACAAGTGTCAGAAACTTGATCGAAAGGTAATCGATAAAACGCCCGAGTCATGACCCAAAAGAACGTGGATCAACCGTGGATCTAAAATTGAACAGTTGTTGCAGTGAGCATAGTTCTGTGCAGGAAATTCTATGATCAAAAGTGTTTCAAAATATTCATGAATCGCCTCTCGTATGCTTCAGCTGGTACTTATACATGTATCTTATATTTGTCGTGGGAAAACCGAAGGTGGTAGTAAGAAACTTTTGTAGGTAATCTGCCACTCTGCCTTCTCATTTGGATAACTCGGCTTGTATCTCTATTTTTTTCTATGACAATAAGATTAGATAGTGGGTGTGATTGCATCATCTTTTTACGTCTCAATTTTGGCAAAGCTGACATGGAGAAATGAGAAACTTCACAACCTATGACTGGCATACCACTTACATGAAAACAATGATAAAGTCAAAGTATTCCAACCGATGCGACTAAGTTGCACGTTTGTTTTATCTTAGACTTTCTCTGACACGGCAATTATTTTCTTAACTACTTATATCACAACGATGTCAACTATTCTGGACATAAATTTTCTATGACATGACCATGCTTATGTCATTATATAAATAATACTCACTTAGGTCATCGGCATTTCTGAAGTAGATTATGACGTAATCCACCTCAGCAACATACTCAAATTCCATGGCCCAGTACGAATAAGCTCCATTAGTATGGGCACAGTATATATTCACTCCTTGATCGTTGTTGTCCCGGTTACCATCAATAGCATAGCTGGCTGCCAGGGGGCCGTTGACATGTGTAAATGTGGATTGTTGCCATGCCTGTAGAGCTGGAATGATGCGGTCTGTAGATAGATACATTAAATGATTAGGACAGACAATAGTCTTTTGGTCTCATACAACAATGTTTTGGCGGGGTATTTATAATTGCAATCCTACACAGAATTCCTTTACAAATATCGAAATACCTATTAATATATTTTTCCTGCAGCTGATCTTTGCATTACTTACTCTTACAGCTAGAGGTTCAAATAGAAACATTTCTTCCAAGGGATTTGGCGGTTCAAAACGACTTGTTATGCTACTATCAATCGCGCTTTATTCATAACATTTGAATGGTCCGAAACGATGATCAAATGCTCGGAAATGTTTTCAAAAACACGGAGATTGTCTGACTGTAGAGTTACCATTTGATCAAAAAAGTAACATATGTTAAACATTCTATACATTACCGCTATAGTATACCCGCCAATTCGGTTCAGCTGCGGAGCCAGGAGTCAGGATCCTCGGAACCTGTGGTGTAAGCTCACACCTCCCGGTGTCCACATTGTAGTTGATAGACGTACAATCGTACGTTCCATCGCATAATGCCAGACATTGCATGGTGGACGTTTCCTTCTCATACACAATAATATCCGTGTACTTTACACTCGAAGAACTTGCTAGAGAATACAATTTTGCTCCCGCATTAACAGTTGTTAACAGTTTAAAGAAAACTAAATATCTTAATCTAAAATAGTGCACCATTGTCTTGACATTTCCTGGACAATCTGAGCTTAGATTAATTTGTTAACAGTCTTATTGATTGGCAATAATTCCGTTATTAAATTGCCGTTAACTCGTTCTGCTTCAGTTAGCGCTAATTTCAAAGTTTAAATTATTCATTTGGTTTTAAGCACAATCTTGTGCTTGAGCTCAGCCATTTAGATATTCGTTGACTTTAAAAACGTTTACGATCAAATAAAGCTAAAAACAGATATACCGTCAAACCTGCGAACAAAGTTTACTGGCGCAGACTTTAGATTCACTATATGTGAATAGTGCAACATTTCGTTCCTACTGGTATTTATTAGCAGTGTGATCTTCATTTATAGGATGTATCAGATATCAGCGTAAACATTTAAGCCTGACAATAATTAGCATATACGATTAATATAACTTTTATACAAAAACTGACTTATATGGAAGCCTTGGAGGGCCACTTTTGAGTTTCGACTTACGGGTGTTTTTGACTTTTAAGTTATGACTTTAAACTTTTGACTTTTGACTTATGACTGCTACTTTCAGACACTTTAAGAGGAATGGTACTGCATAAAAAGCATAATGATCTGCTGTGACAATATAAACTGGGATTCGAACCTGTATTAAGGTTTTAAAATGATGTTTGTGCGTAGCACTGTAAACTTGTTTGCTGTAAATAAATGAACTAAGTTACTTTTGTCTTTGTCATTTATTTTAGTATCAATGAGCCATGACGGCGCGTCAGGAGGCGACCTTGGGAGCCTCCGCAGTGAGCGGCGACGCCACTCTCGGCTCGGGAGGCCTTGTGGGTGTCCTCTTTCTTTAATAATAATAATAATAATAATAATAATAATAATAATAATAATAATAATAATAATAATAATAATAATCTCTTTATTTAAAGAAGCTAGCTCATTAAGCATAATGTACATAAAGCAACATATTTCTTATCTACCATGAGACCTTCTTTTAACAATGATAATATACAATTGAGAATTTTCTTTAAGCGGGGGTTGGGGGACTTGCCCCCCAGGCGTCAAGCCAACTATGAAGGAACTGTAAAAAAAAATGAATTTTTTTGTTGCTATGGTAACATTTTTAAAATATTACTTTTTATGTTTTTATGTATCTATATGTTAATATCACAAGGTATACCGAAGGAAATTAAAGTGCTGTAATATGTATAAGTATATTGTTATATTGTTGGGTCCTCAGTAGCAGGTTCCTAGTATTACCTGAACCTGCCGCTGGAGGTCCTCAGTGAGGACCGTGTATAGGGTTAGGGTTAGGGTTAGGGTTAGGATTAGGGTTTCTTTTTTCATAAGTGATAAGTAATAAGTCAAAAGTCAAAAGTCAAAAGTGATAAGTAATAAGTCAAATGTCAAAAGTAATAAGTCAAAAGTAATAAGTCATAAATCATAAGTAATAAGTCAAAAGTCAAAACAAAAAGCGTGTTAAAACACGTTTTATTTTGTTACTATTGACACAAATGATGTAACTTTTATATATATATAATTGATTTTATTAAAATCTTTTAAATAGAAATTGTATTTATTGAGTGTTGACGTGTTTATATTGTTTTAATAAAAACGCCAAAGAGGCAATACAGTAGTTCTAGTCATAAGTCAAAAGTACGGCGTACAAAAGTCATAAGTCAAAAGTAAAAAAACACCCGCAAGTCGAAACTCAAAAGTGGCCCTCCAAGGCTTCCATATTATGACTTATATGACGAAATACTGACTTTGAACGAGTTGATTCGGCAGAGAAACGCAACATACTTACGCCAACGTTTTAATGTAACTTCTGGCGTAACTGCAAAGTTTGTCGTGAGCAGCGTTTTATTAACAGCAGGCGAAGCGTAAATTATACGTATAAATTGGCGTCACTTTTGCACCATGTCAAAAGCTGGTGCAGGTACTTACGTCAGTCAAATTCAAGATGGCGACCATCGTCGACTAAAAAAGAGAATCTTGAAATTAAGTGTTCCATTAATAATGGTGTTACATCCTAAAAGTCTGAACAGCGATCGTTAGAACAACGTGCAGTATCGTAGAAGTCTGAACGAACTCTCTTACTTATAGTCTGTGCAGCGATCGTTAGAACAACGTGCAGTATCGTAGAAGACTGAACGAACTTTCTTATTTATAGTCTGTGCAGCGATCGTTAGAACAACGTGCAGTATCGTAGAAGTCTGAACGAACTTTCTAGCAGCGATCGTTAGAACAACGTGCAGTATCGTAGAAGACTGAACAAACTCTCTAGCAGCGATCGTTAGAACAACGTGCAGTATCGTTACAAATGAACGAACTCTCTAACTTAAAGAGACACTCCCTTAACCTAAACTACTTCAAAAACATAGAAATAGAATATTTACAACTATTATTACTTAACCTAAAAGTTTAAGCTATACATTCCGGTCATTAGCGTTTTGAAATATGTTGCAGTACTGAAAAGCATTCGAAAATCGATGTAAAGTTGTTGTACAATTAATGGGTGGATAGCGATTTAGTGGTGGGAGACATATTGATTTACTACTTTCTCTCCGTCTGTCTGTCTGTCTGCGCAACCCCTCCTACACGCCTAGATGGATTTTACTGACAATTGGTAGAAATGTTTGGTACCAAGTGTAGTTATGCATATCGTCGGCAATTTTCCTAGCGGATTTTTTTAATATTTTTATTAAGGCCATATGAACTTTTTATTATTATTATTATTAAAGCCATATGAAAAAAAATAAGGTATCTGATTTTTTTTATTTAAGGCAATATGAAAATAACATTATTATAATATTCGAATTATTTGTAATTCATGTCTATCCTTCAATGATAAGTGGTGGGAGACATATGTTGTTGTTTTTTGTTAAAAACAATCTCTATTTTGTGCTAAAATGAGGCATTTTTCGATATATGTTGTTCTTTAAAGGTGTATTTATTTATCATTTCACGTCCATTGCACACGGCATTCATGTTTGGAGAATATACTCTGCTAGATGTAGGGAGCGCCCCTTCAAGACCAATTGACAGTTTGAGTACCGAAAGCACCCTTGCGTGACTCTGTTTTATATTCATTGATTGATTCCTGGTTTTGAAAAGATACTTGAATTATTAAAATTAATTTCACATATCACTGGCGCCGATGGTGCTTATAACATGAATTTATGTAGATTACAAGTTTGTAGCCTCGTATTAAATTATGAAAGCTTCCCGGTATTAGAGAAAACAAAAGAGTCAAAACAGTCAGTTCTTTTTTTTCTTTACTTCTTTTCTCTTCTTCTTTTTCTTATTTTTTTCTATTTTTTCTTTTCTTTCTTATTTTCCTTCTTCCTTTTTTATCAAAAGCAGGAGACATATGTTTTTATGACATATGTTTTTGCCCTAGTTGTCAAGTCTTAATGTACAGGTACCTTTTTGTGACCTAGAGTTAATCAGTACAGTTTTTGTTCACTTTGTCTCTGTCAATATTTGATTTATTTTAAGTATCCTTAAGGTGATAAAGCATGCATCCTTCTGTTAACCTTGTTAAAAAATTTTCAAGTACGAAAAGGATTGTTTGTTTATTTTCCATACTGTTGTTTTCATTCTTTGGTACTCTAAAAACATAAAGATTTATACATATGTTTTTATTTTTTGTATCAGTCCCTTTTTACAGGTAAATTTTGACAGTATACTGTTTTTCATGTTTCATGTGATTTTACAAATTTTGAGGGAACATTTTGCTATAAATACTGAATTTCGTTTATGCACTGTTCCAGTTCTACAGACGTTCAAGGTGACGTACATCTGCATTCGGAACACCTCGGCAGATTGCTTCGCGTCTAATGTAGAGGGTTACGGAATCTGTCGAGGACTTCCGATTGGTATAGCTGTTTTCGTCAGACCGGTCATTCCTCACTTTATCTTTCTCTCTCCTCTCCAGAGTTTTGATATATAAAATCATATCGGTATTTTGGCAGTGCAGAAATTAACCCAACAAAATACTTGTGTACTCTGAAAAGGCTATATTCTCAATTTGACTTATTAAGATGCTACTGGGATATGCCCTGGGTTAAACTTTAACCGAGAACCGTGATCGATGTTAATCCCTCTGTCCGTCCTGAAAAATGTGATCGAATATTGACTGTAGGTATGTCATGTTACATATGATAAGGTAAGTGTTTCTGCGCTTGCTACCAGTGCCGATCAAGACTGGCCCATAGAGCCATGTAGTTTCACTATGATCATGATCTGTAATGTTTGTTATTCCTATAGTAAATTTTGGCAGGGTTCTCCATGGAACAATTAATAAAACAGTCCAAACTGAAGGATGTACAAGTTCATTGTAGACATTTAGAAGGTCAGGTTTAAAGAAGAACGCAAATCACAGTATAACTGAGGATGAAAGTGAAAAACTGTTTAGTACAAGCACACTTATGAAAGAACTTTTGAAATCGGCTAAAAATTTAATAAGAGAAATCTAAGATTTAGTTAATATGCAAATTAGACTCACTATAAGACACGCCCCTTTCTCTTAAAGTTCTCTCTGTTTATGCTTAAGATTTTGGTTTCAAACGAAATAAAATATGTACAACTACGCGTTAACTTTCCATAAGTGATGACCATAGCAGGTTACATTGTTTTGCAAATTCATAGTCTGCACTTCCTTTAAAGACTGATCAAGCATGTTTATTGTGAGTGTCCCACAAGTAAAATGTTGATCTATGTCATCAGAGACATTATAGTTTGTGAACTACACAGTACACTGATGCACCTGGCATGATGAAACTTACAGGATTCAACGAAGGTTCGTTATTAAATGAATGACGCTTGACAAACGTTTTCGATTAAGTTGAAACCCGGATTGAGGCGTGTTTTCTGGTAAATTTTATAACATTAGTGTAGCGTTTGACGAAAATATCATCCATAACTCAGTGAGTGGCTTTTGGACAATATCTTATAACCTTCGTGGAGAGATGTACAGACAGTTAGCGAAAAAAAACAAAAAAAAGATAAAATTAAAATTTCTTGTTAACTATTGCACCATATAGCGTATCATTTGGCAGACATGCTGAAAAAATATATATACCAACTCTACAAACATTTAACATTTTGAACAGAAATGTAATACAAACAGTTTTATTCATAGTCTCTATGTAAAACATTGACATCTTACAATGTATGCCAACAAATTACGTATGTTTTCTTCAGTGAATAAAACAGCCGGTTTTAGAGCACACGACTAGATTTACTGTTTACTAGTTTCACCCCTCAATTCATAATGCTATGCAGTTTTTAGGCTCGGGCTAGAGAAACCTTTTTAATGTGTAGCCACATAAATTGCTGTTTTATACGATAATAAGTCTTTCACGTTTTATACGTTCTGGTTTGTCACCTGAACTTGATTAATTCTCAATCATAACTGTTTTTAATGATGATGTTTCTTGTGCGTGAAAGGCAGGTATTGCGTGTATATAAATGGAATAATTGATTTCACTCCAACGATATTTGTAAAAATCTGTGTCAGCGTCGGTAGGGGCTATTTATGAATCTATGCCAAATTTCAGAAAATTTCACCATTTGGTTTGTAAGATATTGTAGGTTTATCATGTTTTTTTAATCGCTAACCTTTCTTAGTTTTCTTACACAATGTAGATTTATCATGTTGTTTTTCCTCGCTAACCTTCTTATACATGTAGTACGTTTTTCGTCACTGCTATCCCTTTCAGTTGGCTAGACTCAGGCATGAGTTGGGATTCGAACCCCGGACCTACCATACCGGAAGTGAACCTCAGAGCCGCCCGTATGAATTGATGTAAATTTGACATCAAATTATGATGTGTGACGTCAATTTTATGGTAAATAGACGTCAAGTAGATCAATAGTTTCTTTCATTAGCACGCAGTTCATATCGAAATATCCGTCACCGAGGAAAACTGTTTTTTGCGGGAACGAGGCTCTGTCGAGTTCCCGCAAAAGACGGATATTTCCATCCGAACTAAATGTCTCAAGATAGAAACTTTTTCTTGATTACCGTCTAGTGCTTTAAAGTAGATTTCTAAATGCAAACTTATCGAAATTATGCATTATCATATAAAACAAACAATATTCAGACGTTGTGTTTCAAGGGAAAGTGACGTCTCAATGTTTATAACGTTATTTCATAAGTAATTCACGAGAGTCGTCTGGGATAGGAGGGGTGTCAGACCGGTTTTTCCGGCATGGGCAAAGTCACCGGAAATGTCGATCCAATATGCAAGAAATACGCATTCAACAATTATTTTGTTTCAATTGAACATTAGATATAGAAGAATTTTCCATATATTAAAAGTAAAGTATTTTTGTTCAGACTATGTAAAGTACATGTAGCTGATTTCTGTCCGAAGGCCGCCTGTCATATATTTAAACCTTTAATGGTATTTACTGCAGCCTTCATTTTATCTATTCTATTCCTAATCTAGATGAGCTAGTATAGTGGCCCGGCGTCCATTCAAGACACATCCTGTAAAAGAACTTGATTGAAATTGTTGAAACTTAGCATGGATGTTTCTTTGATAGTTCTCCACTCATTTTTGTGCAAAACTTTGAATTTTTTTGTGTCCTCAACCGAAAGGCCCAGAACCAAGTAATTGGCGTATAGCACTGCCAAACCGTCCTTTGTTAAAATCATGTTCCTGTGGTTAAAATTAGGCCCACCAAATGTTTACGCATTTGACATGATTTACTTACTAAGCATCCGAACTGTTGACTGTATTTTATTTAAGCATACAATACTGGGAGTCATTTATTATTTTTGATTATTTCATATGTCATACTAAAAGAAGATTTATGTAATTAATGACCGTTTTATATAATTAGAATATTGATGATCGTGGTATATGTAAGGGGAACAATCCAATCAGGTTTGTTGAATCAGATTATCACAGTTAACCTGATTGGAATAAATCCAGTTAGAATTCACACCATTAAATGACACTACTGTAAAACTATGAAATGTTTTTGGACTATCCTTGTCAAAAATTGAAAATCTGCCCAATCGTTGAATACATTTTCTTCCGTACCTGTTTAGTTTATACTAATTTATTTTAGCTTGATTGTGAAGAAAGCTTTGAGCTTATCGAGTCACCCTTGAGTCCGCTTCCTGGAAAAATCAGTACTAGTGCCATATGAGGAGGTACGGTCGTGACCTTGGTGGGACTCGAACCCGCAACATTCCGTACCTAGTTATAAGAGAAGTGACTCAGTATAACTTATGGCTTACGTGTTTTCCAAGCTACTCAATGTGTTTTAAGCCTCTTACTTGACCAAGATGTAATATGGCCTTTTTAAACAGTAATATTAGTTAAAGCATGGATGCGCGGGTTCCGGTCACAAGACGTCTAAGGGCTGAAACTGTTACAGTATTGTCAAGTCGCATAAAAAGTTGGACCAGATTTCAGTATGTTTGAATGTGCTTAAACGCAACTTCTCCGGTTTTCTTCTGTATATGTTTAGCTCAACTGAGCACAAAGTTCTCATGGTGAGCTTTTAGGATTGTGCGTCCGTAGTCCGGTGTCCGTCGTCCGTCGTTCATATTTGCTTCAAATGACATCTCGGAAACCATTACGCAGAACTTTGGTTGCCATGGCAATGGAAAAGGAAAAAATCTTCTTCTTTTAAACCACAAGGCATATAGAGCTTAGATATTTGGCAACAGCAGTAACAACAAAACTTTATTCGAATACAAATTTTCGTTTCACAAGATTTTGATACATGTATACCGTATACCCCCGTATAAACGCGCCCTTACCAGGTCTGGAGACAGGAATATGAACATAGTAATTTATATTAATATTGATTAATCCAGTGAATAATAGAAAATAAACCACTAAAATTTTCATTAAACAGCTCTTAGTTTGCCTTTTGGGTCAAAGCTAAACGTCCCCAGGTCAAAACGTTTGAACTTTTTTTTACATTTTCGGTCTGGAAAAATCACCTGCACCCTGGTGAAAATGTAACGCCCCGAGGACGTTTAAACGGGGGTATACGGTATATTTGATAAGCCTTGAAAAAGAACAATACAGTTTGTACATGTTTTAGCTCTACTAGACATGACAGAGTAACTGCCTTGACATGTCAAAACGCATTTTATTAATGCAAAACGTTGGGTTTCTTTTCTAAATTTTCATTTGATTTTCAGGAAACACGTCATGTCTTCGAGTAAGATTGAAATTGTTTTCATAGTTCGTCCAATACACATCATTAACTGCTTTACAAAAAACATAGCTACTTAGATCTTGATACATGCAACATATTGTAAAGTATAGGGTGATCCAAAATATGTGACCATATTTTAACCTCGTGTAACTTTTTCTGTTGTGTTTTCTTAAACAATAGATCAGTATTTCAAACTACAAAAGTTTACAAAAGTTGTTTCAACTTTCTTCTCAAATCTGTATATTTATTTGACAATCAAATGTATGTGTATGATATGACAAATTTGAAATAAATACTGTTTAAACCAAACTACAAATCTAAAGGTTTTATTTATACAAAATTGATATTGATTGTAAACATATCCTTCAAATAACTCAGTCATCAATATTAACAACATGTGCTCTAAACGACGTCCAATTTGTGTTATAACAACGTTGAGTCTCTTTTTAAACGTTTCATTATCACGTCCATACCTGTGATCCTCAACTGATTCAGTCTGTTTAAATCTTTTCACAAGCTGTGTATTTTAAGTGTAGTGAGTTTAGCATCTTTTGTATATCTTTTTTTCATGGTTCTAATAACAGTAACCAGTGAATAACTTTTAAAATAAACTTCAACTATTTCTGCAGACTTCTGCTTTGACATTGCCATATTGAATAAGCAACATGATTTAAATGACGTCAAATTGTCAAAATGACATCAAAGTTTCCCATTTTTTAAGGCATTAAAAACTTTAATATTTCCTGACTTTTATGGTATATCAATTTGGCATATCGGTTAAGTGTTTGCAATTTTAGAAAAAAACAAAATAGTATCATATATTATGGATCACCCCGTATGATGCTCCAAACGACTAGACTAGCAAGCAAACTATAAAAATAACGTTTACTGTTAATAGTTGTCTACCTTGATTAAATGTATAATGTTTTATACCCTGGTCACATTAACGCTACGAGCTCCGTACGAGTAGGTTTTCAGTCGAAATTTTGCAAATTCGCACGGAGTCCGTACGGACATCGTTGACTCTTGCGAGCATCGTACGGATTTTTTGAACTCGTAGAGAACTGTTTTCAGCGACAATTATAAACAGTAGAGAGGAAATGCAACAACCTTGTCGAAGGCCACGTGTTAGAGTCAAATTTTCAGACGTTCCAGCCATTATTCAAAATGCAGGATGAAATATCGTTGTATATTGATTGTATCCAACGGATAAACATGGGTTTGAAGTTAAATTTTTCCAATGTTTTGAACAGGAAGTCAAGTTCTATCGTATCAAATGCCTTCCTGAAGTCTAAAAATAGCAGTGCTGCAGAAACATTCGTTTCTTTACAGAAGTCAATTACGTCTAATATTTGCCGGATATTATTACATATAAAACGACCTTTAATATAGCCTTGCTGATCATTATTGATAATGCACGGTAAGACCTTCTGTAGTCTAATTGAGAGTACTTTGGTGAGTATTTTATAGTCATTATTTAGCAAAGAAATGGGTCTCCAGTTTTCTATATTTTCTGGGTCACCTTTTTTATAGAGCAATGATATAATTCCTATTTTCTGAGTAATGGAAAGTTCATTTTCTTTATATGCTTCATTATAGCATTCAACAAGTAAATGTTTAATGTCATTCCAGAAAGTCTGATAGAATTCAATTGTTAATCCATCATTACCGGGAGATTTATTAGTTTTGAAACTTTTAAGAGCTTCCTCGCATTCTTCAATAGTTATAGAACCTTCGCATTTATCAGCTTCATCTTCCGTCAATATTCTCGGGAAATTGATTTTATTAGCATCGTTTTTTGTAAATAGCTTCTTGTAAAAATTGACTTCTTCTTTCATTATGTCTTTAAAACTTGTGATACGTTTTCCATCTACGGTAAGAGTGTTTAGAACCTTTTTAGTTTGTCTCGACTTCTCTAAAGAATGAAAATATTTCGAGTTTTTCTCGCCTTCATCAATCCATTGAACCTTTGACCTTATCATTGCGCCACGAGCTTTGATATCGTATATATTTTTGATTTCAGATTCCAATTTTTTAGTCATTTTAATAAGTGTCTCCGAATTTGGATTTTGTTCAAGATCGGCATTTAATTTTCTAAGTTCTTTTTCGATTGTGGATAAGTGATTTTTCCGTTGTTTCGCCTTTCTTTTTGAAAAATTGATGCTCTTTTCTTTAATTTCGTATTTACTCTTTCTCAAAGAGTTCTGTGGTTTAAGTTAAATGATCTATATTCATTTTGAGCCGCTGTGATTGCGTTTGTGATAATAGTTTTGTATTCAGAATCATCCAGATACGAATTGTTCATCTTCCAAAAATTTGGACCTCGTTCACTTGATATATTTATTTTAAGAGACACTGCTAGATGATCAGTACTTTTAATTTGTGCTGGGCGTATATCGCAACTTTTTATCAAATTCAAAAGATTTTTTTCTATTAACCAAAAATCAATTCGACTTTTTTCGATACCATTAATGCGTTTCCATGTGAATTGAACTCTATCTGCGTTTTTATGTTTCCAAATATCACACAGGTTATAATTCTTAATCAGTTAATTTAATTGATCGGCGGTCGTTCCTTTACTGTTTAAACGAGAATATCTATCTGATTTATTTAGAATATCGTTGAAATCTCCTCCAATGACTTTTAGGCCCTTGGAAAATGAATCTATTTTCAGACTAAGTTCTTCAAAAAATGTATTTCTGTTCTGTTTGTCATTTGGTGCGTATATGTTTACCAACGTTAAAATGGTTCCAGAGAGATCTATTTTCAACAAAATGTATCTTCCATTTAAATCTACAAAATAATCTAACACGCTGTAATCATTCTTTATATTTTTCCTTAATAGTATGGAACACCCTTTACTATTATTTGAACCAAACGAATTTAACATTTTAAACTCACTAAAATCATTTTCGGTTTCTTGTGCAATTTCATTTGTAATATGACTTTCCTGGACATAAATTATGTCCATTTTTTGTTGATTAGCCCATTCTTTGAGGCGTAGACGTTTAGCAGAGACACGTAAACCGCGGGCATTAAGTGTGCCCAAATGTACAGTAAAGGCGGTCATATCGTATTGGTTGTAGAATTATTCACTTTGAAATACTTTAGTATAATATAATCGTGATACATGTATTACCTCGCATTTGCAGGTGAACGCGCACTTCTACAAATCTTATCGAAAGAACAAAAAAAAAAGATTTTGAATTGCATCACCATATTGTTTCCTTTATGCAATGCTTTAAACATATAAAAAACTTCCACGAAGGAAGTAATTGCACCAAAGCAGCATGTAAAAGGAGCGAGTATATGTCTTACATTGTAACATATTATAAGCATGGATAATATATATTCTAATAAACAGTTCCAGATCTTTGTACAGGTAAGACAACACATGTTATTATTCTTATGCCTGAGAATGAAACCAATTATAAGCATGTATACATATTGTGATATACACTTCAATATCAAGTAGATGCAACCCGTTATATAATCGAGATGGTTAATATTTTTACTTATCGTATAAGACAATTTCAACAACTTAGAAATTATATCAAGTGAATATAAGTATAAGTTAGAGTTTATTAAGTCAAATTTTAGCGAGCGAGCGACCGGGGTTTCTTAATTGTTAAAATTTGACTTAATAAACTCTTAACTTACTTAGTGTTTAACCTCATTTGACATTTTGCATAGCCACCGACATGTATTGTGGCACGGAAAGTCCGTGATTGTGGGTGGAGCTAAGGTGCTTTCTATTTAGAGCGAACTCTTATTGAATTAAGTGATTTCAGTAGATAGTTTTAATAACAAAGAAAGACGTTTATTTGAAAATCTGAGCGATTTGATTGGTGGTCAAATGGGGTTAAACACTAATGAATTATACACCTGGATATACAATTCATTTTGCATTTTTATTTTTATACCGTCCACGATAAAAGCGCTATAAAGCTGACTAATTTTCATGAAGCTCGAAATCCACGTGTTTTCAGCATATATAGTAAAATTTGTACTATATTGGAATGTTTCATTGATTGCCGAAAGTCTTTTTATAACTTTAAATAGGTAAACGATCCTAGCAAATAAAGCAGGCAAGGCCATGCTAACAGACATCTGTTTCCTATGTATCATATTTAAACAGAATATCATATACATTTTCATTTATACACTAAATATATCTTTGCAATTTTACTTATACAGGCCTTTTGCCTTAACTTTTTATACAATCGTGCAATATTCAGTTTATTACAAGATAGTCCAAATGTGATCATGTTGTATTCAATGTTCAGTTCCATGTCGATTATACCACAGGAAGTTGATATTTTGTCAAAAAAATAAAAATGATCAATGTATCTTGCGAAAAAATCACCCCTCTCTATACATAAACACAAGGAATGCAATGCCTTCCGTACCCCACCCACTTCTCCCATACAAGAACATTTTTTGTAACAAACTGACAACTGGGTTTTCTGGTCTAGACAGTTAAAGTGTTTAAAATTATCACAGAATCTGTCCTAACCTTTAATTTATCGTTGTTTTAACTACTGAAAAAGCATCTCTTTCGCGAAATTTTCCAACACGTCGACTCCATGTGCTGACGTCAGAGGTTTTCTCCTCCTCCTGGTCTTAGTAATGGACCTTTAAGTCGGTCAAAATAAGTTATAAATTGAGGTCCGTTATAGTAGTAAAAGTGTTATACAACAACCGAAAATGCGAAAATATAACTTTCTTATTACTGAACCGTATTTAATGAAAAATACAAGTGCTCTTACTTTATATAGGAAAAATCGAGCAATTTACACAATTATTCAAAACTTACAAAAACGATGATGAAATTGCTGTCACTATCTTTATGTGAAAGATTGAGGCCCGTCTGTCAACTTTGTGACAATATCGCTGGCTCATACTGTTGTAACAATATCGAACATTTGCGGAAAACTTTGAATTAGCGAAATGATGAATTCGCAAAGGAGTGCTCTAACGAAAAACCGCGAAAATAAAGTATATTTCATGAGTTACGGTAGTCTAAAACGATCTGCATAATTTTACACTACACTCAATAGAAATTAATTTCTTATAAATATTTTGATATTTTGATAGTAACTTTGGTATAATTTTTTAAAGGAGATTAAAAGCTTGATCTTTTTCATTGATGACAAATAGTGATTAATTATTGTAGTTTCGTATTCACTAAAAGTCTGGTCTACTCAGCGCTGCATACCAGATCCCTTTATGTCTCTTCTTTTTCATACATACAATCTGAGTTTAGTAATTTATATAGCCTAAAATATAAAAAAAGATCATTCTGACTGTGAGCTCATTTTTTATATATATATATATTTTAAAGCTTTTCCCCCTCTTTTTTCCATAAGACTAAGTGTAATCAGGGCGGGTGATCACGTGACATTTGTTGTGATAGGATTGGGTGGAAATACATGGCGGCCGCCACAAATTTGCAGGTATTTTCCTTGTTTTCTTCTTCAGTAGATGTTCAGTGAGCAAACCATATTGCCCATGTCCTAGCCATCATTTTTCCGCATCCGGCGATGTATGATACGATATTGTAGCTGCTGTAGATTTCATGATTACCCTGCAACAAATTTCGAATCGGTGGAAATTTCGTCCCAAAACGGCGATAGGAAAGGTAGCCAAAATGAGGAAAACTGACTTTGGACGACTTTAGAACGATTAAATATACGATATAAGTAATGTAAATAGTACTCATATAATTAATGATCATTGCTGTACACGTGCCACAAGCAAAAACATCATTCTGCCACTACACAGATGCAGAACATCTGGTCGATAGGATGGGTAGTTAAATATTTTTGGATAGGATTGGTGATCGAAATTTATTTCTAATCGTCACCTTCATTATATCATTCAAAGTTAAACATAATCTATACATATAAATGTCTTTGATAATAATCATATTGTTCAGATCATATACATTTATTTTATTGCGCCTATACATGTGAAAGAATTTGTAAAAAACACATGTTATGCATTTTTTCAGAGATGGTATTTTCGGGTGTTTGTCCTCACTGCGGAGCGGTCCTTAAATCAAGATGGAGATATAGAAAACATACATAAGCCCATGAACACAAAGCGCCGTATAAATGTTGTGGAAAGAGCTATTGTGAGCGGGAAAAGCTTATTATGCACAGGTAGGTATATAGATATGAATACATGCAAATGTTAAGATGTCGTATAAAAACATATATCCAATTGAATAGGACTGCATAATGGTTTCGATGAATCGAACATATTTGGTGATTCTAATGTAAAACTCAATGTTATTGGTTCTGTTTTGTATATTTTCGGACAATGTATCCTTTTATCATCGTGATTTTGTTTTCAGTTAAAGGTGCAGTAAACACGGCGAGGATAGGTCGAAATGCTGCATCATTTGTGGGAAGAAGTTTCCGTCTGCATAAGAAGTGAAACAGCATGTTTCTGTAGTACATGAGCCGGCAAAATTCCAATGCGAAATATGTCAACAACAATTCAATAGAAAAAACAAACTTGAGGAACGTACCAGCAAGCATACTGTAAACAAGAGAAATGTTTGCAAAGCATATGCAAAGGCATATGCATACTCTAGTGGACTTGCCTGACACAAGATTTAAATCACTAATAATACGACCGTGTGTTTGATTAAAGCTTTTGTTTTGTTTCAATCGTGATATGAACCACCCCTTGAGAAAACCAACAGCCAGGAATAGCGACCAGCATGGATCCAGTCTAATCAGGCTCCATACTGTTTGCTTCCAGTCAGCATATTTAAAGATTACTAGAAGTAAAAGTGAACAGTATGGAGCCTGATCAGACTGTATGGATGTGCAGACTGATCTGAATCCATGCTGGTTACAATTGCACAATGTTGGCTTTCTCGTGGGGCGGCTCGCATATTCTTTTATTTATTTTTTTTTCTTTTCATCTACATGTATATTTGTTTCAAAATCAGAGAGCTCAATTACTTCACAATCACATACGTATGCTGATATGTACAATGTATTGTGATATAACATTATTAACTCTTCCTGAGTAGGATATAAGAGCCGCCCCACGAGAAACCCAACATAGTGCAATTGTAACCAGCATGGATCCAGATCAGTCTGCACATCCATACAGTCTGATCAGGCTCCACACTGTTCACTATTACCTCAAGTAATCTATAAATATGCTGACTGGAAGCAAACAGTATGGAGCCTGATTAGACTGGATCCATGCTGGTCGCTATTCCTGGCTGTTGGTTTTCTCATGGGGCGGCTTATATCACTAGTGTAACCAAACAAAAGCTTTAATCAAACACACGGACGTATCATTAGTGATTTAAATATTGTGTCAGACGATTCCACTGGAGTATGCGTTTGCAAACATTTCTTTGTTTACAGTATGCTTGCTGGTATCCTCAAGTTTGTCTTTTCTTTTGAACTGTTGTTAACATATTTCGCATTGGAATTTTGCCGGCTCATGTATTAAAGAAACATGCTGTTTCACTTCTTATGCAGACGGAAACTTCTTCCCACAAATGATGCAGCATTTCGACCTTTCCTCGCCGTGTTTCCTGCACCTTTAACTAAAAACAAATACACAATGATTATAGGATACATTGTTCGAAAATATACAAAACAGAACCAATAACATTGAGTTTTACATTAGAATCACCAAATATGTTCGATTCTTCGAAACCATTATGCAGTCCTATTCAATTGGATCAAGGATAAAAGTTAGAACTTTTATGTAAAAGTTCCAATGTTGAACTGATGTTCGAAAAAGAGATAAATGTTTTTATTCGACATCTTTACATTTGCATGTATTCATATCTATATACCTACCTGTGCATAATAAGCTTTTCCCGCTCACAATAGCTCTTTCCACAACATTTATACGGCGCTTTGTGTTCATGGACTTATGAATGTTTTCTATATCTCCATCTTGATTTAAGGACCGCTCCGCAGTGAGGACAAACACCCGAAAATACCATCTCTGAAAAAATGCATAACATGTGTTTTTTTACAAATTCTTTCACATGTATAGGCGCAATAAAATAAATGTATATGATCTGAACAATATGATTATTATCAAAGACATTTATATGTATAGATTATGTTTAACTTTGAATGATATAATGAAGGTGACGATTAGAAATAAATTTCGATCACCAATCCTATCCAAAAATATTTAACTACCCATCCTATCGACCAGATGTTCTGCATCTGTGTAGTGGCAGAATGATGTTTTTGCTCGTGGCACGTGTACAGCAATGATCATTAATTATTTGAGTACTATTTACATTACTTATATCGTATATTTAATCGTTCTAAAGTCGTCCAAAGTCAGTTTTCCTCATTTTGGCTACCTTTCCTATCGCCGTTTTGGGACGAAATTTCCACCGATTCGAAATTTGTTGCAGGGTAATCATGAAATCTACAGCAGCTACAATATCGTATCATACATCGCCGGATGCGGAAAAATGATGGCTAGGACATGGGCAATATGGTTTGCTCACTGAACATCTACTGAAGAAGAAAACAAGGAAAATACCTGCAAATTTGTGGCGGCCGCCATGTATTTCCACCCAATCCTATCACAACAAATGTCACGTGATCACCCGCCCTGGTAATGGCAGAATGCAATCTAAGAGGTTAAACTAGTGATACCTGGAAAAATAAAAATATACGAGTTATTTCCCTTGATAAAGATTTATTATCAATTACATCCCACATAATTATTTTTGCATTTCGTTTCCTTCCTTTATCGTGTTAGAACATCTTTATTTGTTTTTTTTTTTATTTTATTTACTAGGAAAAGTTTATAAGAGGTATAAATGCATTCCATGAACAGACAATAGTATAGTGGAGGTCCTGTTACAAGACCACGACTTAGGACCACAAAAAGTGGCCTTGTTATTGAGTAGGCCTCGTTATGTAGACATAATAATAGATCTACTGTAAATTTGACCTTTTGTCTCGAAATGTTCTGTCTTAATATCGAGGGCGGTATTAATAACAGAACTTTACGATATATTGCATATTATATGGTAGTATGATAAAACTGAATTATTATTCATTAACTGTGTTGTCGGGAGCAATGTTTCTTCTTATTTAACTAGAATATTATACTTCACAGGGTAGGCCTATATGTAACATGCCATATCGGTAAATTATATTCCCATAAAGTAGTGAAAATTATCGAAATGTTCTAACCGGATTAGCGTCTAAACGTAAACCGAGCGTTATAAATATTTGTGATATATATCTTTCAAATCAATAGATCCCCGTACATTTGTTTTGGTTCAGTTTATTTCGTACTCGAAATTCTTCGTTCGGATCAATGCATAACCAGGCTAGTCACACTGTCCGACCGGGCTTCCCAAATTCGTCTTCATAAAAACTTTAAGTAGTTGTGTTTGGTGTCATAGAGATTGTATGATGACACAGACAAACAAATCACATACTGTTGTTCAAGATTTGAGTTGTTTAGGTGACGTAAAGAGTAGGTCAATACTACGAAACATCGCGAAAATGAATGACTTGGTATTTTCACAGAAAGCTATGAACGGAAATTTCGGAAAGGTCTTAGAGATATAAATAACGACAAAAGAGTGTGAATAAACTTATTTCCCCAGGAAGTACATAGCCACAGTCACCTTAAGTTGGGACCCCTCCCGCCCACCAATCCCACGAATTCATCCGTCCCTCCAAATGTACTATCACAGCGTAAATTCATGTAAATAATGATTATTATAATAACAAAAATAATTCTTATGATTATAATAATAATAGTTATAATTATTATATAATAATGATAGTAATGATAATAATAATGATAATAATAATAATAATAGTAATAATAATAACAATAATGATAATAATAATAATCTTTATTAAAAGTGGCCAAGATACAAATAACAACAAACATAACCTAACGAGAGCTTTTGAACAGACCGCTATTACCGGAGTCTCCGAAACGCTCAGTTTTGCAGAGATATCTTAATGAGACATAAAAAGACATCTTCCCAATGAAAAGAGACATCTCTTAACAGCCATCATAAAGATATTTTTCATCGAAACAGAGATATATCTCATAATTAGAAAGATATCTCCATAATTTTGAGAGATATCTGTCTAAGCTGCAGGAATATCTCTCTGTTGTAACAGATATCTCTTTTTCTAAGATATGTTTTAAATTAAGATACTATCTATGTATGGTAGAGAGATATCTCTATTACAGTGAGAGATATCTCTTTAGTAGAGCTATTATGAGATATCTTTTAAAATATGAGATATATTTTTATTTAAAGAAAGATATCTCTAAATATACAGAGATAAGAGATATCTTCGTTATTTCAGTAGATATCACTATGAAATATAAGAGATATTTCTTATTTTGATGAAATTGTAGATTGGCTTGCCATATATTGTGAGCAGTCGTCTGGCTTCCGTTCAAATCTTCTTGTGAAAAAGTATATGGCCATCATCAAAGATTGTTCAAATGAGGTAGTTCAAATAAGAACTCTGGTCGCTATGGCTACAAAAAGGAATAACATATATCTTTGGCATGCAGCACTGCCTAGTGGACCTCTATCAAGATTGTTCAAATCATGACCCTGAGTTAAAATTGACCACGCCCTGAGAGTCCCTTGTCTGTATAAAGAGTAATAGGAAAAACCTAGCTGCCAATGAGTTCCTCGCAACCAGCGACTTTCCTTGCAACCACTGACATCCTTAGCAACAAGTGACTTCCTTAGCAACCACCAATTTGGACTTGTGGCCAGCAAATTCATTAACAACCCTTTTACGTCCCTAGCAGCCAGTGACTTACTTAGCAACCACTGACATCCTTAGCAACAAGTGACTTCCTTAGCAACCACCAATTTGGACTTGTGGCCAGCAACTTCATTAACAACCCTTTTACGTCCCTAGCAGCCAGTGACTTACTTAGCAACCACTGACATCCTTAGCAACAAGTGACTTCCTTAGCAACCACCAATTTGGACTTGTGGCCAGCAACTTCATTAACAACCCTTTTACGTCCCTAGCAACCAGTGGCTTACCCTACCAACCAGTGACTCCCTTTGCAACCAGTGACTTTCCCTAGGAACTATTGACTTCCTCAGCAACTATTGACTTCCTTAGCAACCAGTGAGTTACCTTAGCAACCAGTGTCTTCCTTAGCAATCACTGACTTCGTTCGCAACATCTTTGTCCCTTAGCAACCAATGAGTTCCCCTAGCAACCAGTGACTTCTTTCACAGCCTTAAGCATCCTCTTGCCACCAGAAACAAGCAACAGTTGACTTCTTTGGCAATCACTGACTTCCCCTAGAGAACAAGGATTTCCTAAGCAACCACTGACTGCCCCTGGCAGCTGGTGAGTTTTAGCGGCTAGTGACTTTTTTAGCAGCCAGTTACTTTCCCTAGCAACCAGTGACTTCCTTATCAACTACTGGCTCCCTTTAGCAACAAGTGACTTCCTTAGGTAAGTGCACTGGAACTCAGGTGACCGATATAGAGCCGTCCTTGCCCTTTGTATTGTCTATTCTGTATTGTAAGGCAAAACCGAGGTCAACCACTTTAGTAATTACAGGACAGTGGTCATACTTGCATGCCTTAATCATCCACTCTTTTAAGTTAAGTTTAGTGCAGTATATTTATAAAATCATCTGCGTTCTTAGATATTCCTACATATATGTGAAGTATATCTTATTCCGTTTATATAAACATTTAATTGATAGACGTTAAATAGAACAGACTATAGACTGGATGTATTCCTTTTGAAATATAAGTGTCAGAAAATGTTTTGATTAGCGTTGTCATTTGTACGTATATATAAAAGATGGGGGAAAATAGAGTGTTATAAAAACACTGTATGAAGTGGGTTACGATTATATTATGAGGTTAGTATACATTGTTGAGTACAATACTGAGTACACAGCTGTGAAACTTATATTGGAAGATAAAGACATGTTATTATGTAAATGTCTACACTATCAGACGGACGTAGAACGAATAATGTTAACTGAAACATAATTTTCCTGGAAATTAGTGAGAGGACACGATTGCAGAGGTGTAAATTAAAGTCAACACAGTCATGGACATTTTCTAAGGATTTAAAACAACAACAACAACAACAACAACATCCTTTATTCGCTCATTTCATGTTAACATTAATAAATGAGGATCATACACGTATAACATTTGAGGCTCAGAAAAACATGTCAAACATCCAAATCCAAAATGCTTACATTATGGATAGTTAATTGTACGCGCACAGTGACAGATGACAAAACATCTTGTTTACTTTCTGTGACGTATTGGAGAGCCATTGGGTTGTTATGTATGATATCAATGTTGTTGTTTTTATTTAACAAATACAAAAAATGAACTAAAGAAGGCTATAATGGAAATAAAAATGAAGCATACATTTGGAACATAACACCCAGTAAATCCAGGTTACCAATAGCGAAACTTAACAACCGAAATAGGAAATATACAAAAACACTTGTAGATTTATGCAGTGAAAAAGAAGTAACACCAAATACAGCAAGTCGTGATAATCTGAACGGTCAGATTGTATTGGTTCTCATATACCACAGGTATCAGTATGTTTAAACTAACATATCAAGATAAAAGGTTGATTTATTGTTTACGCCTTCATCACTCGTAAAATGAAAACAAAGCTGGATTTTTTCGTAGTAGGAATGCAGACATCTTCTATGGACCAATGGGAAGCACCCTTACAAAACACTAGTACTGTGATGATTATATTTCATATGTGCTACACGAAAATAAATTAACATTTAAAGCAATTAAAAATTAATACATCTAATATACCACACAGTTTGGTATAAAATTCTTCTTACTTTCCACAAAACATTTAAAGCAATTTAAAACTGATACATCGAATATACCACACAGTTTGGTATAGAAGTATTCTTACTTTCCTCAAAACATTTAAAACAATTAGAAACTGATACATCGAATATACCACACAGTTTGGTATAGAATTCTTCTTACTTTCCTTAAAACATTTAAAAAACAATTAAAAACTGATACATTGAATATACCACACAGTTTGATATAGAATTCTTCTTACTTTCAACAAAATATTTAAAACAATTAGAAACTGATACATCGAATATACCACACAGTTTGGTATAAAATTCTTCTTACTTTCCACAAAACATTTAAAGCAATTAGAAACTGATACATCGAATATACCACACAGTTTGGTATAGAATTCTTCTTACTTTTCTCAAAACATTTAAAACAATTAGAAACTGATACATCGAATTGACCCCACAGTTTGGTATAGAATTCTTCTTACTTTTCTCAAACATTTAAAACAATTAGAAACTGATACATCGAATATACCACACAGTTTGGTATAGAATTCTTCTTACTTTTCTCAAAATATTTAAAACAATTAGAAATTGATACATCGAATTGACCACACAGTTTGGTATAGAATTCTTCTTACTTTCCTCAAAACATTTAAAACAATTAGAAACTGATACATCGAATATACCACACAGTTTGGTATAGAATTCTTCTTACTTTCCTCAAAACATTTAAAACAATTAAAAACTGATACATCGAATATACCACACAGTTTGGTATAGAATTCTTCTTACTTTTCTCAAAACATTTAAAGCAATTAGAAACTGATACATCGAATTGACCACACAGTTTGGTAAAGAATTCTTCTTACTTTTCTCAAAACATTTAAAACAATTAGAAACTGATACATCGAATATGCCACACAGTTTGGTATAGAATTCTTCTTACTTTTCTCAAAACATTTAAAAAACAATTACAAACTGATACATTGAATATACCACACAGTTTGGTATGGAATTATTCTTACTAACCCAAAACCAAGACGACAAGAATCTATTGTTCTCCGTGGATACTTTCAGTACAAATTTAGTGTTATAATTTCATTGCGGCAAGTCACAACACAAAACCGAAGTCATTACTGAAGTTAGAAAAGCTTTCGAAAGGAAATGCATTTTATGACGGCTGTGTATGATCACAGTCCTTCATAGTGTAAACTTACTTCTGATCTCATGTACCGTTAATCAATTGTACACGCGTATAATGTTGATTCTGATTGGACGCGACTTTTATGTTTTCGATCGCAAAATAAGATATACATGGTTCATCCTCCATGCATGGTCGAATGCTTAGAGACGTTGACTTAAAATCACTGTGACCTCTCGCTGAGTGAGGATCATGGGTTCGAGCCCTGTTGCTGACCATGTCTCTTTATTTGAGTAAGTTTGCAGTTAATATTTTATTACCACTAAAAATGCCACTCTGTGTAAAATAAACTTTTTTAAACACAAACTACCAAAACTAGTTAATTCGACTTATTTATGTCTCTAATAAGCAAGTTGAAAGAAAAATGAAGTTTACAATATATGCGAACTTGGATAGAAAATAAGAAAAATGTTTCATTATTTCCAATAGAAATTAAATGATTACATGTATAGAGATTCACAAATCTGAGTTATAACTTTGAGAATATTCAAAATAACATCAATGTCTAAATGTCTTTCTAAAATGTATGGTGATCACTTTGAATCACTTTAAGATTGATTTACTAATTATCAAACCTTGTATATTTGTCATATTTTACTGAATGTTAATAGAGGAGGAAATTTATAAGTTGTAATATAGCTCAATCAGTAGAGCATTCACCTTGTTAGCAAAGGGTCCCGGAATCGAGTCCCGGTCAGGTTGGCATTTTTTTTCGCCCTCTCACAATGGCACCCGAACTGGAGGCTATCGCAACATAACAAGGCCTGTATTAACAGTACTCACTAAAATTCAAGGCCGATTTCATCATAGTGGTTACGAACTTAATAAATAATTGAGGAAGAAATGCCTTAGCCGTCGGGAAAATCAATCACTAGCGCATTTAGCCTGTTAGCGAAGGGTCTCAGGTCCGAGTCCAAGTCAAGCTGCACATTCCTCTAACCCTGTGACTTTTCAGGAAGATTGATATAATTTAATTTAGATATAGGTTTAAGAGCATTTGAAATTCATCAATAGAAAACAAATTATAAAATATGAGGACCATAATTATCTAACGGAGTTCAATAAGCACCCGGATACTCGGGGCGTCATATTGTCTGATAGAATTTTCATTTAAAAATGTCTACAGAGCCAACTCAAAAATTAAAACCATGTTTGAATTTCTAACATTTTTGAAGGTAAATGAATATCATTACGGCAATATACGTTTAATTGCATTCCGTAGATATTTCCACACCTTGCAGTTTAAAATATTATCCATCAATTTTCTAACTTGAATTAATTTTAAACTGTATAACCTATTTTCTGAGGCTAGTCAGAATCAAAGCTCCTGTCACCTGCTAGTAAGTTTTTTGTATCTTTAAGTGTTTTGCATTTGCTGTCTTATAAATCATTTTTGGTGCATGTATATATAATTCTCAGTTTTCAGTTCTTTTAAACAGAATAAACTTCAACTTCACACAGGACTAAGTCGTGTTGATAGTTGTGAATGATTTTCAAGAATTTTCCAAAGACAGGCTGAGTGCACTTGACCTTAATTGGTAGAGAGGGCGACTCTGGGGGTCCAACAAATGTGGCACAATCTGTCCCAACGTTATCGTCACAGTCTTGCCTTGTTGTGGAAATCAGCAGCCGCAAGTCTCGGTTCCTGAAATCTGAGTTATATAAAACATGCATTTAAATTCATGCTATTTGATTGTATAAGCTGCGGTCAATTTCTGATCTGTATTTGTTTTGTAACGCAGAAGTTGACGTAAATAGTGATGCAGAAAAAAAGTAAAAGAAGGTATTTGATTTTTGCAAAAATGTTAATGGCAAATATTTGATTGATATGTACCATCACTGATTTTATGACTAAAGCTCATTGAATATCATTATACATGTATAAATAAAACTTACTATAAGCAGTATTATTTCTCAGATAGATCATGACATATTCCACTGGTGCTGCATACTCGAACTCCATAGCCCAGTAGGAGCCATGATCATCAGTGTGTGCGCAGTACAGCAGATTTCCATGTTTGTTGTTGTCACGGTCACCATCAATAGCAAAGCTTGCCACCATAAGGACGTCAGTATTCTTGAAAGTATAGTTTGACTGTTGCCATGCCTGTACAGCAGGGATAATGCGGTCTGTAGATAAAAATGTCCGTGTTTAAAGCCTAGACAAACGTAAGGATGACCGCAAAACGGTTGTATCTTATATGAAATAAAGAAGGAGTTATGACAGTTTTGCGGTTAAAGTGGTAACTGGACTAGATGGCGCTGGGGCAGGTTTTTTCAATTTTTTTAAACATGTTTCAGATCAGAGACACATTTTTAAATTTGACAAAGTTACAGAACTGTTTCCTTTGAAATTGTTACTAAGGTAAACTGTGCCATTTCAAAACTGTTCATCCACAAATCTTAATTTCATATCACTTCAAAAAGTGACTTTGAGAAAAAAAATCAAACTGTCGAGCAGACGATCTCAGATTTGAATTTCCCTGGGAGGTGTGGCTAATTGCTGATAAAGTCTATGTTTATAAACAAAGCCACGTGGTGATGTAAATACACTTGAGAGCAGTGGCATGCATTACATAACAAAAACAGTTTACTAGCCTTGATGAAAGTTTATTTCCATAAAATGAAAATATCCTTCATTAAGATGAATCATAAGTTATATAAGACCTATATAAGTAAATTAAAAGTCAGCAGATAACATAAATATGTGTTTTTGTGCAGAAATCTATTCAAGTTGCCATATGTTTTTCGAGTAGTCAGTATTGAACTTTTTAATTTTGGTATAAATGTCTAACTTGCACAAGTACACAGCAGGACATAAATTCCCTTGCAGTTAAAATGGTTTGCTCTTCCCCCATTCGTCTTACCTTTACTTCAAAAGCCCCTTCTGTCTATAGTACAGTTCAGTATTTCTATAACAATTTTTTGTTGTATGATACTATTTCCAGGTTCAGGTAGTCTTCTATTTCTTAGTCAAGCCCGTGGGTATGCAGATACAAAAAGGCAAACTATAAACAGTGTTGGTATAAAAAAATTAAAATGTTTATGTGACTAAGACGAAGAATCCTCCTACGAAACCACTGCAAGGATCACACTTGCAGGGTCAGTTAATATTATCCTGGCTCATTATATATTATGATCCATCATTATCCAAGAATGAGGCTTTCAGATTGATTTTACTTTTGATTTTAGTAATTTCTCCATTTCATTTTTTTCCTTGATGGTCTATAATTAACAAATTTTCAAATCCATGTCAAGAACATTAAAACGAACACAAATAGCTCCTTTTACTCTCTTTTTATATTAACAAAACATGTCTTTTTTATGCACATTTTCTGCAATGCTTTAAATATAAACTTTATTCTTCATCAACTACATGCATATACATTGTATTGGGTTTTGAACTGTTGTGATAGTTTCTCTCCTTTTCTGACACATGGAGTATGTGTCCTTCAAAAATACACAAACCAGACCTGCATGCTGATGGCATCTAATTTCCAATTAATTTTGTGACTCTATCTTAATTGGGTGCTGACATATTCATTTTACCACAATGTTTTTATATTGTAGGAAATTACAAAAAATCAGGCATTGTGCCAAATTTGACTCTATGAGTTAGGTGCGAAATGTAATATTTATCTTTAAATTTTCTATAAAAGGAGAAGTCATGTGATAGTCATGTGATAAAAAGAAAGTGAGAAGAAATTATTCAAGAGGTGGATAAATTTTCATCTGATTCCAAAGTGCTCATAGATACAAAATATAAGAAACGTAAAGAAGCCCCTAGTCAGCTCAAGAGCTAAAATCGTCTGCTTGCTATTGTGATTCATTCTCTCTAGTGCTATTTTTACCAACCTCCTGTTTAATTGACAGGTAGTTTAGATGTATCAAGTTACAGCTGCACACAGCAAATACTCGCTGGTATACCAGCGAGAGTTGCTCCCGTCCAAATGATAAAAAGGAAGTCAAATCGCTGTAAGTCACTCAAAATCAGTTCGGGCTTCTAAAACGTGTTCGAAGATTGCCACACCTAGTAAAAATCCAAAATCTAATTTTGAGCAAATAGCCCCTTCAGGTTGACCAGCATCTGATACACCTAAGCTGAGATTTGAAGGTCGAAATCACAAAATTAATGTAGTTGCCTTTGAAACTGAAACTGGTCAAGAGTATAAGGGAAATTCTAACATGACTCAAGATTTTTTCTCTATATACAAAGAGTAGTAAAATTATGTTATATTAAACCATAAACAACGCGGGAACCGATATGCTGTAAACATGACGTCATATTGCGCCGCATGACGTTAAATGAGCGTTCGCGTAGAAAATAACGCTACGATTTATTCACCTTTTGTAATATCTGGTCATGTTGGAATCGAAATAACATCCTTTTCAGCGTTGCTATCGTCTAATAAACAATAATTTGTCGTACTGATGCGCAGTTATTAACCACTCAGGCCTTCGGCCTTCATGGCTAATTACTGCGTATCAGTACTCCAAATCATTGTTTATTAAACAACTAACACCGCTGGAACGGATGTTATTTCATATATAGCAAATTGTAAACTGACTACAGTATTAAGTATTTTGTCTCTTAAAAATATCACATGATCTGAAATGTGCTGTTTAAGATTCAACAAACAGTTAAAAAATGATCTTTAAGTGTGAAAGTAAAAAGTTTTGTATCAAATCGATCATTTAAAATCATTTGTAATGTTTACATGAATTGTATGGCAAATTTTGGACTTCTCTTTATGTCCAGTCTAAACATGTAGACCTGTCACTAAGATATAAATAAACTTTAATAAGTCTACATAGTTAATGAATTTATTAATTTACATTTTAAAACTCATTTTTACCATAGTTCTGCTTTTCTCGTATTGTTTGTTTTACATGAATCAGATGAATTGAACATTTATTTGATTTAAACCTAAGAGCTACTTTCACAATCTGTATATTGCACATATCACAAGATGGTGTAAAGATACATATTAATTCGCTCCTTTGTTTTCCTACTTTCCTTTTTCATGAATGTTAAAAGTCCCAATATCACCTTGAATTTACTGATATAGAAAATAAATTTACTAATAGGATATTGATAGAACCATGTTCTGTTCACCATAAAACAATGTTGAAATATTGCCTTTCTTTCGTATTCAAGACATTTCTTCAGGAAAAGGAGTTGCCATAAAGCCTTTCGTATTCTTTGCAATTTGATAGAAAAAATGTTGCGCGATATTGATAACACGTACATGTATTTATCGATGATTTAAAAATCAAAGGGATGTTATTGGTACAATGAAGAAAGTGTGTGCATGTATTTTACGTGTTTATACAGCTCCTACCGGACTTCTACTCCTTTTAATTTTATTATGAATTTTATATATAGGTTTCATAGTATACAACACAAATGAAGAAAAGTCAATGTCACGGAATGCTTTGAACAAAAAGGAGGTAAAAATATATACATATTTGACAATTTGTTTACTATCAATTTATCAGAAAGTTTAACTTAGCGTAGAATACTTTTTGTTATAATCATGGTGATGTCTTTTCGGGAAAAGGTTATTTTAGACAGCAAACTCTCTGTAGAACATGTATATATAATTTTCTTTTTCGTTTAGCATTAAACAATCTACTATTTAAGACTGTATTACAATGTAAAATAATAAATATGGATTACCGCTGTAATACACCCTCCATTTCGGTTCAGCTGCGGAGACAGGAGTCTGGGTCCTCGGAATATGTGGAGTGAGCTCGCATCTCTTTGTGTCCACATTGTAGTTGATAGACGTACAATTGTCCGTTCCATCGCATAATGCCATACATTGCATGGTGGAAGTTTCCTCTCGATACGCAATAATGTCCGTGTACTTAACGCTTGTAGAATTAGCTAAAGAATATTTGTGTGATCCCGCCTTTACAATTGATACAAACATTAGAGATGTTAAATATATTGCAGTAATGTAGTGCACCATTATGTCTGAACTAACCTAAAACTTTCAGTCTTTTGAAATGAAATAAAATGCACAAGTTCCAGGTTTAAAGCTTACATTAAAATAATTTTCATAAAATCAAACTGCTACGTTGTGAGTCTCGCACCTATTTCAGAACTGCGTGACACAAGTTCTGTTAACTTCTCTTGTATCCAACGGATTCCAAACAATAAATAATAATTAAATATTATCTGAACGACGATTGGCTGCAATTTCAGTTTTCAGATACATGTATCAAATATGTATTTGGATTTTCAAATAAAATCCATGTGCAAATCAACAGTTTGAATATGAATTTAGTCTTCGTTGTTACGTCACGTCTGATTGGCTAATCGTTCACAAGTTTAAAGACACGTGTCTGGATTGTCACTATGTAATTGAATGAACAGCCGCTACAATATTCCTTTATTTATTTATTCCTTTATTTATTCATTGTGTGCAAGCATGACATGATCAATCATGCACTGTCACTTAAACAATTTTTTTTTATTTTCATTTACTTTATACTAATTTATTTATTCTTGATTGCGAAACAAGTTCACACAACTTATATTAAAGGGTACCGAAAGTCAGAAAACTCGACAGCGAAATTCAAACGAGCCTGTCATTTTATTTCATTTCCAAAAATGCGTTTGAATGTGGTCAACTGCGTTTTAATGATTTATTCAATTTTTCATTGAAATTGCGTGATTTCCATCTGGTTTAAGGACGCCGCCATTGATAGCTTTAAAGCCTTATTGCGCCTGCGCCAAGTAACCAGATGTGACGTAACACTGCGCTGTCTAAATTACGGAAGTACATCGAGGTCTTTCACGCACCTGCTAACTGGATGTCGGCCGTTTTGAGGCAAACCATTTCATATAATACATTGTACATTTTTACTTATTACAATGTCTTAGCGATGTTTATGTTAGGTTTTTCTTAAAAAAATATCTTGAAAATGATTGTTCAATGACGTTCGGTGAAATATCATGCATGACAAGACAGAAATGCATTTTACATTCGGCTTTTGTGAAATGATCTATATATTTTAATCATTTTCTTTAAGTTTCTAATATTACGATTAAGAATTTAAATATTTCACACTTATGCCATCTTCATATAGATTTTCCCAAGTGCACAACTTTTCTCGTATAACTAAATCATGCCGAAACACATCATTTTACGAGAATGTTAGGTTGAAACTACTGTAACGAAACGTATTTTATTACAGGACCATATGCTATTATTTAAGACACAGATTTGTTTTTTTAGATCTAGATTCTAGTCTATATAAAAGGCTGGCATTTATATTCAAAATAGTTTCCAAAAATCATGTTGTTACAGTAAAAGTGCAAAAGATAATATAGAAGATACTTACATGTTGCGGAACACTGAAAGCTGATCTTCTTTAAATTCCTTAAAATTAAATTTTCGCTTTCAATAAAATCAAAACACAAACAATATCTCATTTTGACAACGTTGCCATGGAAAATAATTAGCGTGGTTCTAACCATTGAAGGAATTTGATTGGATATAGCCCAAGGGCATATTTCACAACAAAAGATGCGATATGATTTGTTGTTAATTGGCGACCCCCTGTCAACAATCTAACTGGTCACACATTATTGCATATTGCACACTGGTCAATTGCATTTGATAATTACACAACAAAATGCAGAGTGCCCAATTTAAATTATGCAACATTTTTGGATGTGCACGATCGAGGTAATTTACATATGAATTTATCACTGTGATTAAAACTAACCATATATTTAATGAATGATAGGCCGATATAAAGTTTATACATATACATTATTTGTCACTAACCTTCGAGTAACATTTATAATGTATGATCAAGTTTGCATAAAAATATTATTTAGTCATCTAACATAAATATGCCTTAGTAAAAAAAACATTTCAGCAAATGAAAGTTTCCAGTATCCCTACAAATGTTCAGAAAATATACCATTTTTGCTGTTGATGACAAAAATTCTGTACTCTGATGAAACGTTTTTCTATGAAATGGCGTACCCGGATAAAAATGAAGTATACGCACAGTTGTGCTAGGGGGGTTCCCCCGGAAAAAATGAAATCTAACATTGCATCTGGTGCATTCTAGGGGCACTTTTAGCACGTGCAGAAAACACAAACAAGATATAACCACATGTAAATTTATTGCATCACATGTATCAAAATTGACTCGGTACAACTTGAAAAAAAGAGAACAATCAATATCAATATGAAGCGATAATATATAAATGATTTTAACACGATCATCTATATTTTGTCCCCATGTAACAAAGAGGGATCTGGTGTGTATTTAGATTGCATAAATTTCTCTACAGAGTCAGGAACCGTATATTTCTTACTCCATGTACTCGGGTTCAAAATTATACGGTACAAGTCCGTGATCATCAATTATAAAATATGTGTTTTACTTGCAAATGCTGCACAAATACTTTTGACGTAAATTGAAATTAATCTTCGCACTTTGTCTCATTTGTTTATAAGTAACGGGTGAAAATTGCGCTGCAATTATCGGTCCTTTAAAAATCTAATTATGTAGGATCGAAAGGAATTTGTCGTGAAAACTGTGAAAGGCCATCAATGGTAAAGAAGCTCGTAATAGATAATAAAAGTTTTTTCTGTTATGGATCAACTGAAAATTTCAATTATATGCTATCAGCAATCAAAAGAAAAAGGTAGCGGTCGCTGGTCTCCGAAACTGATCAGCGCAGTGTGACGTCACACATAGTGGGTCACGTGACTCTATAAAGCAAATATGGCGGATTACATTGAGCGACCGACCGGCTAAAAATTGACGTTTTAAATCAAGTATATCAAAATTAATATCGCATTAATTTTGATTGCAAATAAGCGATTCTGTATTAAATTGTACGGACTACAACATGGGAATAAATTTTTTTTTGACTTTCGGTTCCCTTTAATCGCTCTCGAGACACATTCCAGATGGAATCAACCTCAAAGAGAGAGAGGCAATGTTGAATCATTTGTGTCTTGCCTAAGGACACTACCGACATGGCGATGGTAGGGATCTAACCCGGGGCCCTTCGATATTGAGGCGAACGTGCTACCACTGCGGCACGGCGGCTCCACAAAGTTTCATTTAAGTGATATCATCAACTTTCCTACAACTGTTTTGCAAGAATGTCAACTCTATGAAAGTTACCCTTTTTGATTTTAGCATCTCCTCCACAATATCATTTTATCATGATGGAATCAAAATGCAAAAGAATAAATTCATATATAGTAAAAAGTTGTCTGTAAATTGTTTCTTGCCTAAGTTTTGATTGTCCTTGTGTCGTCTATTGGTAGCAGTGGGTGGTAAAACGGATACAGGCACTCCTTTCAAACACCACAGACATAAAGGATAATTAAACCTCTCTCCAGCACCACATACATTAAGGATGCTGGCATTCCTCTCCAGCACCGAAGTCATAAAGGATACTTGCACTCCTCTCCTGCACCACAGTCGTAAAGGATACTGGCACTCCTCTATAGCACCACAGACATAAAGGATACTGGCACTCCTCACCAGCACCACAGTCATAAAGGATACTGGCACTCTTCTCCAGCACCACAGTCATGAAGGATACTGGCAATCCTCTCCAGCACAACAGTCATAAAGGATACTGGCACTCCTCTCCAGCACCACAGTCATAAAGGATACTGGCACTCCTCTTCAGAACAACAGACATAAAGGATACTGGCACTCTTCTCCAGCACCACAGTCATGAAGGATACTGGCAATCCTCTCCAGCACAACAGTCATAAAGGATACTGGCACTCCTCACCAGCACCACAGTCATGAAGGATACTGGCACTCCTCTTCAGAACGACAGACATAAAGGATACTGGCATTCCTCTATAGCACCACAGACATAAAGGATACTGGCACTCCTCACCAGCACCACAGTCATGAAGGATACTGGCACTCCTCTATAGCACCACAGACATAAAGGATACTGGCACACCTCACCAGCACCTACTGGCACTCCTCTATAGCACCACAGACATAAAGGATACTGGCACTCCTCACCAGCACCACAGTCATGAAGGATACTGGCACTCCTCTATAGCACCACAGACATAAATGATACTGGCACTCCTCACCAGCACCACAGTCATGAAGGATACTGGCACTCCTCTTCAGAACAACAGACATAAAGGATACTGGCATTCCTCTATAGCACCACAGACATAAAGGATACTGGCACTCCTCACCAGCACCACAGTCATGAAGGATACTGGCACTCCTCTATAGCACCAGAGACATAAAGGATACTGGCACTCCTCACCAGCACCACAGTCATGAAGGATACTGGCACTCCTCTTCAGAACAACAAACATAAAGGATACTGGCACTCCTCTATAGCACCACAGACATAAAGGATACTGGCACTCCTCACCAGCACCACAGTCATGAAGGATACTGGCACTCCTCTTCAAAACAACAGACATAAAGGATACTGGCATTCCTCTATAGCACCACAGACATAAAGGATACTGGCACTCCTCACCAGCACCACAGTCATGAAGGATACTGGCACTCCTCTATAGCACCACAGACATAAAGGATACTGGCACTCCTCACCAGCACCACAGTCATGAAGGATACTGGCACTCCTCTTCAGAACAACAGACATAAAGGATACTGGCATTCCTCTATAGCACCACAGACATAAAGGATACTGGCACTCCTCACCAGCACCACAGACATAAAGGATACTGGCACTCCTCTATAGCACCACAGACATAAAGGATACTGGCACTCCTCACCAGCACCACAGTCATGAAGGATACTGGCACTCCTCTTCAGAACAACAGACATAAAGGATATTGGCATTCCTCTCCAGCATCGCAGTCATAGTGGATACTTGCACTCCCCTCCAGCACCACAGTCATAACGTATACTGCGACTCCTCTTCAGCACCACAGACATTATGGATACTGGCACTCATCTGCAGCACAACAGACATTACGGATACTGCCATTCCTCCCAAGCACCACAGACAAAAAGGATACTGGCATTCCTCTCCAGAATCACAGTGATAAAGACTACTGGAACTCCTCTCCAGCACCACACACATAAAGGATACTGGCACCATAGTGATGAAGGATATTGGCACTCCTCTCAAATACCACAGTCATAAAAGAAACTGTTACTCCTCTCTAGCATCACAGTCATTAAGGATACTGCCACACCTCTCCAGGACCACAGACATAAAGGATACTGGCGCTCTTCTACAGCACTACAGACATAAAGGATACGAGCACTCCTTTTCAGCACCACAGTCAACAAGGATACTGGCACTCCTCTCCAACACCACAAACATAAAGATTACTGGCACTACTCTCCAGCACCACAGAAATAAAGGATACTGGCACTACTCTCCAGCACGACAGGCAAAAGGATACCCGCAATCCTCTCGAACACCACAGACATCAAGGATACTTGCACTCTAATCCAGCAGTACAGACATAAAGTAAACTTGCATCCCTCCAGCGCCACATACATAAAGGATACTGGCACTCCTCCCCAGCACCATAGTCATAAAAGATACTTGCATTCCTCTCCAGTACAACAGAAATAAAGTATACTTGCACTCCTCTTCAGCATCACAGGTATAAAGGATACTGGCACTCCTCTCTAGCACAACAGACATAAAAGATACGTGCACTCCTCTCCAGCACCGCATACATAAAGGATACTTGGACTCCTCTCCAGCACCATAAAAAAGGATACTGGCACTCCCCTTCAGCACTACAGACATAAAGGATACATGCACTCCTCTCCAGCACCAAAGACATAACGAATACTTGCACTCTTATTCAGCACCACAGACATAACGCATACTGGTTCTCCTCACCAGCACCACAGTCATAACTTATACTGGCACTCCTCTCCAGCATCACAGACATAACGGATACTGGCTCTTCTCTCCAGCACCACAAACAAAGAATACTGGCACTCCTCTCCAGCACCACAGATCTAAAGGATGCTTGCACTCCTTTACAATACCACAGACATAAAGGATACTGGCACTCCTCTCCAGCACCACAGACGTAAAACATACTGGTACTATTGTCAAGCACCACAGACATAACGGATACTGGCATTCCTCTCCAGCACTACAGACATAACGGATACTGGCAATCCTCTCCAGCCGCACAGACATAAAGGATACTGTAATCCCTCTACATCACCACAGACATAAAGAATACTGGCACTACTCTCCAGCACCACATTGAGAAAGGCTACTGACCCTCCTATACAACACCATAGTCATAAAGGATACTGGCACTCCTCTCCAACACCACTGACATAAAGGATACTCGAAGTTCTGTCCAGCACCACAGACATAAAGGATACTGGCACTCCTCTACAACGCCACAGTCATAAAGGATACTGGCACTCCTCTCCAGCAGCACAGACAATAAGGATAATTGCATTCCTCTCCAGCGCCACAGACATAAAGGAAGCTGCCATTCCTCTACAACACCACAGACATAAAGGATACTTGCACTCCCCTACAGCACCACAGACATAAAAGGTACTGGCATTCCACTACAACATCACAGACATAAAGGATACTCGAATTTGTCTCCAGCACCACATACATTAAGAAAATTGATAGTCATCTCCAACACCACAGATATAAAGGATACTGGCACTCCTCTCCAACACCACAGACATAAAGGATACTGGCACTCCTCTACCACACCATAGACATAAAGGGCACTGCCACACCTCTACAACACAACAATCATAAAGGATACTGGCACTCCTCTCCAACACCATAGCAATAAAGGGCACTGCCACATCTCTACAACACAACAGTCATAAAGGATACTGGCACTCCTCTCCAACACCATAGCAATAAAGGGCACTGCCACACCTCTACAACACAACAGTCATAAAGGATACTGGCACTCCTCTCCAACACCATAGCAATAAAGGGCACTGCCACACCTCTACAACACAACAGTCATAAAGGATACTGGCACTCCTCTCCAACACCATAGCAATAAAGGGCACTGCCACACCTCTACAACACAACAAACATAAAGGATAATGATACTCCTCTCCGGCACCACATACTCCCTACAATACCACAATCATAAAGGATGATGGCACTCTTCTCCAGCACCACAGACATAAAGGATTCTGGCACCAATACAACACCAGAGTCATTAATGATACTAGCACTCCTCTACAACACCACAGTCATAGAGGAAACTGGCACTCCTCTACAACGCCACAGTCATAAAGGATACTGGCACTCCTCTACAACACCATAGCAATAAAGGGCACTGCCACATCTCTACAACACAACAGTCATAAAGGATACTGGCACTCCTCTCCAACACCACAGACATAAAGGATTCTGGCACCAATACAACACCAGAGTCATTAATGATACTAGCACTCCTCTACAACACCACAGTCATAGAGGAAACTGGCAATCCTCTACAACGCCACAGTCATAAAGGATACTGGCACTCCTCTACAACACCATAGCAATAAAGGGCACTGCCACATCTCTACAACACAACAGTCATAAAGGATACTGGCACTCCTCTCCAACACCATAGCAATAAAGAGCACTGCCACACCTCTACAACACAACAAACATAAAGGATACTGACACTCCTCTCCAACACCATAGCAATAAAGGGCACTGCCACATCTCTACAACACAACAAACATAAAGGATACTGGCACTCCTCTCCAACACCATAGCAATAAAGGGCACTGCCACATCTCTACAACACAACAGTCATAAAGGATACTGGCACTCCTCTCCAACACCATAGCAATAAAGAGCACTGCCACACCTCTACAACACAACAAACATAAAGGATACTGACACTCCTCTCCAACGCCATAGCAATAAAGAGCACTGCCACACCTCTACAACACAACAAACATAAAGGATACTGACACTCCTCTCCAACACCATAGCAATAAAGAGCACTGCCACACCTCTACAACACAACAAACATAAAGGATACTGACACTCCTCTCCAACACCATAGCAATAAAGGGCACTGCCACACCTCTACAACACAACAAACATAAAGGATACTGACACTCCTCTCCAACACCATAGCAATAAAGGGCACTGCCACACCTCTACAACACAACAAACATAAAGGATACTGGCACTCCTCTCCAACACCATAGCAATAAAGGGCACTGCCACATCTCTACAACACAACAAACATAAAGGATACTGGCACTCCTCTCCAACACCATAGCAATAAAGGGCACTGCCACATCTCTACAACACAACAGTCATAAAGGATGCTGGCACTCCTCTCCAACACCATAGCAATAAAGAGCACTGCCACGCCTCTACAACACAACAAACATAAAGGATACTGACACTCCTCTCCAACACCATAGCAATAAAGAGCACTGCCACACCTCTACAACACAACAAACATAAAGGATACTGACACTCCTCTCCAACACCATAGCAATAAAGGGCACTGCCACATCTCTACAACACAACAGTCATAAAGGATACTGGCACTCCTCTCCAACACCATAGCAATAAAGAGCACTGCCACACCTCTACAACACAACAAACATAAAGGATACTGACACTCCTCTCCAACACCATAGCAATAAAGGGCACTGCCACATCTCTACAACACAACAGTCATAAAGGATACTGGCACTCCTCTCCAACACCATAGCAATAAAGAGCACTGCCACACCTCTACAACACAACAAACATAAAGGATACTGACACTCCTCTCCAACACCATAGCAATAAAGGGCACTGCCACATCTCTACAACACAACAAACATAAAGGATACTGACACTCCTCTCCAACACCATAGCAATAAAGGGCACTGCCACATGTCTACAACACAACAAACATAAAGGATACTGGCACTCCTCTCCAACACCATAGCAATAAAGAGCACTGCCACACCTCTACAACACAACAAACATAAAGGATACTGACACTCCTCTCCAACACCATAGCAATAAAGGGCACTGCCACACCTCTACAACACAACAAACATAAAGGATACTGACACTCCTCTCCAACACCATAGCAATAAAGGGCACTGCCACATCTCTACAACACAACAAACATAAAGGATACTGGCACTCCTCTCCAACACCATAGCAATAAAGGGCACTGCCACATCTCTACAACACAACAGTCATAAAGGATACTGGCACTCCTCTCCAACACCATAGCAATAAAGAGCACTGCCACACCTCTACAACACAACAAACATAAAGGATACTGACACTCCTCTCCAACACCATAGCAATAAAGAGCACTGCCACACCTCTACAACACAACAAACATAAAGGATACTGACACTCCTCTCCAACACCATAGCAATAAAGGGCACTGCCACATCTCTACAACACAACAGTCATAAAGGATACTGGCACTCCTCTCCAACACCATAGCAATAAAGAGCACTGCCACACCTCTACAACACAACAAACATAAAGGATACTGACACTCCTCTCCAACACCATAGCAATAAAGGGCACTGCCACATCTCTACAACACAACAGTCATAAAGGATACTGGCACTCCTCTCCAACACCATAGCAATAAAGAGCACTGCCACACCTCTACAACACAACAAACATAAAGGATACTGACACTCCTCTCCAACACCATAGCAATAAAGGGCACTGCCACATCTCTACAACACAACAAACATAAAGGATACTGACACTCCTCTCCAACACCATAGCAATAAAGGGCACTGCCACATGTCTACAACACAACAAACATAAAGGATACTGGCACTCCTCTCCAACACCATAGCAATAAAGAGCACTGCCACACCTCTACAACACAACAAACATAAAGGATACTGACACTCCTCTCCAACACCATAGCAATAAAGGGCACTGCCACATCTCTACAACACAACAAACATAAAGGATACTGACACTCCTCTCCAACACCATAGCAATAAAGGGCACTGCCACATCTCTACAACACAACAAACATAAAGGATACTGACACTCCTCTCCAACACCATAGCAATAAAGAGCACTGCCACACCTCTACAACACAACAAACATAAAGGATACTGGCACTCCTCTCCAACACCATAGCAATAAAGGGCACTGCCACATCTCTACAACACAACAAACATAAAGGATACTGACACTCCTCTACAACACCATAGCAATAAAGGGCACTGCCACATCTCTACAACACAACAAACATAAAGGATACTGGCACTCCTCTCCAACACCATAGCAATAAAGGGCACTGCCACATCTCTACAACACAACAGTCATAAAGGATACTGGCACTCCTCTCCAACACCATAGCAATAAAGGGCACTGCCACATCTCTACAACACAACAAACATAAAGGATACTGACACTCCTCTACAACACCATAGCAATAAAGGGCACTGCCACATCTCTACAACACAACAGTCATAAAGGATACTGGCACTCCTCTCCAACACCATAGCAATAAAGGGCACTGCCACATCTCTACAACACAACAGTCATAAAGGATAATGATACTCCTCTCCGGCACCACATACTCCCTACAATACCACAATCATAAAGGATACTCGCACGCCTCCACAGCACGACAGTCATAGCGGATACTGACACTCCTCTACAACACCACAGTCATAAAGAATACTGGCACACCTCTCCAGCACCACAGACATAAAGGATACTGGCACCTCTCTCCAGCATCACAGACATAAAGGATATTGGCACTCCTCTCCAGCACCACATACATAAAGGATACTGGCACTGCTCTCCAGTATCACAGACATAAAGGATACTGGCACTCCTCCACAACACCACAAACATAAAGGATACTGACACTCCGCTGCACCAAAGACATAAAGGATACTGGCATTCCTCTCGAGCACCACACACATAAACGATACTGACACTCCGCTCCACCAAAGACATAAAGGATACTGACACTCCTCTCCAGTACCACAGACATAAAGGATACTGGCATTCCTCTCCAGCACTACACACATAACGGATACTGGCATTACTCTCCAGCACCACAGACATTTAGGATACTTTATTCCTCTCCAGCACAACAGACATAGTGGATACTGGCACTCCTCTCCAGCATCACAGACATAAAGGATGTTGGCACTCCTCTCCAGCACCACATTCATAAAGGATACTGGTACTGCTCTCCAGCACCACAGTCATAAAGGATACTGGCACTCCTCCACAACACCACAAACATAAAGGATACTGACACTCCGCTCCACCAAAGACATAAAGGATACTGACACTCCGCTCCACCAAAGACATAAAGGATACTGGCACTATTCTCCAACACCACAGACATAAAGGATACTGACACTCCTTTCCACCACAGACATAAAGGATACTGACACTCCTCTACAACACCACATTCATATCGGATATTGACACTCCTCCACAATACCACAGACATTAAGGATACTGACATTCCTCTCCAGCACCACAATCATAAAGGGTACTGGCATTCTTCTCCCGCACCACAGACATAAAGGATACTTGCACTTCTCTCAAGCACCACAGTCATAACGGATACTGGCGCTCCTCACCAGCAACACGGGGGATAGTGCAAGATACAGAACGCGTCCAGTTCCAGAGACATCCCTTGGTTCTATAACATGCCCAGTGTACAGCTACGATACAACGGACCTCGGTTTTAGGTCTCATCCGAAAGACCATTGGTTATGTTAGTGGAGGAGCGGGGATAGGACCTGCAATCGTTGGATTACGAGTCCAGCGCGTTACCCACTGGACCACTGATCTGCTCAAAAAACGGAGGCGGTTATATATTTATTAGAGTTTTATCGGTGATACCGGATAGTCCATATGACCAACGCCCCCAGAAGAGATAAATTATTTTAGGTTTCGAGGGATAGCGCAAGATACAGAACGCGTCCCGTTCCAGAGACACCTCTTTGTTCTTTAAGATGCCCAGTGTAATGCACCGATACATCGCTTTAGGGTCTCATCCGAAAGACAGTTAGTTATATTAGTGTGGAGCGGGAGATCGAACCTGCGAACCCTGGATTACGAGTCCAGTGCGTTAACCACTGGACCACTTACCCGCTCCAAAAAAAAGGAGGCGGTTTAATATGCAGTCTATTTTTATATCGGCACTGACAACCTTTATCAATGAAGTGATCACTTAATGAAGATGGTCAATGAACACGAACGATTTTGCTATGCAACTGGCAATTTTTGAAGTCATTCTCATAATCACGTTATATATCTACTAACAAATTACAAAATATTTGGAGAAATGCGTCCGGATCCTAATTATAAGATGCATGTAGTGATAATGTTTTTATTTGTAAAATTATTTCATAAGGACTGAATAACGAAATAGTTTAAAAGAGTATACGATCACATCAGTTACTGAAGGTATATACCAACCGAATAAACATATGCACCATCATGGTTGATTTGATGTTTTGGAAAATTGCATAGCAGAATACAGTCGTAGATAATATTCACTATGAAACTTAGATTGAGTATACCTCTGTCGGCTCTTCCAAATATCAGGTAGAGATGATAATTGCTCTTTCTAAATCGAAAGAAGTTATATGAAACCGTTTTGAAGAAAAAAAAATCTTTCAACTGTTCCTGTTTGTCTTCTGTAGACGATATGTCTTCAAAAGAACAAATCGATTAGTCACCCTAGAAGAAAACCTCCAACGAAAATTTCACTCACCGCGCTTTCACTCGTAACATTTGATTGGTCCAGAAAGTAGGTCATTTGCCATCCAGTTAATTTAGCTAACGCCGAAAAAATCTACAGAATAGACCATATCCCTTTCACAAGTACTCGGGTGGAATCGGCTATTTAGAGAACGCACAGTTCTTTATAGTTACGAAAGCTATGTGGTTACATTTCAACTGCAAGATTTCGCGAATTCAACTTCATGAATTCACGATTTCAACTTCATGATTCACGATTTCAACTTCTCGATGTCACGATTTTGCGAAATCTCGAAGGCTTTCATATATAATAGATGCAATACTAGTAGGTATATATCCGTTAGAGTCATTATTTTGAGCAAATCAATGATGCTGATGTTAGTGACAAGCGGGCCACTTTGCAGGAAATTGTGATATTTGTGATCAAACTGGATATAGTTATGGAACAGTGTATTGAACATTATCAAAAATGTTTCACACGAAAACACTCATCACTAAGTGGATTCTGTAAACATGAAGTGGTATACTGCGCGCAACGTCAGCAAACGTCATGCTGAGTTCCTTGGCGGCTACATGTTCGCTGATTTTTTATGTATCTTGAATGTTTTTTGTACAAATGGAACGAATTTTCAAGGCTGTTCAGCAATAAAATGAACATCAAATGGTGTGATTTTAATCTTGCTACTGCAACCTACGTCAGTTATTATTAATGCATGAAATGAAGCAACTGGAATATTCATATTACCACCAAACAATACCTATACCGGAATTCCGTGCATAAAACATGCATAAACCAAAACAAAGACTATTTCGCCTGTCAGCTTATCAAATCAAAATTATTCCCGCAAAGCATTATTTGAATAGTTTGTGTATAGCAACGGGTGAAACCCCCAGACTTCTTTTCATACCTAAATATATTGCCTTTTCGGTCATCAAACATTTATGACGCTGTGCATACAAGCACTGGAACGACTGGTGCGGGGATTGTTCATAATTAGTGTTCAATGTACCACAAAATAAAAAAAATATTTCTGAATAGTGTGCTTTCAAAAGCAAATTGACATTTTTTTTATGATTTTATACTGTCATTTACAATTTCATCAGGGGATCGAACGTAGGTTTCCAAGTACGATCAAAATGGCGGAGTTGTTGTTGTTGTTATCAAAGACGGAAATTCATATATGTAGATGCTTAATTGTCATTCGTTCGAATTGTTAACATGTCTGTTCGTTAGCCGCCGTATGTAATTACTGAAATCGACACATCTGTTTCAGTGAGTCCTATGTAGTGAAGAACAAAAATTGAAGGGACAAATTGGTCGGTAGTGGTCAGATTTTGTGCCGTATTTGTCCCATGTTTGGACCAAAGGGCACTCTGAACGAGTTCATCCAAATGTTTAATTCGGCGCAGCCGTATTAAGCTCGCTTTTTACCAGAAGTTGATAACTTTTCAAGTTTTAACATATTTTGAATTGAGACATTTACTCTGTAAGCCACCTGTTAATTGGATAATACCGAATGAAAAAGGTCAATAAGATTCAAAGATTTTATCAATAGTACAAACATAGTGTAGTGGAGGTTGCGGATTCGAGCCCCGCTTGGGTCACGACAGTACCTCCTCATATAACACCAGTACTGGTTTTTCCAGGAGGTGGAATCGAGAGTGATTGAATAAGCTTAAAGTATAAACTATAAACTAAGAAAAACAAGGATTAAGTTTGTTTTCCTGATACACATGTCACACTACGGAGTTAATCTCACTTGGGGAAAATTGAAACAACTATGTAAGAGAAGGGCTCTGAGTTCGAGTCCTGGTCAGAAAAGGTGTGCATTTTTTTCTCACTCTGTGGTATTTGGCGCCTTCTGACTGCATGAAAATTAAAATTGACAGGGGATTTTGCTATAAAATATATCTGTCCTTGTGAGCCCCCATAAACCTTAAATATCTTAAAAAGTAATGCACTAATTTAATCAAAAGTTTGTACAGTAGACTCCCAAAATTCTGGACCCTAAAAATCCCGTCATCTCAAAAATCGGGCTGTTTTTTCTCCGCCCCTTTTTCTCTCCATTTATATTCAATGTTGAAATATCCCCAAAATTCCGGTCCCTCAATCTTCTGAATTTCGGCCGATATTTTTGGCCAAAATATGACATTCTGTATTAATATGACTCTCAATAATCCGGTCGCTGTCTGATGTGCCGTCTGATGTGCCGAAGGCGTGAAAATATTTTTTCGGCGATAATCTAATTTTCAGTCTGTCACAAAGGATTAGTGATAATGAGCGTAATAATTGTAACAATGTACTGTATAACAAATGCGTTGAAAATTTGCTTTCATCTCTTGATTGTCAGACTTTTTAAATCGATCGATATTATGAGGACAATTCGGAACTAAGTAAAAAGAAAAGACGGGAAAATGAAACAGAAAGCACGGGACGACGTTTATAAAGTGAAATATCAGTGTTAATGTGCTAAACAGAAGAACATCAACTTTACTAAAAACAAATATTTATTTGGGTTTTAGTCACGGCATTTTATTATTTAGCACTGAATCATGCCGACATTTTTGCAAATCTTAATGATGTGAATGTTCTTTTATGTTTTACAGACTTTGACCTGAATTTATATGTTTAATATGAATTTTAATAAAGACGATCATGTTTGCAAAGGAACCCCCGAGTTTCATATAAATGTATATCCCGTTTACAAGAAAGACCAGAGTAATGAAAATTACAAAGTATGGTCCCCCAAAAATCTGTTCACCTAAAAAATCCGGTCGATTTTCTCCCGCCGAAGGCCGACCGGAATTTCGAGGTTCTACTGTACATCATTCTAAAACAACTTTGCCAACTCTACAAGAAAAAAGTAGAATTTTCCGTCAGTAAAGAGTATACTTTGTATGTACATATAATGCAAATTTTCAAGCCTTGAATGAAGCTAAATACGCATGGGTTAGTGCTGTGACCAGAACAGCAAAGTTCAGCTAATTGTTTCAGTGTAACTGTATATTCTGTAGCACATCATTGTCCATTTTCAGTTTGATATGAGGCCCAGGCATGGATATTTATGCATGTTCTTTAAATATTACCTTTTGTTTTCTCATTTGAATTTTACCATTGATCATTTTAACTAAAACTAATTCTATAGAACAATAGAGTCTTTGTTAAATATCAGTCCGCTGCTAACTGTGTGTGAGTTTCAAAATCATGCTTATATCGAAGGTGCTTACGGGTTGTCTGTATGTCTTCAAGTGTTAGACAATAAGTACAGCGTAGACCTACATGTACAAATTAACATGTACATACATTGTTTTAGGATATATGAAAACAAGCAAATATAAAAATCAAGCAAAATGGGCAGCATGCTGCGAAAAAAGGAAGCGATCTATAAGATATATTAGATATACTTTCTTTCATATATCTTCAAGCTGCAACCAAAAGATGGGCCTCCAGAATGTTCCTTTGCAGATAAATCAAGAATAGGTCAACGTTTACAGTACATATCCAAGCTGTGTTTTGACAAACACAACAGGCATAAGTCTAACTCTATGCCGTAATGGATTGATTTACTCCCGTGGTTTTCCTAGCTTGAAATTCAAAAAATTATGCATTACACCAAATGGCAAAGAAATTATACACCGAGTTGGTAAAGAGGATTCTGTGCACTGTGCAAAGTTTTAATGAAATTGTTTCATTTTCTAAGAGATATCTAAGGTTTATAGGGGTTCACATGGAGCTCTAATTGCCTATACCATTCGCTTTAATATATGTACTCAAAATTGCACGATTTTCTGTAATTCAATAATATTATATTGTGAAACAAGTTATTCAACTTATATTAATCACTCTCGACACCTCATTCCTGGTGGTATCCATCGCCGTGAGGGTATGAGAGAAGAGAAGCCCGGTTCCCTTTTAATGCTGAGCGCCAAAATGTTATTTTTTGAAATTCAGTATTGTTAATTTCTGTGATTCAGTTATATCATTTACTTGTAATTCAGACTATCATCCAAGGATACATATAGCTTTCATGTTCTCAGGTATAAAGAATAACAGCTATTTTGTGTCTGTAACTGTTTTTGTTTCAATATAATTTATTTATAAATGACTGCATTAGATTTTCTCTTCATACATTTTCTCTCATTGCACTGAGAGAGATGCTTGCAAAATGTTTATACGGATATATTTAACATTATATTGTTAGATGCTGTTTCGCCATGCAAATGAGCATTTGTTAATAAATAATCACACCACTTTGTAAGTTGCATAAATGATTAATACGAAACCTTTCACAAGCTCTTTTCAATATGGCAGAATCAATCGATACCCAACAATTTTATAAAGCATTCGTCCCTACCTAAGGTTTGCTTCTTTAAATCAAAGCACTTAAAGTACTGGTTGGACGATGTGTTAGCATGTGAAAACCAAGATCAGGCAAGCAATACTGTAATTCTCAACTCCAAATGAAATTCTGCAATTTACAAGTGACATCTTTTTAAATAATGCCAAGGAGAGGTCAGCTGCTTTGTACAGATTTTGCTACATGTGTTCTACAACGTCTATTAGCCTATCACTGCGGTATACTGTGACCAGTCTGCATTTATATTCTATTGATCTCTTTTACAAGTACTCGAATAAATCGAATCGAATAATTCTGATACGTTAAATCGTTAACTGAACGTGTGGGAGAATATTTCCGTCATCTCAAATTAATGATTCGGTTTTTTAAAGATTCGACAGACCAATGACAACGAAGTGGTGGCTACAACCTCTAGATTCACAAATTATAATTAAATATTAAGATACTTGAAATAGCAGATATTAGTCAACTTAAAAGTTCTGCTCAATAACGAGGATCCAATTGGGGACCACATAAAATGCTGCGTGCACTAAAAAGACTGGTCAAGGCGGGAGAGTGACGTTTGTACAAAACTATAGATTGTTGACCCCGACCAGCGCTTACCCGAAATTTATATATAAAGCATTCATCAACAAAATTGAAATCTATAACTTCCTGTATAAATTAAGCAACCAATACCTTGGTTTGTAACTAGTATTTAACATGTATTTTACATAAATCATTTCATTATATAGGGATATTACAGAAAGGTATATTCTGGCAGTGTAAATAAGCAGAATTGACTCTGAAAGTTATTGTATACAAAATTTAATATTCCGATTTTCCCAAACGTGCCAAAAATTACAAAAATGATACGTTTGCAAATGTTTAAATGGTGTTTTTCGTCTTAATACAGATTATCAGAGACGTCTTCAAAGAAATTCTTTCCACAACTAAAATTAAATATTATGGTTCAAAATTAAATTTAAATTTTCTGACAACGCATGCGCAAACATGCCATACATATGGCAGAATAAGACCTATCAGATATTTCATATGAAAAATCAACCCGGTTAGCTCAATCGGTAGAGCACGATACTTGTAATCTCGAGGTAGCGGGTTCGATTCCCGGGGCTGACCAACTAAAATTACAAAAAAAACAGTCTTTCGGATGAGACTTAAACCGAGGTCCCATGTATGGGTGCTATACACCTGGCATGTTAAAGAACCAGGGGTGTCTCTGGAATTGGGACGCTTTCTGTATCTTGCACTATCCTCCGAAACCTAAAATAACTAACCTCTTCTGGGGACGTTGGTCATGTGGGAAACCGGTACCAATAATAAAAACCCTTATATACAGATACGATCAGATATTTCATATGAAAAATCGATATCGGATATTGCTATCGGTCACCGAAGCTAACACTGAATTCGTATGCATTCGGAAACGTACGGAGATCCTCGGATTATCGATTACAGACTTCAGCCTAGGACTATTGGTAATTTGTAACTGCAGATTTTCTAAAGCTAGCGCAAAAATTATCTTACGTTTTCATAAATGAAAGGAAACAATAAAATACACACTGTGGAGAGTTCTCTATAAAACTTATGAGCGAAATTCACGTCAAGTCAAAGCAAAAACAGCGTGAATGCAAAATCTACATGTAGTTTCGGTTGGCGTCGAACGAACTAAGTGCTTATTTACATGTGCATACCATGTGTATATACAAATACGAATAAACCCTTTGGTTCTTTATAATTGTCCGGTGTATAGCACTGATACACGCGAGACTACATCTGTGTTTTAACCAGTTCATCTCCTTAGATGGTTGGGAAACACTGAAAAGCATTTTGAAATTTTCAGTGCCCCGACCGGGATTCGAGACGGGGTCCTTCGGATTGGTATTCCAGAGCGTTAACCACTCAGCCACTGCGTTACCCTTACTAAGAAATGAACGCGATTTAATAATCCAAAGTATTTCCCTGCATAGCAATACAACAGCGGATAAGAGTTAAAATCTGTGAGAAATTTGCCGAAGAAAGCCGAGGAATCACCTTCCCGAATATGAATAATTTATCGGTACCCGGATGTGCGAAGCCGAGAATACCAACATAGATACATTGCCACAAACAACAAGAATAACCAGTTATTTACGCATTTTTTCAGACACATTTCACAAAACATGTATATTTCCAACAGAAAACAGACTTTTTCCGGCAATGTTTTGATGGATATTCACGAAACTTGTGTATTATCTCTAGGAGCGTGGCTTAGCAAAAAAACAATTTCTAGGCACATGCTTTCTAGGGGGTTTAGGGCACCCCCCCCAATGAGATTCTATATTCTGGGGCGTATTTTGACGACAAAATAAAGACCATACTTACTGTAGTTTTTGTCACGGTAAAAAAAGATTTCTTTACATGCATGTGCTCATAAAAATCTCAATCAACAATAATTAACAACCGTAATGTATTCCCGAAAATCATATACACATCTGAACAAAATGGTTAAGCATCTTTAGGATAATTCTTGAAATAAAGCTTTAGGCGGACGGAAGGTGAAAGCAACAGTTGAAATCATTGAAAAGAAAAAAAACTACCCGCAGTGGTTCCTTCCCCATACAGCAAAGAGTAACCACTGCCATCACAACTTTGGACAAAACTGACTGGGTATTGCACTCAGGTAAAACAAAACTCCTTAAATTTTCACATTTCGTTAGCGACAAATATGCAAAGGAGTCATACTGGGGTTTTGGCAAGTTCACCAGGGGTGAAATTCCACGGTCAGCCGGGACTTTAAACACTCTAAACAACAGCTGCCATCAAATATCAGATATTTCATATGAAAAATCAACCCGGTTAGCTCAATCGGTAGAGCACGATACTTGTAATCTCGAGGTAGCGGGTTCGATTCCCGGGGCTGACCAACTAAAATTACAAAAAAAAACAGTCTTTCGGATGAGACTTAAACCGAGGTCCCATGTATGGGTGCTATACACCTGGCATGTTAAAGAACCAGGGGTGTCTCTGGAATTGGGACGCTTTCTGTATCTTGCACTATCCTCCGAAACCTAAAATAACTAACCTCTTCTGGGGACGTTGGTCATGTGGGAAACCGGTACCAATAATAAAAACCCTTATATACAGATACGATCAGATATTTCATATGAAAAATCGATATCGGATATTGCTATCGGTCACCGAAGCTAACACTGAATTCGTATGCATTCGGAAACGTACGGAGATCCTCGGATTATCGATTACAGACTTCAGCCTAGGACTATTGGTAATTTGTAACTGCAGATTTTCTAAAGCTAGCGCAAAAATTATCTTACGTTTTCATAAATGAAAGGAAACAATAAAATACACACTGTGGAGAGTTCTCTATAAAACTTATGAGCGAAATTCACGTCAAGTCAAAGCAAAAACAGCGTGAATGCAAAATCTACATGTAGTTTCGGTTGGCGTCGAACGAACTAAGTGCTTATTTACATGTGCATACCATGTGTATATACAAATACGAATAAACCCTTTGGTTCTTTATAATTGTCCGGTGTATAGCACTGATACACGCGAGACTACATCTGTGTTTTAACCAGTTCATCTCCTTAGATGGTTGGGAAACACTGAAAAGCATTTTGAAATTTTCAGTGCCCCGACCGGGATTCGAGACGGGGTCCTTCGGATTGGTATTCCAGAGCGTTAACCACTCAGCCACTGCGTTACCCTTACTAAGAAATGAACGCGATTTAATAATCCAAAGTATTTCCCTGCATAGCAATACAACAGCGGATAAGAGTTAAAATCTGTGAGAAATTTGCCGAAGAAAGCCGAGGAATCACCTTCCCGAATATGAATAATTTATCGGTACCCGGATGTGCGAAGCCGAGAATACCAACATAGATACATTGCCACAAACAACAAGAATAACCAGTTATTTACGCATTTTTTCAGACACATTTCACAAAACATGTATATTTCCAACAGAAAACAGACTTTTTCCGGCAATGTTTTGATGGATATTCACGAAACTTGTGTATTATCTCTAGGAGCGTGGCTTAGCAAAAAAACAATTTCTAGGCACATGCTTTCTAGGGGGTTTAGGGCACCCCCCCCCCAATGAGATTCTATATTCTGGGGCGTATTTTGACGACAAAATAAAGACCATACTTACTGTAGTTTTTGTCACGGTAAAAAAAGATTTCTTTACATGCATGTGCTCATAAAAATCTCAATCAACAATAATTAACAACCGTAATGTATTCCCGAAAATCATATACACATCTGAACAAAATGGTTAAGCATCTTTAGGATAATTCTTGAAATAAAGCTTTAGGCGGACGGAAGGTGAAAGCAACAGTTGAAATCATTGAAAAGAAAAAAAACTACCCGCAGTGGTTCCTTCCCCATACAGCAAAGAGTAACCACTGCCATCACAACTTTGGACAAAACTGACTGGGTATTGCACTCAGGTAAAACAAAACTCCTTAAATTTTCACATTTCGTTAGCGACAAATATGCAAAGGAGTCATACTGGGGTTTTGGCAAGTTCACCAGGGGTGAAATTCCACGGTCAGCCGGGACTTTAAACACTCTAAACAACAGCTGCCATCAAATATAAAGCGATATTGTCTTGTTGACTTATATATTAATCAAACCATGTTTCCATCAAGCATCAAATGTGTTTACGTGGTTATTTGTCTCTGTGATACTGATGTTTTAAAGTTTAACAAACAAAAGTACTACATGTGAGTACAAATGCAAATTAAACTGTAATTACATGTTTTATATATGAAACAGCCACTGTATCGCGATAACTGGAAAACAGATATGAAATATACAAATATTCTATCATGAAATTCCATGATTCTATTAATTCTATGAATTGTACTACATGTATACATGTATCTACAAACCATGATCTATCCCAGTAGTGGTTTTAAAAGCACAGCGTAATAAATTGCCTCACTCACTTTTTTTCTAGTTTAAAATTCTTATTCATACATTGGACAATATGGAAAATGAATTTAATTAGCACATTAAATTTCATAAAATATTTACATGTGTTTAACGACGATGTGTAATTTCACCGTGCAATATCTCATTTAAAATTTATCATTTTCATGTGTATGGCGCTCTAACTGCCTGTATAAAACACTATTAAATTGCTTTTCCATTTACGTAGATTGTTATCTATTTTATTGCCAAGCGACTACCATTCCAAAAAAGCGCCGTCAGTCAGGTGTTAAATGACCTCGCAAACAACATTTTAGGACTGGTGTGGGACCATTTGATTAATTGATTGTAATGGCTTTTCCATTAATGAACACATTTTTTCAAGCTTTTTCTCAAAGTTATTCAGGCAAAATTTCAAATTTCAAATTGTATTATTCAGAGCTAGGCCCAATCAGAAAAAGGACACACAATATTTAACGCCGTTCTCAGCGTGTTTGAGTCACTAAACTGTTAGCGAAGGCCATCGGTCATGTCCGGTGTTTACAAACTGAACATGAATAACATATTACTTATATGCCCCTTTAGTTTGATTTACGAGTCGAAATATTTCGGAAAAACTTTTATTTTCATCATAAAAACGGTAACGAAAATACAAGATTATTTTCACAGCAGATAAATTTACTGCACACAATACCCTTAACTTCCCTACCACTCAGTTTTTATTGCATTTTTGACGTTTTTAATTTTTCATTTTCCAAACAATCTGTAGGCCCGAGCCTGCTATGCCTTATAGCAGCTACGCCCCTGGTCTTCAAGGTTGAAACATATATGTATCAACTTATTTTACAGTCCACTCGGTAATATTGCACATAAAACTTCTATATTTGATGAGTTTCAAGGTATGAGACACCTTAATACATTTCCATAGACTTACATTATAAGGGTTTCTTCCGGTGCGACTACCCAAAATCTCACCGACTGCTGAAATGAACTTTATTTTGTAGAATCATCCTGGTCCCACATAAAAATAACAAAATTTATACATGTGATCCAATACTTTATGCCAGTAATTTGGAGCTCAATGACACCACCCCCATTTTTGTGGCAGTTTTAGTGGTCACCGACCAAATATGTCAGTATTTTCAAATACCAAATATTTTGATTATAATTTATATCCAGATTTTTCTCTTCATATTTCATTTGTGATCTATCATGCAGCGATTATTTCAAAATAATTTTTCTTGTATGCATCCACTTAGTTTCAGCCAATCAGCAATCAAACACATAGTGTAGGTCTGCATGTTCCCTAGACAAAATAACCTGCTTCCGGTTTTCACCGATTTAGGCGTCTCATACCTAAAGCCAGTAAAATTTCTTACTACAAAAAATAAATGCCGGGCGAAAAGTGAAGCCATACCAACGTTCCTGGCTACTATAATCATTTTCATAATGTTATAATAAAGGCATTTACGTTCGCGTGAAGCAGCTAGTTATTACATTTGTTAATTCTTACTGGTTTCATAACCCGTGAACGTGCACCACGTTAACCGCTGGTGAAGCGGGGAAATGTTGTGCTTACTTCCGGATGAGGTGCATAAACAGTGTTTACGCACGTATGTGGGTGCTGTCTTAAATTCCACGAAAACTAGATTTAAAAATCCGCCATAGTTCAACTAAACACTTTGCAAGAAACAAATCCTTAACAGTTCTGGAAAGTACTGGATAAAAAAATAAAATGTAAAAAATAACAGAGGCATCAGTTTAAATAGTTGTTTCAGTAAATTATTCACATTATTTTTACAGAGAAAGCTGTCACGTTTTCTCAAGGACAGCCAATTATTATCAAATATGCAGCCGGTTTTAGACCTGGTTACCGAACAACTATTTTCACAAAAACAAAAAGCCTATCTACGGTGCATTCATAGATTTTTCTAAAGCGTTTGGAGACCCGGTTTATTCTTTAAAATGCTAAATCCTGATATTGAAGGTAACTTTTACCAACTAATAAAACACATGTACTGCAATACTAGATTTGCTATAAGAAGGAGTCATTGTTCCTAAATGCGAAATGCAGAAGGGCGTTAGGCAAGGTGATAGCATAAGCTCAACACTTTTTAATATTTATGTGAATGACATAGATGATATTTTCGGAAGTCCTGATTGCAACCCTGTTCCTATTCACGACATAAGAATTAACCACCTTATGTATGCTGATGATTTACTTATACTATCAGAGAGCAGTTCTGGTCTACAAACACGTTTTGTTTACGGTGGAAACTGGAAATAAATATATCAAAATCTAAAATCATGCTAATGAGTATGGAATATTACACAAGAAAAAGTTCTTTTTTCACATTAGGAACAAAACTATTGAAATGGTAGACGAAGTCAAATTCCTAGTCGTAGTTCTATTCTTTAATTGAAACTTGAATCACGCTGCAGAAAATGTATACAACAAATCACTCAAAGCATATTATTATCTACGTTCAAAACTGTCAAACGTGGTAAGTGTTTATTCGAAATTATTCGACTCATTGATAAGACCAATATTCACATATGTGTCTGAAATATAGATAAGCGATTTTGACATTCGTAAACAAAGCACAGACCAATACCCCTTCGAAAAAATACATAATAGAATTTGTAAATATACACTCGGAGTTCATAATAAATCCTCAAACTTTGCATCTAAATGTGAACTAGGTAGATTATCATCATTGGCGTATATCTCTCAACAAACGCTCAAATTCTATAAGAGAATTAACGAAAACACAACAAATAAACTGCATATGGGCGTTTTCAAATGCGATGAAATGTTAAAAGCTGGCGGTCATAAATCATGGCTCATCTCAATCAAACCCATGGAGAAAAGGTTAAATAGAAGTTGAAAATATTGACAAAAGCTCTATTAAATATGTTTTAAATGAAAAAAGTAAATTTGGTATGTTAAATCATATTCAACACCTACGAAACTCTAAGGAAGATAAACTTAACTTCTTTGCTAAGGTATACGATACATTTCAGTTACAACCATACCTTAAAATAACAGTTACAAAGCATTTAACCGCACTAAGAATATTAAGCCATAAATTGCAAATTGAAAGAGGTAGATACACGAGACTTAAAACACCACGATCTGAAACACTGTGCTTGGTCTGCAACATAGTCGAAGATGAAATGCATTTTCTCCTGAACTGTATTAGATTTTATACTAGAGGAGCGTTACTTGATTCGCTTAACATAGCAAGCCATGAAATAAATTTCAACAGAGAAAAACTTATCGACAGCATTTGCAACCTGGTTGACAAAACTATTGTAGAAATTGTATGCCATTATAATTATATACACAAATATGATATAGTTTAAGTAAAACTTTCATAATTGGAAACGTTTTTATATTGATATGTATGCTACTATTTTGGGCTTTTTGTTCAGTAATGTTATTATCATTCTGTTTTTTCATTATATGCCCTGGAAATACTGTTCTATGTATCAGTTTAATTCCAATAAACGATTATTATTACTATCATTATTATCATATCGTGACCTAGAGAACCGACTCGAGTTCGCTAGCCACTGCCGAAAAAACAAATGGCCAGATCTCTGTGGAAAATGATCTGAGCGAAACCCGAGAGCAGACATAGTTTCAAAAAGATTTTCAAAGTTCGGGTCACTGTGACCTTGACCTTTGACCCACTGACCCCCAAAACAGTAGAAATAATCTCCTCAGTTAGACTAATAATCCTATGAAGTCTGAATACATACCTTGACCTTTGACTCCAAAAATAAATAGGAAGCATCTACATGTTGCAGGCAAGTATGATAAAAGTTGCATGAAATTAAGACATGTATAGCTTATCAAGGAAAATCTAACGGAGATCACTGTGACCTTGACGTTTGACCCACTGACTCAAAAAACAATAGGGATCATCTATATAATGTACGGAACCTTCTAAACAAAATGATGAAAATTGTGACCCGTAGAGTGTTATCAAGGAAACGCCATCGGAAGTCACCGTGACCTTGACCTTTGACCCACTGACATAAGAATCAATAGGAAGCATTTACAGTTTGCAGGGATCCTTATCAGCAAGTTTCATGAAAGTCAAATGAAAATTGTGACCTATGGAGCTTATCAAACGTTTACGGACGGACGGACAACGGCATAACCTCTGTAGTTGTGTTGTTATTCTTCAGTTTTCTCTTTTCTTCTTTTTATCCACATTAGCCAAACAAGAGGGTCATTGGCCATATATCGCTCACTCGAGTCAACAGAGAACATCTGCAACCTACGATTATGCCTTCATGAGGTCTATAGCAACCAGAGTTCAACATTGCTCAGAATTCTTTTAGCATTTATTATTACCTATTGTTGCTATAGCCAACCCCACCTTTTGAGTATGGACAGACCGACGAATGAACAAGTTGAATGAAGTACATCCCCCTTACAACTTTGGTGTGTGCGTGTGGGGGATATAATGATTGAAACACGGTTGAAACTCGTACCATTACTGATATTCCTATCCAAACTACAAACACATGACAGTCCGATATTACTTATCAGTGTAAATGACAATTCAACTTAAAAGTGAATGAGTCCAATCTCAGGGTAAGTGATGGTTGAATGACACTTCAATCTCTGTATAAATGACATTTAAATATCTGCGTAGTGGTAAATAACATTTAAATATCTGCGTAGTGGTAAATAACATTTAAATATATGCGTAGTGGTAAATAACATTTAAATATAACATTTGAATATATGCGCAGTGGTAAATAACATTTAAAATTCTGCGTAGTGGTAAATAACATTTAAATATCTGCGAAGTGGTAAATAACATTTAAACATCTGCGAAAATGTCAGTCAAGCTTCTTAATTAATGATAGCTAAATTAAATGTTACTAGTATTTTCCGTGTAAATGAAGTTTAGATATAAGTGTTAATGACATTTCAATTACACCTAATTACCAGTGTGATGTTTAAATCTCGGTCTAAATGACAGTAAAATTACATCTAATTCTCAGTATAAAATGACAGTGAAATTACAGCTTTTTCTCAGTGTGATGTTTAAATCTCAGTGTTAATGACAGTAAAACTACAGCTGATTCTCACTGAAAGCAATGTTTAAATCTCAGTGTAAAATAATAGTAAAATCACAGATAATTCTCAGTTCAAGTGATCTTAAAATCTCAGTGTAACTGACAGTAAAATTACAGCTGATTCTCATTGAAAGCAATGCTTAAATCTAAGTGTAAAATAACAGTAAAATCACAGATAATTCTCAGTTCAAGTGATCTTAAAATCTCAGTGTAACTGACAGTAAAATTACAGCTTTTTCTCAGTTACCCTTGTAAGTGATGTTTGAATCTCAGTGTCAAATGACAGTAAAATTACATTTAATTTTCAGTGTAAGTTCGCAGTGTAAATGATGTTTAAACCTCAGAGTAAAATGACAGTAAAATAAAAGCTAATTCTCAGTGAAAATGATGTTTAAATCTCAGTGTTATTAACAGTTGAATTACAGCTATATCTCAGTGTAAATGACAGCTGAATTACAGCTATATCTCAGTGTAAATGATGTTAAAATCTCAGTGTAAACAAGAGGGTCAAGATGGCCCTATAGCGCTCACCTGAGACCTACTTATGACAATATGTGACCAATCTTCAACCTTAAACTATTCCCCATAAACACAAAAATTATGTTTGACCTTGACAAAACAAAACTGCTGACCAATTTACATGATGAGTGGGTTGTAAATGTCAGTTGTATGGCATAATCAAGGTTTTTAACATGGTGACCTAGTTTGACCTCAGATAACCCAAATTCAAACTCAATTGGCCGAAATTTGATTCATATCGCGTTTCTGATGGATGATTTTCACACAATTTAGTACAATTTAACCTAAACCTTACCCAAATCTTCTTTGACATAACCAATTCTTCGTGAATTATGCATTTCTTTCAAAAGATCTCGCCATGCCATATACCCAAATCTACATGAAATCTTATCATGACATACTCAAATCATGGCGATTTAATCTTTATGTTACATATCATGCAATTCGTGCATCGACAGGACATAACTGCACAAAAAAGTCTTTATATCGTAAAGTATATTGTCACAAAACAGATAGTACACGTATTAAAATCTACTTAGCTTTTCACAAACATACCCAAATCTGGGTGAAGTAAACATTTATTTCAGCAAATCGGCCGTACAAAATTACACAAAAATGTGCAAAAATAATCTTTTATATTTTATATATAATTTATTATTGTCACAAGACAATAATACATGCAATCCCAATCTTCCTCAAATCTACATAGTAAGTTTTTCCAAACATACCTAAATAGTAAAGAATTTATTTCAGCAAATATCGTCATAACTATATCGGCAGAACAAAATGGCACAGACAAGCGCAAACATAATGTCTTTATTTAGTTAATTTAATTGTATATCGCCGCATGAAAAAGTACATGTAACCCCTAACCGATCCAAATCTACGTCTAAGTTTTCTCAAATATTCCCAAATCATGGTGAATTAAGCATTTATTTCAACAATTAATTCGCCATATCGGCAGGACAAATTTGCATAAAAGTATGCAAAAAGCCTTATATCTACGTAGGCCGAGTGAATGTCCGTTGTTTTCCAAATCTATTAATATTACACAAATCCCAATGACTTGTATAAGCCAACAGGATCAAATGAAACTAGGCTGTATTAAATCTTAACCCGCTGACGGCAAATGATTATGCCTTTGTTGCCAGAGGAGAACATGATCAACCTACACATCTGTCCCGTCTGATCATGATCTGCACTGATCGGCGATCGCTATTCAGTCCGTAAATTTCAATGGGAACCCCTTCAGACTATAAATGGTGCTGTCGAAATTGAAAAATGGACACATTAATTATAGTAATTTAGCGGGGCAATGGTTTAAAAAAATCTCTGTCTCATTTCCTTATCCGTTTCTGCCAAAGTTAAACTCCAAGCTTGAAAAAATGAAGACATGTAGGTAGGAAGTTTACTTTCTTCCGAAAATATTCATGCTGATCAGAGACACTTATTGTTATCTTTGTGTCTGTGCTGATTGTAGAATTAGGGGTAAATAAATTAGCTGTTTTCTCTTTTTTTATATAATTTATTTACCCATAAAACACATTTCTCATTAAATTATATTGAGAGTCCGGTTATCTGTCTTGTTTGATGTGTGTTATATGTTTTTTAAGAAATTTATTAAATGTGTCTTTGATTTGATTTGAAACAAATTTTTATAAAGGTCCGTCCATGAGAGCATTTATATTAAAGCTTCTATTCTTAGATGAGACCTTTTTCTGAAGTGTCACTGGCTCATACGTGTTGAGAATATTAATTACCCAAAATCTTAATAACCAATCAGAGAAAAGTCGCTTACTCAACAAAAAACCTTAATAGCCAATCAGAGAAAAGCCTCTCTGGTTGGATATTGTAAATTTGTAATTAATATACAGCCTCTGGCACTTATCTACATGTCTCTGTATCAATAAACAACCTACAAGATGTTGTGATTGCTGTGTGTGCCGCAAAATATTCTTTAATCGATTGTAAAATTTTACATTTAGGGAATTAAACAACATCTCTTTCTAACGTTTAATTTCCATAAATTTATAACTCAGCAAAAAACCTGTTTGATTTTTTTCAGGTTTTATAGGTAATTTCAAAATGATGATGATAATGATGTTTAATGAAGGTACCAATTAACTAATCAGTTAAAACAACTTAACATGAAGAAACGTAACTGGGACTCAACACTACATCTTAGTTGTACATTTCGTTATTTAAATCACTGTGGAGTGGAAATAAAAGTTATTCATTTAGTTAAAATTGAAATGGTTGCGTAGTTTTTGATAGAGTCCAATGCAGACATAACCCTAGTTTATAAAGATTTCTTACCTCTTTTCAAGTTATGACAAGAGCTCAAAATGTGTAAATTGGTTATAAATGTCTTATACTCACAAGGGGAAAAGGGGTAACAAAAATACGAACATTTCTCGTAAACAATACAAAAAAAACGAGAGAAAGAAATTGAACGAACAGAATGTTCGTAAGAGATTTAGAAAGAATGTATGAAAACGGAAATGACAGTGTATGATTGAACAAGGAATATGGCCCGACAAGCATGAAGTTAACAATCGGCTGCCAAAACAAACTGTTCTTTTTTTCTTTTAAAATATAGTCATGCATTGGCATATGATTAAATTTACAAACAACATATCGTGTACATGACATATTTGCACAAAACTAAAGTAACAAATTAATTAAATCAAATCAAATCAAATACATCTCTACATTAGTAACAAATAGGTTTTCGTTTTTAAGTAAATTCCTTACATACCAAATAAATAATTATATAAAATTACAACGGAACTATCTTAAAAGCATAAGACAGAAGGAATATTACTGTAGAATTTTCTTTAATAAATTTTTACAATCGTTTTTAAAACTTGATTTTTTATATATCACATTTTTTAAGCAAGCCTTTTAATAAGTCAACTAATACATTATACTATATATATACATCAATTACTTGGCCGTCTTTTTGTAAATAACTTTTTTCTCCTCTTTTTGACTGCGCGATTTTTCTACAATAAAAAACTCTTCTACTGCGATATAACAACAAATAAAGAAACCATGCACGAGACAAAGAGGTTCATGCACCAATGTACGCTTGGAACGCGTGTCTGGTCTTCAAGCTAGCACACCTATCTTTTGGCTATATAATTATATAGCCAAAAGATAGGTGTGCTAGCTTGAAGACCAGAGGCTTCCTTAAAAAATGTGATATATAAAACAATACAAAGAATCATAAAAAATCTGTCTATACTCAACCATGAAATACGGCCTGACAGAAAAAAAATCCGTATTGTATGTACGTGCAATACAAATAGCGCGGCATAATTTGTAAGAGTGCATTTAATTGGTCCTAAAATGCACATGACGTTAATAACGTCGCTTTTGACTGGGTCGTTACTATTTGTTTATACGATGACTTCAATAAATTGACGTCGCACTCTACGTATATTTAGCGCTTAATTAATCATTTTAATTTAGTTTATCGCGCAGACAAGTGTCAAAATGTATATAATAAAAGGGTTATTAGTATAGTAATGTGATCCATAAGCCGGATTAGCTCTCGTCGTGGTCGGATCAAACTCGTGCTACGCACTCGTATGATCCGACGCACGACTCGAGCACATCCGGCATGCTGGGTCACGTTACTATAATAATAGCCCTATTGTATTGAACTACTAACACCCGTAATAAAATATAGAAGTTAAACAGTACGAAATACGTGAAACACAGTTCTTCATATAACCGATGTAGAAAGCAATATTTTTTTCAAAATTATGGGAACAATCGTTTTCGGAAATATATATAGAACTTCAATAGTTATAGATGTAGCGCACACCGACTTTAACAGTCCTGCCGGGTCAGGAAAGTAAAACGTGCAATGCACGAGTAAGGCGATTAATGCATCTTGACAATTCACATCCTTGCAACTGAAACAGAATAACGAAAAAAATATAGTTTCATAGATTATTGAAATTATGAATTACATTAAACTTATCAGACACGCGTACACTCACGGACGAAGATACGCACACACGTATGCATGCATATCAAACAAGAAAATATTATAGTTAATTGTGAAAATACAAGTATATGCATTTAACATCATACATTTTAGTTAAAATAGAGAACCACTATGCAAAGAGTTAGCAACAAATATCAAGAATCGTGCAGAACAGCGTTATACTTATTATATGATACAAGCTTTTAATAATTATATTTTAAAACATACTTTACCAATTGTAAGAGGGACTGAATTCCACATGCTAAAATATTGAAAGGAATGAGTAGTGCGTGAGATTTGTACAGTTTTGCCTTGGAGATAATCGTAAACTATAGCTTATGTGTTCTGTTGCCGTATTATGGAGTGATTTTTAGTAATAAATGTTATAAAATATACCTCCTGCATATCAGAAGCAGCGATTTTCTATTTTGAGCCACTGAATGATTTAAAGAAATTGCATATCTTAGTATGTGATTGTATAGATGCGAAAATAATGCTGCAGCAATCGTACGTTGAATTGTAGAACTACAAATCAAACAAATCCTTTGACAAATTACTTACCTGTTTGAGATTTTTATCGATGTTTACAACGAGAAAGTTTTGTTTGCAATTACAAACCCTAGATTCTAGTTTCATATTGTTGACCAACTTATTTATTAGACAGTTTATCAACAAAATTTGGAAATTATATGGCAACAGTTCTGGTCTGGAAACTAATATTATTTAATTATGTACACCATAGTTAACATCACTACTTGGCCTGATGCACAGTAAAGTGCCCAATTATGTTAGCTTCAAAGTCAAATAAAAAAAGTTTCATGTATTATTTCAAGAAGTTGCCACTTTTGTTTATAGCAATATGTCCTGCACAATGATCAGTAATTAAAAAGATAACTTTCTGAACACTTTTTGGTAAATTTCATTTTTCTTGGACGGACATTACATAAACATATATTTAGACACCTAGAGAGAGAACTTTGATGATTATATATGATTTTTTACATGTATTTCAACTGCTGTTAATTGAAGTTTTAGATTATACTAGTTTTACCCTATATTTCACCATTTTATTCCAAACTGGGTGGTTTATCACAAAATTTGGACATTTTGCTCTCAGGTTGAAATTTGACTTAATATTTAAACAAAAAGAAGTAGACATTTCTATGGAAAACTTCCTTTCAAGAACAGTATGATAACACAAATAACAAAACCGTAACAGAAGCTGCTTTGGGTTTTACAAATTTATGAAGCAAAGTCATCCCAAAGTACTCTCAGCAACAAGGGACGTACATTACACAAAGTTACTATTTCAAATATATTAAGTATTTCAGGGCACATATAAACTGGTAAAATAAGGAAATGTGATACTTGTTAGTGTTTTAGTCTGTTTAAAAAGGTCATTACAACATTTTTAGCAAAAAGAAATTATGATGTAACTGAAATTTTCTCTGCAAATAGTTTACAAAAGTAGAACTGCAGCAACGAAGAAACGTAATTCGGATCTTTCAAACTCTACAACAAAGAATGTTATGGAACACTGGTCACTTGATTACAAATTGAGCTTTAATTCTTTTTTTTACCATAGCTTGAAGTACTGGCATGACTAGTATAGAAGTATAAGTCTATCAGATGATTGGGATAAAAACCAAGAATAAAATGCATTTTTTTCAACATGTTATGTAAGCAAGGTAACACTGATGGAACACTTGTGACATATGAATACTAAAATATGTTTTCAGTAAAATGTATGTAAGTTCATTAATAACTTTTTGCATCATAAACACATTTTTGGTATTAATTTTGAGCCTAACTTATGATTCCCCGTGGATGCATAAACATTTTTTTTCGGTTTCCATAAATTTGGTATTGGATGTATAATTTTCACATCTTTAATGGGGCTCAATGTGCATATTGTGCAAATGTACACTTATTCAGTATTATGTAAGAAGTCTGTTTCTTTCAAAATAGATTTTCTTTTATTTTTATTTCTCTTTCCAAATCAATGAGCTGCTTCAAGTGCAGCTGGGTGCATGTTTAATTTTCTAAAATATTTTCATTCTGTGCAACAAGGCACATCTTATACTGCTAAAAGGCAAATCTAAGACACTTCTCAGTTGTCACTAACAGTAATTAATTTGTGGTTTTAGCGTAGTTTTAGCATGGATTGACTGGTGGCTTCAGAGGGGTTTTATGACTCTGTACAGTTTTAATCTTGCCCCATGGGGGTTCTGTGGACATCTGGGTCTTTATGACATACAGTACACAAAAGTAGATCACCAACTGACGAAGGGTGGTTATATGTAATATACATGTATCTGAAAGGACCTGAATATTTTTAGGTAGTCCTTCATAAGTCAAGCATGTTGCAACAGAATTACAGTTCTTATTCCTACAGTAGTTGCATGCAGTAGTTTCGTCACTTTCGTTTCTATTCCACAGTCTCAAATATAGTATTTAAATGGTCATACCCTTATATTACAAATATGATTTTGGCAGAACTTAAAAATATAAAACTGTTGTTGATTTATTAAAAAGAATAAATTAAAAAGCATTTCAATTGATTGAATTTACAGAATTCTATGGACTTTCCCTTAATAATTATACAGAAATGCAAAACCTATTTTTTTTTAGTGCAAATTTATTTGTTTTTATATCATTTTAGTTAATAATAGTAAATCTCATACAAATTCCTCCAAAAAAATTTGTAAGATATACAAATATATGTGGTTTTTAAAGATTATGTTTTGAGGGGACGGACATTACGGGGACGGACATTACAGATAACTTTTACACTTTCTTCAATATTATAAAAAGTAGTGGATATATTTCCATCATTTTTGGAAATGTTAGTATTGACATCATGTGTAACAATACTGAATCAGACATTTGCACTTACACAATCCATACAAATAGTTACAACTAGGGGACGGACATTACAGGTTTTTCTACACAGACTGAATTTCGCAACATATTAGATCACGAAAATTTTATGGTTTGTTGCACACTTCTGTAACTAGGGCAGTGTAAACTAGCATTGTTTTCAGCTTCATCTGTGATATTTAACAACTTCAGGTGCTTATGATTAAAAGTTTGCTGTAATTTCAGCACATTCAGTTTTTTCAGATTTCAGGGGAGTTACATAGGTACCACTTTCATTCAAAGGAAGAAATTTGGTAAAGGATCTCAAACAAATATAATGTACTGTATACTAAATTAAAGCTTACTTTCTTGCGATTAATAAAACATAGATAAAAAGCATTAAAGTTGTAATCTCCTTTGGTAATATAATTTCTAAAAAGGGTGAAATTTTCAAAGCTAACGTGTTACAGGTGAAAATCACCATTTTTTTACTACACCTGACGCTCATGTAAGTTTTCTTTTGAATTTTCTCAAAAACTTTTCACCTCTACATACAGAACTATGGTGCAGCTTTCATAAAAACTTTATTTTGTACTCATTCATACTGAGATTTTACGAAAGCAATGACGTACTCAAATGTGAATATATTAACGACAATTATAAGTGGAAGATTTCGGTACGATTTGGGAAGACTGCTATATTATACAAAAATAAAATAGACAGAAATAAGAAGGAGGAAGGATATATTTGGAAATGCTTTGTCATCAGTTATAATCTGAATTATAATCGCCAATATAACAATCGCACATTTACTTTAATTAATATTATGGCATATTCCCTTGTTTCTTTAAAGTGATATTACCGTTCAAAGTGACCATAATAATTTTAGATAAAACATACATCAGTGATTTATACTCCTAGATTAATAAACATTGCCATAGTTATAACCGGTTATGTGTATCTTAATTTGTATTTGTCAATAACAGAAATAATTTTGTAAAACTTATTTCTTATATGTTTTCAAAGCATCCACTGTGTTTGGAGCATCATTCTTAACTATAAACCAATGTGACCATTTTGAAGGGTAATAATATAACTTCAGAATTTCAAACTCTTTTCAAACATGTTAGTAATAAACTTCTGATATATTTCAGAAATGTTCATTCTGGGTAAAATGAAAAAGCGTAAAAGAAGGAAAGAGCGTCATATTTGTATATTTCATGGTCATGTTTTCTCACGATGTGTAGATGTCATGGTCTTAAGATCTCACGATGGCCGCATGTCTTCTTCGGTGCTACCTGTAAACGTGAAATATCGTCTTCATATTCAATAAAACTTGATTGTTTTCTCACAATTTTATTGGTTTTTGTTTCTGTTGACACATTTATGAACTTATTAGTTTAAATAAACGATTTCATGAAGATTTTGGTATGTTTTGCAAAGATTTGGGAAGATTTGGGTAGATTTGGGGTTTTCGTGCGACTTTCCAATTCATCGCCAACTAGCGGTCAACTAGTTATTTGAAAACAAAATGGCGACCTATAGGAGTTTTTAGTGTGTCGTCACATCCGGGATTTTCCGTTACTAAAAATAGCGTGGCCGTCAACTGTATTGAGTTCGGCCATATGCCACAGTGTAGACATTATTTATCACCAAAATAAACTAAATATTATTAAGTTTCTTTTAAGTTTTGAAGGGGAAGTGAATACATAATTTCCGATATAATATATATTTGTTAGTTGTTGCTATAATCAAAGACCTAACTTTGATCAGACTTTGTGAGATTTCCCGACTTCCACCTTTTATTTCTCTTTATTCCTTCACTGATTATTCTCTTTCTATCTTACCCTTTTCTCTCTGTAGCATTTTTTTTTAAACCCAGCACACTTAACATTATACAAGACCATAATTCTACTTTAAAAGTACTTTGTGTATTTTTTAAAAATGTTTATAGTCCCGACCGCCTTGGGATTTCTCCCTGGTGAACTCGCAAAGACCCCAGTAAGATTCCCATGTATACTGGTACCTTTGTGTATTTTTGATTGTTTGGTTATATAATGCATAAGTATGTCTTAAAAATAAATGATAGAAAAAGATATCCCTGTTTTGATATAATCACCGAAGTATGTTTACTACATTAGTGTATTACTTCCGTGGTATAATCAACGTCCATTACATCTACAGCGATGGACACGTGTGAAAGTGAAAATATTCAATAACATTATAAAACATGCCTAAGTAATTGTATATTATCCTAGCTTAGCAACTGTTTGCTTGAAATGCCCACACACCAGTTTACGTCTGCGGTTACTCATTATTTCAAAATTTTATATATGTTTGATGGCATGTTGTTAGATTAACAAAGTATATGCAGATTAGTGAAAAACCTAAAATTTAAAGAAAACAAAGACTTTAAAATACCGAAATAAAATTTCCCTTGTTTCAGACATTTGTAGTCGCCTCTAAAATAAAAAAGAAACGCAGTTATCTGAAATTAAAAAATATTCTGTCTTATCTGCGTCCGTATATCAAGGGTATCATTTAACTTGGTCATAAAATATTATGATGAATAATATCATGTAGATTCAATCAAAGCGTGATGTGTGCCATATGCCACGTTATGCAATTCAATCAAAGTGGTCGTCTGTAACGTGTGACCATTTAGTCTATAAACAGAATGTTACATGGATTAATTAAATCCAAGTTATATCGTGCTTTATGCCTTAGGGGACAAGATACCTTACTGGATCTCTATGGCAACGTGTCATTTGTGTGTCTCACGTCATCGTCAGGCGTTGTGGAAACATATATAGCACATTGTCATGTATTATATAGCTATAGGGTCTTCATGGTTTCTTAAGTTTAATTTGACACTATTCATAAATAAATGTACGCTTCACAAATTTGTCACATGCACGATGTCTATGAATACTTTTTTTTACTGAAATTAGAGATATATAATAGGGAAAATACCCGAATAAAGCATTGACCTTTCTTTACAAAGTATATAGTTTACAAATTAATATCATGTTTTTATATAAAAAAAAATGTGGCAAAAATTGGGAGTCTGAAAAATTCTAACAAGATGTATTATGTACAATTAGAGGATCATCTTAATGTGGAGATCTTTACTGTAGCAATTTTTTCCATCTATGTACAGCAACAAAATATACTAAGCACTATGTGAAAATAATGAATATCGGCGCTAATTCAAAAAAAAAAAAAAAAAATAGGGACACTTTCGTCAGGAATAGCAAGTAGACTAGGAAAAGCTTACATTGTCAAGTTAAATTCGTTTTGGCCGATTCAGTTAAAATTCACACTTTCATATCGGACTTTATAATGAAAACTATACAAAAGCATCAATGGCATAGACACGGCAACACTGACACTGCATATAAACTAGATTTTGTTTCATTTAATAACGTGAGCTTCAGTCTAAAATATAAACTGTCGTACAGTCAAATGCTTTATTTCGCTTTCATTTTGGCCGATCAATTGACGGCCAGTCAATGCGCATGCGCACGAATGACGTCATATCGGGGATTCCTAAAATGTCCTATGGGGTCATAGGTTAAGTCTTCAACCTTTTCATAGTTTTATCGATATAAGTTGAATATAAGCCTGATTATCACCAGATTTGAAACAATTTGAAGACAGGAGTCTCCATCAAGGTAATTAATAACCTAAGTTTTACATTTATTTTAATGACAACTGAAAATACGACGTAAACACCGATCTCCGACAATATTGTAGAAGTTGGTAGGGTAATGTAAACAAAGTTGTTGCTACCTGTTCAAGGGTGTCAATGAAACGAATAGCATAAAAAGATTAACTGATATTTGCAGTAATATTGTGTTTCACAAAATAAATCATAATTTCAAGAAAAAAAGTCATGACAGCGAATGATTGCAGTCAACTTTGAGTTCAGCAGTGTTCAGTAATAATTGTGATTTTGAAGGTTTTAGTGTTTCATGTTACAAGTGGATGGCAGTTTCTCAATGACATCTGCAGCTCCTGTTGATCTATTCTTGCTTTTTTTATACCTTATCACCCAGCTCTATTTATCGGAGCTGTGATAAAAAATTGTTTTATGGTTTAAAAAGGATAAATTAAAGTGGGCATGATATACAAGTTGTTTCATGGCTACTGCATATAACTACACGAAAACCCTACTGTATTTCTGTTATTTTGCACTGTGTTTTGGGGCAGAGCTTAAACTGTGATCTATCTAAAATAAAAAAAAACATGATTGATTTGAATAAGAGTACACTTTTCGGGTTTTATTGCGTGGATATATCGCTCAAACAGATCTGCAACGCATCATGGAAATGAAAACACATCACTGATTTCGCATAATGCCAACTGCACAGGTGTTGGTGTATCATTGCTTTACTGTGGGAGGAAACCACAAAACCCCATTTAACTTGTGCGATCTGGTGACCATTAGTACTCAACTTCCCCTTATCCTTTATGAAAGATAGGGTATGAGGCAGTGGTCAAGTAGTTAATGAGTAATCAGTAGGTCCCTGGTTTGAATCCCGGCCGCCGCTCCGCAAATTTTAGAAACAAGTTACAGCGTTTCCCACATATTTAGAGATGAACTGGTAGAAACCCAGATGTAGACATGTGTGTATCAGTGCTGTACACCAGGTGCATAATAAAAGAACCATAAGGTCTATTCGTAAAGAGTTAGGGTCTGGTTACTTGATTTCCATGGCAGTTTCGACAGAGAAATCCTAGGTTCGACCAGGACTACAAACCAAAAACAAGTATATGGCCTGATACACAGTAAAGTGTCAATTGATGTCAGCATCATAGTCAAAAAATAAATTTTCATTTCCATTCAAAAAATTAATTTCCATTTAAGTAGGTGAGTATGTCCTGATGAAAGTTCAGTACTTAAAAGATAACATTCTGTCTACTTCTTGAAATTTCCTTTTTACTTTTGCTAGTCGGGTTAGGCGACTAAAGCTTGAACTAGCTTCCTACAATACTAGCACGACTAAGCATGTCAGCTTCAGTCTAACAGATGAACAAAATACAACCGAATAAAATACGGCTATTTTTGTCTATATTTGTAGCTTAAAAAGTTGCAACACTGAGTTGAGGGTAATGCTTGTGACATGTTATCTTCAGCAAAATTGATATAAGTACATCATTTCCAAGACCTTCTTGCATTAGGAACAAGTTATTGAATATTAATACCATTTTGTGAGCCCAACTTTTTTATTCCATGGAAGTATAACCATTTCTTTTTCTGCTAATATTCATTGATTAGATATATGATTTTCTCATCATTGATGGAGCTCAATGTGCATATTGTGTACATGTACACTGATGTTATTTAACAACTGAAGTCTGTTTCCTTCAAAACATGTTTTCTTGGACACTTATCACAATTAATTTGTTGTTTTTTTGATTGACTGGAGTCTTCATGGGGGATTTATGACTCTGTGTATTGTACAGTTTTAATCCTTTTGACACCATGATACTGCCCTAAGGGGTGTTGTGGACACCTGGTACTTTATGACACAGTCAGTAGTAGATCACCAGCTGATTGTGTTGTAAGAATAGTTATATAATATTATGTAATATCTCTTTAACAAGACCAAAAAGTATCAATATTTTACTTAAGGGGGTGGGGTGGGGGGTCCTGACTGACAGATCATTGATTTGGTTTTTGTCACTTTTTTTAAATTTCACAGTTTCATTATTAACGTAATATTACAAATATGTTTTGGAAGAACATAAAACATATTTAACTATAATGGAGATTATTAATAATTTCATTTACATACCATATTGAGCAATTCAATTGATGGTATTTACAGAATTCTATGGGCTTTCTCGTGATAATTGTAGAGAAATAAGAAACCTGTTTTATGACACCTTCATAAGATCTCACTATTTGTGGTCACCAATTATAAGCAAACCTTGTTACACCGCTAAATTGAGATGTCACTCAGATTTTGATTTATATTGATTACTGACACAACCTTTTTTTGAGGATGAGCGGCTGGTCCAAGATATTTACTTTTTTACAGTGATGTACATAAAATCATTACGGTGAGGTTTATTGTGTCTTTTTCCTTTAAAAATACAATTATTTCTCTTTCATACACTTAATCCACCTTCAAACATACCCTCCTAACTTTTCTTTTATTGCTCAAGTCAAACGATGACTTAAAAGACAAAACTTCACAAACACAAAACAACACCCCACCCACCAGCGTAAACACGGACAGATAACATCAAATGTTGCGTTAAATACGTAAATATCGAACCAGCAATAACAAACCTTGTGGAAATATATGCCGCTGCTCCTCTTCTATCCGAATATCTATGAATTTAAGTGAAGGTTATTTGCCGTTACTCAAAATTAGCGAAAACTGAATGCTCTGGGTGACGAGAATGTATGAAACAAGTAAGCTATGTTCTTCTTGTTGACATGCGATACACACAAAAGAAATATCTGAAGTAATTTAAGAATTTACTGTTTATGAGTTAGTATACTCATTTAGTGTTTGTGTACCGTCTGTGCCCATGGGTTGCATGGCTGATTTGTCTGATGATAGGGATCTAACCCGGGGCCCTTCGATCCTGAGGCGAACGCGCTACCACTGCGGCACGGCGGCTCAACAAAGTTTCATTTAATTCATATCATCAACTTTCCTGCAAATATTTTGCATAACGGATACTGGCATTCCTCTCCAGCACCACAGACATACAGGATCCTTGCACTCCTCTCCAGCACCACATTCATAACGGATACTGGCACTCCTCTGCAGCAACACGGAGGATAGTGCAAAATACAGAACGCCTCTAGTTCCAGAGACATCCCCTGGTTCTATAACATGCCCAGTGTACAGCACCGATACATCGGACCTCGGTTTTAGGTCTCATCCGAAAGACAATTAGTTATGTTAGTGGAGGAGCGGGGATAGGACCTGCGACCGCTGGATTAAGAATCCAGCGCGTTACCCACTGTACCACTGATCTGCTCCAAAAACGGAGGCGGTTGTATGTTTAATAGAGTTTTATCGGTGATACCGGATAATCCATATGACCAACGCCCCCAGAAGAGATTAAAGATATTAATTATTTTAGGGTACGAGGGATAGTGCAAGATACAGAACGCGTCCCGTTCCAGAGACACCCCTTTGTTCTTTGAAATGCCCAGTGTACAGCACCAATACATCGCTTTAAGGTCTCATCCGAAAGACCATTAGTCACATTAGTGGAGGAGCGGGAGATCGAACTTGCGATCCCTGGATTACGAGTCCAGTGCGTGATGAAGATGGTCGATGAACACGAACGATTTTACTATGCAACTGGCAATTTTTGAAGTCATTCTCATAATCACGTTATATATCTCCTAACAAATTACAAAATATTTGGAGAAATGCGTCCGGATCCTAATTATAAGATGCATGTAGTGTTTATGTATTTATTTGTAAAGTTATTTCATAAATACTTAATAACAAAAGAATTTAAAAGAGTAGACGATCACATTAGTTACTGAAGGTATATACCAACCGAATAAGGCCAATAAACATATGCACCATCATGGTTGATTTTATGTTTTGGAAAATTGCATAGCAGAATACAGTCGTAAACAATATTCACTATGAAACCTAGATTGAGTATACTTCTGTCGGCTCTTCCAAACTTATCAAAATAATTAATTTCATTCACCGCGCTTTCACTCGTAAACATTTGATTGGTCCAGAAAGTAGGTCATTTGCCATCGAGTTAATTTAGCTAACGCCGAAAAAATCTACAGAATATACCATGTCCCTTTCACAAGTACTCGAGGGGAATCGGCTATTTAGAGAACGCACAGTTCTTAATAGTTACAAAAGCCTTGTGGCAACATTTCAACTGTAAGATTTTGCGAATTCAACTTCATGAATTCATGATTTCAACTTCTCGAGTTCACGATTTTGAAATGTCACCACAAGGCTTTCATATATAATAGATGCAATTTTAGTAGTTATGTATCCGTTGGAGTCATTAATTTTTAGCAAATCAAGGATGTTGATGTTAGTGACAAGCGGGCCACTTTGCCATGTGATCAAACTGGGTATAGTTATGGGGCAGTGTATTGAACATTATCAGAGTTATGGGACAGTGTATTGAACATTATCAGAAATGTTCCACACGAATAAACGCATTACTAAGTGGATTCCGTAAAAGTGGTATACTGCGCGCAACGTCAGCATTCCTTGGCGGTTACATTTTCGCTGCTTTTGTATGTATCTTGAATGTTTTTTGTACAAATGGAACGAAATCTCAAGGCTGTACAGCGATAAATTGAACATGGTGTGTTTTTAATCTTGCTACTGCAGCCTACGTCAATTATTATAAATTTATGAGATGAAATAACTGGATTATTCATATTACCACCAAACAATACCTATACCGGAATTCCGTGCATAAAACATGCATAAACCAAAACAAAGACTATATTTCGCCTGTCAACATATCAAATTTAAATTATTCCCGCAAAGCGTTATTTGAATAGGTTGTGCATGACATCTGGTGAAAACCCCAGACTTCTTTTCATACCTGAATATATTGCCTTGTCGGTCATCAAACATTCATGAGGCTGTGCATACAATCACTGGCACGACTCGTTCGGCGATTGTTCATAAATAGTGTTCAATGTACCACAAAATATTTCATGATTTTATACTGTCAAGGGGGGAAGCGTGGTGGGGTCGGACGTAGGTTTCCAAGTTCAATCAAAATGGCGCAGTTGTTGTTGTTGTTGTTGTTGTGTTGTTGTTGTTGTCAAGGACGGAAATTTATATAAGTAGATGTTTAATTGTCATTCGTTCGAATTATTAACATGTCCGTTCATTAGCCTCCGTATGTAATTACTGAAATCGACACATCTGTTTGAGTGAGTCCTATATGTAGTTAAGAACAGAAAAGTTATTGAAGGGACGTATTAAGCTCGCTGTTGACCAGAAGTTGATAACTTTTCAAGTTTTAACATTTTTTGAATTGAGAAATTTACTCTGTAAGCCACCTTTTAATTGGACAATACCGAATGAAAAAGGTCAATAAAATACTTTTGCACTATCAGTCTTTCTTGTAATTCAATAATATTAATTTTTGTAAGTCAATGTTGTTCTTTTCTGTAATTCAGTTATGATATTTTCTGTAATTCAATGTTATTTTTTGAAATTCAGTTTTGTTTATTTCTGTATTCAATTTTATTAATTACTTGTAATTCAGACTATCCTTCCAGAATACGTCACATATAGCTTTTATGTTGTCAGGTATAAAGAATAACAGCTATTTTGTGTCTGTAACTTTTTTTGTTTCAATATTATTTATTTTATAAATGACTGCATTAGATTTTCTCTTCATACATTGAATGAATCAATGCACTGAGAAAGCTGCTATGGGATCGCAGGTTGCACAATGTTTATACGGAGATATTAAACATTATATTGTTCTGCTATTCACGACATGCAAATAAGCATTCATTAATCCATAATCACACCACTTTGTAAGTTGCATAAATGATTTATAAGAGAACTTGTACAACGTCTATCAGCCTATCATCGCGGTGTACTGTGACCGTTCTGTGTTTTAATATCATCGCGGTGTACTGTAACCGTTCTGTGTTTTAATATCATCGCGGTGTACTGTAACCGTTTAGGTATGAGACGCCTTTTACATACATTTCCATAGACTTACATTATAAGGGTTTCTTCCGGTGCGACTACCCAAAATCTCACCGACTGCTGAAATGAGCTTTATTTTGTAGAATCATCCTAGTCCCACATAAAAATAACAAAATTTATACATGTCATCCAATACTTTATGCCAGTAATTTGGAGCTCAATGACACCACCCCCATTTTTGTGGCAGTTTTAGTGGTCACCGACCAAATATGTCAGTATTTTCAAATACCAAATATTTTGATTATAATTTATATCCAAATTTTCCTTTTCATATTTCATTTGTGATCTATCATGCAGCGATTATTTCAAAATAATTTTTCTTGTATGCATCCACTTAGTTTCAGCCAATCAGCAATCAAACACATAGTGTAGGTCTGCATGTTCCCTAGACAAAATCACCTGCTTCCGGTTTTCACCGATTTAGGCGTCTCATACCTAAATTCTGTGTTTAAATATCATCGCGGTATACTGTGACCGTTTTTTAAAACAGGGTCAATTAAATTTCTTGTTATTTTGAATTTCAGCAGTGACCCTTAATACAGATTATCAGAGACATCATCAAATAAATTCATTTCACAACTTTAAATAAATATTCATGGTTCAAAGTTAAATTTCAATGTTCTGACAACGCATGCGCAAACATGCCATTCATATGGCAGAATTAGACTCATCAGATATTTCAAATGAAAAACCGATATCAGCTCTTGCTCTGAATTCGTATGCATTCGGAAACGAACGGAGAACCTCGGATTTTCGATGACAGACTTCAGCCTGGTACTATTAGGTAATTTGTAACTGCAGATGTTTTAAAGCTAACGCAAAAGTTATTTCATATTATCAAATTAGAAAACTTTAGTTAAACATGTATTAGACTACGTTACCGTTAGTATTGCTAAAACGTTAATGTCATAAATTCTGGTTTCAGCCAAATTAAGCACTGTGGAGAGTTCTTTATTACAGCTAGGCCAGAATTTTTTTTTATTTCTTGTTACTCGAAGTTTGAAATTAAAAAGCTCCATACAGAGGAGGGAATAAAGATTTTTTTATGCATGACAAACTTTGTTTCATCGTGCACCTGCTTTCTCTTTTAAAATCCGACATAAGAACACCCCCTCCCCGAGCAAAGTGTTGACTTTTATTTCCTTATTCTTATATAGAGAAGAAACAGAAATTTAACATAATATTTCAGATAAAAAATACTGGTGTCAGTAACAAAGCAACAGACATTGGTGTTAAAACACACATGATAAAACGAATACATGTACTGCTATTTTCAATTGAAAACATTGTATATATTATCTTTTTGGAGTCTTCTGTTCACCATTTAAAAAAAAAAAACCGGGGTCGCGAAAATAGGTGACAAACGAAAAATCAGCGATTTTCAGCTGACTTTTTCACATGTAAGGTATCAAGTGATTGCAAAAAATGATTCTGAAACTTTTTGATTGATGAGAAGTTGCATTTTTATAAAATATTTGAATTTTTTTTGAAAATACGAAAAAATAGGGCAACAGGTTCGAGTAACGACAAATAAAAAAACACTGGGCCCAGGCCTATTCAAGTTTCATGAAGACCCAATAAAAAAAATGCAAGCTCTATTGCATACACAAGGTTTTTCTATGATTTGACCATGCTACCTAGTTTTTACCCCAGTTGACCCATATTCGAACTCCACTTAGATTTCACCAGGCAGTTATTCTGACCAAGTATCATGAATATCTAATGAAAAAATGCTACTTATATTGCATATACAAGGTTTTTCTGTGATTAAAACCTGTGACCCACTTTTTGACCGCAGATAATCTAGCTATATTTAAACTCAACCTAGATAGCACCATGTAGTTATTCTGACCAAGTTTCATGAAGATGTAGTGAACAAGAGGGCCAAGATGGCCCTTTATCTCTCACCTAATTTTTATCCGTTTGTTGAACAAAGTTATATTCATGAAAATGTCAAGGAAAACCCAACTCTTATAATGTATGAACAGGCTGAACAGAGGTGTATCCCATGCACAATTATGTAACAATTTACTTCCTGTAATATGAAGTAATAAACCTTGCATTTAGTTCAATTATGCCAGGGTTGGGTAATGCAAAAACTAATGCTAATGCATTGCTAATGCATTAGCTTTTCTTTAACTAATGCAACTAATGACTAATGCAGACATTTTTGCATTAGATCTAATGCTAATTCAATGCATTGGATTTCTAAAATTTGCTAATGCATTAGCATTAGTTCTGCATTAGCTGTTGTCACAGGTTGATATATAAACACAAATTGTACAGTGAGAAGATGAAAGGAAATAATTATGGAACAGTTTTGATGCAAAAATTACATTGAGCCTTCTGACATCCCATCTTGCATTGTTACGTGTGTATTTGTCCATCTGATATTACATGTTTCTTTTTGATATGTTCTATGCTTAAAACTGGAGAAATGATTACACCTTTCTGAGAGATTGTATTCTACATTATTTCATATATCAGTGTTCTGTATTAGCTATTAAACTGAACTTCTGTTTAAAGATGATTGAGTAAACAGTCGAAATTAAGTTGAACAACCTGACTACATGGTTTGGATGTCATTCATACCCTCATTCTATAAATGGTACTGGATCGAAATGCAATAACTGTGTACTTCACACTTGAAATGTATGATTTTTACGTCTTTTAACATATTAGCTAACTGCTAATATAGACCAATATAGCTACGTACGTTATACTGAAATAGGCATAATATATCTAAGCTAAACAACGCATGCCAGTTGGACGAACAATGCATGTCATAACGCACTGTTGAAACGTGCACTCGCATTATTACACCAGATGGTGCGGTTGCATAATCATCGACCATTTTCGGCACCTACGTAATAATCCGTTTTTTAAGAAGAATTATGTCTTGGGGAGATATATTGTTTTGCCATGTCTGTCTGTCTGTCCATCCGTCCGTCCGTCCGTCCGTCTGTCTGTCCGGCAAAATAGTGTCCGCTCCATATCTCCTAAACTCCTCAAAGGATTTTCATGAAACTTGGGTCAGATGTTGACCTCAACTAATCGATGTGCGAACCCATGGACCCTGCTCAAGGTTACCGCTCAAGGTCAAAGGTTTGCGCCTTGTATTTCGTGTCCGCTCTGTATCCAAACCCCGGGGGGTTTTTTTTAATTTTTTGATATTTTTTTTTATCAATTACGCATTGCAAACTATAACTAACTGCGCCGGCTCAAGGTCAAGGTCACAGAGATCAAAGGTCATATGACTTTATTTCGTGTCTTTAAACAAACAACATTATCCTATTGACATTTGAAGAAAAAACCAAAACAAATCTTTACCATACTGACACGTTGGCAAAGCGCCGTAACACCACTTGGTTCAAGGTCAAGGTCACCTGTTACTAAAAATAGAAAAATTGTTTCTGCTCAATGACTCCGGGGGGAAAAAAAAAAATTAAAATGAATTTTTTTTTTTTTTTTTTATATGGGGGGGGTTTTTTTTTTAATTACATTAGGAGTCACCAATACGTTAAGGTCCGTGGGCTCTGGGGGGGGGGGGGGGGGGGGGGGGGTTATAAAACATATTTTTAAAAAAGTTGTTTAAATGTGTTTAAGAAAGGTCAAGGTCACTCTTACTCAAAATAGATTAATAAAATATTGTTTGTTTTGTTTTTAAAGTGTTTTAAGCAAAAATAAGAAATTTAAGGTCATGGCTAATGTTACTAAAAATAGATGTTTGTGTTATCTAAGCATGTTTCAGCATGATTATTGACAAACTCGCCGGGGGGGGGCATTTTTTTTGTGGCAAAAACAATCATCTTGGGAAAAGGCAACCAGACGGGTCGTAGAAATCGGACTTGGTTTTGGGGGTTGAGTGGTGGGGACCTCCTCGCCTCTAAACAATGTAAATGACGTTTTTTTTTTTTTTGGTGGTTTCAAACGACGTTTCTTGTAAATGCCTGACAAAAGGCGAGTTCAATACAAAGGGGGGGTCAAAACCTACACTTATTTAATGTCATTAAACTAATATCAGTCGCAGTTCCGAACTAGATGGTTGTTTTTGTCACGAAAACATATGTTTCCCCCATGGCAACATTTTTTCTATTTTTAGTAACAGTGACCTTGATCTTGAATCAAGGTGGTTGTTACATGCACTCTGCACATCGTGTCAGTATGGTGAAGATTTGTGTAGAGTTATTCTTAAATCCTTCAAAATGTTCAGGAGATATGGAGTGGACACTGAATATAGTCATATGACCTTTGATCTCGAACTGTGACCTTGACCTTGAGCCGGAGCATTTTGTAAACGGGCTCTGCACATCGCGTAATTGAGGTGAACATCTGACCCAAGTTTCATGAAAATCCTTCGAGGGGTTTAGGAGATATGGAGCGGACACTATTTTGCAGACATGGCAAAAACAATATATCTCCCCAAGACATAATTCTCCTTAAAAAACGGATTATTACGTAGGTGACGAAAATGGTCGATAGTTTAATAGTTTAAGAGCAAATACAGAACACTGATGTAGGAAATAATGTACAATACAACAATTCATCTCTCAGAAAGAAATTTCTCCAGTTTTAAGCATAGAACATATCAAAAAGAAACATGTAATATCAGATGGACAAATACACACGTAACAATGCAAGATGGGATGTCAGAAGGCTCAATGTAATTTTTGCATCAAAACTGTTCCATAAGGAAAGCTGTGCATCTGAAGTGTGTCTTTGATCATATTGATATTTAACCTGAGCTATCATGTTCTCTCTAATTATATTAATTCCCATTTCCAAATACGTTGTCTTCTTAAAAGATAGACTTTTTCAAAGTAATTTCCCTTTAAATATAAATGAATTTATTAAAATACATAATTATATGACTTGCAGCTATTTAGAGAATTACATGTATATGGTATTTACGGTGTTAAAGCAATTTTGCCTGAAGGAAGTTGAAGTTGTTACTGTCCGATTAGGATAATTTTACAATGACGCAACAGAAGAGTCTACTTTTATTGGGTAAACACGTTATCTTATTACAAGGGAGAGCACTAGGCGTAATTAATGTCAATATATATTATCATTGTACACTATATGCAGTCGCGCTCACTATAGTGCAGTAGGTAACGACTACGGTTCCTGATTATTTTGGTTGTGTCGAACACGAGTTCATATTGGGACTTGTACATTCAAATTTTTATATAATACTTTCTTTTTTCAGTAAGATAGTTTTAATTTATTTCTTCTTTTTTTGTTTCATTGATATGTTTACTTCTATAATCATTTAAATTCATGTTTTTCTGACTGTACTTAGAACACATTAAACCAAATTTTGCCTTTTTTGATCATTCATCAAACAGCAACAGTTCAATGTAATATACCTTCATTACTTGCTGAATAATTGTCTTGGTCAAATCATCGTAGTTTTGGTATTACTAGTTCAATGTAAATATTCCATTACACGAGATGTCAGTAAGCACGAAATGCTCATGCTTGAAATGGTTATAGAATCTTTCAAAGCTTTAGTCATTTACTTTCGTTTATTGTTTATTGTTTGTCTAAAAAGATTGAAAAAAGGCATACATCTACACAATTAAATTTTACCTGAAGTAATATTGAAATAATTCAATGGAAAAAAAATTAAGCTTTGACGAGGATCGAACCAATCCTTAAAATCTTTATTGTAGACACCCAACGCCCTACCCACTGCACTAACACACCGTTCTGTCGTATGTTCATGTATTTTAAAGCCTATAACCCTTTTCTATAAACATACTCTACCTGTTTACGCAATGCTTGTAAACTTTTGTGTACACATATATCTGTTACGTCACTGTCACGTTATAAGATATATTTTGTCAGGATTTGCTCAATATGAACTCAAACAGTAGATGACCACTATAGTAAACTGCCAATAGATCACAGAAATGATTAGTAATTAAGATCAGTGGACCAGTTATAGATTTATAGTCTGTTCATCTGTCGACCTGTGAAATTAAGTAGGCAGTTAAAGTTGCACATGATGTGCAAACATGAATGTGCTGAATCACTTTGATGTGCCAAAAGAAGCTCTTTCAAACAAAGAGTATGAAATTCCAAGCAAAATGTTTGCATTGCACAAAAGCTCTATACGGGAAAGAGTCACTGCATTTGAGCTACCTCAGCTCCTGTTGAGCATCTGTTTTCAATTGCTGGCAAAATATTTAGGCCTGATAGTCGCCAACTGTATGACACCAATGTTGAAAAACTCATGTTTATTAAATGTAACAATAGTAAATTTAAGATAGAAAAGTGAACTGACAAAAGTGATTAAACAAGAGACATGTGCTTGATAGTGTTGTATTATATTTTTCTATTTGGAAGTTTTCTGGCTTCCTGTATCTTGTTTATTCTGTAAATATGTTAAACTGAGAAGTAATAAAACTCAGTTCTGACTTTAAGTTTCAAATTGCTTGAGTCAATGCTAACGCTAATGCATTACTTTTCCAAATAATGCTAATGCATTACTTTTGAAATAATAGTAATGCTGATGCTAATTTAATGCTGAAATTTGAGCAAGTAATGCTAATTCAATGCATTAGATTTGGAAGTAATTGATCCCAACCCTGATGTATGCAAGGAAAATTCACTAAGATTACTAAAGATGATGTAAAGATGAATAGATTCAAAGATAATTCCCTACTTGTAAATGTAACCTCACCTTTTCTTATTTATGTTCTGTACATGACAGGAAATTCTGTTGATCTCTTTTCTTCTCTTACATCGTTACAGTCGAGTTTAATACCTATTATATAAAATAAATGGGGTTACAAAGGGCCTGAAAAAACACATCCCACATGCTAAATATCTAAGCTATAGGCCTTGTGGTTTCAGAGAAGATTTTTAAAGTTTTTCCTACATAGGCCTATGTAAAAGTAAGTGACCCCCAGGTGGAGTCAATTTTGACCCGGGGGTCATAATTTGAACAATCTTGGTAGAGGTCCACTAGGTTATGCCACATGCCAAATATCTAAGCTCTAGGCCTTCCTGTTCTTGAGAAGTTTTTTTAAAGTTTTTCCTTTCTGTTGCCATGGCAACTAGAGTTCTTCATGGAATGGAATTGTTTGAACAACTATGGAAGGGTTTCATGCAAGAAACATCCCTGCCAAGTTATATCTTCATTGGCCTAGTGGCTTCAAAGGAGATGTTGTTTGAAAGAAAATGTTTACGGATGTACGTCCGATGGAATGCTATCCTAATAGCTCACTCTGGCACACTGTGCCAGGTGAGCTAACAAATGACCTCCTGTACAGGGTCAACACAGGGTTTTGACACAAGGTCGTAATTTGAACAATCTTGGTAGAGGTCCACCAGGTGATGCCACATGCCAAATATCTAAACCCTTTTTGTTGCCATAGCAACTAGAGTTCTGCATGGAATGGAATGGTTTGGTCAACCATGAAAGGGCTTCATGCAAGGAACATCCCTGCCAAGATTCATCATCATTGGCCAAGTGGTTTCAGAGGAGATGTCGTTTGAAGGAACATATGAATGTACGATGTATGCTGGACGGTGAGTGATCCTAATAGCTAGGTGAGTTTAACCTCTATTGCCTCTATTGCATACACAAGGCTATGTGTGGACAGACAGACGATAGGCACTTTGTGCTCAGGTGAGCTAAGCACAGGACTGGTGAGCTAATAAAAAGAAGAAACAGTATAAAAAGATGATGAATACTTTATTGAAGAACAAAACACAGCTTCTGTACAAAGCAGTCATGTGACTAGTAGAGGAATTCAGTAAAATGAACAAAACAACAAAATTTATGTCTTAAATTATCCAGCACTGTTTACAGAGGCAGTCAATATTTAAGAATTAATTCAACATAAAATACATTTCCATTTGTTACATTACATACATGTACATGTATTACAATGCAGCACATGAAATCTGAAATAATCTGGATGTTTTAAAATTCTACATATAATTTTCAATATTTACTTTTAAACGAAAAATATATGAGAATTTTTTTCCCCTTATATAAATAACTCCCAAACCTGTAGCAACCGAACAATAAAGTATAATAAGCATGTATGTTTCTGGAAGGTAAGCTATAAATAGAAATTTTAAAATATAAACCCTATTTACAGTAATGTTCAGCTATTCACACCAAACATTTGAGAACTGGTCAATTTTGTAGTAAAAAAGGCCAACTTTAAGAACGGTCAATTCAGTAATAAAATCAGTTCAATAATAAGCTCAGTTCAATAATAAGCCCAGTTCAATAATAAGCCCACTGTTTACTGGTCAAAAGGGTGGTCTTAAATACAGGAACTTTACTATACATGTACATGCATTGCAATATTCTTGAATAGTTCCAACTTCATGACTTGAACATTTTTTTCAGATTACCTTTGTGGTATTCGAAAGCTTAATCGACCAATTTCCAGTATGGATTAGTGTTGTGCTGAACTTCAATAAAATTGTATAAAATAAATTTGGAAAACAAAATATTTTCCTTCCTAACAAACCTCAAACTTTTTCAACATTTAACCACACAACCAAAATATGAGATTCTATTTGACCAAAGAGCTTAATTACTCACTTAACTGAATAGTTTTACTTAGTATTTGATCCACTAGCATCATGCAATTACTTGCAGACAACAAATTATTGTTTATGTCCGAGAAGCATAACCTACCCTTAATCCTCTATTTTCTGCAATGGACTTGTCTGTCTTTGTGTTTGGACTATACCACTAATTGTTAAAAGATGTCAACTTGAAATGTAGTGACTGGATATTGTATTATGAACAGTGCAGATCATGATCAGACTGGACGGACGTGCAGGCTGATCATGATCTGCACTGGTCACAAAAGCGGAATCATCTGTTGACAACATGGTTAAGTTTAATACACAAATTCTACAATCAGAAAGTGGAATTATTCGCTGACACTGAATTCACTATGTTTAAAACTTCTCACCTATATTTTCATATTGTACTTTTTCGAGACCTATTATTATTATCTGTTGATTTTATGTTTTGGAAATGTGCCAAAGTTGGACAATAAGAATTCACCATGAATAAGGTCATTTGATCACTTGTTTTTTTTTTTATGCAATACTTAAAATAACGACTCCAACTTTATTTTTCAAAAACATTAAACATTAAACATGTTTAGAACAAATTTCAACACATTGTATCCTTAATAACATATAATATGGACTGAACAACAAACATATAATTATCTACATGTATATATTTTTCACAACACTTTTCCGTTTAATCACTACACAGTTAGGAACGTAAGAACATATCTAAATGCACTCATGTTTGATCAAATTAATGCGTATAAATGTGCACATACTCATGTTTATTTCTTTTCAAACATCAAGTTTAAAAAGTTATCAGTTCTTACAAATTCAAAGTAAATATCATTTTGAGAATGCATTTTACAATGAATAACATAATGATATTATAAGGATCAAGCAAATTGTAAGAGATACTGTATAAACTGTATGTCAGACTGTCTGTACAGACAGTGTATTGAAAGATACAAATCAAAAGTCTGTTTTTGCCTTTACTGCAGAAGTAATAACGTTTAAACGGCCCTCGTCCAGCTATTTCTAACTCTTACTTTACTAACAGCACGTGATCGTGCCTAATGGCAGCAAGTGATCGTGCCTAATGGCTGTAAGAGTGATCGTGCCTAATGGCAGCAAGTGATCCTGCCTAATGGCTGTAAGTGATCCTGCCTAATGGCAGTAAGTGATCTTGCCTAAGTCCCGTAGTTAATTTGGGCAGTATCTATCAAGACTCACTTGACTGAATAGCAAACAGTGCCGATCATGATCAGTCTGCAAATGTGTCGCTGCAGAGGCAGAATCACTAGTCTCTAGCAGGGTAAGAGTTACAAATGACAAAATGCAAGTAAAATGGTAAGTAATTCAAGCAAAGGATAAGTAAATCAAGCAAAGGTTAGTAAATCAAGCACTCAGGAAACTGGATATGAAGCCATCTGAAGAAAGATCGAAATATCTGATCAACAGCTGTATAAATCCTGGTCCTAAGAAGGCTTGATTTTAATCTGCAAATAATAAACTTTAATTTAAATCTGCAAGTAAATACCTGAATATAAATCTGCAAGTAAAATACTCTTAATGTAAATATACAACTTATTGCCTCAACAAAATCTGCAAGTAAAATATTTCAACAAAAGTTATTTACTTTTCAACAGCAATATGCAAGTAAAACACTTTAATATAATCTGCAAGTAGAATGCCTCAAAATAATCATACATCAACGAAGTCTGCAAGTAAAATGCTAAAACATAGATAAGATCTGACAATAAAATATTTCAGCAAAAATCTGAAATGCCATGTTTTAGGACACAACGACTTTCTACTGAAATATTAAAAACTTGCCAGTAAATATTGAATGGTTAGGTAATAATTTGAATTTAATACATAACATTACATAATAAAGCAATAAATATATTTTGTTATAATAACTGGAAAATAAATAATATCACAATTATGCGAGTATGCCTGAAGAGATAGGATAGCATTCAGTTCTGCCAGAGCAATCAACTTATATCAATTCTGCTAAAGTGTAAAACTAACATCAAATTCGGCTAAATTTGCCAATATCATACTCTGCTAAAGGCTAAAGCCGCTAATATCAAACTCCTATGTTAAGACTGTGCTAACTGACTGTCTGATATTTATTAATTTTGGAGTCAAAGCAGTTTGACATGTGGCATTCATGGATACGCCAGGACTATAAACTTTCTAACTGATTGAATGATATTTGTTAATTTTGAAGTCTTAGCAGTTAGACCCGTGGCATCCTGTGGGTCAGCCGGGACTATAAGCATTCTAATTGATTGACTGAAATTTTTTAATTTGCCAAAGAAATGATAGCATACTTCCTCAGCCAATAAAAACATAGAACAATAAAGCAACACAAAGCACAACTCAGAAACAATGTCACAACTTGCTTAGTCACTAACAACTTGTATTTACGGCATGTAAAACCTCCACAATATAATGTGTACATATACACATAACCCTTGACCTTGCATCTGACCTTAACAAACAGCATAATTATTGAATCACCAGATGTTAGATAAACTCCAACTCAGAAACAATGTCACAACTTAAGTAATCACTAACAACTTTTATGTACGGCATGTAAAACCTCGACACTTGACAACACGTGTACATATACACATAACCTTTAACCTTGCATCTGACCTTTACCAATGCATATCGAATCCCCAGATGTCAGATAAAATCCAACTCGGAAACAATGTCACAACTTACACAGTCGCTAACAATCTGTATTATGGCATGTAAAACCTCGACACTGAACAACACATGTACATATATACATAACCTTTGACCTTGCATCTGACCTTTACAAACTGCATATCAAATCCCCAGATTTCCTATGGATGTAATTTCATGAGTTCAAGCTGTAAAGGCAAAAAAACAAGATCAATTAATTTGCAACAAAATAAGTAACTCATTATGAAGTCTCGTGACCCAAAATAGAAAACTGTTGCTATGGTAACACATTTATGACAGTTGAAATAAAATAAGACTGGTTACTGATTAATATAGAATTAAACATAACTCAAGACACATATACAAAATTAAGCTCACGAAATAAAATGAGCTAGAATTTTCATGCTCTTATATCGACAATGAAGCTCCCTCTATCTATAGGGAAAGAAAAAGTAAGCACACACAAGCCGGTAACATGGTTCTCCAAGTATATTTAAGGTGGTCACTTCTGTATTTAATCACATACAAGCTGGTATTGTGTGTAAGTTGACACAAACACGTTGGTAGCTTGTGAATGCATGCACAAGGTGGTTACTTGTGAGAATTTTAATGCACATACAAGCTGGTAATGTCTGCATGCATGTACATACAAGCTAGTTATGCATATTCAAGTTGTCAGCTAGTAAGTTGTGTATATCATCAGCACATACAAGCTTATAACTTGTGTATGTCAGCACATAGCTTGTGCATGTCAGCATATACAAGCTTATAACTTTTGTATGTCAGAACATTCAAGCTAATAACTTGTGTATGTCAGCACATAGCTTGTGTATGTCAGCATATACAAGCTTATAACTTGTGTATGTCAGCACATACAAGCTTATAACTTGTGTATGTCAGCACATACAAGCCAATGACTTGTGTATGTCAGCACATACAAGCTTATTAACTTGTGTATGTCAGCACATACAAGCCAATGACTTGTGTATGTCAGCACATACAAGCTTATAACTTGTGTATGTCAGCACATACAAGCCAATGACTTGTGTATGTCAGCACATACAAGTTTATGACTTGCGTATGTCAGCACATTCAAGCTAATAACTTGTGTATGTCAGCACATAGCTTGTGTATGTCAGCATATACAAGCTTATAACTTGTGTATGTCAGCACATACAAGCCAATGACTTGTGTATGTCAGCACATACAAGCTTATAACTTGTGTATGTCCAGCACATACAAGCCAATGACTTGTGTACGTCAGCACATACAAGCTTTAAACTCGCAAAAGCTAGTAACTTGTTTATGTTAGCACATAAAGCCTTGTCACTTGAGTACAGCAGCACATACACTCTTCAGAGTGCTCCAGCTAGCACAAAATACAGGGTGCAGCACCCTGCCTGTGTTCTTGTGCACCCTACCCTTTTTTATGGAACCCTGCTATACCCTTTTTGACAGGACCTTTTCCATTTTATGTTAATTAGCATATTTCTTTTGGACATGGTTCTTTTCCATAAGGCCCCAATAATATAATAGGAGTTTAGAAATACCCAAAAGTGAGTACATTAGTATTGGATATGTTTATTTAATTCAAATATAGAGCATCTGAACATGCCCTTTTTACCACAGTTTTGTCCTTTTTCCAACAGCACCCTGCCTTTTTCAAATCCTAGCTGGAACACAGCGTGACTCTTAAGTTACTTGATTGTTCAAGAACCTACAAGCCACTAACTTTCATGTGTAAATTATTGGATCTGTAAGCACAAAGTATAACAAGCTTGTAACTTGTGTCCTTCAAGACATACAAGCTTGTAACTTGTGTTAGTCAGCACATACAATTCTCTTAGAAATTATTTAAGTTCAGATAGGATAATCATGAGTGTGGGGGCAGAATAAATTGGGTCACTCACAGCTTTGATGCTTACGTATCGAAAAATAGAGAGAGTTTCAGTGTATCAAATTCTATGTTAAACAGTACATGTATTACATATGTCATATTGTAGCATAATACAGTCAACCCTGTGTTACAGACCACCTCTGAACAAAGACCATCTTGCAAATAAAGACAAACAGGGAGAAACCCTGCACTATTCAAATAGTGTAAAAACCTGTAAATAAAGACCACCTGTCAACAAAGACTGGTTAAGGTTCTTCCAGAGATGGGTCTTTGTTCACAGGGTTGACTGTATAATCAAACATTCTCTTCCAGAAAAGCTATAGTGTAATAACTAATACAACTACTGTAGGCATATATGAACAATATAGGCTGTGGCAATTTTCCAATCAATGAAGCAGAACAGTAAGATTTCATCACATTGACAAGAAAATTTTCCTTTCAAGGGGAGATCCTACCAATGGAAGTCGTTAAGGGAAGTAACCCATACTCTACCAACAATACACCAGGCCCAATGCTTATAAAAGTCTTTTTTGTGTGCTCAACTGAGTTTCATGCTCAGACTTGGATCTATAAAAATATTATATTTCATAAATTCTTTATAAGAAAGTTTACTAATTCCAATATTCTATGATCACAAATCCTCCTATTTATTAACCTTTAATTTATTTTTCATTCTGATTGGTTAATAATTTCTTCTTTCTTTACCTAATTTAGGCAACTTCAGTGTACACCTCAGCTTCGATGCATCTTTGCCTGTGTACCTGGCATGACCCTTTGAAGTGGTACTACAGTTGTGTATTCAAAAATATATCACACTACCCACTGCATCAAAAAATGAAAATTTTAAGAGGATGACTTTTTTTCATGCTTTTGTACTGTTTTAAAGTTATAGAGCCCTTCAAAGTTACTATTATCATTTTAAGAAAGACATTAATCGCTGATTTATATTACTTGAAAACTGAACATTGTCAAAGTTGTAACAAAAACAAATGAATCTGTATCACAGTTTTAATCCCACTGAATATAGAGAAAATCTGTAAAAAATATTTTGGGACAATCCTAGTCAAAAATTTAGAATCCATCATTTCTGTTACCGGTAGATATATTTTAACTTACATCTTTCAATAGAGAAATTCTGAGTAACTTATTTTTACATGTTTTCAAAGCATTATCTGTTTTTTTATATTCATTCTTGACCACAACTAAATACTATAGGAATAACTGTTTTGTAATTTTGATATTTGACGACTGTATATACGGTTTTTAAGGGCGCAAATATTTTTAACGGCAGGGGGGGCTTGGGTTAAAACGTTTGCGACCATTAAAACCGTATAATACAGTCGCAAATATCAAAATCACTAAATAGTTATCGGGGGGGCTTTCTGTTTTTATTTACGTTATTTATAGTCGCAAATTTAACGTCACCAACCAGAAACGACGTTACATCGTTAGAAAGAATTTTTGATGGGTAATATGAATTTAAGAATAATAACACAAACTAAACAGCATCTAATTTGACGAAGCTCGTTGATGCGAACATTGCCACAGCCAAAATAAATACTCTTAAGAATTATGCACATCAAGAATATAACGAGACAGTTATTTTCGAAATATCACAAGTTCTTCTAGGAATTCTAAACAGAATAAGTATGAGAATAATGACTGTTAGACAACAGTCACCGAGTCAGTATGAGAATAATCACTGTCAGACAACAGTCACCGAATAAGTATGAGAATAATCACTGTCAGACAACAGTCACCGAATAAGTATAAGAATAATCACTGTCGGACAACAGTCACCGAATAAGTATAAGAATAATCACTGTCAGATAACAGTCACCAAATAAGTATGAGAATAATGACTGTCAGACAACAGTCACTGAATAAGTATGAGAATAATCACTGTCAGATAACAGTCACCGAATAAGTCCTATACTGTTTTATGAATAACTAGCAGCTTTGAATTGAATTTGGTAACTGTTTACCTTGTCGCTGATAGAACTACAACTAGGCTCCTGTATAAGGTACAGCATTTCAACAGAATTACATTGTACAACCAAAAACATCCGACTTATGATCAACACAGTCTTATGGGTGAGTAAAATGCAATGACAGTGTACTTTAAACTGAATATGTACATCTTAATAGAAATTGCAGTAATGACCATATGATTTCAAATACACCCATTTCAAGTTACATAAATGTTAGTGTGTTCTGTCATGTACTCTAAATATCAGCACCATATGTACACATACAAACACATTCCAATAGTTTACCAAAAATGACAGTGTACCTAAAATTAGCTTGTACCAATGTCAGAGTGTTCTATTATTTGATGCTTGATTTGATTTGATTTGAAGAAAATTTTATAAAGGTCCGTCCATGAGAGCATTTATATTAGCTTGTATTCTTGGATGAAACCTATTCTTTGATGCATGACATCTCTCTTATCTTATACAAATATTCTCTAACATACAACAGTCCAAAATCCCAGCCTTATGATTGGTCAATACTGAAACTTTATCACTGGTCTATAATTGGTCAATATTAAACCTTTCTCCAGAACCAGTCCAAACTTCTGGATTTTAGTTTAAACAATATTTTATTCATTAAATTTTATGTAAGTACAATATATATCACAAAGACAAGTGATCGAATAGTAAGCTAATAAGCTTTTTTGGAAACTCTTTCTTCTGGATTTTGATTGGTCAATATTGAAACTGCAAACTTTGAGCCTCAATGCTAAACTAAATGCTTTGCACTGGAACAAGCTGACATTGGTACAGGTTATTTATTCATTCAACAGAAGTAAACCATCTGAACTTTCTGCTCCTTGCATAAAACAGTAAAGTGTTTTACCGACACAGGAAAATGCATCTAATTCTACACAACACAACACTCAATTAAATGTGTGCCCAAATATGTCTATCAAAAATTGTAGCTGAATTCCTAATATGGAAATAATGATTTCAGTAAATCTTGATGTGTCTATATGATCCAAATCATCTCTAATGACCCAAATGATGTCTAATGACCAAAAATGATCTCTGACCCAAATGATTTCAATTTACCCAAATGATTTCTAATGATCCAAATACAATGGCATTCATGCAAAAGAACATTTAAAAGGATCTGTATAACATTTAACAAGCATTCTTTAGAGACACAATGGATTGTAAATATTACATGATGCGTAATGATTTAAAAAGAATATATTCCGCAGACTCAGGCCAAACCATTCCCAAGCAAGCAGACTACCAGCTTATAACATCATAAAATCTTAAGTCTTGTTTGTTAATAACTGACTTGTGCAAAAGATGAATAATTTAACAATTTTTTGCTAGCATTTTCAAACTGACACATTTTTACATCAGAAAACTTCAATCAGACAAGACCATTGTGTTCTGGAATCTGATTTTTTTTCAAACGAAGGCCATAATGAAGTAAAATGCATTTCTGATGGCCTAGTATCTACCACATGTCTTGACCCCACCCGGAAGACACAAGCTCAACTACTAACCCAACTGGTTGTTTACCAACACAGATAAAAAGATCTCGAGTTTCATGTAAATAAAAGAATTTTGAAAAAATACTTTCCTATATACCAAAACTTTCTAAGCACGTTACAAGAACTATCGTGTACTTTTTCTTCGCCTCCTTTATGTTATAAGTCTGTAACAAAAGATTCTCCATAGGGAGTAACTGTTAATCCATTGACCTAGAATTTTACAATGGAATCTTCCAACATCCAATAAGGGCAAGTCTATTACTTTAAATGTTAGTGTTTCGCAGAATTCTGTTCCAAAAGGCTTAAAACTGAAATATATATAGAGAGAGCTTGAAAATATATACATATTAGTAGACACTAGGCACAAACGGGTTAAGCATATAATCTGTTTCTTTTTAACAAGAGAAAAGAACCTAAGAACTTTAATGACTGTTTTCTTGATACTAACTTGCAGAGATGCATGGCGAGTCTGCATGAATATATTCATATATACTGACAACTTTATACCGAGTCTATATACATGTAAAATCTGCAAATCTGGACACTCTTGCAACTGCAGAGGTTTCTTTCAGTCATGGAACAACAAGGGTAATTTGCACAGACTTCAGAGGTCAAAAACCAAAAAACTAAATATAGATTGTTGAAATATCTCTAGCTCCAAGTGCTTCCAGCTTTGCAGATTTCTTTGAAACATGGAAATAGTACAATTCAAAATATTAAAATAAATAAATGTTAAAATATTGCACATTTCATATCAATCCTTCAACCATTATAATGTGGCAGTATTTTTCTTTGAACCATATTGCACTTCCTGTTTGTCCAGACTGGTACTTGAAGATTTTTTCACAGCAGACGGTGCTGACTGAACCAGTCTGGGTGGTTTTGGTGGTCCAGACACTTTACCAGTAACAGCTCTAGTTGGTTTAGCAGTCTTTGCTCCTTTTTCCGTTTGCTTCACATTCCGTTTTGGGAAGTGTTCACTTTTGTTAACTGGTTCAGATTTGGTACCCATTTTTTTTGGTTGTTCCTTAATATCAGTGTCTGTTGATGCTTTTGGTAGTTTGGTTGGGGAACCAGAGTTTGTCTTTGAAATTCCGAAGCTCCAGCTCCAACGATTGGTTGGTCGAGGAATCCTGCTGACTGGTTTCACTTCTTTTTTGTCCGGTTTTGCAGACGGAAGTAAAAGTTTATCAAACAGATTTACAATGTCAAATGATACACGTTTAGAGTTTCTGCTTTCACCAGACTCTTCACTCTTCTTCTCTCTTAATTTAACTTCTGCTTCTGGTGTTTCAGTGTCTGACTTTGACTTATCCTTGACATCTAGTGTTTTTTCCTCTGTTTCATTACCTTTCTTTTCACTTTCATCTGCAAATTTGTACTCAGTTACTCCTTTCTTGTATGTTTTCTGTGAGGAGCCAAACTGAAAACCTGTCAGTCTTGTGACCAGACTGGATGCTGAACTTGTCATAGACTGTGTAAGTGACTGGTTGGCACTATTTTCACCAAGTCGTGCCGCCATTGTTGAAAACAGGGAAGCAAAACCAGTCTGGCTGCTCTGACTCGATCTCAGACTATCTGAGGGTGAAATAATCGGATCACAGTCCACAGAACTTATTCTTGCATCTTTGTAAACAATTTGCTGATTTTCACTTAGATTTTCCATCATCTGTTTGGCTGTTTTTTCCAGTTGGCTTTCAGTTTCTTCATGGAAACTGAAAGAGCCAGACATTTGACTAGATGTACTGTTAGAATCAATCATCTGATTGGATGGTTCAACCTTGTCCGACCTTGACCTTGTAGACGACAATTCGGAGTCTGAAGGAGTTCTTCTCTTTGGCAATGCAGCATTTGCTAACCAGTTAAGGGCTTTCGATGCTGTGATTTCGAGCACACTTGATGCCTCCTTTGAAGAGCTCTGACTGGCTGAGGAGTCAGACACGTTACTCTGATTGGCTAGATTTGTTGTCAAACCATCGGATGAACCAATCATCTCTTGCGCTTTCAATTTCGAGTCAGTTAGTGCTTTCTCTTTAATAAACTCCATATCCATGTGAAAAGGTAACACTGCCAGTTTCTGAATGGAGACAATAAGGTCGTCATACTGCTTTTTCAGTGCTGTATTGGAATGGACAAGGATGGCACCAGAGTTGTAGAACTTGGACAGTTGGTCTTCTTTCTGTCGTAAATATCCCATCCAATAATCTAGCACCCGCAGACTGAAATAGATATGCATCACATATTAAACTTTTAAAATGACACTCCCTAAAAATTGGGTGTAATATCAATTAACTGAAATTTCTAATTCACACATTTCTAACTCGTACATTCGCCGACTTGAAACAGCTACAAATTGCAGAAATTAAAGAAATAAGACATACATGTATTGCAGTTCAGTTCAATTTTTGAGAATCTTTTAATGAATGGTGTTTTACTGTGCATTGACTTCCAAGGTCAGATAGCGAGCATTAAAATATTTGTATCTAAATTGCACTGGCATGCGGCCGCCTCCTTGGTGGTGTGAGTCACCACTTGCATGGGGCTTTACCATGTCTGCAGGGACCTCAGCTCACCAAGCCCATTTTGTCGCTTTTAACGATACACGCAGGGCATCACTCACAATGGTTTCAATTCAGGCACCTAAGCACGAACCCCCAACCACAGTGGTATCAAATTTTATGGAAATCAGGCAAAGTCTTGGCACTTATTCTTGGCACTAAAAGTCTTGCCTCTAGGAAGTTAAAGCTAACACTTACTTCAGTAATCCAAAGATAAATGCATCAAACTTCTGTTGATGTGTGGTAAGGTATGGCGTCTGCTTCACTTTATGTACAAGATCACATAAAGACCTCGTCTGCGGAACTGAAACAGACACAAAATGTATTGGACATAATGAACAGTGTCAGACTCTGTATGTTAGACCTTTCATTTTCTTTTAGTTATAAATGACACTGTCTTATCTGTATAAACAAGAGCTGGTCCTGTATCGCTCACCTGAGTGACATAGCTCATCAAGAAAAACATTCAGATTCATTTTCATGACTAATGATATCTGGGATCTTATATATAGGTATATGAAACGCTCTATATAGCAGACAAATTTATCGATTTTTCTATGCCGTAGGAAAGACCGTAGCCGATAATTAATATTTACAATTTTTGGACTGTTTCTTTAAAAAGTGATTGTAATTGATCAAAGAAAACATATGTAGACTAGTAACTTGCAGTTATTCTGGATGAATTATATTCAATAAATTTGTATGGAAAAAAGAAATCTACTCATAAGGGAGAATTTTGTGCCTGTTCCCGAACTCAAAATGAAAATTTTCAGCATTTTAAACATATTGTTTTGTACTCTAAAATGTGTTATTTGGGGTGAGTTAAAAACAGCAGCTAAATAAGTCTTATGATTCAGATTCAAACCAGACTCTCGTCTTTGATAGTAATATCTTTTCCTAACAGTTGTGTCTTATGTTTTTCATCACATCAAATTCAGTGTGATTCAATGATGATGCATTTTTATTTTTCAGTTTAAGATTGAAATGCAATCAGTAACAATCTTTCTTTGATAATTATCGATCAGTAATAAATCTGACACTAGACTTAAAAAATTCTTTTCATAAACAGTGTTTATAAATTTGGCACTGGACTAAAGTTTTTTTCATAAACAGTTTTTATAAAAATGGCACTGGACTAAAGTTTATTTTCATAAACAGTGTTTATAAATCTGACATTGGACTAAAGTTTTTTTCATACACAGTATTTAGTGCTAAGTGGCATTCATACAAACTTCCCAGCTAGTCCTTCTGGACTAACAAATGTATTTTATCTGCCACTTAACCGCATGACACCGGTTATTTTACCTACCAATTTCTGCAGAAGCTTCAACAACTTTCCACACTGTGATTTGCACACTACCAAACATTTGAAATCCCGCTAGATGATGCTTCAATCCGTCTCCAAGAATTGCCGTCAGTGACGTACACAACCGTGTGAGCACAATTTCTCCGAGTTCCGGGGTTTCTGACGTATTTCCAAGTCGCAGCTGAAACACAGTAACTCGATGCCATAATGCTCTCAAAATGCTTTGTTTATTAGCGACGTTAACAATGACTCTTACATAACCTTACCCCTCCCGCTCTATAATATCCTTGGTTAAATATCATTTTCTTTTACTGTTAATTTCTTAATATATTAAAAGATTTGCAACCCATAAAAACTGCATACCATCAATTAAATCACTTATAAAATGGTGAACCCTACAAACAATACCTTGTTGAAATTATCCTTAGACTTTCTACCTAAACCTACCTGTATCCTTAGACTTCCTACCACAACCTACCTTGTCGAAAGTATCCTTAGACTTTCTACCTAAACCTACCTGTGTCCGTAGACTTCCTAACTAAACCTACCTGTATCCGTAGACTTCCTACCACAACCTACCTGTATCCGTAGACTTCCTAACTAAACCTACCTGTATCCATAGACTTCCTAACTAAACCTACCAGTATCCGTAGTCTTCCTACCACAACCTACCTTGTCAAAAGTACATAGACTTCCTACTACAACCTATCTGTATCTGTAGACTTCATAACTAAACCTACCTGTATCCATAGACTTCCTAACTAAACCTACCAGTATCCGTAGTCTTCCTACCACAACCTACCTTGTCCTAAATACATAGACTTCCTACCACAACCTACCTGTATCTGTAGACTTCATAACTAAACCTACCTGTATCCATAGACTTCCCAACTAAACCTACCAGTATCCGTAGTCTTCCTACCACAACCTACCTTGTCAAAGTACATAGACTTTCTACCACAACCTACCTTGTCGAAAGTATCCTTAGACTTTCTACCACAACCTACCTTGTCGAAAGTATCCTTAGACTTTCTACCACAACCTACCTTGTCGAAAGTATCCTTAGACTTCTCGAAATGAGCATAAAGGACATCTGCTGCTTTGGAAACTGACATCAGCAAACCTGCAAAAATCGGAGGGTTAGATTTGACCTCATTAATTATTCACGAGTATGGCATTTCTACAGTCAATTTGTCAAGGGTATTCAATGAAGTGTATGTATTATAATGAATCGCCTGGGTTACCAAGGATGTTTGGTCAGTTGTTAGGCTCAAACCCATGCCCCCCCCCCCTCTATCAGTGAAAAGTTTAGTGATTTATTGCCCTTAATTATTCAACCATGCAGACCAGTCCCAAAGCATGAACAAAACTGCATTGTTCTCCACTGTGGGCCAGATATGCATTTATCAGTCAATCTTATTCATCTAAATTATTGCATGTCCAATTTACAGCCTTAGAACAACTGAATAAATTCTTTTCTATGCTGACATTTTTTGACGTTAGAACAAAATTTCACGCCATTTGACAAAATTAATGTGAATTTGAATGACATCACTGTATTACCTATTTTTTCCATCATGACATCTTCAAACCAGAGATTATCATTGGTATCCATGGTAACATGGAACTCATTGGGTGCACACTCAGAGCTTGAGCTGTTGCCTAGCTCCTCTACGTTGGTCAACAAGTCTGCAGGTCCATCGTCGCCACCTAGTGTCTGATTACCACTATCCAAACCAGTCGTGTTTTCAGCAACTTCCACCTCTGCAATGAAAAATAACTTCATTTCTCAATAAATGAAGTTAAACCAGTGTTAGTGATCATCTTTGCTTGAAAGCTACAAACTTCAGGTAAGGGCATATCAAAGCTACAAACTTTGGACAGGGCAATATCTAGGTTACCAATGGCAACCATCATCAATTTAAATTGACCCGGAAGGAACATTTGCCAGTAAAACAAGTTAACTTTCCTTGTTTCTATAAGAAGCACATCATTCTATATTTAAGCTATTTGGGCATTCAAGCACATCAGGAGCGGATCAGTGGTATAGTGGTTTACACGCTGGACTGGTAATCAAGGATAGCAGGCTCGATCCCCCGCTCCTGAGCTAACATAACTAATGGTCTCTCTGATGAGACCTTAAACCAAGGTCCGATGTATCGGTGCTGTACACTGGGCATGTTTAAAAACTAGGGGGCATCTCTGGAATGGGACACATTCTGTATATTGCACAAGCCCCCGAAACCTAAACAAGAGGGCCAAGATGGCCCTATATCGCTGACCTTGGTACAAGTCCACTTGCCTGGTGGAAGATCACTAGATAATGTTATATACCAAATAAGTTTTCCTATATACGCCTTTGTAAAACAAATGTCCCCCCCGGGCAAGGTCAATTTTGACCCCAGGGGCATAATTTGAACAAACTTTAAAGAGGTCTACTAGGCAATGCTACATGCCAAATATCTAAGCATTGTGGTTTCAGAGAAGAAGATTTTTAAAGTTTTCCCTATATAAGCCTATGTAAAACTAAGTGACCCCCGGTGCGGGGTCAATTTTGATCCGGGGCTCATAATTTGAACAATCTTGGTAGAGGTCCACTAGCCAATGCTACATGCCAAATATCTAAGCTCTAGGCCTTGTGGTTTCAGAGAAGAAGATTTTCTAAGTTTTTCCTATATATTCCTATGCAAAACTAAGTGACCCCCGGTGCGGGGTCAATTTTGACCCGGGGGTCATAATTTGAACAATCTTGGTAGAGGTCCACTAGACAATGCTACATGCCAAATATCTAAGCTCTAGGCCTTGTGGTTTCAGAGAAGAAGATTTTTAAAGTTTTCCCTATATATTCCTATGCAAAAACTAAGGGCCCACCCGCACGGGGTCAATTTTGACCCGGGGTCATAATTTGAACAATCTTGGTAGAGGTCCACTAGCCAATGCTACATGCCAAATATCTAAGCTCTAGGCCTTGTGGTTTCAGAGAAGAAGATTTTTAAAGTTTTTCCTATTTTTTACCATAGCAACCAGAGTTCTGCATGGAATGGAATTCTTTGAACAATTTTGGTAGAGCTTCATGCAAGGAACATTCCTGCATAGTTTTATCAACATTGGCCTAGAGGTTTCAGAGGAGATGTCATTTGAATCAAAATGTTGACGGACGACGGACAATCATCGATCAGAAAAGCTCACCCTGGCGTAGCCAGGTGAGCTAAAAACCTAAACTTTTCTGGGGGCTTGGTCATATGGATTATCCGGTATCACCAATAAAACTCTAAAATACATCCATACAAGCACATCATTCTATCTATGTTTAAGCTATTGGGGCATTCAAGCACATCATTCTATATTTAAGTCATTTAAGTATGACACGTTGAACATCACAAGATCTTGCTACAAAAAAAAGCATCAGTTACACATAACTTTTCTCTTGCTTGATGATTTTCAACATCTAGAGTTTTAGTCTCAATTACATGTATATATTTCAATCTTCAGAACGATACTTTTACCTAATTTGTTTCATTTAATTTAATAGAATCTATAATGTATTCATTAATATTTATCATCGCTGTGCACATACTCTTGTAAATCAAGTTCATAAAAAAAGATGCCAATATTATCTACAAAATACACCAAAATTACATATTGACTACATTATGTATCTCACATATTTTGCAAAACTCTAAATGTACATGTCAATGTATTTCCAAGGTAACTATTTCCTTTTCTTATCCTACAGAAATAACTTTCCCAGGTTTAACCTGCTGGTAGCCAAACCCTGTATATAATCTGAATAATCACAAAAACAATCCTGAATAAAAACAATTTCCTTAAGAAAAATTATATGCATATAAACTTAAGGTGTAACACACTATATTCTATGTATTAAGACATACTTTTCCTTGTTTTCTATTTTTATCTGTACTAAGACTGAATCACTGCTTTTTTAAACCTCATCTTTGCTAAAATCATTCCAAATTGAAAGTACTTCAAATAAAATAAACAACTTTCTAAGAAATAAATAACAATTTACCTGTCATACAGAAATTCTAAATATAAACCATGTAAACACAAAAATGAAAGTAAGATAAAAAACATTACAAGGGAAACAACTCTGTCATCCATTAAGTTGACTTCTGTACAGTAAGCTCCCCTTACATACAACATGTACATTTTCTGCTACTCAAACTTATTCAAGATGTTAAGAATTTTTTGCACATTAACTGTGCATAATTTAGTTATGACCCTGTGGACACTTGTTAAACTTAGTTTAACTGATTGTCCAACAGATAAAGCCAACAGTTAGTTCTTAGTTACTTGAAAGAAGATTTGAATGGGCTTTCTTTTTATAAAAGAAAAATTCTGAAAGTTTCTAGTAAAATTTGTAGAATCATTTCTTTTCATTTAAAATTAATGGATAATAAATCTCTTTTTCACCTTTTGGCTCCATGACCTCTGCAGTCTCAACATTTTCAATCCCATGATCCTCTGGGGCATCTTTGGTCACTTCCTGTCCGTCTGCTGCACCATCTTGCTCCTCTGTAGAAACTTTTCCATCAGAAACTTGTGACTGGCGTTTTGGCGACACCGCCGGGCTGATTGACTGGAAGGACACCTCGGAGGCAAAGCTCACGCTCTTACGCTTATTGCTACCGTCCCGGTCGGTGGAACTGTCACTGGCATGAATACTGTCGCTGGCCTGAATGTTGAAGTTTGCTAGACTGCCAAAGTTCTCCAAATGGTTCCGATGACCCTCTGTCATGTGACATTCTCCATCTTTTCCTTTAAATTAAGTAAAACATCGTAATTATCGCGAAGCATGTGAACTTTAAATGTTTTTATCACTTAAATGAGAAACACTTGTATTTTTATGATTGTTAGACATGGGAACTCAATTTAGTCAGAAATCCAGTCAAAAGTACAATTAAATACAATGTACTGAAATAAGTGCAAGATTTAGATACAGTCTAACCTGTGTTAAATACCTCTTAAAGATACTCTTCACATTTTATTATTATTATTATTTTATTATCTTTAAAATGACTGAGAAGGACATTATATCTTTCAATTTAGACCTAATATTCAATGTACCAAGTTGCCAACTGTAAACTTGACAGACTGAATAGCAAACAGTGCAGATCATGAGCATATTGGATAAGATGTGCAGGCTGATTATGATCTTCAATTTTTGCAAGGGCAGAATTATTGTCCATCAATGTAGTAAAGTTTAAACTACTGACAAGGACTTGTCAGTGTTAAAATTTAATTACAAATTTTTATTACACATTTTATTCATGACCACTAGCCAATAACCATGGTAGCTATCTTCATGTATGTTGACTACATGAAATATTTTGCAAGTTACTGCACTCTTTTAAAAAATCGAAATCTTATTTTTTTTTTTTCTCCATGTTCTATTTTGCTGTTCAAAAGGGAAAGCAGTCACATCCACTCAACTATATGCAGAAGAACAGCTCACTTGAATCAAACATTAAATCTTTTTGCTTTTATTATATTCAAGGTAAATAAAACAGATGCTGACATAAATTCAATGCAAAACCATTTTATGTAGTACATGACTCATATACACAATAAAACAGTTTTGCCCTCATCCAACTTATCAGTGTCTGTAGTCAACAATATATCTATTGTATGTATCATAGAAAAAGATCAGAGAAATTGGGAAAGTGGAATTATCAGGGGAGGTAACCACACCTGTATTGATAGATGCTACAGCTGTTCTCAGTGGCAAACTGTGTACATATGCCAAAAAACTGTCGGAGAACATTCCCTTATCATTCAATCCACTTTTACTTAAACTAATATTACAATCCTATATCTTTAAACCAGCTGGCAGCAGGTGATTTTACCTTTACCCCCATGCAGATCATGATCCAGTGGGTTTTTTTCAGTCCTTTGTGAATGGGGCCAGGGCCCTTGGAATTGTGAAAATTAGCGGTGTAATACTCAAATTTGTGAAAAATGCATTTTGACCAAAATAAAGGATATTTTTTGGCTTTGTGAATGGGGCAGCCCAAAATCGGCATGAAATAAAACACTGTGATCATCCTGCACATTTGTGCAATCTTAGAATGAATTTCAGTGTTCACTAATCAGTCAGTGTATTTTCACGTAACATCCCTGCAAACAATTAATGGTGCAGTTCAAACTTGATTTGACCCCCTGACCTAGTTTTTGACCCCATGTGCTCAAATTTTAAAGTAAGCCTAGAAATCATGCAGTGAAACATTCTGACCAAGTTTCATGATGATTGGGGATCAACTGTGGCCTCTAGAACGATCACAAGGTTTTTTCTATTATTTGACCTGGTGACCTAGCTTCTGACCCAATGTGACCTGTTCAAACCTGTTCTAGAAATCATGGAGAGCCATATTCTGACCAATTTTCAGGATGATTGGGGGTCGAATGGGGCCTAAAGAGTGTCCACAAGGTAACCTTTATTTCACTGGTGACCTAGTTTAACTTGGCCTAGTGATAATCGAAGAACATGATCAATTTTCATGATGACTGGAGGTCAAATGTGGCCTCTAGAGTGGTTCACAAAGTTTTCCTTTTATTTGACCTGTAGACCTAGTTTGTTTTTGACCCTATGTGACCCAGTTTCAACATGGCCTTTAGAGCATAAAGATAAACGTTCTTACCAATTTTGTCATGACGACTGGGCTTAAAATGTGGCATCTAGAGTGTGTACAAGGTTTTCCTATGATCTAACCTGTTAACAAGACCCTGAACTTGGTCTACAGATCATCATGATAAACATACTTACCAATTTTCATGATGACTGGACAAATAGCTTCTAGAGTGTTCACAAAGTTTTTCTACGATTTGACCGCATGACATAGTTTTTGACCCAACATGACCAAGTTTTGAACTTAGCCTAGAGATCATCGAGGCAAACATTCTGATCAATTTTCATGATGATTGGGGGTCAAGTGTGGCCTCTAGAGTGTTCACAAGGTTTTTCTATTATTTGACCTGGTGACCTAGTTTTTGACCCCAAATGACCAAGTTTGGAACTTCTCCTATATGTCATGCAGATATATATTTAGACCAAGTTTCATGAAGACTGAGCCAAAAGGTGGCCTGTAGAGTGTTCACAAGCAATTGTTTACACACGACAAACGACGTACAATCAGACCGGTCGGTCATAAAAGCTCACCTTCAGCATGATGTCATCTAATGGTCATGACCTACCTACCTACAGAGTGTGAGGACACTAGGCCAAAGCGTTCTCTAGATATTTATCAGACAAGTTTTTTTGTGTTAAAGGTCTCGATGACCTTGACCTTTGACTGTTAACCTCAAAACAGATAAGGGTCATCTACTGGTCATGACCAACCTACCAACCAATTTTCAGGACACTAGACTAATGCATTCTCTAGATATTGATCAGAAAAGTTTTCTTCTGTTGAAGGTCACTGTGACCTTGACCTTTGACCTGCTGACCTCCGATTCAATAGGGGTCATCTACTTGTCATGACCAACCTACCTACAAAGTTTGAGGATACTAGGGCAAAGTGTTCTCTAGTTACTGATCTGACAAGTTTTTCTGTGGAAGGTCACTGTGACCTTCACCCTTGACCTGTTGACCACAAAATCAATAGAGGTCATCTTGTCATGACCAACCAACCCATCAAGTTTGAGGGACCTAGGCCAAATCTTTTTCTAGTAATTGATGGGACAAGTTTAGGTTTATTGACAGACTGACAGACAGCCCGACCATCATGTGTAAACCAATATAACCCTCCAACGTCGATTGGGGGTGTGATAATACATGAGAAAAGCTATACCATACCTAGATATCACATGACTTTTAAAATGAGGAAAGTTATACCATACCTAGATAAAACATGACCGGTTCGGCACTGTCATCAGCCTGGTACATCATCAGCTGTCCATGTTCATCAGAAACAATGTAAACCTCATCGCAGCCATAAGAATGCCTGTGGTTTTTCACCTTCTCTTCAAGGTCATCAAAGTTCAAGGTCATAGTATCTGTAGCAGACATTGACCTTGACTTTAGACCTCTGTTCTTCTTTCTCAAGCAAGACTTCAATGGTTTTCTGCCAATATTTGGAGCAGAACTTCCACTTGAAGAATTTGAATCCGTTCCAAGGCCCAGACCATGATAATATTCATTCCCCACAACAATAATTTTGTCTGTTTCAACTGCCCTATAAAAATCACTTTCAGTAAAATCCGGTTCCCCACAGAAGAAACTACATTTTGCCCCACTGTCAGAACTACCCACACTTTTTTGTTCATCATTAGTGCAGCAAGTGTTTCCATGACAACAAGGCTGATCAGGGGAAGCTACTGGTGTCTGTTCTTCTTCTAATGCATACAAGTTATCACTTCCTTCTATTTCTGGTTTCTTTCCAGCACTTATCCATTTCTCACTTATTCTACACTGACCTTGACCTTTTGGGACAACCGTGGGTCTGGTCTCATTAGCATATTTTTCTAACTTTGGATTACTAGGGTTAGCACATTCAGACAGTCTGCTGGGTAGAGACTTTGCTCTTCTTTTTGAACCACAACAATCTTTAGACGATTTAATCTTTTCCTCTGTATGAGGCGGGAAGAATATTAACCTTTCAAGGTCATTCTGAGGACTCTCAGCTGACCTTGACCTACAATCACAGTATCCTGGATCAATGCCAGAGGAAGCTGAACTAGATGATATACCACTACTACTGGATCCAATTTCAGTGTCTGTACCCTTGTTCTTGTATTTAGTACAACAACTTGTCTTATGATGACATGGATTTGACGTCTGCTTATAAATATTAAACTGTTCTAATTCTGTTTTAGGTATAATTGTCACAGGTACAGGTAGATCTATTTTCATTGCATCAAACAGGGAATCTTTGCTTTCATCTTTTTCAATTGTGATAGAAGATGAAAGAAAAGCTATGTCAGGTAAAGACTGCTGACTATAGTATTTACTCAAACCCATTCTGCGTAGTGGTGATTCAGATTTACTATACAAGCGCCCAACAGACCTAGATCTTCCAATATGACTAGTTCTCTCTTGGTAAGATTTATTGGTACAGTTAGATAGTCTGTCTGTTTTAGCACGGTACCCATCAGCACTTTTTGACCTATGTAACTTTGGAACAAAATCTTTTTCAACAAAAACCATTTCAGGACAACTTAGCAATTCTTTTGCAATTCCTTCATTGGATTTTAGGAAATGAAAGTCTTCAAAATTATCAGAGAGGATTGACAGAATTTCTTCCTCTTCAAAGTCTGAGGTTTGTAAAGCTTGGTCTCTTTTAGAAATTCCGGACAGAAGCCCAGACTCTTTCACAAGTTGTTGATTCTGAAACGTTTGAATTGCACAGTCCTTTGTAACTGGTGGAAACTGTGATGCTACAGTTTTTGTTCCACACCAGAGTGTTACAGTCTGAGGTGAAATTAAGGTTTCTTTCGTAGAATACTCATGCATGGTACCAGTCTGACACGCTAAGGAATTAGGTCGCAATGACCCCGAGGAGTCCATCTTTAACCAATCATAAATTCTCTTATTTGAATAACCCTTTACACCACTGTCTGGTAAATCATTCACTGTAATGTGTTTTCCACACTGACATTGTCCACATTCCTGTGATGAACCAGACGATTCACTCATTTCAGTTTTGGCTTTTTGTTCAATAAAATTAGGCCATAGTATCTGCTCTAAGTTGGTCATGGTCTCTGGAGACACTGGATTTGACTGACTTTTCATTCTTTGGTAAAATTCCAGCAGTGATGCTGAGTGCCGTTTTCCATGGAAGCTCTGACTGATCTCTGACAACTTTCTACATTTCAAAGCAGAAACATTTTGCCAGCTTGTTGAGGTATTTAATTCTGGTAAACTTGCACATTTAGAGTAGTCTCCCTTTTTAAAATTCTTCAACTGTTTCCATGACACTAGCTTTTTCACTCTTGGTAACGAATGACTATGAACACTGGCTTTTCGTAAAATATCTTCCGGTTTTCCAATTCCCACTAGATACAGCTGTCCTGATTTCTTCCCTTTCAACTGCGTAATCTGTTCTCCAAGTAATTTCGTCTTCTTTTTGGGTGATGTTTGCGGACTAGCAGACGACACTTCCTTACTTCCAGCTGTTAAGGTTGTACTCGTTCTTGTATTTTCATCTTCACTTGAATCCAGAGTTTCAGTAATGGTTTCCTTCAATGGTACTAATTTTTTCAATACTCGACCAGACAAATTTTCACGACCCGCGTACTGGTTGCTTCTATGCCGCGGGGATAACTTATTGAAACACATATGAAAACTGTCCGAGCTTTCTTCTTGTCCTGAACTAGAACACTCATTACTTGCATCATGACCCTGACTGGTATAAATCTGTCCTGAATCATGTGACGTCACACTAGCCTCACTTTGAACACTTGGAACCCAATGACCTTGGTAAGATTCATGAGAATTCATTGATAAAGATATATCAGTCTCGGAACCAGAAACGCGAGATTGGGAACCATCAAACGACAGGAAGTACTCCTCTTTACGCGGACAACAATCAACATTCAGATTTGTCTCCCCTGAACCATCACTTCCACTCATTCCCCCATCAACGACATCGCGTGAATTTTTATCTAAACTGTCCGTTAACAGATTATGTGTCGGTGTTGGTGTAAACAATGGTCCATCACTTAAATCGATTATATCACTTGAACCCATCATGTCCCTGTCACTTGACGACATTTCCATTGTTGAATTATGAGATCCAGAATTTCCAGAGAATTCAGAATCATACTGGACCCTTCCTTCCTGATTATTTATAATATTTGACACTCTCATGTTATTCAAACTAACATTTGAAGAAGCTTTTGAGTTATTAAAACTCACATTGGAAGAACCTCCGGTTGTAAAATGTAAATAACTGCCCGACACCATATTTGGAAAGTCTAAAATTGTTGTACTAGGATCTGAATCAATTGGCGTTACAGAAGTTTCGCGTAAATTTGTATCAAATTGTACTGAAAAGTCATCTTCGTAAAAATATTCATTATCGCACGTATCATCCGAGCCGTTCACTCCCTTTTCCTTTTTCGGCGAACCATTATCATTTTCGTTTAAAGACGTATTGCTGTTTACTAGCGAATTCTGGTTGTCAGGTAAATGGGAGGTACAGTTATTTGAACAATTACACGACCCTGGCTTTTTACAAGGTGACCCTTTTTTGGGTGAACAGCTACATTTGCTCTCTTGTTCTTGATTGGTTACTTTATGTTCACATTTCGCATGTTCCTCATTCTGTTTCCGCTGGTAAGCAGGTTCCATTTCTGAACTGGACGTTGAATCGTTAAAATCCTTCATTCTGCTCGTACTGAATCTAAAAATCCGAGGAGCGTATTCGTTACTGTGATTGCTATTACTACTACGCTCTAAATCTGAGCTTGAGCTAGATTTCGTTGGTGAAATGTCTTTCCAAGATGTCATAGCTTTTGTGTTTTTGTTTTTTGTAGGGGAACTTTCTGGTGATTTCTTCAATTCATTTTTCGTCTTTTTGGGTGAACCACCTTTCACTTGACCCCAAGTTGTTGTTTTGGAACTGTCTGAACTCTCTGATGATGATGAAAGAGATAATCTGATTGGTTGGCTGTTTGTAAAACCAATTCTGACTGGCTGGTTTTCAGACCCAGTTTTATTATTTGACAGGTTACTTTCTTCATTATCTTTCAATGTAATATTTTCATTTGGAATTGTAACAGGCTTGCTGATTGGTGGATCTGTAGTATCAGTGGTTCTGGTTGGCTTATTTAAATCATTTTGCGACTGGTTATCAACCTCATTCATGTTGACTGGTCTTGTGATAATTGGTCCAGGGTAGATGACTTGTCCCTGCTCACACGTCCTGCTGTCACCTCTCCACACTCCCTGAAAAGAGAATAAGATTTTTAAATTTGTCTGCTGAATCACAGTACAAAGATATCTGCCATTTCTGTTGCATTAAACTTGTTGAAGATGTGTCAAAATTTAATGAATTTAGAAAACAAAAATTTAAACTTCATTCTTTGACACTGATATAAACAAGCCCTGCCTTTTCCCAACAGGAAGAAGTAGACATTACAATTTCGAAGGGATTTGTTACCCTACTTCTCTGCTTTCAATATTGATACTCCCATAAAAAACCTTTAAATTTTAATAAGTGCATGAAAAATTGGCTCTTAGTCCTTCTTCACAATGATAAAGTGTTGACTGAATTTCAACTTCCAGATGAGTTCTGTCCAATCACATCATTCTCTGAAGTGTGTTTCTCTGTGAAATGGCTGACCTGAAAAAGTCTCCGAATTTGCTTTTTTTTAAAAACTATTTAACCAGTTTAGTGGTCAGCCCTTGATACATCAATAAGAAGTCATGGTCTACAAAAACTTTCCAAGCGACACTTTGGAAAACCCACATAATGTTCTAAGAATATGTTCAATGTATCCAGACAGAATATTTAGAAATGTTACTATGGCAACCATGTATTTAAAACATGTCTACATTGTCCACCATACTAATGTTCAAATACATGGACTTTCTTCAAAGACCAGTTAAGAAAGACAGATATATTCAGTACGCTTACAAATATTACCATAGCAACTATATACAAAACAAAATATTAAAACAGTTAATTACCACATAGTGGATCTACACTGTCCATCATAATTATATACAAATTACTTCTTATAAGTAAAACCAGTTCAAAAGTCCACATTGAAGCTAGAAATATGTTCAGTCTTTATGAACAAATCTAGAACTAGACCTATCACTAAATGTGATTAATACCCCCGAAAGACTGCTTTATAAACTGAGGAAGTTCATAGAAAAAGAATACTTTGCAAAACAACTAAAAAAGAGATCTTGTTCTTGGCAATAACTCTAATTTGTCAAAATAGAGTCATGGTTCTTGTACACTGCACTTTCTCTCATTGTGCTGGACCATTGTATACAGTTGTATTGAATTCCAACCAGTAGTTTTCAAGTTATACTCCAGACAAGGAAAATTAACAAAGGGCAATAACTCTGTGATAAGTCAAGATAAAGTTATGGTTCCTATGCACTGCACTTCTTCACAATGTACTTGACCATTGTATGAAGTTGTATTGAAATCCAAATAGTAGTTTTCAAGTTATGCTCTAGACAAGGAAAAGTAACAAAGGACAATTACTCTGTAATTAGTCAAAATAGAGTTATGGTTCCTGTGCACTGCACTTCCTCTCAATGTACTTGACCATTGTAAGAAGTTGTATTGAATTCCAACCAGTAGTTTTCAAGTTATGCTCCAGACAAGGAAAAGTAACAAAGGGCAATAACTCTGTAATAAGTCAAGATGGAGTTATGGTTCTTGTGCACTGCACTTCCTCTCATTGTGCTTGACCATTGTATGAAGTTGTAATGAATTCCAACAAGTAGTTTTTAAGTTATGCTCCAGACAAGGAAAGTAACAAAGGGCAATTACTCTGTGATAAGTCAAGAAAGAGTTCTGGTTCCTGTGCACTGCACTTCCTCTAAATGTACTTGACCATTGAATGAAGTTGTATTGATGTCCAACTAGTGGTTTTCAAGTTATGCTCCGGACAAGGAAAAGTAACAAAGGGCAATAACTCTGTAATAAGTCAAGATGGAGTTATGGTTCTTGTGCACTGTGCTTCCTCTCAATGTGCTTGACCATTGTATGAAGTTGTATTGAATTTCAACTAGTAGTTTTCAAGTTATGCTCCGGACAAGGAAAATGCAACAGACCGCCCGACCAACCATCGGATGACTCCTATTATACCCCCCTAATCTTTGTTTCGGGGGTATAACAATTACTTTAGTAAACATGTCAATTTATAAACCAAGTCTAGAGTGTCCAGTCACATTTTTGTACAATGTTTTTTTAGGAGTTTAACGCCTGTTTCAACCATTATTTTGGTCATTTTAACAGACGGGCAGTTTATGTAACTATCATTCCTGGAAAGAACCAGTACCAGATCCCTATAATCCGCTGCAGGAATCTGCCGAATTTCTCACATAAAGCCAGACATGGTCCGGTAGCACGGCTCGAACCCATGACCATAAAACAATGAGATTTGTACAAAGATACAGACTTGCTTACCATTAAGCCACTCAGGAAGGACCACATTGTGCGCGCTTAGAGATCAGTTAAGTAAAATCCACATAGAATGTTTGCAGCACTGAATCAATGTTGTAATTTAGTTACAAACTTCTGTCTTTTTTTTTCTTAGTAACAGAACTCAACTTAGAATTGTATAATTAAGAAAGTCTTATTCCCTCCAGAAAATCGTCTAAGGAATCTCTATTTCCGAGGAATATGAAACACTGCGTTTTCTAGACAGCAATAAATTCACCATGGCAACATTATTACATGTGCACTTCCAATTTCAAGGACATTTAGCTTCACAAAGTATCTATCATCTTATCTCATCTTTGTCGTTACCTTAATTCTTTAAATAATATTTTAGATTGATATACACCAACGGAAGTTATTTTAATTAATTTAATTCTTTTAATACCTCATTTCATTTGCTTAAAGATTAATTAGTTCTTTGTACTACTTTAATAATTTATTACATTTGTACAGTTTTTTTAGGACAATGCGATAGTGTCGGCGGTAGTTTTGAGTCCAACATTATTGTGAACAATTCATCTTATAATATACAGAATAAATCTTTCTTGCACACATAATCTTCCTTTTAATGGAATGAGTGTAAACATATGTGTACACAAATATTTATCATGTTACTGTCACAATATCTTAAATGAAGTATACACTATATTCATTTCTTACTCTATTTAATGCTGTCATTTCCGCTATCAAGCTGGTTTCATTTTACTTATATTAAAGCCCCCTGATCACTTAGAATTTGCTCCAATAAAGTAATACATTTAAAGTTGTCACTGGTTTCATTTTACTTATATTAAAGCCCCATGATCACTAAGAATTTGCTCCAATAAAGTAATACATTTAAAGTTGTCACTGGTTTCATTTTACTTATATTAAAGCCTCCTGATCACTTAAATTTGCTCCAATAAAGTAATACATTTACCAACAGAAATATGATAGAACTGTGTTCTTTTTACCTAAAATGATGTTGACTTTATGCATTTCTTTTATATTCATTTCATTTTTCATTTTTTATCATTTGAAATATCATTAAATAAAATACTGTGCTATGTTTATAAAATGTACTTCTGATTTAAAAAGTAATATTCTTTGTTTTTTGTACAAGTAACGAGTCAATTATTTCTTGGAAATATTAGTGATACCACTAACTGTAACAACCACAGTGATCAGGGGCCTTTAAAAGTTTTATCTATATCTTTTAATATGAGGAAAAAGTATTAGTCTAATTTCCGTGTACACATGTCTTCATAATTGTATGATAAATTGCCAGGGGTTTTACATTTTGTTCTGTTATATATTACATTGATATATTTGTGTAAAGATAGATTTATAATCTTCCTTCAGGGGAACATGTTAATTAAATGTCTGCTTTACACTGGCGCTGGTAAGTCCAGGAATTATTTAAGACTGACATTTTCAAGAATTCCGTCTATTTTCTAAACAAGTTCATAAATATATAATTACTCCATTATGTGTTTTTAAATGCCCATTAACTGCTGAACATTTGATAGTTGACATCAACAACTGAGAATTCTGGTTGCACATGACCCTGTATGGGTAATCGGGGTACAATTGCTCTTAGCGATAATGTGAAAACATATCAAGGTCCATAACTCTGGACTTAGGAGTATGATCTGGACTACAGACTCAATCAGTGTGCAGTTAACAAACAAACCAATAGTGAATTTAGCCCCATTTTTTACGCCATTCCCCTACCCAAATCCTCACCGCAAAAAAAAGTTTATTTAATTGAAAATCAAGGTGTGCAATCTTAAGATTAAACCTTTCCTGCATGATTTTTTCTCCATACTGGTAATGCGCCATGAAAATATGACTGACAACCTAATGTAACTACGAGACAAAATAAACATAAGAGTACGACCTACAGGCTTATAAGCCATGCCGACTAATGAGAGGAATGACTGATACCGACTTATAAGTGAAAATATACAACATTTTGTCATTCACTGAAAGTTGTAATTTCATGAAACAGAAAATTTATCAGCAACAAAATCAACCATTTTGTCTTTAGGCTTCTACATTTTTATCTTACCTTGATCTTTTTTCATAACCTCTTTACATAATTGACAGTAATTTAGAAATGTATGATTAACTCATAAAATATAGAGGGATGAATTTGAACTTATTTTATGACAAATTTCTCATAAACCTTGTTCTTATATTCTGTTATTACTGTAAATTACACCAAGATTATGATGTAAGTCAAAAAGCTGATTAACTCATTTTTACACAGGTATTATAAATTTCCTCACACATATAGTCATATCATTAAACATTCACTGTATATATAAGTATTTCCCATTTCTCAAAAAAATCTGGTTCAAAACAAGCACGTAATTTCCTTCAGAGGCTTTCACAATTTACACACATTATATCATCAAATACACAAATGTTTCTCTATGTTGAAATTAACATGAACAATTTCCGAATCGACTACATTCAAGCCTTTGCCAAAACAACAGTTTTATTTCACCACTGGGATGTAAGAATGAGGTAACTAGTGCTACACAGGTATAACGTTTTACAGTCGTTTACAGTCGTTTTACAGTCGCTTTACAGGTAACCTAGTCTTCTTACAGGTATGATGCACACAAAGCACTCCATCTAGAATCTCCTGATAGATTTTGGCAGCAACTGGAGGCTGTATGTAGCAGAACATTAATTACCCATGTACCTATCTGCAGTTACAAGTACTTATACAAATGAAGCAATTACAATTAATTAATCGTTTAATGCATTAATTGCCCTGATGAAATTGTCCATCTTTCAAACTGATGTGAAAGTGAACAATGCAGATCATGATTAGACTGCACAGAATAACATTCCACTCGCGGTAAGGATTTGCAGATTTTTATTCAAACAGTTGCAGAAATTGTATGTGCCCTAAATAATAGTTTGAGGTAAGAGGTCGGCAGGAGGTCAGAGAGGTGGGGCACTTATAAACTATATATCACGGACATGACAGTCATAACAAATTCTAATATGAACAATTCCAGCTCTTGCTGTTAGAAATTTAGTATTTGTTGGAAACTTTACCTGTAAATTCCACTTGAATATAATTGATTGCAGATGTTAGTGTACCCCATCACATGTTTACTGTTGCCTCCAGTTTGCATATCAGATGTTTTTATCTAACAAAATGATACTGTTGCTTATCATTGTCTGATCTTGGGGAAATTTCTTCTTGAAGAAAGTGAGGAATGCAGGAAGTGAACTTCAGTAACTCTGTCTGAGATGAAGTCTTCTAGAGTACGACTGTGTTGTGATTTTGAACCACCATTTAATGTTATATATACGAAGGTCAGATCACATATGAAACAATGCCTTACAGTTTATATTGTGAAGACACTATACACTGGGAACACTGTCATGTCATTTCAACTGATATTCCTACTTAATACAGTGTCCTGTCGTTTCTGGTTATGTTTCCATCTGTGACATAATGCATATCATTAATAGTGCCTTGTTATAACTGCCAGCTGTGTTTCATGTCATTACAGCTGATAATTCTAATCATTACAACATGAAATGTCTTTACTGCTAGTTCTATCCAGATATGACATAATATCATGTCATTTCATGTCATTACAGTTGATAATTCGTAATCATTACAAAATGCATTGTGATTACTGCTGGTTCTTTCCAGATATGACATAATATCATGTCATTTCATGTCATTACAGTTGATAATTTGTAATCATTACAAAATGCATTGTGATTACTGCTGGTTCTTTCCAGATATGACATAATATCATGTCATTTCATGTCATTTCAGCTGATAATTCGTAATCATTACAAAATGCATTGTGATTACTGCTGGTTCTTTCCAGGTATGACATAATATCATGTCATTTCATGTCATTACAGTTGATAATTCGTAATCATTACAAAATGCATTGTCATTACTGCTGGTTCTTTCCAGATATGACATAATATCATGTCATTTCATGTCATTACAGTTGATAATTCGTAATCATTACAAAATGCATTGTCATTACTGCTGGTTCTTTCCAGATACGACATAATATCATGTCATTTCATGTCATTACAGTTGATAATTCGTAATCATTACAATATGCATTGTCATTACTGCTTGTTCTTTCCAGATATGACATAATATCATGTCATTTCATGTCATTACAGATGATAATTCATAATCATTACAAAATGCATTGTGATTACTGCTGGTTCTTTCCAGATATGACATAATATCATGTCATTTCATGTCATTACAGATGATAATTCATAATCATTACAAAATGCATTGTCATTACTGCTGGTTCTTTCCAGATACGACATAATATCATGTCATTTCTACTAATGATGTCATCTATGTTCAATAATCACGAATGTAACCAATTTACAGTATTATAATTGACCATTTTTTTCTTGAAAAACAATGGTAGCACTACTTTCTACCAGTAGATCATGGTAGACCGGAGGACCCTGTGATTCAGCCATGGAGGCGTCTCAGTTTCCAGGTCAGTATTAGCGTATCACAATTTTGACAAAATAGTTCAAAACTAAATAAATGTCTAATTTTAAACATTTTAAAAATTAAATGTCCTTTAAAGGGGACTATAAGCATAGAATGTAATCAATATGGCCTCAATCCAAACAAAATTACCTGTTTTCACCATCAGAGCTTTCTCTGGGAGGGGAATACATGTTCATAGAATGCTGTAAATCTTGGCACACTGACAGTATTGTCTATAGATGAAACTGATTGTTTTCCTTTGTTTTTGTTTTGTGTGATTATGGAGAATAGATCAGTCACCGCTTTTCTGCATAATTTCTGGGTCAATCCATTGATAGTAAATGTTTTACTTGTTTTATTATTTTTGTTGGCTGCCTTTCCTGTGTCTAGCATGTGTATATAAGCACAGAGTTCTAATAAATAAAACGATAATGTAAGAGAAGGCCATTACGAGCCTCGTTCTTTTATGAGAATAAAGGAGAAGGAAATCCCGAGAAAATAAATTTAAATACCAGTGAAAATATGGTAACTATTATACTCAGTTACAGTATTTTGCAATTCCCAGTCCTGATAGAAATGCACCCATATTATAAATATTTCAATTGTGTTCTAACCACATAATACAATTATAACATGTCATATCATGTTCTACTCCCACATCGACATGAATAAAAATAATCATAACGGTTTAATTAATCACGGGTCTAAACAAAAGACCGATGCAGATCTATATTTATGCTATATTGATCTTACAGTCGCCAACGTCTGCATATCTGACGCCACAGTTTTCATGTCCTGGTCTCCAGAGACATTCATAGTATAATTGGATTTGTACTCCATCATTTCCACTGACTAATCATCAGTAAAAATAGACGGATAGGATTGCATGCCATTTTGACTCGATCACTATAATATTACGAGCCAGGCCGTGTAAATTTGAAAATCCTACTTTCATGTTTATAATCGTTGCTAAAAAATACTTTCTTAATTACACCAGCACCAGCTGTAATCACTGTGAAACTTACAAAGACTCCTAGCACTTGTACATTACCAAGATCTATGTCTTACCCACCAGCGAAATTGACTATTATATTTGTACAAAATCCATTCCCAATGCCCTAGCAGACATACTGTAACAAACTTACAGGCTCAAAAATTAAAATAGCATCATGAATCTTCCAATGTGTGAATTGCCGTTTGACAATGCTTTCTCGTTTTCCGAA
>JAFMSR010000019.1:16801178-17098678 GCA_022818135.1 Saxidomus purpurata | reverse complement strand
GCCCTTTTCCAACTTTTTTGTAGATATATATAACTCTAATATTCCAACCATTTCACTTTTTGGATCGATTGATTTATTCAATCGTCCAATGTTAACAGAGTATAGCTTCCTTACGGCCGAACTCTTTACATACAAACAAGTAGTTCCATATATTCAGTTGTTACGAATTATATTGTCTTCTGTTTTAAAAATTATATAGTAACAGATCTAAATAATATCAAAACATTTCAGAATAGGATTTTGTTACTAAAAATCAACAAGGTATCTGTTCTGTTAAAGAACTATTTTCCTACACGGTTTCGATCATAACAGTTTTCTAGTCAGACCAGAGACACTAATAGTGTTTCCGCAAGAGCGCATTTTCTGCGTTTTAGACGCACTCATTTTGTCAATGACGCAACAGAAATAGCAAAGAGCATCTTATATGACGCAATTAAAATGTGTACTACAAAAACAACATTTCAAAAACTCTCAACTGCTTGGAAATGCAAGATAAATTGTTTTACAACATACGCTTCCGGTATGGGATATGTCTAATTTTGACCCTATTCCGTCATCGTTGTCGTCTGATTTCGGATCGATATTGGGTTTTTGTGTGTATTGGTTCATATGATACCGACATCATGGTATCATAGACGCATAACAAGAGATGGTCGACGAACCTTAACAGAAGAAACAAAAACGTCTTTCTGAGTGATTTTAATGATCATTTTGTAGTAATTTCGATCAGACTGTCACTGTTGAAGAGGTTTCAGTGTGCCAAATTAATAGTTTCTGTCATGAGCACGCGGTTCAGATCGAAATATCCGTCATCGAGGGTAGCTGTTTTGGCGGGAACGAGGCTCTGCCAAGTCACAGCAAAACTGTTACCCGAGGTGAGGGATATTTCCATCTAAACCAAATGTCTCATGATAGAAACTTTTTCTTGCATACCGTCTTGCACTTTAAACAGATTTCTAAATGCAAACTTATCCAAATAATACATTGTGGTATAAAAACAAGCGATATTCAGATTCTTTGTTTTGGGAAGGGACGTCACATTGTTTATAACGTTACATCACAAGTAACTCATGCGAGTCATATTACATGGGGGTATGTAATATAAGATTTTCCAGCACTGGTGAAAACTACGATCCGCTATGCAAGAAAATATCAAAGCTTAATGTCTATTGTTGAATACACTTACGAAAAATTCTCTTTGTGGACAAAATTGACTTTTGAGATGCAGTGACGAAATGAAAAGCATCCAAAGAGAAACACCTGTTGTCCTGCCAACCCTTTGATTACCCACCATATTGTGATGTATCACATGCAATTTTACAGAAGTAGACTGAATAAAACTTCTTTAACATAATATCATAGTCATGCCTTTTATTTTTTTACCATAAAGAATATGACCCTCGGAATTTCTAAATGACCCCCGAATTCTGATATAGGGGGTCATAAATGACTCCTTAAAATTCATAGCTGGCCGAAACACTGTGGGTAGTTGAACATAGTCACTGAATGACATAATGTAAGCACATGGGTTTTCAAAAGTAAAGTTTACAGAAATGGTGAAAGGTAAAAATTTGTGGGCAATTGTGTCTCCAGTTTATAACTTTACTCGTGCAAAGGTTGTCCTGATATTCACACATGTATGTGTACAGTCTATGTTGTCCTGTATGTGTTGTCTTGATATTTACACATGTATGTGTGCAGACTGTGTTGTTCAGAGACAATCGATCCTCCAGCACTTACAGTCCTTTGATTTACTTGGGGATGATGTAACAATTCTTTTCAACAGTGTTTCAATTCTTTACAGGCGGGCAATTTACATAATCATCAATCCTGGGAAGGACCATGCAATAAGAAGCTCCCATCCTCTGAAGAACCCTGCCAACTTCCTCTCATAAGAAGTGGTGGGGCTCAAACAAAATGACACTCAATCAGTGAGAGGCTGTAGTGACTTAAGCGACTTCTTTAACAACTCCACCAGTGAAGAGAGCCAGCAAATCTGCTTCAGTTTTTTCCAACAAACAAATATTCATCAAAAAGCTGCCAGCTATAAAGGAACACTCAATATACCACAAAAAATCTCTGGTATGCAGAGGCCTATTACATAATTATGCTATAACACTTACATTCTCTCTTTAATAGCTACTGAATATGCACAAAAAGTTACAAAACTGGGTTTTATCCTTAACCTGGTTACCCTTAAATTCTAAAATGGACTGGCCCATCTTTCAATTTGGAAGTTATCATTAATTGTCGAAAGGGTGCTGAGTGAAACTTTAATCACTGGCAAAATTACTTGTTTCCAGCAGGGTTAAATCCTTTTTCTGTCTAAACAAAAATACCTCTATCAAGAAAAATATCTCTGTCCAGAGGAAGGAGATGTTGTGAAAACTAATGTTAGAAGAGAGGACATTAAGTAGACTTGTTTGCAAAAACTCCATTGACTGATACCAGTCACAATATGATTCATCTGAAGAAAAGTGCCATCATGGCTGGAGTCAATAAGCATTTGCCTAAACAACCAGAACTCAAACAACACTGTTATGAACAACCATTCAGTATTAATAATTTCTGAGATGCCACAACTCTTCTAAAAATATCATATATGCAAACAGACAGTCTGAGTGTAAATAAATTGAAAAGCAGCTGAAGACAGCATGGGGGCAAAAAAGTGAGAGAGACAGGTGGTAAATACACCCTGCATACAGTACTAGTATATCAAAAGACAGACTAAGACAGGCAAACATGGCAGTGATAAACAAACCCAACACACAGTAATACACCCGAGACAGTATGTGGACAGACAGACAGACAGACAGTAAAACAGACCTACTGACAGAGAGAGTAAGCAAAGTTTTACAGAAAGAGTCAATATATATAGAAACAGACAAACAAAAAAGACTGACACATTTCAAAATAAACAGACAGACAAACAAACAAGTTATTGCTAAACAGACAATCGGACACAGACAGACAAGTAAAAATTACATAAACCCGAACTTGTTTTCAAATGAGTTTTTTTTGTCACTGACGACATAACAAGAAGCCGCTTATGCAGGTTATGCATGTTTAATCGTTTACTAGTGACTACATTACTTCATAATCCCAGAGCCTAGGAAACTTTAAAGCCCTTTACTTCTTTTATGGTTTTAAATTGCAGCAAATTGATTAGCTGCCAGAATGCAAGAGGCTTATCAATATATCTCCTATGCAGCAATAATGGTACAGTCAATATGGAACTGAGATCTTTTCTTGTAAAAAACACCATAGCAATATAATAACTGCCTACAATCAATAGATTATTTACCCTCAACATGAATATTCTGAAAGGATGATGATTATTCGATTTTTGAAAGCATAAACCAGTGGTATAAAATTTAATGTATTCTAAGACACAGCTTGATTCAATGCTCCCTGCCCTACCCCCATCCTTGCCCAAAGGCTGAACCACTAGGCCCATTGTAACAATATATACACTATAATTTAACTAAAGAGCTAGTACATTTTACAGACATACTTTATATAATGCCCTGATGCATCGCTTAGTACAACCGGTACCCGAAATACATAACTTCATTAATGTCCTAGAACTCCAGGATCTATATCTTGATTCAAAGACAGTTTGGAAGAAACTAACTGTTGCTTCATATCATTCTAAAATGTACACTTTTATTTGCTACATGTAAAACTTACTTGGATCAGAATAGGCTTTCAAATTCAAACTCTTTGGTAACAGTAATGTACAGATAGACCATGTCAATGGCAAAATACAGATAGACCAAAATTTTTTTTTTTGGGGGGAAAAAAAAAAAATAATTTTTTTTTTTTTTTTTTTTTTTTTTTATTTTTTTTTTTTTTTTTTTTTTTTTTTTTTTTTTTTTTTTCTAAAAAATTTTTTTTTTTTTTTTTTTTTTTTTTTTTTTTTTTTTTTCCACTGATTTTTTTTTTTTTTTCCCCATCGTTACAGTATGGTAGACCATCATATACAGATAGACTATCATAAACAGAAAGACAATAATATACAGATAGACCATAATGTACAGATAGACCATAATGTACAGATAGACCATCATAAACAGATAGACAATAATGTTCAGAGACCAAAATGTACAGATAGACCTGATGTTCATGTAGACTATAATGCACAGATAGACCAAAAATAACAGATAGACCATGATTTACAGATAGACCTGATGTACAGATAGACAATAATGTACAGATAGACCATAATGTACAGATGGATCTGACAAACAGATACACCATAATGTACAGATAGACCTGGTGTACATGTAGACCATAATGTACATATAAACCATAATGTACATATAGACCATAATGTACATATAAACCATAATGTACAGATAGACCATGATGTACAGATAGACCTGATGTACAGATAGACCATAATGTACAGGTAGACCATAATGTACATATAGACCTGATGTACAGGTAGACCATAGTGTACAGGTAGACCATAATGTACAGATATACCTGATGTACAGATATACCATAATGTACAGGTAGACCATAATGTACAGATATACCTAATGCACAGATAGACCATAATGTACAGATAGACCATAATGTACAGATAGACCATAATGTACAGATAGACCATAATGTACAGATAGACCATAATGTACAGATAGACCATAATGTACAGATATACCATAATGTACAGATAGACCATAATGTACAGATATACCATAATGTACAGATAGACCATAATGTACAGATAGACCATAATGTACAGATATACCATAATGTACAGATAGACCATAATGTACAGATATACCATAATGTACAGATAGACCATAATGTACAGATATACCATAATGTACAGATAGACCATAATGTACATATAGACATCCATCAGTGAGCAGTATATTACATGTTCTCTATGTATCTTTGTACAAGAGTTGGTCAAAAGACTCACTGCTTACCTTACTGATAAGGGATTTAACACAAGTTGCTTAAATATTTGAGTTCTTTTCAGGAAAGCTGACTGGGGAAAGACTAGAACTATACTGAGCCCAATCCTCCTTGAGAAATTACCACAGTCAGATCAGTAGCATGGTTCAAACCTGTGACCCTCATTCAGGGAAGTTTAAGATTAAATTATATTTCAAGCCAGCCGACTGAACAACTCCCCTGTCACAAGTCTACCAGATATTGATATAACCACTCCCCCAAGGATGTCACAAGTCTACCAGATATTGATAAAACCACTCCCCCAAGGATGTCACAAGTCTACCAGATATTGATATAACCACTCCCCCAAGGATGTCACAAGTCTACCAGATGATGACATGATATTATAACATACCAGAAAACATTCAGTGTAAAAGAAATTTTCTACTCTAGGTACCATGTATGAGATACTGAACGCAAGTCAGGAACTTCCTGATTATTATAATTATTAAATACAACAATTTATACAAGGTCTGAAGATCTACTTAACATTCTGTACAAATTAAACATAGTTATGCAATAATTATACAGTCATGACAGTATAACGAAACTCTATCTTTTTATAAGCATATACCTGAACATTACAAGAACCACTAGAACATTTTAAGGATCAAGACAGAAAAGATTTTAACAATCATCTAAAACCCACCATTTTTTATCAGGGTATTTATCACAGAGGTTCTGTTGTTGTTGTACGATTTTATATTTATAAAGCCCGTTCTCACCGTTTTTTGGTCATTTTAAAAGGCAGACAGTTTATTTAACCATTATTCCTCAGGACAGAACCAGTACTAGACTCCTATCCTTAAGAAACTGCCAACTTTCTCACATAAGGAGACATGGTCGGTGCAGGGCTCGAACCCATGGCCGGTGCAGGGCTCGAACCTATGGTCCGTGCAGGGCTCGAACCCATGATCCTCAAGCTATAACAAATTACAGTGATTTCAAGTCAGCGCCTCTAACCACTCGGCCACAGAAGCAGGCCACAAAGGTTCTATCAATATCAAGAGACACAAAATCAAATTTATCTTTTGTAATAATTTACAAAATACTTACTTTGTCAACTACACTGAAAAATCTCATTTCCAGTAAAAGCAGGTATAGAATGTTCAGAATGGAGCATAGTACTTCTAGACATAGTGAAACAATTTCCAGTACTACCAATAGAACATCCTCAATCATTGAATTACCTCCCTTTTCTCTAATGTATATACATCACACAATCATTAAATTACCTCCTTTTTCTCTTATGTTTATAAATCACACAATCCCTTTTCTCTAATGTTTATATATCATACAATCACTGAATTACCTCCCTTTTCTCTCATATCTATACATCATACAATCATTGAATGACCTAATTTCTCTAATGTTTTTATATCAAACAATCATTGAACAACCTTCCATGTCTACACATCATATTTTTTGTGTAAGAGAACAGTTACTGTATCCTTTGCTAAAAATATTTTAAAACAAAAACATTAAACATGTTAAAGAGCTGTAATCCTTTATAAGTCCTTGCCCTGAGAGTGAATTATCTCCCTTTTTATTTGTTATTTTGCACAAATAAACGTTAACAAAACTAAGTTTAGTACATTATTTCATTGTAAGTTTACTATTTGATAAGCAATCCTTTTTATGCAAATTACCTCTTCTTTAATAGCAATTATTTCAGAAAAATATCACTCGACATGAATTTCAATCAACCACTTCTGTAACAGTCGTTTTCCCTTTTCCCTGCTGCAGTGGATAATAACTGTATAATCCATAAAAATTCAATGTTTGCGAAGAAAAAAATCACAGAAAATCAAATGAGCAGCTTCTCTTCTCCTTCCATTCCATTCTATTCTATTCTATTCCACAGCAAACACAAAAATACATCTGCATCTCCATCACCTAACTCCTCAAACCAATCAGTCGCTATGATTCCAACAATTTTACCACACTACAAATAGGCGCTGGCCAGTTTCCAAAATCTATCTGCCCGACCAAGAGGGACTATAACTACGTCAATACTCCCCCAGTCAGCATTTTGTAGAAAGCCAATATTGTCTGCTATAGAAACCATATCCCATTATGCAATAACTCTTTGCATTAAATTCCACATTTGGCCTGTAAAAAGGCTTTTTATCCATTTGTTCACTAAGAACATCGAGACAGTAATTCATTGTTCCTTAGGTGAAATATGCTTAACAAGCTTGGTTTAAATCACATCACTGAATTTGACCACAACTTCCGGCAAGCCATAACACCTGTCAAAATTCCAGAGATTCTCATTATGCATTATTTTATAGTATTAACAATGATTAGACCTTGTCACACCATAAGCAGGTTGTCTATGATTAAAGATTAAAGAATTCGACATACAGGATGACGACCTCTAGATGGACTCTGACTCCAATACACACACTCCCACCCCCAGTGAAATGAAAAAGATTGACTGAAACGTGAAAGATTGATTGAAATCTGAAAGACTGATTGAAACATTAAAGATTGATTGAAATGTAAAGGATTGATTGAAACGTTAAAGATTGATTGAAACGTGAAAGATTGATTGAAATGTGAAAGACTGATTGAAACGTAAAAGATTGATTGAAACATTAAAGATTGATTGAAACGTGAAAGATTGATTGGAATGTGAAAGACTGATTGAAACATTAAAGATTGATTGAAACGTAAAAGATTGATTGAAACGTAAAAGATTGATTCAAACTAAAAAGATTGATTGAAATGTGAAAGACTGATTGAAACATTAAAGATTGATTGAAACGTAAAAGATTGATTGAAACGTGAAAGACTGATTGAAATATGAAAGACTGATTGAAACATTAAAGATTGATTGAAACGTAAAAGATTGATTGAAACTAAAAAGATTGATTGAAATGTGAAAGACTGATTGAAACATTAAAGATTGATTGAAACGTAAAAGACTGATTGAAACGTAAAAGACTGATTGAAATGTGAAAGACTGACTGAAACATTAAAGATTGATTGAAACGTGAAAGATTGATTGAAATGTGAAAGACTGATTGAACAGATTGATTGAAACGTAAAAGACTGATTGAAACTAAAAGGATTGACTGAAATGTGAAAGACTGATTGAAACGTAAAAGATTGATTGAAACGTAAAAGATTTATTGAAACGTAAAAGATTGATTGAACAGATTGATTGAAACGTAAAAGATTGATTGAAACGTAAAAGATTGATTGAACAGATTGATTGAAACGTAAAAGATTTATTGAAATGTGAAAGACTGATTGAAACGTAAAAGATTGATTGAAACGTAAAAGATTGATTGAAATGTGAAAGACTGATTGAAACGTAAAAGATTGATTGAAACTAAAAAGATTGATTGAAACGTTAAAGATTGATTGAAACGTAAAAGATTGATTGAAACGTAAAAGATTGATTGAAACATAAAAGATTGATTGAAACATATAAGACTGATTGAAACATATAAGACCGATTGAAACGTAAAAGATTGATTGAAACATAAAAGACCGATTGAATCATAAAAGATTGATTGAAATGTAAAAGATTGATTGAAACGTAAAAGATTGATTGAAACGTAAAAGATTGATTGAAATGTAAAAGATTGATTGAAACGTAAATGATTGATTGAAACGTAAAAGATATAATTATATACACATTTCATATTAAAATTCCAGCTCCTGAGAAAAGATGACAATAAATATTGTGATGCTTGATACAAATGTGAGCTTTACCGTGACGGCAACAATCAAAACATTAATTCCATCATTCCTCTCCATATAGGGTAAATTGACTAAAATTCCTGTATATGTAAGGCCAGAGTTTTTTTATTTTTCGTTTTACGGGAATTTTTTCAAAAAGCGCCAGGAGGAGGGAATAACAAGAGCTGTCAGTAGGACAGCGCGCTCGACTTTTTTAGTGCTTGCCAATAAAACAAAACTTTGACAGTTAAGGGCACACAAGACTTTAACTAGGAATTTCTAAGTACAAATCAAGAAACATTTTCACAGAGTTATCTTCTCTTGCTTACAGATAGGTCTCATGATGGTACATAAGTACTCCAACTTTCAAAGTAATATCTCAAATGGTTAAGTCAACAAGTGGACAAGAATGAAAATTTTAACTGAGTTTCTAAGACAAAAAGGGCCATAATTCACATAAAATCTTTGAAAAAATATACCTTCTCCTGCCCATGTTTTGGGATCATGATGGTAAACAAGTATTCAAACTTTCAAAGTAATATCTCGAACAGTTTAGTCAAAAAAGTGGACTGGTACAAAAAACTTTACCAAGATTCTAAGTCGATAAAGGGCCTTAATTTTTAAAACAAATCCCTCACAGAGTTACCTTCTCTTGCCTACAGATGGGGGTAATGATGTAAACAAGCATTCAAAGTTTCAAAGCAATATCTCAAAGGGTTAAGGCAATAAGTGGATTTTACCCATATTCAAAGTATTTTCTAAGTAAATAAGGGCATAATTCTGTCAAAAACCTTGACAGAGTTATGTACTCTTGTCTGTTGATGTAGGTCATGATGGTAAACAAGTATGGTTAGTTTCAAAGCAATACCTCCAATGGTTTTGAAATAAAGTGAGGTGGTACGAAAAACTTAACCAAGCTCAATACACTTTCTAAGTCAAAAAAGGGCCATAATTCTGCCAAAAACCTTGACAGAGTTATGTACTCTTGTCTGTAGATGGAGGTTATGATGGTAAACAAGTATGGTAAGTTTCAAAGCCATACCTCCAATACTTTTGAAATAAAAGTGGGGTGGTACGAAAAAACTTAACCAAGGTGTGACGCCAACGGCGATGCCCGGCGGGGCAGTAGGATAGCCCCTTTTCATAGAAAAGTCGAGCTAAAAAATAAGAAAAAGATGTCGAAAAATGAGCGTCGAGAAAAAGAAAAAAAATAAGATGGATTTTCCATATTTTTTTTTTTTTTTTTTTTTTTTGGAAACCTTTGTAGAATGTATGTTTTGAAGTTATGCACACTTGTTTTGTACTCCATACTGCCTGTTGTATAATAGTTCTGTATTATAAAGGCAAAACAAGCGTCATTTTCACAAGATGATTATTAGTGACATGGTTGGTGTGAGCTTGTCATGCCAAAGGTACTGGGTTCAATTCTTCGGTTTGGCCTAAAGGTTGTTCTCCCTCGGTTACTTCAATGGCGACGAGGATAAGTTCTGATAACTCGGTGACTGGGAATAGGCCACCAGGGGAGCAATAATGGGCTAGAAACTGCAAGCCTGCACAGTTGATGTCCGGTGCATAACATAAAGAGGGGAAGAGTGTAGTGATATAGGCCACTTCAAACAGCCTCGCTGTTGGGATACCTCTTTAGCGACATGACTGTGTGTGCACCTTTCATGCCAAAGATACTGGGTTTCGATTCCCGGTTGGGTCTAAAGATTTTATGCCCCCAAAGGGTGGCATATAAAAGTCGCACCGTCCGTCTGTCTGTCCGTCCGTCTGTGTGTACCCACTTACAAATTCGTGTCCAGACTAACTCTGTCATGCATTGAAGGATCTTAAAATAACTTGGCACAAATGTCTAGCACATCAAGACGACGTGTCGCGTGCAAGACCCACGTCCCACCTCAAAGGTCAAGGTCACACTTAGAGTTTGAAGGTAATGGAATCCTGTGTATATATACACACATTCGTGTCCGGACTGTAACTTTGTCATGTATTGAAGGATTTTAAAATAACTTGGCACAAATGTCTAGCACATCAAGCCGATGTGTCGCATGGATTTTAAAATTACATACCACAATTATTGAGCACATGGAGAGGACAAGACTGTGAGACACCTTGTGAGGGACAGCTCTTGTTTTTCTCTTGGTTACTTTAGACATATTATTTTCGACCAAAAAGTGTAAAGGCTAAAAAAAAATATGTGTGGTTCAGGTAACATTGGTCAAAGAAATAGGGTAGGTAGGTGGGGGTGGGGTTTTTTTTTTTCAGACGCAAGTTGTTACAGACGTACAGTACAGGCCTGGAGGATTATGCAAAAAACGGGGACTTCACACCGCAGTGATACCTCGGAGACAAATAACGTGACTTGAGTGAGCTTGGGGGTGCATGAAGTGACTTCGCCTGGAGAAATGTCCGCGTCAGGCTGGGGGGGAGTAAAATCGCATCACTCTCGTGATTTTACAGGTAAATGAACGGGTTTACGGGACATAAAAATCAAATTTATTATAGCCGTAGAAATGTGTCTACCGTGAAATGTTTTTGAGTTGTATGCATGTAACATTCAAAAATATTTGGCCGACCGAGCGTACATTTGTATAGCGTGTTCAATATATTTTATCAACAAAAAATAAAACTTACTCATAACATTATCTATTCCAAACTTTTATTTCTATAATCCAAAATTATCAGACTATTGTCAAGAATTACTTTTTCATGTCTCAAACTGTCAAATATCTCGATCTGTTTGATGCCACGTGCTTCACTAAGATCAAACAAACTCACATGTACAATTTCGGGGGCGTTTTTGTTCTTTGATCTCGTGACACCTGCGGCTTTATCTTTATGAATAAAAAGAGGTTGCAGTAAAAATAAATATTTCGGCAAAAGTTATTCATTTAAATAAATAGCAGAAAATTGTTACTGGAAAAGCATTGGCTTTGACAGCTGATGAAACAATTAATGACAAAAAAGCGGACACGCTGGACCCCACCGATTTTCTTTTAAAACAGAACGTTTTGATTTAAATACAGAACACTTGGCAATGTTAATTGATAAATACTTTTTGCATTCACAACTCAGTCAGCGGTGTCACACAGCTTGGATTTGCCAACAATTTCATAATTGACTGCATTAGTACGACAGGCCATATTCTTCACACCTATCGCGGTGACAATGCTAAGGGGATTTTTAACGGAAATAAATATTTTAAATCAACATAAAAGGTGATAAAAATTTTAGGTTCTGACAAAGAAATAACTCAATACTTTTTGAAACAATAAAAAAAAACAACATAACGCTGTGATAGTATACAGTAGCGGTGATTCTCGGAGGGAAACGTGCAGCGTCGGGGCGGCGATGTCTGATTCGATCTTTGTGATTCAATGGATCTAAAATCAACAGGTTGCTTTTACAGGTGTGTTTTACCAATATTTTAATTAATAAATACTCCTCGGGTGAACTCACTCCAAAATACTTGGAGAAACGCTGTTGTGAAATTAGCGTTAGGTTAAATAACACTAAATTTTATTTTCTTTCGGAGATAGAAGCAACGGGCGAGGGGGAAAAAAATAAAAAATAAAGTTAAGAATTCGAATCTTTTTCTTATTTGGGTTTTGCAATATTTAGGTACGGCGCTCCCGTAAAACGAAAAATAAAAAAACGCTGGCCTAACATTGAAACATCCTCCACCCAAAACTGGATTTGAAGTTTAGAGGTACAGTATGTTAAGCAGTCACACTCTACCAATTCTAAGAGCTAGCTCATTGGCAAGTAAGTACGTGCAAATGTCCTGCATTTTCTTCTACTTCATAGTTACACCCCCTCCTAGTACTGGCATGACTTCTTCTAAGATGTTAACCATAGCCCAATAGCTACCAAAGATGTTAACCATAGCCCAATAGCTACCAAAGATGTTAACCATAGTCAAATAGCTACCAAAGATGTTAACCATAGCCCAATAGCTGTAGCCAAAGATGTTAACCATAGCCCAATAGCTACCAAAGATGTTAACCATACCCCAATAGCTACCAAAGATGTTAACCATAGCCCAATAGCTACCATCATTTTCTATATGATGATAAAATTAGCCGAAAATCAATGAATTCTCTTGCCTCCCGTTAACAGTTGCCATAGAAGGATATAAAAACCTTTTTAATGGCAGACTGAAAATTCTTATTTACAGTTTCTGGGACTCTTCAGTACTGAGGTAGAGATGCTTTGGAGTGATGAAAAACAATTTTTATGGCTGAAATTCCCTCTGGCAAGTCACAGGACAGGGTAGAGAAAGTTCCTGGTTATGAAAAAAGTTTATCAAACAAACTCTGACTGATAGAGAAAACAACACTTGCCTGGTGGAAGATCACTAGATAATGTTATATACCAAATAAGTTTTCCTATATACATCTTTGTAAAACAAATGACGGCCCCCCCCCCCAAGGGGAAGGCCAATTTTGACCCTGGGGGTCATAATTTTAACAAACTTTGAAGAGGTCTATTAGGCAATGCTACATGCCAAATATCTAAGCTCTTGGCCTTGTGGTTTCAGAGAAGAAGATTTTTAAAGTTTTTCCTATTTGTTGCCATAGAGTTCTGCATGGAATGGAATTCTGTGAACATCTTTGATAGAGCTAATAATGTCATTCATGTATATATATTTATGCTGCAAGGTGTACATAATGGCTGAAAGCCTTAAACTCTCCTTCCCCCCACCTCCCCCATCCCTGTTAAGATCATAACAAGATGTTCCTGTATCGCTCACCTGAGACCTGCTTGTGGCAATATGTGACCATACTTCAACCCTAAACTATATATCATAAACACAAACATTCTGTCTGACTTAAATTGACAAGACAAACCTGCTGACCAACTTACATGATGATTGGGTTGTAAATGTCACCTGTATGGCATACACAAGGTTTTTAACCGAGTGACCTAGTTTTGACCTCAGATTACCCATATTCAAACTCGACCTCAATTTCATCAAGACATACTGACCAAGTTTCATAAATATGCAACCAATAATTCACACACTAGGTTTTTGTATGATTTGACCCCATGACCTAGTTTTTGACCCCAGGTAATCCATATTCAAACTCAATCTAGTTTGCATCAAGACAGTCATTCTGACCACATTTCATGAAAATCCAATGAAAAATGCAACCTCTACTGCATACACAAGCCAAACAGACAGACAGACAGACAAGACATACAAGATACTTTGTGCTTAGGGGAGCTAAAAATAAACAATCACCAAGCACATACACTTGAACAGGTTTGCAACCTTAACCCCTCTAAAACTCAACTGTTGGAACAGTCCCCGGAACTATTTCTACATAAACAATGTATTTTGTACGCTAGATCAGTACTTCAAAAGGCTTTTAGCTGCTAAATTGCTAATCAACGAAAATAATATCTAATTCTGCTGGTATTTCCAAAATTGCTTTGTAAAGGTCATATCCATTTCTGATCATACACAACTATGTAAGTTTTACAAAACAATACCAGAAATTATGCACACATATCTTTTTGCAAACTGTCTCCACGGAAACCTTATTTGGCAACAATTTTCTATGATTTTCAAGGAAAACATAAATGGTGTGTCTGGCAGACGGGTTACTTGGTGTCATTAGTTAGCTGCATCCTGACAGAATGTCTGAGCAAATACTGGTTGTTTCTGTACTTGAGATTAAGAGTGTATCAGTATGTATGGTAGCACGTACTCAGACTGTAACAGTACATGTATGTAGCACGCACGTAGAATGTAACAGTATAATATATGGTAGCACACACGCAGACACTTGCTGTAATAATTACACCCTTTTTAAGTTTTGCAACAGTCTGAAAATCATTCCATAGTGTTAATTCATTGTGCAGTTTTCAAGCTAATATCAGAAATTTTGCACACATATCTTTTTGCAAACTGTCTCCACGGAAACCTTATTTGGCAACAATTGGAATATCAAACACTTGCAGTTTAACCTTGAAAACTACACAATGAACACTATGTTTTACCTTCCAACTTGAAAACTGCACAATAAACACCTGACTTGTAGTTCTACCTAGAAAACTGCATAATGAACACAATGCTTGATGTTCCAACTTGAAAACTGCACAATGAACACAATGCTTGATGTTCCAACTTGAAAACTGCACAATGAACACAATGCTTGATGTTCCAACTTGAAAACTGCACAATGAACACAATGCTTGATGTTCCAACTTGAAAACTGCACAATGAACACTATATACACTTGTAGTTCTACCTTGAAAACTGCACAATGAACACAAGCTTGATGTTCCAACTTGAAAACTGTACAATGGACGCAATGCTTGATGTTCTAACTTGAAAACTGCACAATGAACACAATGCTTGATGTTCCAACTTGAAAACTGCACAATGAACACAATACTACACTTGTAGTTCAACCTTGAAAACTGCACAATGAACACTATATACCTTGATGTTCCAACCTTGAAAACTGCACAGTGAACACAATGCTTGATGTTCCAACTAGAAAACCGCACAATGGACGCTATATACACTTGTAGTTCTACCTTGAAAACTGCACAATGAACACAATGCTTGATGTTCCAACTAGAAAACCGCACAATGGACGCTACACTAAATTGTAGTTCTACCTTGAAAACTGCACAATGAACACAATGCTTGATGTTCCAACTAGAAAACTGCACAATGAACACTACACTTGTAGTTCTACCTTGAAAACTGCACAATGAACACAATGCTTGATGTTCCAACTTGAAAACTGCACAATGAACACTATATACACTTGTAGTTCTACCTTGAAAACTGCACAATGAACACAATGCTTGATGTTCCAACCAGAAAACAGCACAATGGACACTACACTTGTAGTTCTACCTTGAAAACTGCTCAATGAACACTGTCTTGACTTGTTAGTTCTTAGTGACCTAGAAAACTGCACAATGAACACTTCGCTTGCAGTTTTATCTTGAAAATTGCACAATGAACACTTTGCTTGACATTCCAACTAGAAAACTGCACAATGAACACTTGACTTGTACTTCTACCTTGAAAACTGCAGATTCAACACTATGAACACTTTCAACTTGAAAACTGCACAATGAACACTTGACTTGTAGTTCTACTTTGAAAACTGCAGATTCAACACTTGACTTGTAGTTCTACCTTGAAAACTGCACAATGAACACTTGACTTGTAGTTCTACCTTGAAACCCAGAAACAGGTAGTCTGCAGTCAACACTATGGTGCCATTAAAACATGAAAATTTTTGTTGATATTCTATTTCAATTCCAACTGCTGACTTTTACTATTAATTATACTGTGGTTAACATAACCCAAGGCTGATGTGCAACCTTAAACTGGTTTGCTGACATCCACCATAGAGAACACTACCTGACATTCAACCTTGAAACACAACATTCTACGAAACATGTACTATGGCTGACATTTTATCTGGAACACTGAACTTATCAGCTATTTGGAACACAATTCTACAATAAATCTATGTTTCCCTTCCCTTTCTTTTTAACTATATACCACTTACGCAGGATGCTGTTTCTACTTTCTCCACCAATGTAGACCACGACTAGAGTCTAGACTGCATACTAAACACTGTGTACTGTCTGAATCATGGTCTACATTGCTCAATTTTTACAGCTGTAACAATTTTCAAAAGTTTAACCAATGATTTCTGCAGTCTGAGGTCAAGAATTTTGAGATTCAAGTGAAAAGGTTGGAGGTTGAATTTTATGTCAATAATTTTAAGATTTGAGTCAAGATTCTCCTTTAACCCTGTTCAGTGCAGATGTCTTCTCTTCTCTCAATGTGGCACTGCATACAGTGTAAATGCAGACCTTGACACTCGGATCTCTAGTACCCGAGATCTTAACAGTATTTCCGTCTAAGAAGGGAAATAAAAAATATTTATATACATTTATATATACAGTTGACTCTCAGTATCTCAAACTCGCTTACCTTGAATTTTCGTTTAAGTCGAAGAAATTTTAAAGTCCCATCAAATTTCCTTCTTTATTTATGTACTTTAACTCCTTTTAAGACAAAATTTGACATACCAAAACTTTGGATGTGTCGAAGGGATTTTTTGGTCCCGTCAATCAAATTCAAGTGTACTGTCAACTCGTTAAGTCGAAGTGCGAAATTCGCTGACGGATCAAAAGTGTGGCGGGTCAAAGCAAAAGTGAGGCTTTGTCATGCCAATTCACGTGTCGTAATGATTGTTGTTTGTTTTTCATGGATTGCCGGTGACTGCGTGTAATTAATGATGAAAAATGCGGTAATTACTTAAAAGACTTAATTATTTGAGAGGTTAAATGATAATAGTGATTGGGCTTTATCAAAAAAGGTGATTTCTGAATGAATGTATCAGTCTGTAAGAATTTTGTTTTGTGATTAGATGCTGCTCTTATATTTCGAATATACGAATGTTCCGACTTTCGGTTCAAGAAACGCTACTTTCTCTTTCGCCCGATGTGTACTTTCGTTTTCACTCGGGCCGATACAAATATGTATATGTGCTTAATATTAATTATTGAATGCTAATTGGGTATAATTATGCAAAAATAAAATGTTATTAAAATTGAATTTGCGTTCCCATGTTTTAGGGAAAATTTGCATCAATAAAATAAATACAAATTGTCTGTCTTGAAAACAGGGAATTTTGAGCACTATTCGTCCATATACGTCCGTATACGTAAAAAAAACCAACTAAAAGCCCCTCCTCTTACCTAGAACTTCGTTTACCTCGAAGTAAAAGGTCTGGTCCATTGAAATTCGAGATAACGAGAGTCAACTGTATCTTCATGTCACATCTTTGTTTCCTACATACTTTTCCATAATGTCACGTATTACTTCCCTGGCTAAAGTTGAAATATTATGCAAAGTTTTGTCGATAAAAAAATTAAGCATTAACTAGGGTGTAGAAGGCTTGTACAAATATGCTATCTTCCTGTCAGATCTGCAAGCCTTTGGTGGCTTGGGTTATGTATTGTATGCATTCTCAAGATAAACAAAAAAAAACAAATTTTACTGGAAACTACTGTTTGTTCAACATTGATTTCTTCTTCAAATGTCAGTACGCTTGGCGCCTTATCATCATACACAATGAAAGCTCAGGGACAGTGCTGAGAAAGGACGGCTATTCAGAGAAAACACTTTAAAATGAATGGCCATTTATTTGAATTGATGGACTTCTGAGGTAACAATGTCCAGAATGCTTTCTCGCCTAGCTTCCAGCCATAAGACAGAAACTCATAAACAAAGACATAATTATCATTATCATAATTATCATTGTTATTTTATTATTATTACTATTATTATTACTATTATCATTATTATCATAACTGCATGTCTGCTAGACAAAACTACTAGAATTGCCATTAATTCTCCCCAGCTCGATCACATAATACTTTGATAATGAAGTACATGCAAGTTTTGCACAAGGTCCTAATAACCTACTGGTACCAGGTCCTAAACTCACCAGTACTAGGTCCTTAACCCACCGGTACCAGGTTCTTAACCCAACTGCATTAAGGTCCATACCCCATTTGCATAAGGTCCTTAACCTATGGGTACTAGGTCCTTAACACATCAGTACCAGTTCTTAACCCATTTCCATTAAGGTGCTTAACCCACCCATACCAAATCCATAACCCACTGGCACCAGGTCCTTAACCAACCAGTACCAGGTCCTGCAAGTACTAGAGCTGGTACAAGCTCCTTAACCCATTGGTACAAGGTCCTTAACCCACTGGTACCAGGTCATTAACCCATTGGTACAAGGTCCTTAACCCACTGGTACCAGGTCATTAACCCACTGGTACCAGTTCCTTAACCCATTGGTACCAGGTCATTAACCCATTGGTACAAGGTCCTTAACCCACTGGTACCAGGTCATTAACCCACTGGTACCAGTTCCTTAACCCACTGGTACCAGGTCATTAACCCATTGGTACAAGGTCCTTAACCCACCAGATCCAGGTCCTTTACCCACTGGTACCAGGTCATTAACCCATTGGTACAAGGTCCTTAACCCACTGGTACCAGGTCATTAACCCACTGGTACCAGTTCCTTAACCCATTGGTACCAGGTCATTAACCCATTGGTACAAGGTCCTTAACCCATTGGTACCAGGTCATTAACCCACTGGTACCAGTTCCTTAACCCACTGGTACCAGGTCATTAACCCATTGGTACAAGGTCCTTAACCCATTGGTACCAGGTCATTAACCCACTGGTACCAGTTCCTTAACCCACTGGTACCAGGTCATTAACCCATTGGTACAAGGTCCTTAACCCACTGGTACCAGGTCATTAACCCACTGGTACCAGGTCATTAACCCACTGGTACAAGGTCATTAACCCACTGGTACCAGGTCATTAACCCACTGGTACCAGGTCATTAACCCACTGGTACCAGGTCATTAACCCACTGGTACAAGGTCCTTAACCCACTGGTACCAGTTCCTTAACCCACTGGTACCAGTTACTTAACCCACTGCTACCAGGTCATTAACCCACCGGTACCAGGTCCTTAACCCATTTCCATAAAGTCCTTAACCTATTTCTTTGTGTATGGTCGTTAACCCATTTGCATAGTCGTTCATGAGACATCTAGACCTTGACTAGCAAGCTCATTATCTTAGTCATTATGTTTATAATTTTTCAGTATGCACCCCTATCAACCATCAGTGGTATCGTCCAAACTTATTGACGGACAAGTCAATTTCAGATCAGGGATAAGGCAGTGGTTTCACATCCTTAAAAGTAATGTACTACTGTTTTCTTACATCCATAGCTCTATGCCTGGGGAATCAATACCCTGACAGAATGTCGCCGTGACAGCGGACTACTTACGGCAGCACTGCTGGCAGGAAATAAAATCTATACTTTCCGCCTGTATAGCTAATCTTAGATACATCTCTGAATGGGGCGCCATTGATTTTTTCTTTTATTTTCTGGTTTAGAGGAGGAGCTCTTGTTACCAATATTTTCCAATATTTCAACGTAATTTTATAGTTAAATAGGGAGTTGAAGGTTTCGCAAGAAGTAGTATTATCACTTAACGTTAAAAATTGATATCAGTGGCACTCATGCATTACAAACAATGGTGTCAGTGTATATGAGTCTGCAGTTAGCGAAGAAGCAGGGGGGGAGACTGGTGGTACATACATGTAGCTGAAGACGAGGTGGACATGAGAAAGCAGATGGAATGACTAACAAAAATAATGGGAAAGTAATGTACTTTCAAGCTTATTGTGATAGCCTAATTAGAGAAAAGGGAGACAACTCTTTGAAAATAGAATACAGACTACGTCTAAAGAGCACTGAGGGAGAGAAAGGTGTTAATCAACCAATCCTTGACAGAATTTAGCATGGAAGCTAAAGCCTCAGGCAGATGGCAGTCCATATCAGAAGGCAAGAAAGTGAGAGAGTCAAATGGAAAAGTGAGAAAGTGAGCATAATAGAGAAAGTAAGAGTAAAAGGGAAAATCGAGAAAGTGAGAGCATGAAAGGGAAAATCAAGAAAGTGAGAGCGTGAAAGGTAAAATCAAGAAAGTGAGAGAGTAAAAAGGAAAATCAAGAAAGTGAGAGAGTAAAAGGGAAAATCAAGAAAGTGAGAGAGTAAAGGGAAAATCAAGAAAGTGAGAGCGTAAAAGGGAAAATCAAGAAAGTGAGAGCGTAAAAGGGAAAATCAAGAAAGTGAGAGAGTAAAAGGGAAAACCAAGAAAGTGAGAGCGTAAAAGGGAAAATCAAGAAAGTGGGAGAGTGAAAGGAAAAATCACTCTGTCTATATGTAATCCTACATGTAAGAAATAATAGTAAGAGGAAACAAGAGCTTTCACTGTAGTACTATGTGACATGTATCTAAAAAAGTGAGGACCTTACATGGAAGTGTGACCTTGAACTTGCAACTGAAAATCTGAATGTTAGGCTAGACACAACTGCCTATTTATGCTCCTCTACAATTCTGATATCGAATGGTACCTTCACCTTCAAACTAAGAAAATGCAGTATTTTTACTCTATGTAACCCATATATATACATCTAAACACTAACACAGATACTGTATTTTTTTCATGACAGTAAAGGGCTAGAGTGTTAAGATCATACATTATACACCTATGTTCAAATTCAAGTCAAAGATCATTTGGACAAACTGTGCATGATGCTTGGGTACAAAAAGTACATCCACAGTACTCAAAATCTTCCTCTTTCCTTTGACCTGTTGACCTTATTTTATGACGCCATATGACCAATTTTCAAACATTATGGAGTCCTGGTCCATTATCAACACCAAGATGCCATACACATTCCATCTCAAGAAATGCTAGTACCCGGGTGTTCAAAATAATAAGGTAAAATGTAGAAATTTTGGTCAAATCAGGGGCAATAACTCTGGACATTCATATTTTATCCAACCCAATAAGCAGCTCTTCCACTAACTTGCAATAAGATACCAGTTGGAACAAATTTGATGAGAAATGTGGCTCCTAGAGTGGTGACAACATTACTCCATTAAGTGGCAAAAAGACAACAAAATATTCTCACTTTTTGATACTTATGTACCTATCTTATTATTCCCTGTATTGTTCTTTTCAATATATAAACAAACTTCAGCGCCCTGAATCAAATTCACAGCTTTAGCTATTGTGGTCTATGTAAGAATCATAAATTGTTAGCCATGATGTATTTACTGACGGCTACCAAGTGCATTTCAAGCTGTCCAATTTTTTCAAGAGCTTAATCAAAATATAACAATAATATAAAATTTCTAAAGACTTCAGTATGTGTTTTGGACACAGGCAGTTTATACCAGTATAAAACCAGTTAAACAAGATTTACCGAAAGCAATGCAACAGGAAATTAGAAGGCAATCTTTTTGTATATTAAACTACATTCATTTCGTCTGTGTCTCTAATTTTTTTTTTGCTCTCAGCTAGACTGGCTTACAATTCTGCAGGGAAATATCAGAATAACACACACAGTGATATATGAGATTGAGAAGCTAGAAAGACCGAGACAGATTCATCTTTGGAACCAGTCAAACAGAAAATCAAGTATCTGATGAGTGGGGGTAACTAAACATACAGGGAAAAGTTTGTCTGTGTTATATTTCTAGGAAAGAAAATGTTGTATGTAAAATATAAAATCATTAACTTGAATCAATTTCATTAATTTTTGAAATTCACCATTCCAGAGGACATTAAATGACTTTTTATGCATATAAAATTCCACCAGCCCATTTCACTGGTCAAGACAGCACCAGCACATTGTAACTCAGTGCAAGTTAGCACCTCTTAATTGTACAAGAAACAAATTCATGTACTGTATCTATCCTACTGAACATGCATCATATTTCACCAAATGTTGTTCGAATAGGATAAACTAATATTAATACGGTATGATAATATCTAAATAACAAAGCATACCATGACGGGTGAACACCTTCAGGGCCGACAACCAATGGCAGACATGGATTCGAAGGTTCACAGACATAAATGTATTGGTTTGCTGTGTGATGAAATGCCGGATACCAGCTTGAACCAATGAAATTAAGTTTTTGCAGGAAATGAAAGGGGACTTGTAATATAATGGTACCAGAGATTGATATATACAGTAATGCTATGATGATAAAATGTGAACTTCAAATGAAAAACTTGGACACGTTGTCTTACTGTGGTAAATATATGCATGACCATTTATCTTAATACATGCTCTAGACACAAAGTGCAGTTATAAAATGTTTATAATGTTTGAGCTCCACGTAACTTCTGAACCTTGATCATCATAAGCTGAAGAGAAAGATTATTTATTTCGTGTTTTTCGATGGTTTACCGAACTATAACAGTGGGTTATATCCTGATAAAAATCGCTGTTCACTCAGTAAAATAATCAAATCTTCTACCCACATTTACGTCAAAAAGTATATAGCCACTCGTGAAAATATCACTTTTGGTGCTCACTCGGTGACATTATAATGTGATATTACTCTGAAACCTACAATTATACTCTATATCATCCTACTGAAGTCAACATTTGGGTAAAACTTATTCAAAATCTTTGAATGTAATTACTATCAAGAAATATTTCAGCATTATACAGTTTCTTGATTTTGTCTATAAAGTTGACATACACGCAAGGTTTTCCTAGACATATTTCCAGGAGATTTGACTTCAAATATCAGCGAGATTGTATGAAATTTGGGAGTTAGAAGAACAAATTCACATCAGAAATTGAGGGATATTAATGTTCAAACAAGAACGCAACTGAAATCTGTCAAAGTTTTGGAAAAAATACCAGCATTATTAGACTCTGTTTTCAATTAAACACGCAACAGTAGCAGGGTGTGAAATGTGTAACTGGATTAAATATCAATGAAACAACAACAGTTAGGTAACTGCAGTAAGAACCTCAAACATCATTAAAATGTAAATGGTTGAATTCAGGTATGTACATAAATTACGAATCTGTTTAAAATTCTAGCTTACAATTTCAGGTTTTGAAATCTTGGTAGCTTTTAGTTTATCTTGACAGCTTTTAGTTTCTCCTGAAAAAAAAACCCACTTTGCAAATACTTTCTTTTCTCTTAACAATGTACAACAACAGTCTCTTAAAAATAGCTTCATGCCTTTGAAAAATTTCAATTTTCTAAAGTTATAAAGATTACATTTCTCACAAACCTTGTTGAGAGTGTTCACAATATTTAGAGTTTTCTCCTCATTATCATTATAATCCATTCTTCCACCACTAGAGGGCGCCAAAATGGACAAAGTAGGTCACATGACTGACTATTTAGTTTCCGTTCCTGAAAATAAACAACACATTATTACCCTTCAAGTTATATTAAGCAGTGATAACTAACATCATTCTGATTGTTTATATAAATCCATCTTCATGCATTTTATGAAAATCAAACTTAAACAAATGTTTAATGTGAATTTGTTAATAAACAATTAACCATGACATGAGCTTTTGAGCAAACTGCCCTGCAGATGGTGTATGTTTAATCTAATTTAAGAGACATCATGGGCAGTTCATGTTAAAATTTGATTGTTCGTACTGTATCTTGCCTGGAGATAGAAATGATCAAGTAAAAAAAATGAGATCGTAGGGTACAAATACGGACAAATATTTGGACAAGTGTATAATAATGGTGGCGTATAACTGCGGGAGGAAATTATGGACAGACCACAGACTTGACTGAGCAATTAGTAATTCATTCTAATCTACTAGCCTAGAGGTCACTATACACTTTTCTCATGATACCTGCGTTCGAGCGAAAATCGTAACAGTTCCATATGATACCTCTACTGTTCCAAGAAGTTGAATGGTAAAGTCGGAGATTAGCTAGTGGACATTATTAAGGCAAAAGAAATTGGCTGCAATTTAAGGTTTTCACTACAAACTTGTGAGCAGGGAGGTAGCATACTATTGTTTTAACTGGACATTCTTCTGTACTCAGGTTTATGATTTATACTAATTTACTAACTCTCTGCATGACTACCTAACCTATACAGACTTCCACAGTCTCAATCCCTCCCGGGGCACTGAAAGTTTCAGAAACACTTTTCAGTGTTTCCCACCCATCTATATGTAGATGAAATAGTTTGAAACCCAGAGGTATTTGTGCCTGTATCAGTGCTATACACCAGGCATGTATTAGAACCATGGGGTCTACTCATAAAGAGCTAGGGTCTGTTACCAAGATTCTCTGGTATCTGCATCTGTCTCTTCAACCCCCACCTGTCAAGGGTCTTGGCAGTTTCGCCGGAGAATAAATCCTGGCGTTGGCATGGACTACAAAACAATTCTAAATCACAAAATGTCTGTACTGATTAGTTTTATTAATTTTACATTGAATTTTGGATAGGCACTTTCTTTGACAACAATCAAAATATCAGATAACAAAAACCAGGTCAAACGTATCAGCGGAATGAATTTGGCTATTAAAGATATATACATTTCCTGAACTCTGTTTAAAAGAGAATCTTATAAGCAGATAAAATTACCTTATATAGTATAGATCTAATTTATGTCACTGTTACTAGACAGATAGGTCAACTTGGGCCATCTATGTTACTAGCCTAGACACCGAAAAACCCCGTCTTGATTATTATAACTTTACATTCATTCCTTTCCATGTCACCTGAAGGGTTCTGATACAATTCACTGTAGAATTAACTATATCTTACATTAACACACATATTATCTGTACGACCATAAACATATTCCGTAAGTCACCAAGTGTCAGGTAATGTTTACTTAATGTTCAACTGGATATAGAATCTACGATATCAAAAAAGTAAAATGTATTATAACACAGGCTAAGAGTACTGGTAGTAACAAATTTACTTACTGCTACACAAAACTACATTTTTGGCTTAAAATAATAATGTAAACACATGTTGAATATAACATTCCAATAGACCGATCGAACGTCGGCCATTATAGTTTCAATTAACATAAATTACACGTGCGCAGCCGCAGCAGCCAAATTACGAACTTTGTTTACTTCGATAAAATCCGGTACACGGCGATAAAATCCGGTACACGGCGATAAAATCCGTATGGTTAGCTTTTCAAAAAAGCTAACAATATGAGGTTCAATGAACTTAAATCCCTTTTATTGATTCAAGAAAGTGGAGACTTCTTTGCGATGCAATTCTGTTAATATAAATCCATGTATTCTTAAAAATGATATTTTTTTGTTTACATAATTATGTTTAAAAGGCGCCAGATCTGCGGAGTTCGAATTTCTGTGACAAATGGAACAAAGACCTTAGTCTCATCTAGGTCTTAATTTGTAACAAGAAAACTGTGATACGAAAGTATCACAGAGGGCCTTAGAACAGTGTCTTAAATAAGTCATTCCCAAGTCCTCATTCATTTTTATTCTAGTTTTGCCTTTTGAGATACAGTTTCCTAGTTTTGGAGTGTTTTTTTTTTTGTAATATGAGTAAAACTGTTTCACATGTGACAAATTTTACCTAAAAGAAACTATACCTTTTTTCCTTAAACAAAAGCAATGACTTTATTTGATGATACCAACATTCCACTTTCTTTTTTAAAAGTGAAACTGTTACACACATGGCATCAAGACGAAGCAAATTCAGTAAATATAAAAAGCTGGTGTAATGGTTAGTAAAGGCAATATCTGCAGACGTTCACACCACACTCAGCAATCGAGTAAATGTATTGTTTGTTATTCAGTGACTGACCAATGATATTTCCATTCAAAAATATACTTTTAAAATCTGACCGCGCCGAGATCCAATCAGGGTTACGGATCACATTACTATACTAAAAACCCTTTTGTTATATATATATATCCTTTGACACTTAATAAACAGAATTAAAATGACATTTTAAGCATAAATTTTAAGACAAAATCTTTTCGAGCAAAATATGCGTTGTGTGCGACGTTATTTTATTGACGTCATCGTATAAACAAGTAGGAACAACCCAATCAAAGCCGACGTTATTAACGTCATACGTATTTTTCGGCCAATTGACCTGACGCGAATGCGCTGTAACAAATAATGTTACAGTGCAGATTGAACGTACGTACAATACGGTTTTTTTCTGTCAGGCCTTATTTTATAGTTGCCGTAGGCGCTATAGCTTGCACTGTACAAAAACGGTTTATGCTTCAGAAAGACCACTTCAGAAAACGGTAGGTCAAAAATAACCATATTTGCAATACATGTAGTTATGAACGTTTCGTTCAACACCTAACATCTTAACAATATCCTGTAAAATCGCTATGTTCTGTTTTAACATGATTTAACCGCATTTTATTGTAATATATAATATACAATATCTTCATTACAATTTGTGTAAATACTATAAAAAGCAAAATAGTTGGACGATAACTTCCATCAACATTATAAGGGGTCCTTCCTTAAAACTTACAAAAATTCACTAGTACATGGAATGGGTGGCTTTTATTTACGTTATATTTTATACTGCCAACACAAAAATTGTTAGATTTATTCAATCCTTTTAAAATAATGAAAATTGAGAAATTAATAATCAAAAGAAGAAAAATGCATATAAATTCACCAAAAATGCTATTGAAAGAGAAAGGCGAAAGATAGAGAGTCATGTCTCTATTGTGAGATTCATCAAAGCGTTTGATGTTTCGAATATATCGCCGTACTTGAAGAAACAAATGCGAGTTATGTTCTGCTGATACACAGTAGTCAATTAGAGGTACATGTGAACTTCAAATGAAAAACTTGGACATGTTGTCCTACTGTGGTAAATATATGAATGATCATTTATCTTAATACATGCTCTAGACAAAAAGTGCAGTTATAAAATGTTTATATGTGTGAGCTCCACGTAACTTCTGAACCTTGATCATCACTAGCTGAAGAGAAGGATTATTTATTTCGTGTTTTTCGATGGTTTACCGTAATATAACGGCGGATCATATCCTGATAAAAAATCAAATCTTCCACCCCCATTTACGTCAAAAAGTATATAGCCACACATAACTGCAGTACGAACCTCAAACATCATAAAAATGTAAAATGGTTGAACTCAGGTGTGTAAATAAATTACGAATCTGTTTAAAATTCTAGCTTAGAATTTCAGGTTTTAAATCTTGACAGCTTTTAGATTCTCCTGAAAAAAACCCACCATGCAAATACTTTCTTTTCTCTTCAAAACAACAACAGTTTCTTAAAAATAGCTTCATGCCTTTGAAAAATTTCAATTTTTTAAAGTTAAAAAGAATACTTTTTCACAAACCTTGTTGAGAGTGTTCACAATATTTAGAGTTTTCTCCTCATTATCATTATAATCCATTCTTCCACCACTAGAGGGCCTTGCTATGTTCTGCTGATACACAGTAGTCAGTTAGAGGTACATGTACTCAATGGATGAAATTGCCGGGTAGATCGAAACGAATCAAGTCGTTGTAACATGAAATTGTGGGGAAAAGTAATGATCTTCACTTTCTTGTGAAAAGCCAAATGCACAAATGCACAAGATATGGATCTTCTGTTTAATGATCGTCGCAAGCGGCGATCTGATATTCTGTATTGATTTGGAAAATGCTTATGATAGGAAGAGTTATAACAATATTCATGTCAAAAGTGGCACAAATCCTGTCTTCAGGATGTCTACATACTACAGGGAGACTACTGGAGAATTACAGCTCTATAACGTCTGCCGCGCGATATCAGCCCTCTTTTTTGAAAGGCCCTTCTTACTGGTTGATCCACTCTTCCGTCGCAGGTACATCAATCCGTATGTTGGGATGTATGTTTTGAAAACAAAGAAACAGATCTGCTTTGACCCCCTCCTCAAAACCTGCTAATTCTAAAGTGAGGTCTAAGGGACCAAACACACTGCAATTATTTGAATCGTTCCTCTAGAAAATAAAAATAGTACTTGAAATTACTAATGCAAAGCTACTAGTTGAAAAAATAACATAACAGAACTAGGTATCTTGGGTTCTGATTTTCAGATGGGCGGTATGGCAAAACTAATATATTTACCGAGGACCCCCTCCGCATCCACCCTCAAATGCGGTACCTGTTTGGACAAAATTGTATGCCTGATTCCTTGATCTATGTGAAACAATACCAATTTAGTCAAAACTCTCAAACACAACTGAAAAGGCAACAAAAATCACAAATACCTATCTTCCGTAAAATCACGCGCATTTGTTTGAAATTGCTGTCTGCGTCGCGTCGTAAACTGCTGTCAACGCAATAGGTTTGTTCACTGTGTGATCTGTGACTGGGTAATTATTTGAACATCTCTGTTAAGCTATTCGTGCTTTGCTGAGGCATTGATTGAATGGGACTATGTGAAAAAAAAAAAAAGCTTTTTTTCCAGAAGAGTTCATGTTTGGGTTTCGGTGAACACGCTATTTCATATATGTAAAGATGATATATACGCCGTCGAATTTTAGACTGAAGTAGAACATTGACAACTCAAGTTTGTCAAGGTAATTTCAGTCTATCCAATGACCTTTTTGAGGCGGGTCACATTGACATTAAAAACACAAAATGATTCCCGTTCGGAGTGTAAAGAGCCAGAAACTGTTGAGCACTACCTTCATCAATCAAGCCTATATATAGATATTGGCTAACTTATTCGTTACATGTGGCTTTAGACCGTGTCACATTCTCGGCTTCGCACATCCGGGTAATGATAAATTACTTATGTTCGTTCGGTAAAAGTGATTCCTCGACTTTCATCGCTGGTCTCTATGAATCTTTAATAATTCCAGAATAAAGGTGAAAGAAGACGACTGTCTACCATTACCTTGTAATCCATGTTGTTGTTTGTTTGTTGGTTTTTTTTTTTTTTTGGTTTCGTTTGAAATAAATTTCAACTTGCATGAGAATCTACTCCAAAGACCGAGTTTTCACATTTACCGAATGAAGAAATGAACGCGAGCGGATAAACCGAGTGGTTAACTAGCCAGTATGACGTCGCAGCAAAGCAGAGAATTCATCTCTGGTCAAGTAGATCCATAGAGCAAATCACTGCTACAGAGGAGTAGAGCTTATTACTAATGATCCAAGTCAATCATTGTTGACAAAAACAAACTTAGAGAAAATGGTATAAGTTGGCCTAGCATACATGCAAACTGCGTCACGGACCTTATGTATACACATATGTGGTCCGTGACTTCATGTAATATGGATTATAATATAATAGTATGTATCATGCTTTGCTGAAGCACTGGTGAGAAATGTCTAGGAGTAACTTACCTGTGTTTAAAGGTGGATGCTGTTCCTGGACCATCATATCTTGAGAGACCAATGAGGATGTCTCGTCACATGCATCCCATGTCGTTTCGTCAAATTCACCTTTCTGATTATTACTTCAAGTATTCTCCCCCCCCCCCCCCTACACTGTGGTTATTTGGAAAAACCTACCTGCACTTACAAATTACAGACCGTGATAGTCTTAGCCCCTCCCAGCCCTCTTACCGCCCCTGAGTCAACGGAACAGATGGTTTTACCAGCTTTTAACCTATGAATATTTTCAGCTGGACAGTAACACTGGCGTACTTATATTATTTCTCTATGAAATCTCCTTAAATGAACAATATGCCTATATAACGTTTATACATATACATTATTTGTCAATATAACCTTCGAGTTACATTTAAAATGTATGATCAAGTCTGCATAAAAATATAATTTAGTCATCTTACTTGGTAATAATCAATTCTGCAATGAAAGTTTCCAGCACCCCTACAAATGTTCAGAAAATACATCTTTTTTGCTGTTGATGACAAAGTTTATGTACTCTGATGAAAGATTTTTTTATGCAGAGGCGTACCTGGGTAAAAATGAAGTATACGCAGAGTTGTGCTAGGGGGTCCGGGGTCATGCTTCCTCGGAAAAATTTAAATCTAACATTGCATGTGTATTCTAGGGGTCTTTTTAGCACGTGCAGAAAACACAAACTAGGTATAACCACATGCAAAAGAACAATCAATATGAAGCGATAATAACACGATCTATATTTTGTCCCCATGGAACAAAGAGGGATCTGGGGTGTATTTAGATTGTCTTAACACACCAAACGATCCGTACAACTGCCTCCGTAAAACCTGTCTAATCCAATAATCGATGTCGAACTCCTGTACATCCTCACTACGTGCATAATTTCCTCTGATGAATGCAGCTCTTTCTCCGTGTACTCGGGTTCAAAATTATACGGTACAAGTCCGTGATCATCCATTATTGACGCCGCGAGGAATCGCGGCGTCAGTATTGAATAGGTTTCAATTTTGGACCATGGGGTTGCATAATCGAATAGGGAGCAGCCAACATTATTATTGTAAATCTAAACTATGTTCTATGTATGAAAAATGACTTTTATGAATCATTAAATTGTATTAAGTCATTAAAAAACAATACAATACAAAATACACATGTCTCCTTCCCTTATTTCAAAACTTTGGACACATTTAATGAGTATTTAATAACTTTTCCACAAACTCGTAGACCACGGGTTTTTTATAGCTTTGTTTACGGACCTTACGACCCGATTCATCAAAGCTCAGAAAAAAAGATTCGGAAGATGTTTTGCTATCTTAAAACACTCAGATAATAGAATACATGGCGCCAACGTGAAAAATCAATGAAAACCCATTTTAATTACTACATATTAGACTTTAATATTGAAACTGTAAAGAAAAACTGTTCACCCAACTATGCAATACGTAGGGCCCTAACGGAATTGCATTCCATCATTTGTAAACAAAAACAATAATCAGCCAATGGAAGTTCTGTAAAATGTATACGTCACAGCATAATTAATCATGTGGATTTCGTCTCTTTCCGCCATATTGCTGGAGTGTATAATGCTTCGGGAATAGAAAGAAAGAAAAATCCACATTACCAGCTACAGGGAGGGAGGGGCAGGTATATCTGTTTTACAGATCTTTTTCACAATATTTAGACCCGGTGTAAATTATATTTGCACAGGTTTTTGCCTCTGCTTCCTATTAACCGACCTGTGATTCAGTGAAATTGTGGGAGGAGCCATGGTTATAAATAGTTTTGTGTATCAGTTCCTTGGTATCTAAAAATAGCCAGTGTAAAATTATCATCCGAAAATAATTAATGTTGTACGAAAAGAGGTATTTAATTATCACAATAGACAAACAATATGGAAGTTACATAAGGGTTTAGTATTATGCTAATTACTAATAAAAACTTTATTTTTATAAATCAGTTTCATAAACAAAAAGGATATACAGCTAAATACACAGAGGCACGGACCGGTATTACTGATTACCGAAAACAACTTTTTACCGGAAACAACCAAAAACAAATGAGATTACCGGAAACAAGTCTTAATTCAATAGTTTGTTAAATACACTTTTTATTATTCTAAATGATAAAAATTAATGTATTTGTTGAATATGTGTAATTTTAGAATGATAGGTTAGGTTTTAAGCAAATTAGTTCGATGTAACTTAGTGTGTACTTTATGTTGTAACGATTACCTCCCTTAGACGGTATTAAAACCCAAAATCATTGCAATCACGGACCTATATACACATGTGTATAGGTCCGTTCTCTATTAGAAAAAAGTATTACTTTTCGTTTTTTGTATTTAAATAGTTCGATAAATTTTAGCGATATTTTTTGTTCAAGTTCTTTGACAGTTTAACAACTTATCTGCATTTCCAGTTACGAAAATTCCCATGAGTGAATGAAAATAAAAAACAGAAACTAGAAAATCATTCGCTGATGTTAACCACGCACATTTTATAATAGAAACCTGCCCCAGTGCCCATCTCCCAGCCATGCTTCAAAACATGCGCGGCGTCTTTGATGCCTTGCATCAAAATTCGTCTTGTAAAATATGTGTTTTACTTGCAAATGCTGCACCAATACTTTGACGTCAATTGAAATTAATCTTTTGTCTCATTTGTTTATAAGTAACGGGTGAAAATTGCACTGCAATTATCGGTCCCTAATAATTATGAAGGATGGAAAGGAATTTGTCGTGAAAACTGTGAAAGGCCAACAATGTTAAAGAAGGTCGTAAATAGATAATAAAAGAGTTTTTTTGTTTTTGTAGATACAAGTAAAAACGGAAAACACCGAATTCTCCATGATGTCAATAATGGCTAATTGGATTGAGTAGTTGCCGGTTTTCACACCCTCGGGCATTAATAGCCACGCTATCTTGATTGCATTAGCGTGTCAGTACGTCCGCACTTCTGATAATTTCAGTGAAGAAAACAATTGAGAGAGTTAAGGAGAAAAGTATGCTTGGCTAGAAAAGTGGGCCGGCCATGGCCGGACCGTCCGCGACGGCCTTGCGCACCCGCTCAAATCAATTTTTCAATACAATACAATTTTTATTTACGTCGGATAGGTTTAATCATGTAACAAAAGCTTTGTATAGCTTTTGACCTATTTAATGGCATATACATAGTTCACACAAATAATATTATATAACAAAACATTTAGTTAACAATACATAGAAGTGAGTAAAACACATTGATTAAGATGTATCACCTAATACAGACACGAATCATATTCGTAAATAGGTAAAAAGAGATATGCATGTTAAAACATAGATTATCACATTATAATAAACAAAACATATACATGCATGTATACAGTGTAAAAACTGAGCTGTTGGTGCTAATCTTGACCTAGTCCTAAAAGTGTACTTAAAAGTCATAAATAAGAAACTGGGAGGAAATATGAACACAAAAGTGCACCCGATAAGATTAATCTAAAGACAAATATCATCTTGAAATAGATTCAAGGTGACCTGATTAGCACCAACCTCTCCACAGCAGTTTAACTAAGGCTAAACATATATGTAAATATCTAAATCTAAAAGAACATGGAAACAAAAAGCCTTAAAGTACAATAGCAAAATAGAGAATGAGGCAGGGTTGCAGCTAGACTATTGGAACATAAACAAACAAACATAAGGGTAAGAACACAAGTTAGCCAGAGAAGTCATAGGCAACTTAATAGAGCGAAAATGTAATCGAACGAAACTTATCTTATATACTCTTTATTTCCCGAAAAATATTTCAGATTATAGTATATAGATACATTCATGAAACATATCAAAAAGAAAGGTTGCAAAATATGTACAAGTAGAAAATGTCACAATAATATTATAGTAATAAGGTGAAACGAATTATACACAATTGTATACATATGTATGTGCGTTTTAGAGCACGAGTAACGTTTTCAGATAGTGTATAAATAGTCGAATGCATATGAATGACACGTGTAATTATACATTTTATGACCTCATCTTGTACGAAACGAAAAATCAAGAAAGGGTGCAATGTATTCCTTTTGAATCTAAAGTGATTATGTTGGCGTATTACAAATTTGGGTAAAGGTTTAACTACTGTATGTCCAAATTGAATAGTCAACATCAAGTCAAGTAGCAGTTAATCTTCATTTATTTCACATTAACCAGTTAACCATTTAATTGGTAAAACATCTAGATTTATATATCCACTAGATCCATAAATGTATCATCTCATCATATATGCTTCCTCATAGGTCATACGTCATAAGTCATGGCCTGTAAATACATTATACATGTACAACATAATTACACATTTTACCACATCTCTATATAATTATTATACAGATATTGTAACATATTAAACTAGCAAGAATGATAACTCTATCATTCTTAATTGCTTGACAAATACAACCGGAGACTAGTGGCTTTTAAGAATGAACACAATAAAACTTACATATGAAATAACAGATTACCTTGCTTAGCATTATTATGCAAAGTACAATACATAACATAATATATAAAATCATAGTATGCACAACTCACCAGTGTGTGGCACTGTCCACTACATTACGTAAAATACATCATGGCATCATCACTCATAACACACTCCACACGTGATGCTGTCAGTAAACTGTAAGTTAAGAAGGTTATACGAATAAGTGAAAAGATATAGAAGTCACGTGATATTTTAGTTAGTGTTAAATTAGACCGATACCGCCATTTTTGATAGATACATGTACACGAATTCTGTGTAAAGAAATGCTAGCCAAAAGTTATGTTAAGAACGTTTCTAAAGAATACTGTAGAGTTGTACACTTACTGTTGAAACAAAACGAAATTACAACAGAATCGACACATACCTCAGCAAAATACAAAGCCCGCCAAAACTACATGACCAAGCTACTTTGGTCAAAACGACCTGCCTCGACCAAGTCAATGTTACCTCTGTTGAAATGCGTACAGAACGCAACCAAGCGAAACGATGCCCAAACCAATGAAATTTAAGATAATTAAAACTATTAAAAGAACATACCCGAAACGAGGCATTTTCAACTACAGTTGTGTCAATCTAATTTGACACAAAAGTACCACGTCGTGTACGTCTGGTCACACACTCCCCCTCTTTGTTAAATGACGTCTCGTCATTCATTATGTCAATATGTCTGTCAAACTATGTAACAGTACCTTCTACATAAAATACCATCCTTCCATATCTCTTGTATAATAATACAAAAGTAACTCTACACTAACTTACAGAGTGTGTACTTAAGTACATGTGATTACAGTACATATTACTTATCATTACTGTACTAGACAATTACTGCTGAAACTTACATAAATGTAATTTCAACTTTGGCCAATACTTCTCCCCTGGCAAAAAATATCTGCGTCCCGCAGACAGGATAAAGAATAAAAACAATATGCATAATATGTAATACAAGTAAGCAACATTTATTTATTAAAATCAAGTAAAACATACAATTTTTTAGAACATTTCACATAATTCACTTATCTAGAATAGCACTAATAATCTTATGAGCTGTTTCGCTGTCCATGTCATTCAAAACACCAGATCTCATCAAAACATCAAGAGACTGTAACTTATTATCAATCGGTCTAGGTACTGTACGAGCCATAGCATATACGTAATCACCAAACCTATCGGGCGGCTTTCTCTTTCGTTCAGTCCTTCTTGGCTGGGGAACTGGATGACCATTCCCTTCAGCTTTGTCTCTTTCTGTCTCGGGTTCTTTTCTGATGGGCTCATCTTCATTCTGTGTAATGTCTTGAGTATGGTCTGTTTCATCATACTCCAGATGAGTTGTTAGCTCATTTTCTGTCTGATCGGTTTCCTGTTCAATACCTCCTAATTCTGAGTCTTCTGTTCCATCTTGACTTCCTGTATCTGTTAACATACATACCTCCTGATCAGTTTGTTGTTCTGTGTCCTCTCTGACCTCATTGAGCTCAGATTCATGATCAATTTCCTTAGGAGTAGTATCTGCTGTTTCTGCTGTTGGACCATTACCTTCACTCGCTACCATGTTTATATCTTCAGTTTCATCTTCATGACTCTTCTCCGAATTGGGTTTATGGGCGTCTCCATGCAGGTATGTAATGTCTACAAATCCAAAACCTTGTTCGCTTTCCGAGTCGCTATCTTCCTTGGTGGCGTCACACTCATGTTTTGAAATCTCCTTGGATGCATCCTTATATTCTTCTTTGCCCTCTGCATTCTCTCTGCTATCTTGCGTATCTACATATTCATTATCTTCATTTTCTTGGTAGTCTACCAGAAGCAAATGATTTCTATGTAAGGTCCTTTCTCTATCTGAGGTCTCCGATCTCACTTTAAAAACAGGAATGTCAGGCCGTGACTGTTCTACAACTTTATAAACATCTTCTTCAAATTTATCTTGAATCTTATGCTTGCCATCAAAAGCCAATTTCTTAACCAAAACTCTGTCTCCAATAGATATCTTTACTGCTCTGGCCTTTCTACCATAATACTCTTTCTGTTTACTCTTTGCCTTTTCAACATGTTTCTTAACTATCTGCTGTGTCTTTTCGATTCTATCTTTGAGATCTTCAATGTATTCTTGACTATTTTTATTCCTTATCATATCATCTTCATTAGCCTTTTCGAATGTCAGATCAATGGGCAACCTTGGCTTCCTACCAAACATTAGCTCGTATGGTGAGATCTTTGTGGACTCATGTGGAATGCAATTGTATGAATAAACTAGCGAGTTTACATACTTTTTTCAGTCCTTTTTCTGATCATTCTCTAAAGTTCCAAGCATATCTAGTAGTGTCCTATTGAATCGTTCGGGTCCTGAATTTCCTTGGGGATGATAAGGTGTTGTACGGCTTTTTTTAATATTCATGATGTTACATAATTCCTTTATGATCTCGCTTTCAAAATTGGCACCTTGATCAGAGTGTAGCCTAGAGGGAATTCCGTAATGCACAATAAAGTTATTGTAGAATGCTTCTGCTGTTGTTCTTGCAGTTTGGTTTTTTGTAGGTACTGCAAGTGCAAATTTTGTGTAGTGATCTGTGATGACTAAAACGTTCCCTATGTTTCCTTTCGACGGTTCCAATGTCAGAAAGTCAAAACAGACAAGCTCTAGAGGATATGTTGTGTTGACATTTATTAGCGGTGCCCTCTGATTTCCCGAAGATTTTCTACGTAAACAGCGTTCACATTTGCTAACCCATTGATCAACATCTCCAGACATTCCTGGCCAATAGTATCTGTCTCTCATTAGTCTAATTGTTCTTTCTTTCCCAGGATGCCCAACGTCATTATGAAGTCCTTTCAGTACATCTTTCCTAAAGTATTCTGGCAATACGAGTTGTTCAATTGTTCTATCTTCCTCTTGTATGACTCTAAATAAGATCCCTCTCTTCATTTTCAGATATTTGAATTGTCTTTTCATTGTTATGTCATCTCTGTTGAAGCAGTGTTTTGGCAATGACTGGTCTATTATTGCAATTCTCCACTTTTCTATTGTTGGATCTTGTCTTTGTGCCTTTCTTATTTCTCTTAGTTCTTTCTGTGCCAACACTTGTCCATTGTCTGCAGTAGCTTCAACTATGTTGATGTTTAACACAGGCAGTGTTTCAATGTAAGGCAATGTTATGCAGGAACATATGGCCTTAATAGTTTTGTCATCTATCCTTAGCTTGTCATCCTGGTTTTCACTAAGCTTTTCATGTGGCCATCTACTCATACCATCAGCATCAGCGTTCTTTAGTCCAGCTCTATATGTGATGTCAAAAGTGTATTCTCCTAGTGCTGAGGCCCAACGCTGTCCTGTAGCGTCCAATTTAGCACTAGTCAAAATGTAGGTCAGTGGATTTGAATCTGTCAGAACTGAGAATTGATTAATGGCTAGGTAATCTGAAAATTTTTCGGTCACTGCCCACTTTAAAGCCAAAAATTCCAATTTGAAAGCACTATAATTTTGTTCTGATTTAGTAAGAGCTCTACTTGCATATGCTATAACTCTCTTTTTGCCATCCTGTTCTTGATATAGCACTGCTCCAAGTCCTTTGGTCAAATGGCACAGAGAAGTCAGGATATGCCAAAACTGGAGGAGAAGACAAAATTTCCTTCAGTTTGCCAAAGACCTGTTGTTCTTGATCAGTCCATCTCCATTCAACTTTTGGTTTCTTTTGGCCTTTTTTAAATGAAGTTGGTGGTAAGAGCTGAGAAAGTGGCCTAATCAATTTGCTGAAATATTTCATGAATCTCCGGTAATAATCAGCAAAGGCAAGAAACGATCTTAGTTCGTCCGCATTTGCTGGTGTTGGCCATTTCACTATCTTGTCTATCTTTGACGGGTCTGTCTGGACTCCTTCACCAGTAACTATGTGTCCTAAAAATGCAACTTGTGTTTTGAAGAATTGGCATTTTTCTGGTGCTAGTTTAAGATTTGCTGCACTAAGTTTTTCAAATATAATGTCTAGACGTTCCAAATGTTGTTCGAAAGAGTCGCTAAAAATAATAAGATCATCCAAGTATATCAGACAGATTTTCATATTTAAGTCACCTAAAATGTCTTCCATGAGTCGTTGGTATGTCGCCGGGGAATTAGTAAGTCCAAAAGGCATTTTGTTAAACTCAAAAAACCCGATTGAACCAACTGTGAAAGCTGTCCTCTCTTTATGTACTTCCTCAACTTCTACTTGGTGATAGCCAGATTTCATATCTATCGTTGAAAAGTACTTGGCCCCATGAAGGCAGTCAAAAATTTCTTCCATTCTGGGCAAGGCGTATGAATCTTTACCAGTTCTGTTGTTTAGCTGTCTATAATCTACACAGAGCCTCAATTTACCATTCTTTTTCCGTACCAGTACCACATTTGATGTATATGGAGATTTTGATGGTCTGATTATGCCAGTTGTCAAAAGTTGCTCAATATGTTTTCGAACTTCATCGATCATAGATGGAGGAATGCGACGGTGTCTCTGTTTGAAAGGGGTGCTATCTATCAGGTCAATTCTATGTTTGATCCTATTGCAAATACCTATGTCAGTGTCACCCAATGAAAAGATGTCCTTGTATTTCATTAATAATCCTTGCAACTGTTGCCTTTGATCTGTATCAAGTATGTTGTCTTCATCAATCTTCAGTTCATCTATAACAAGTTTCCTTTGTGCATCTTTTTCTATGTTGTCAAATACTTCTTCAGTAACTGTGACAGGTTGCAGTTCACATATAATGGCTCTTGGTGGAATACTAATTGTATTAGTTGTCAAGTTAGATAAACTGACTTTCACTTCTGCATTCTTTCCATACTGGTAATGTATAATACCAGGTGCTACATCTATGAAAGAGGGAATATTGCTATTTTCTGTCTCCTGAAGAATTGCAGCGGTAGGTGGATAGTTAAGCTCTTTGTCAGTGTAGCAATGAAGTTGTATTGACTCGTTTGGCCGGAGTATAATTTTCTCTGCTGATGCATTCTTCACAACAGCTAGTCTATTTTTCTGTCTCTTTAACTCTCTTTCCCTCATAATGATTGTTCTGAAACTAAGGAACCATCCTGTGTGTAGGTTAGCCTTTTGTAAGAATTGTTCGCCAAAGTTGTTCTTACATTCTGTTAACAGTATTTCAAGTATATTTGTACCAATTATGACAGGCGTTCTTGAAGAATATCTAGTATCTGGTGTTACCAACAGAAGGCATTGTTGAGATCTACTTTTTGGAAGTCCTGATGTGATGTTTATTTCTACCTCAGTGTAACCTAAATACGGAAGAGTTTGTCCATCAGCACATTCTATGTGCAAAATATCATCTATTGGTCTCAATTGTATTCCTGTGAGGTGTTCCTTATAAAATGATTCTGAAACCAAGCTTACACAACTACCTGTATCTAACAAAGCAGTTACTGATATGTTTTCAAGATCAATGTAGACTTCATTTGTTTCTCCAATCAATTTAGGATCTGTATTGTTAGTGCCCAAGTTCGATCCTGTAACTGATGCACTTACTAGTTTGGGCAGTCTTTTCTTCGATGACCCTTTTCTTTACAGTTAAGACAGGTGACCTGACTAAGTATCAACGGACAATCTCTCTGTATGTGACCTTTCTCGTTACATGTGTAACAGATCTTCTGATTGTGAATTAATGGACAGTTCCGTTGAATATGTCCTTTCTCATTGCATATGTAGCATGTAGGCTGAAATGTTGTATTAGATGTTGGTCTTGGCGGCCTAAAATCACCTCTACCCCTGCCTCTGCCAAAACCTTGTCCAAATCCTCTACCCCTATGAAATCTGCGTCCTCCAAATCCGTATCTTGGGAGTGGTGTCTCATACCTAGGTTGTGAATTCTTTTCTAAAGTGTCTATTCTATCATTGATTCCTTTTAGCATTTGTTTGACTTCGCTTAGTTCACTTGAATCCTTTTTTTCAACATTTAGTACAGCTTTGCATGTTTTCTTATCCTTAGGGCTTTCACTGTCTCTTGATTCTGTTTCCATCTTTCGAAGTTCTCTTTTGAAGTCATCATACCCTATTATCTTATCCTTTTGATAGATGCTATTATGCTTTAATTCTTTATTCAGTCCAGCATGAAAAACTTCCTTAAGTATTGCTGTATCTGTCCTTTTTAAAGCTTTGAGCTTAACTGCCTGATCATACAGATCTTCTAACCTAGAAGCATACTGCTCTACTTTCTCATCCTGTTTCTGTTGGCTCGAGTAAAATTTTCGCATAATGCTTTCTCTGGACTCTACAGCTCCATAGTCGCTATCTAACTTCTCCAATACCATTACAATTACAGTTAGAAACTTCTTTTTTTTTTCCTTTTTCTTTTTATAAAGCTATACTGTACTGATCAGTTCATAAATGCTTTTCAGCTAGATATGCACATTTCGAAACAAAGGCAATGACAGACAATACGTAGAAAGTGTTTGTGAATTTTTTTGTCATTAATTGAGAACAATCTCTTACCAATTAACAACTGCAAACATTCTTCTACGGTATAATACATTAATTCATTAAACACATCAATACCAATCTCTGGTACCAAAGAAGATACTTCACCACCTGCATTTTGTTTTTCATGAAATATAACTGTAGGTACAGCGGAGCATTTCAATCGAAGTCGGCCAGCACAACATGACCTGACCTTGACCTCGGAAGGTTATCGGTTACGTGAATTGGGCCAAAATAGTTTGCGGTAAACACCACAATTATTTTCATACATTGATTGGCAAACGTTCAGTTTTAGAGAAAAGCTTGTTTTTCAGTCTCTAGTCAACGAATAGATAATATTCTCACTGATATAATGGAACTAGAAGGACGTTGTTGTACCGATAAACGTGCGTCAAGTTGTTCAGATTCGGATATGGCTTATATTTCGGATATTTCTGATCGTTGTGTGGAGAACAATGTCAATACTGAACATGGTGAAGGTGGTGATAGTGATCTGGAAATACTGAAACCCCCTAAAACCCTCAGTGACTTAATAGATGGACTCCATAAGATTTTTGCTCATGACAAAGTAAATGTTGAATTTGTGAAAACATACATGGGTATGTACAAAAGCAACTACCAAGAGTGGAAGAAATTTGCCAAGTTTGATTTACACAGGTTTGTAAAGAAATATTGCCACAATATATTTATAGGTTACTAACAAAATATTATGTTACCCAGCATCATAAGGGAGCACTGCAATACAAAGAAGTGCAAACAATACAAATGTTGTATGAATACAGTAAGGCAGTGTCTAGAGAACCGGAACCGGTTCCCTAGACAGCGACCTTAGCGAACCGGAATCGGTTCTCTAGCCTATATCCGTCTATACACTAGCGAACCGGAATTGTTTTCCTGCATATATTACAGGTAATTGTGATAAGAAAATAATTTATTTAATAATTCTAAAGTGAAAACTTTCATTTAAACAAGAAAAATGTGGGATTATCAGTTTATTTGCATTTGTTTTCAATGTGTCGACTGTCGAATTGATCTCCTTCGCCTTCCGCACTTCCGGCTTTAATATGATGCGGACGAATAAATAAACGTATCGTTATCGGCACACCATGCGGACATCGATACATCTATAGAAACAATGTAATTAGTTTATTTATACTTAAATGGTATTGATTATTATGCCGAACAACTGTATAACAACTACATGTATATAGCATAAGTCATTGTTAGAGAGAATTATGGTTAAAGTTAATGAGTGTCATAATTTTAGCCACATATGGTATTAGAGTTTTGTGGTCGTTCATCTATGTTGTCTATAACTTTTTATATGTTATTCAATTTCTCATACGGTACATTTTCGTGAAGATTTAATTTCCTCCTATACAAAATAAATTCAAAAATTCCTCGCACGTGACATTCTTCATACGTCAAACAATTTTTTTAAAGCTGGAGATATGATTGAAATTTCGTATACTTATTTTTTAATATATACAATGTAAAGTATAAAAATGTATTTTGCTGAGATTATTTACAAACGCAAACACAGGTCTTATTATTTGTAACAAAGTACATTCATTAATGAGTGAATTGTCTATGTCGTGTTGTTTCCACGGCTTTGATTACTACAAAGTTGTACCCCACATTTGTGTTAAAGGTTTGTATCACAAATTAATTAGTGTCATATGTCAAATTGTAAGTGCTTTGTTCATAAATGCTCATCTTCTGTAGAAAATAGTGTCGTTTAGGTAGAAAAGTCAGTCAGAATAAAGGTTTTCCAGGAATCACTATTGACAACGACTACAGACCTTACTGTGGCATATTTGGTCATAGTTTCGTCTGGCGTCTATGTGTACGCTGGGGAAATGGTAGTCTACACAATGATCTACAATTTCATGGTGAAGCACACGGGACAAGAGGATTAGAAGTCGTCGGGTTGTTGCAGAAGTTACGCAGGTGGAAGCTGGTGAAGTTTGACAGGAAAAAATGATATAGAAAAAACAATCATCAGCTTCGCTACGCCCTATTTGATATAAGAAATGAATTCCGCAGATGTGGTGTTCAGCACTTCTTATTTGTGAGCATCTTCGATCGTCATCAACAAAATATGGTTACATGGCCCAGGTTTAATGAACAATGACATTATAGACAGTCGTGATGGTGTGCTTAGAAGAGAGGTTGACTATAAGTTCATTAACAGAATCAATCATGCCTTCCTCTACCTGAACTAGAGGCGCTGAAAACAGTCCTTTTCATGCCTAAACGGACCCTTAACAGGGTCGACAGGCCATAATAAGAGCGCCTCCTCGTGGTGAAGCCTGGATGTGACATAATGAAAATTAAAGCAATTTCTTGTGTATATTTAGGTTTAATTATTTCTTTCTAGCATAATTATATTACATAGTTATAAAATCAAAAACATTTACAGAAACATTGTGCTTTCTATTTCAATGCTATTCATTCTGTCATAACTGAAAGCTCTCCTTCGTCAGTCTGTTATCTCTCATACTAATACTGCATTAAGTCTTTCATGTCATAGGAAGGATCTCTAAATATTCTTCTTCCGAATAACATATTTAATGATAACAATAATAATCAACATATGCATTGTTTAAATAGCTGTATCAATTAACGTGCCAATAACAACACGCCAAATAATTCGTCCGAGTATTAATTCCGGTTTGCTAAGGTCGCTGTCTAGGGAACCGGTTCCGGTTCTCTAGACACTTCCTTTGGTAAACTCTGTATAATGAAGACTCTGGTTATAGCCAAATTATGGATATATGGAACACATTTTCTGAGCCCCATGTTAGTTTCTTCTTTATTTAATACAAAAATGCCATATGGATATATGTACATAACAGACTATGGATATATATAGAACAAATTTAAATGGACCCAAAGGGGGCATTATATGTGGAGTTTACTTTAGATCATGTAGATACAATTGAACTAACATGAGAAATATTATTGATCAACAGCATATAGTGATGGTCAACATTAGTTATACTTATTTATGGTGATTTTGGGAAACTAACTGAGCTATTTTTTCAATGTGGGCAAATATCTCCACCCTTGTCAAACATTGTAAAGTTTAAAAGAATTGAGGGCTCTTTTCTGTTGTCACACAGTGTTATAGGCTGCATACCTGTGAACCATTTTTGATAGAAATGAGGCAGATTTGTCCTAAAAATGAAGGATATTGGTCATTTTTGCGGGAGATTTTAACGTGTGCATGCACTTCGAGCTAATAAAGTCACAAATGGCATTGAAAAGCTGCTTTAAACATCTGTATTAAATCATAGCATTTTTAGCTCGACTATTCGGAGAATATGGAGAGCTATTACAGTCACTTGTGCGTCGGCGTCGGTGTCGGCGTCGGCGTTGCTTCTAAGATTGGTTAAAGTTTTGCCTGCTAAGTACTATCATGCACATATTTCAGTAACCACTTATGATATTGACTTGAAACTTTGTTCATGTCTTTAGGGGTGTCATACAATCAAGTTAGATAACTCTTGCTTAAATTTAATACAAATTATGGCCCTTGTTTGACTTTGAAAATTTGGTTAAAGTTTTGCCTGCTAGGTACTATCATGCACATATCTCAGTAACCACTTATGATATTGACTTGAAACTTTGTTTATGTCTTTAGGGGTGTCATACAATCAAGTCAGATAACTCTTGTATAAATTTAGTACAAATTATGGCCCTTGTTTGACTTTGAAAATTTGGTTAAAGTTTTGCCTGCTAGGTACTATCATGCACATATTTTAGTAACTACTTATGATATTGACTTGAAACTTTGTTAATGTCTTAAGGGGTGTCACACAGTCAAGAGAGATAACTCTTGTTTAAATTTAGTGCAAATTATGGCCCTTGTTTGACTTTGAAAATTTGGTTAAAGTTTTGCATGCAAGGTACTATCATGCACATATCTTAGTAACCACTTGTGGTCGTTATATCAAACTTAGCAATAGTGTTCAGGGGTACATTTTGTATCAAACAATTAATTTACCAAAAATTAAATATATAGTGATAGATTTTGACTTTTTTTATGATTCAACTTTCCTAGTTTATACTTAATAGTTAGCAGAATTTTGTTTTGCTATTATACTGATAAAAGTTTTGTTTTATTAGCAAACACCCACAATAGTCGAGCTTGCTGTCTTATGGACAGCTCTTGTTAAATCTACTTTCACTTTCTGTTCACTATATAATTATCTGTAAAGTGAAGGTAAGATTTAAAAATATGCATATAGAAATAAAAACAAACCTAAAATATTAGCTTGGTAAGCATGAATTTTTATACATTGTATATTTATTGTGAAAAGAAAATGAAAATTGATTTAGAAATATTGCCAGGTAATAGTTCACGGTGGGGAATCACATGATCAAAATAATCTCTAAACAAAAGCAAATATATGAAAAATGCTTAAACATAATGAAATATGTTCAGCTGTGAAATAAAAAGTAACCTATCTTACAACAACATAACCGTATTCTAGAACTACTCAGGTCTCGACAACAATCACCTTCTGATTGTGCTGAACACTTAAAAAATAAATTAGTTCAGTGTCCTGAAGTGTTAAACAATATCGGAATGACACCATAATTGAGACCTGTGTAGTTTTAGAGTACGTTAATGTTGCCATATGATAGGCTACATTTCATATTTATAGCTAAACAGCTTTCATTATTTTTTAACATTTTTCATAGATTTACTTTTGCTTCGAGACTATTTTGATCACGTGATTCCCCACTGTGTAGTTATACTGTCTTATTTTTCAGCCTTGTTTTGTACCTTCTGTCCGATCTGTTAACATTTTATGGCTATGATTTGTTAATTTTATGGACTAGGATTTACCACTCTGCCTACTTAGTCATAATCCATTACGTAATGACCCCTGATGGGTACAGACACCAATAAACAATTCAATCCCCATCATGAAATGTGTGAAAAACTGACACACACAAAATGCAATTAACAACAACAGATGGCACATGGAAGCAGACTGGTATACGTTTTAGCAGAGATATTGATAAATCAGTCTGCACAAATTGGAAAACCAGCCTGAGAGGCTGTCACACAGTGGTTGTTGCAAAGTGGTTGTCATACAGTGTTATAGGATGTCACACAGTGGCTGTCACATAGTGGTTGTCACACACTGTGACAGTGTTATAGTCTGTCACACAATAGCTGTCACACAGTGTTATAGGCTGTCATACAGTGGCTGTTATATAATATAAAAGGCAGCATGCAGTGGCTGTCACACAGTGTAATACATGTACATGTAGGCTGTCACATAGTGTTATACATGTAGGCTGTCACACAGTGGTTGTCACATAGTGTTATACATGTAGGCTGTCACACAGTGGCTGCCACACAGTGTTATACATGTAGGCTGTCACACATTGGCTGTCACACAGTGTTATAGGCTGTCATACAGTGGCTGTTATATAATATAAAAGGCAGCATGCAGTGGTTGTCACACAGTGTAATACATGTACATGTAGGCTGTCACACAGTGGTTGTCACACAGTGTTATACATGTAGGCTGTCACACAGTGGTTGTCACATAGTGTTATACATGTAGGCTGTCACACAGTGGCTGTCACATAGTGTTATACATGTAGGCTGTCACACAGTGGCTGTCACACAGTGTTATATATGTAGGCTGTCACACAGTGGCTGTCACATAGTGTTATACATGTAGGCTGTCACACAGTGGCTGTCACATAGTGTTATACATGTAGGCTGTCACACAATTCTATAGACTGATAATGTCACAAACGAAAGCTCCTATCAAATAATAAACCTTTACTACTTAAGGAGGGTCGATACCTTAGACTTCAATTTTGGTAATCCTTCCGATTTTGTTGAAACTTGGTCCAAGTATAGTACTATGATTCTTGTTTATTTTTGTGTCGTCTTAGCAACAGTACGTTACAAGTGATGACGTCACGAACGTCGCAACTTAGAGCGCCAAAATGCCATAAAATCGCCTTGGTGAGTCTTCTAAAAAGTCTAATCTCAATACAAAATCAGCGAAATTTCACAATTTGTAACTTTATTTAATTTATATAAGGACTAGCGTATTTTTCGGTGATTACGCGCTACATTACAACGGGCATTTATCATTTCATTGAGCAGCCCATGCCTTTTCGGATATAAAATTTTAACAAAAAATCGGCAAACACGGGCAAAAGAGACATCTTTAAAAAACTACAGGCGCGCTAAAAAATTTATTTTCGGCAAAAGTAATCAATTTTCAAGGGAAAAGTCAAATAAAAAAGGGAACTTTACTTCTTCAGTTTTTCACAATATTGTATAGAAGACAAAATGTACTTCCGATTTTTTTACCGTTACAACGCAAGCGTCTCTTGTTGTCTGCATCGTTATTGACGTAAGAGGCCATGTAATACTATGTTAATCGTTACTCGTAATTTGATATCTGTACACGTGTTTGTTATTCGTTCTGATAAGAAAATATAACCGATGGTTAATTAAATGTAACAGAAATGATATTGAATCATGCTCAAACGTACATGTAACTGAAGAAAGTTACAGGTTTTGGTCAGTGAATGCTATGTCATTTAACATCCGTTGAGGAATTAACTTACAAACGGCTTTTAAAAGCCAATAAGATGGAAAACTTGTCAACATACAATGATGCTGTAAAAAACAAGAGTATTTCAATTATTGTCAGCGAAAGGTTAGCTGAAAGCGGCCTCAGACTGAATCATTTACAAATAGTGGCAAGAAGATCCGGAGTCGATGGTGTGAAAGCTTTGCTAAAATCTCGGTGTGGACAATGTAGGTTTAATGTTGAAGACATAATGTCCCAGTTGTGATTCTATACATATTGCTATAACCCGATACGAACAAATAAATATCAGAGTATAGTTTAATTTGTATCACTTTATTTTTATTCCAGTTAATGACAGTTTTATAAAATACAATTACATGCACTTACCTATTTCATTAGAACTGCATGACGTAATTATACGCTGATATTTTCGGTATGTAAATCAAAATTAAAAAGCAAACAAAGCTATATGACTTTTTATATTAGTAAAAACTTAATTTATCTTAAAAAGGTTATTATATAATCAATATATTACCTACTTGATAACCCATACAATGTTTCATGCTTAATATTAGAAATACTGACGCTCATTAATACTTTTGAAATTGACGTAAAAAATAATGCAACATCTACAGCTGGCAAGCACCGAAGTGATAAACGTTGCGTTATGTATGTAAAAAAAAATCGGAAGTACATTTTGTCTTCTATACAATATTGTGAAAAACTGAAGAAGTAAAGTTCCCTTTTTTATTTGACTTTTCCCTTGAAAATTGATTACTTTTGCCGAAAATAAATTTTTTAGCGCCCCTGTAGTTTTTTAAAGATGTCTCTTTTGCCCGTGTTTGCCGATTTTTTGTTAAAATTTTATATCCGAAAAGGCATGGGCTGCTCACTGAAATGATAAATGCCCGTTGTAATGTAGCGCGTAATCACCGAAAAATACGCTAGTCCTTATATAAATTAAATAAAGTTACAAATTGTGAAATTTCGCTGATTTTGTATTGAGATTAGACTTTTTAGAAGACTCACCAAGGCGATTTTATGGCATTTTGGCGCTCTAAGTTGCGACGTTCGTGACGTCATCACTTGTAACGTACTGTTGCTAAGACGACACAAAAATAAACAAGAATCATAGTACTATACTTGGACCAAGTTTCAACAAAATCGGAAGGATTACCAAAATTGAAGTCTAAGGTATCGACCCTCCTTAATAACAGTATTCAGTTCTGTGTAAAGATACTATGAAATTGACAAAGTTTCTGATTAAGAATTTATAAGTTATTAAAGCAATTTAAACCTAGCCAGGGAATTGAAATTTACATTCTTGCTGAAGGTAAAATTCAATAAACACACATGATAAACTGCATTACAGTTAATCTTCCATTGTTTTGACCTTTTGAAGGTTTGATGGATTGCCCATCACAAAACATGATCATCCTATTAAATTTAAACTGTGCATGATCAGTACATACATGTACATGTACAAATTATCTCACATTAATGTTATATATAAATGCCTCTTTGATATGTAACCATAATTATAACTTAATTAAATATAAGAATTCTTTGTGCTAAAATCCTAACTGGTCTGTATTTTGTATGGATTGCATGCGGGACTGAGGCTGTCACACAGTGTCACCTGTTAAAGCAGGAAACTGCAGTTGGTAAAATTTATATAGTTCTAAAATGGACTTGTCCATCCTTTAATTGGAACAGTACCATTAATTGTCCAAAGGGGTGCTCGCTGAAAAGTCACTGAACAGATAACCATCTTGTGGCAGACTTTAACATGAATCATGTACCGGTAGCTCCCATCTTGGGGCACCATTTCAATGTGATCTAGTCCATTGTATGCTTGCATTCACTGTTTGACAAAAGAAGTAAATTTTAACTATCTGTTTTGAGCAATATGTACGAAGATTGCTTTCACTATTTTGTCTGAAATTAAGGACAAAGATTTCTACATGTACATTTCTGTTTCTTACGGAAATTATTACATAAAGTCTGAACACTTCTTCTTCATGTTCTTGGTCATCATCATCGTCATCCTTATCATTGATATTGGTCTTCTGTTATTGATTTGTCAGACACGTCTGCCTTAGTCAGAACATTATCATCAACTGTAACTGATAAATAAAAAAATTGTTATTTCTGTAAAGCCAAGTGTTGCTAACTGCTAATTATTTTGCTTGCCTTCAAGTACAATTGTCATGCAAATTAATTGACAGTTGTTCAGTTGTTATTTGCAAGAACAGAACATGTGTGTCGCAGGATTTGGGGAGCATTGAGTGGTGTTACTGTGGCTGTTGTCGTCAAAACAGATTGTCTTATTAAATTGGTTTGAACTGACAGTTTTGATCAATTAATCAGTTTTTAACTTGCTCTATACAATTTCTAAAATTAGTTGCCTGTCTTTCTGTTTTTTCTCCAGTACCACTAGTTGTTCAAAGGACTACACCTAAAAAACAGTGTTTTCATGACAGCAGTCTTTCAGTTGAGATGATTGACAGGTTATAAAATTGTTGTTTTATAGTGAAAAGTGGATGAGACAACATCGCAGGATGATTAAAGTCCCAGGAGCATTTAAAATACCTGCATATAGAAAAAATGAATTTACTGGTATAGAATAATGATAGATCTATGTTAACATTGTTGACGTATACCTTTCTTTCAGTTGTTTGTCACTTCCTCTCTAAAAAGCGTTTTTAAAAAGCGTTTCCTATTTTTGGCAATTACATTGAAACAAATAATGCATGTACTTTCAACTTAAAAATGACTTACAAATACCGGCCAGTCTCGACGGAGAAACATCATTCTTGGTAATAGGACTGGAACAACCCAAAGTGCTCCTGGGACTTTAAATATTTAATGACTATGCCACTGATAATACTGCTACAACAACATTGTGGTACAGTAAATACTCTGTCATTTAAAATCCATAGCCATTACTTTAAATGAATACTTACAACCTTGACGGTAAATTGAATTGGTTCTTTGCTTTAAAATGCAAAACAACCCTTGTAAACACTTAAATTTATTGATATTCATATATTATTGAACCATGCAGTTGTCAAAACGCTCAAAATAAATGTTAAAGAGAAAAGTTGTAAAGAGTATAATTTTTTCGGTGTCTATTCTAGAAATTCAAATATAGGGGTGATTTTCAAAAATATGGCGGGGGGGTGGGGGCAATTGTCAAAAACCTGTTTTTAATCATTGTACAGGTTTTATTGCGTACAGACCTTTAAGTTTTACATGCATTTACCAAATGACAAATTTCTTTGCTTCTGCTACAGACTATCCATGATCAGTGTTGCTTTTAAGGGAAAAAAACGTGACTTTTCGTGGACATAACATGATTTGTCATCTGCACATTGTTTACATGCAAATCAAACGATCAAATTTGTTTGAACGAAATATTTATTTATAGTGATAAGATTCTTTTGAACAAAAAAAAATTCTATTAATGCCGCTTAGAGTTACCTCCCTTTCGCTTTTACTGTGCTCATGTAAACAAATATGCCGATTGGAAATTTAGCAGTTTTTGCTATTAATTCACATGAGGGATTTTTCACACACATGTTACACTGTTTTTTTATGGTTTTAATGCTAACTGCTTTGTTTGGCACAGTACCTTGGTCCCAGTGACATAAAACTTACAATGAGAAACCTGCTTTAACATGCATCCTGCTCTAACTGGCATCCTGCTGTTTTAACTGACATCCAGCTTCAACTGGCATTCTGCAGCTTTAACTGGCATCCAGTAGCTTTAACTGGCATCCTGCTTTAACAGCATCCAGCTGCTTCAACTGGCATTCTGATTAAACAGCCAGAATCAAGTGGTCAGAAAGAGGACCATGTAGACATGTTTTACTGTATTACAATCAACGTTGAGACCTTGCACTACTGTTCTTACATTTTTGTAACAGAAATCTTTTATTTACATTTACTGTACAGTTATTAACCCACTTTGTACAAAGATATCAGCTGTCCTACTTTGGGCACTTTGCAGGTCAAACACATGGCGAACTATAGTGTTGGAACACAGTTAATGTCACCTTTGGACTATTACCACGATTACAGTAACTTGTAGATACCTGTTACATGTTACATGTACATGTACTATTATGGTCCTCATATTACCTTCTTTAATTGCATACAAATGTACATGTACAATTATGGTCCTCATATTACCTTCTTTAATTGCATACAAATGTACTATTTCTCTAGTTCAGTGTAGTGACAAAAACTTAGATTGGCATGAAATTCTTTCTGTTAAATACTTACAATATTTCAGTTACAACAGAGTGCATCGAAAGCATGTACATGTATATATTGTTCTGTCTTATCTTTCTGTCACACTTTGGTTCAGCTCGATAAGTTGAGATCCATATGACCCAGAGTCATCAAACTTTAAGGATGATTAATCTTATTGAGAAAATAATCCCAATTGTTTTTAGGGTCAGTAGGTGGAAGGTGGAGATCACAGTGACCCAAACTTTGAAAATTGTTTCCACTGATCCATATGGCTCACAGTCTTCAAACTTCATAGGATGATTTGTCTTATTGAATAGATGATCCCTATTGTTTTTTAGGTCAGTAGGTCAATGTGCAAGGTCACAGTGACCCAAGGTTTGAAAAATATTTTCGCTGAATTTGACCAACGGTCTTCAAACTTCATATGATGATTGGTCTTGAAAGAGATGATCTCTTTTATTTTTGGGGTCAGTAGATCAAAGGTCAAGGTTACAGTGACTTACAGTAAACATTTTCTGCAATTGGTAGTCAGCAGAGGAGACACGAGTCTGTAGTTACAACTGTGTTCTAATAAAGGTAAAACGTTTGTCATTAAAATAGGACACCATACAACAACTAGAGTGGAATGAAGGCCAACGTTGTCTTCCCAAACTATTATATGATAATTATGGTAATTTAACATGTTTGCTATATCCCCTGGGTACTACTTGTAGAAACATATGAATTAGTATTTTAAATTAAATAATAAAAAATCTGTAGTTCATTGTAAAAGATTAATTAACTTTAGGCTAAAACCTTAACAAATGTCATAGTTTTGGAATGGCCATTCAACAAAGTGCCTCGGGGTGAGCTATTGTGGTCAGTGTGCAACACATTTCTTCAAACAACCACGTAGCCAAGTTTCAATCCCAACCTAGAGTTCACAAATACAAACATTTGGTGCAAGTTTCATGATGATTCCATGAAAACTGTGATTTCTATTGCTTGTACAAGCTAACTGTTGAAGACACAGAGAGTGATCACAATAGTTCACCTCGAGCACTTTCAGCCCAGATGAGCTAAAAACCTGGATTGCTTTATACTTGCACTGTGCATTGACTACTGCATCTATGTAAAGCTAAGGTGTTTAGCACATAACAACTTTAGTGCCTGCCTATATAAAATGATGCGTTTGAAGGATACATGTATATTTTATATGAGATAGTCAGCATATGTTGCCAACATCAGTTCTGCAAATTTTCTGCTACATTTTGTGGAATTTTCCATTCACCTTTAAATTACCTACTTGACTGAATTTAAGATTTTTTCTGAATAATTTACCTTTAGGCCAAACAAAAAAATAATTCTTTAGCTTTTGTCTGAATGAAAGTTCATAATAGTACTATCTTTACTACTTCTCAACAAAATTAATAAATTAGCACCTTATTTTTTTCTTTACGGGTCTGCCTCTTTGGTTGTGGACTAAATTTATTACCCTTGTTTGAATTTGAAATTAGTTGCATTGTTGTGCCTTGATACCCGTTGGCCGGATTGATTTGAAACTTTATAAAGTATTCGGGGATGAAAAATCTTCAACAACAACAAAAACAATAGATTGTTGTCCTATTGCTTCATTAATTTGAATGAATTAAAACTTGAAATGCTTCTATATTACCATCAAAGTCAGGTACAAATTGTCAAGCACACTGTCATAAGACAGTGTTTGTTATAAAACAGAAATGGCTGCAAATTAGGAATATCTGCATCCCCATATGTTTACCACAAAACCTTTAAAGAAGCATTAAAAACAATTAAAACAAAACAACATTAGAAATAAAAGAGTGAAGACCCATGGTTGTTTCATTTCATTTATCATAAATTATACTGTATTGAGCTTGTATCTTTAATCCACATCATTTGATAAAGGAGTTATAATACACGCAGTTTGTGACACGGTTATTAATCGTAATTTATGCATGTACAAACTAAGTAATATAGATCATATACTATAGAGTCTTCTGTATTATGATGTCATGGAAAATTTTTTATCAGTATTGATTAGCCAGTGATTGTTACCATATATTGCCTGGAAAACACTGAAAATATTAAAACAAGGAAGAATGTAAAGCAATTAAGTTTTGTTTACATATTATTGATATCAGATTGTTGTTTGTTGACATTCTTCCAAGGTTTTTCAAATAGATTTGAAGATATTTCAAACTAAAAACTTCCGATAGGTGACACACTACATGATATATATAGAATAGAAAGTTACCTAGTTTTAACCAATCAGCAGTAGGATTGCAGACACACCTCTAGGTGCGCATTCGCTTGGAGTATTTTCAACTATAGTAGAGCTGTATTGAATCTCTATGAATGTTATGTGAAATGATATATTGAGCTTACATAGGTCACAAAGTTTACCTGTCCCAGATCAATATGAATGATGCAATGAGATTGTAAGATGAATGTAAATAACAGGTTTTGTGTTTTCATTTATCCTGTTGGAGGTCCATGATTTTGCCTTTAATTTTGACCCTTGCAGATCATGATCTGCACTGTTATCTATTTAGCCAGTACATTTTCAATGGTCACTACAGTTAACAGATGTTAGTACATTCCAAATTGAAAGACTATCAAGTCCAGTTTAGAAATTAAACTTGGTTATGCTGGAATATGACAGAAAATAATGGAGAGAGCATGTCTGGCACTTAATGTTTAAAAAAATTCAAAAGAAGATCTAAATTTTGTTTTTGAATGCTCTGCTGAGTTTTCCCACAATAGTCAGTTTTGACGCAGTTCTGTAGCACTTTGAAATAAAGTTTAAGATAAGTGATGATTCAGAAGGGATTTACAGTCTAAAATTATATTTTCTGTAATAATTAATTCTTGGATTTAGTTTCAGTTTTCTTTTCTGATTATTCCTGAGGATGAATTCAGAGAATTCTCGAATGACCGCACCTCAATAACTGAACTTTTAGAAAGTTAATGAACTTATATCCAAAGATTATGACTTGTTTCTAAAATTAAATTGTAGTGTCAAGGATTGGGGTTTACCTGTTACAGAGTATTGGTCTTGAAGTTTCAGTATAGAGAAATGCGTGACGTGTTTAATGTTGAGTCAACTAGGAAGTTAAGTTAAATGAGCTGTCTTTAATGGAATTAATTTTGTTGATCTGCCCTTCTCAGTTAAAAAGTGATCATTTATGAAGATTTATCATGAAGTTTTAGTAAAATATTCTCACCAAAAAAGCTGTAAGCTAAACATATTCAGACAAACAGGTATAGGGTTATATAACATACAGGAAATTGGGAAGGGAACTTTCACCTTTTTTGATATTTTTAAGTGCCCTTGATGCTAAATAGTTCTTCCAAGAAAAGATGGTAAGGTAAACTGCCCGCATTTTAAAATGACCAAAAATATGTTGGAATTGACATTAAACTCGTACAAATCACAAACACTGCATAATTATATACAGGGAATTATAGTTCATGGTACATTTCACAGTGTGTCTTTTTTAATATTTCGAAAGGGTTTCATTAAGCGCAGACAAAGTGGCAAAATGATTATGAGTGTGTCAGCATAGCATATCATCCCGACACAAGTAGTCAAACTTCTGAAGGAAAACAGTAGAGGTTCTAAAGGTCTTTGATATACATTCAGAGGTTCAGAAAGGTGTAATTGACAGTTGTTGTTGTTGTTGTTAGTGTCAACCTGGTAGAAGATTATAATCACAATATAGTATAGTGGAAAAATTGAATAGCTGAAAAATTGATCAGCTGTGTTTATTTTCTAGTGACTTGTACTTAAATACAGTTGATTTATGTAGCATATTTCACAGAAAAATTCCTTGTTTTATGTGTCTTAAATAAACAGCCCTAGACAATTGTGTGACAGCTAATTTTCCTTATATGACTTGTTCTTAAATATAGCGGATTTACGTAGCATATTCCACAGAAGACTTCCTTGTTTTACCTCTAACTAAATTCCTTTGAAGAATTATGGTGCCTCAAATAAACAGCCCTGGGGTCGTATTCTAGTAGCATCTCAAGTTATTTCTTAAGTATTTTAACTTACCGGTAAGTCCAAAATTTTTAATTATCATAATTCGCTCAAAAGTGAATGATTGTGTACAATTTCATCATCATTATAGAAAATGTTCATGGATGATTTAATAAATTTTCATCATGCTGCAATGCACGTTCTCCTTTTTAGCTCGACTATTCGAAGAATAAGGAGGCTATTGCACTCGCCCCAGCGTCGGCGTCGGCGTCTGCGTTGGTTAAAGTTTTTTATAAAGTCAAATATCTTGAATACCATCAAAGGTATTGACTTGAAACTCAAACTATATGTTTACCAGCAACATCTACACTTGAGGAAACAATCTCCATAACTCTGTTTTGATTTTTGACAGATTTATGCCCCTTTTTAACTTAGAATTTTTGGTTAAAGTTTTTTATAAAATCAAATATCTTGAATACTATCAAAGGTATTGACTTGAAACTCAAAGTATGTGTCTACCATCAACATCTAAACCTAAGGAAACAATCCCCATAACTCTGTTTTGCTTTTTGACAGATTTATGCCCCTTTTTAACTTAGAATTTTTGGTTAAAGTTTTTTATAAAGTCAAATATCTTGAATACTATCAAAGGTTTTGACTTGAAACTCAACGTATGTGTCTGCCATCAACATCTACACCTGAGGAAACAATCCCCATAACTCTGTTTTGATTTTTGACAGATTTATGCCCCTTTTTAACTTAGAATTTTAAGGTAAAGATTTTTATAAATTCAAATATCTTGAATACTATCAAAGGTATTGACTTGAAACTCAAAATATATGTCCACCATCAACATTTACACCAGAGGAAACAATCCCCATAACTCTGTTTTGATTTTTGACAGATTTATGCCCCTTTTTAACTTAGAATTTTTGGTAAAAGATTTTATAAATTCAAATATCTTGAATACTTTCAAAGGTATTGACTTGAAACTCAAATTATGTGTCCACCATCAACATCTTCACCTGAGGAAACAATCCCCATAACTCTGTTTTGATTTTTGTTAGATTTATGCCCCTTTTTAACTTAGAATTTTTAGTTAAAGATTTTTATAAAGTAAAATATCTTGAATACTATCAAACGTATGGACTTGAAACTTAAAATGTATGTTTACTATCAACATCTTCACCAATGTTTTTGATTTTTGACATATTTATGCCCCTTTTTAACTTAGAATTTTGTCACAGTTTTTACCAGACTATTATTAGAAATACTCGAAATGGCTTACTTTTGAAATGTCATAGAATAATTATGCAGCATGCAGCGGTCATGCTTTTTTAATTTTATACATATCAATTTTGAAACGTTACAAAGTTATTCATGATCAGATATACAAGGTGATGTATTTCTTTGAAATTATCCCCCCCTCCTCCCCCAGTTGGCTTACATAATCCAGAGTAAGGCTTTGCAAGTAATGTTCATTTACAAAGGTCTTTGAACAAGTTTCATATCTTTGACCTTAATTCTTATAGACAATTACACAATACACCTGTTCTTAGACAAAAAACCCCATTTTACCGACAAGCTTTCGAATAGTCGAGCGTGCTGTCATGAGACAGCTCTTGTTAAATTATCTTCTTAAGGAAATTGTTAAGTTTAAGGAAAATCTTAAGATTTGACTTAAGATGCTACTGGAATATGGTCCCTGGACAATTAAATGTGACAGCGAATTTTTCATATACATTGTATGTGACTAATGTTCTTAAAGGGGCACTCCCTACATCTAGCAGATTATATTCTTGAGACGTAGATAATGTGTTCAATGAACGTAAAATGATAAATAAATATAATTGTAAAAAACAACATATTTCGTAAAATGCTTCCTTTTACCACAATTAATCAATAAAGAGGCATTCTGTAATAAATCGCATCCACCCCATTAATTGTACAACAACAACTCTACATAGGTTATTGAATGGTTTACGGTACTGCAGCATATTTTAAAGCGCTGATTTTACATCGTCCGAACCCACGGTTAATTCCTGCCGCTTCTCTCAGTCATATACCGTGGGAACATAGACTGGCAAAACTTCGTAATGCATGAATATTCATGACTATTTTTCATCCAATGAAATCGATGCTTACAAAAATAAGAGCACCTCCACAATGAAGAGTATCCTCAAATAATGACCGCCATGCAGAACGTTGAAAAAAATGATTGATTTGTTTTGTCCCGATTAAGGGACGATCATATAGAAATCTGCAATACGAGACGAGTGATGCACAAAATCTGTTTAAAACTACATCGCTGACAAGCATGGAGGCTGCCATTTTAAATGTTTCCCCTAGCGCGGTTTGAGAGCCGCAACTTCATTGGTTAGTTTATCTTGAGAAAAATATCAAGAAACCAATCGAAAGGCTTGAATTTACCTCATTAATTATTCATGAGTACGAGATTTCTTCAGTCAATTTGCCCAGGGTATTCAATTGGATACTGAATAGCCTGGGTTACCAAGGATGTGATTTTATTGATAGTGACTGGAATGCATAGCTTTAACTTTTAGGTTAAGTTATAATACTTCCTAATATTCTGTTATTTATGTTTTTGTGATTATTTAGATTGACATCAGTTATAGGTTATGTCCCTTTAAATATACTGATTTATGTAGCATATTTCACTGAAATTGTTACAACTAACCAAATTCCTTCAAATTGCATCAAATAAACACCTCTGGACAGTTATATTGTGACATCTAATTCCCATAAATTAGATTTTTGTGGAAGCAATGAAAACCTTATTTCTCTCAAACTGAAGGTCCAAGTTAAAAAATATTTCCTAGTTCTGTGGGACTTATCATTATGTGACACTTACCCAAATTGGTATAGAAATCAATTTTTATTTGTCATGAGACATGTTCGCTAAATAAGTAGTCTTCATGAATTGCATTTTTGTCATTTACAGATACACAAGAAACTTGGTAGATGACGGGAATGGAAAATTCAATTTGATGATTCTGTGTTGGAATGAAGCCCAAGGTTCCAGCATTCACAGTCACGCTGATGCCCACTGTTTTATGAAGGTAGGCAGGTTTTAAAGTGTTTTAGCCATAGTCATATTTAGAGTTTTGTAGGTAGTATTATTTGCACATATGACAAACGCCCACAGAAGAGGTTAGTTATTTTAGTCCCATCCGTCTCATCTTACACAAAGTCGAGTATTACTCAGAAACTACATGTTGGATTTTTACTAAACTTGCTCTGTAGCATCCTTGCATTGTCCCCCTTTCAAAAAGCAGGAAATGGTTCCGGTCCAGTGCACACAGGGCCGCTGTTACATGTACTAAAAATAGAAAAAAAGCTTTAAACGTCTTCTTGTCATGAACTAATGGATGGAATGTCACCAAACTTGGTCTGTAGCAGCCTTGCATTGTCCCCTTTCAAGTAGCAGGAAATGGTTCTGGTCCATTGCACAATGGGGCCGCTGTGACTAAAAATAGAAAAAAACCTTTAAATGGCTTCTTCTCATCAACCAGTGGATGGAATGTCACCAAACTTGCTCTGTATCATTCTTGCATTGTCCCCTTCTAAAAACAGGAAAGGGGTCCAGTCCAGTGCTCACAAGAGGCCGCTGTTAATAAAACAAGAAAAATCTTTAGGTATAGTACTCTATACTGCGTTGCAGTATTAATTTAGAATACTACATAGCTCTTTAGAAGTATAGAGAACTGCAGTTTGTATAGAATACTACAGTATTACAGTATTTTACAATAAATGTCATAGTGTCGTGAGCGCAAAAGCAGGGGTATAAATCACTTCCAGTGATAGCTCTAGTTAAAAAATATTCACTGTTTTACAATTTACAAATGTTCACAATTTAGACTGGTTTTTCATTTTCCTAGTTTTGTAATGAAAATTACAGAAAATATTGTAGTCCAGTTCAATGCAGTTTTATTTAAATGGCAGCAAAGCTGTTGGCAGTACCTGCTGGGTAAACAGTTTTAGAAAGTCAATTCTATAAATGCATTGAGTTGAATGAAGACAGCTTATTCAGATTAAACAATAATGTAGACAAAGTCACAGGAAAACAGTTTCTTTAAGGGAACATGATCAGTATCAAGTTTGGTGAGCTACCTGAGTGGTTCATTGGTTAAGCGTGGACTTCAAATGATCACTAAATATCTCATTGACTGAAGGTCATAAGTTTGAGCTCCTCTACTGACCTTACTCTTTATGAGACAAAGTTGGCAATTTTCTTCCGAGGATCGGAATAATACTGAAACTGTCCAGAAACAATGGCTGACTTTCCAGGAACAATGGCTAAGTTTCAAGGAACAATGGCTTAGTTTCTAGGAACAATGGTTAAGGAAAATGCCTGCATGTAAATTCTGTTGAAACAGAAGTTAACCCCCAGAAATAAAGTCAATTTGTCAAGTATGTAGACATAGTGAAAATAGGCTGTACAATGGCTATAAAGTCTGTAAGTAATTTCTGATTTTCTGAAACTCTTACTGCATGAGTATTTTATCAAAATTTTCAGAAACTGTTTGTGTGTTTTGCAGGTTTTGGATGGACAGGTACAAGAGCAGTTGTATGAGTGGCCTTCAGAGTCTCAAGGAGAGAAACAAATGAATTTGGTCCGTACAAACAAGTATGATAGGAATCAGGTGGCTTATATCTGTGGTGAGTATAATGAATATGCCAGGAACCAGATGGTATATACATGTAGTAAGTAATAAATGTGCCAGGGACCAGGTGGTATATATCTGTGGTGAGTAATAATGTGCCAGGTACACCTGTGGTGAGTTGTAAATGTGCCAGGTACCAGGTGATATATAATTTTAGTATAGTAATAAATTGGTCAGGAACCAGATGGCATTATAAACCTGTATTTAATAATAAATGTGCCAGGAACCAGGTGGTATATATCTGTGGTGAGTAATAAATTTGACAGGAATCAATTGATATATAAACCTGTGGCCAGTAATAATTGTGCCAGGAACCAGGTGGCATAAATCTGTGGATAATAAATGTGCCAGGAACCAGGTGATATATAAACCTGTGGCCAGTAATAATTGTGCCAGGAAGCAGGTGGCATAAATCCATGGATAATAAATGTGCCAGGAACCAGGTGATATATAAAACTGTGGCAAGTTACAGAATGATGTATCTGCTACCAGCTGTCAAATTATATTCCTATGATAAGTGTTGGGTGTTTCAGAAACCAAGTACCATTATGTATCTCTGACAAGTCATAAATATGTGCCAGGCACTAGCTGGTATACTACATACCTGACATAACTCCCAGATATATCATAGTGATATTTCATAGATGTTTTATGAACCAGCTGGCTTGTAAATACAGGTGATAAGCCGTTAAAGATGTTTCAGGGACCAAAGCAGGAAAAAACAAGGGTTTTTGAGGTCCCAAGTTTTCCACTTGGTTGTGGAAATTTTGCATAATTTTTGACCACACAAGCTTCTAATACAGCAGAACAATTTTTTGAGGTCCTAACTTTTCCACTTGGTTGTTGAATTGATCATTTTGCATAATTCTTGACCACACAAGCTTCAAATACAGCAGAACGATTTTTAAAATTATCAATAATTATATTTCTACTAGACCACTTTAAGTCTTATTTTTATTCCTTTATTTTGTACCTTTCATATAACTCTATATTCTACCATTTATTTTCAGATGAAGTGGGACTTCATCGTGTGGAAAACCCGAGTAATTCCGACAAAGCTGTGACACTTCATTTGTATTCACCTCCGTTTGAAGAGTGTGACAGTTTTGACGAGAAGACAGGGCACAAAATCTCGTGCAAAGTGACATTCTGGAGCAAGTTCGGTCATAGGACACCTTACGTAAGATTTTATCCATTTTAAATAGAACATGCTTTGAAAGAAAACCTTTTGAAGGCCGCTTCAACTTTATATTGATCACCTTTAAAAAGCATATTTCTAACAAAACGTGAAAAAAGAAATATGGAACCAGAAATAAGATTGATCACGGATTTGGTTTATTGCTCACCTGAGCACATTGTGCTGGTGGAAAGCTAGTGTGAGCAATCTTATTCCCAAGACTCTCGAATGTCGTCTGCTTTTTCACTTTAAACAATATTGTCTCTGAAACCACTATGCCAGAGTTTATGAAATTTGGCTGGGCTGTTCCTTGGATGATTCTTTACAACGTTGTTAAAATTAAATGGATCTAACCAGAACTCTTATTTCCATGGCTACAAAATTGAAAATCTTCTGCAAATTTGTAAACAGAAGCATATATGGAGTGAGAGATGAGTAACTTTTAATTGAAGAATATAATCTTGGTTTCAATATTTATTTTCAACTAGTTTTATTTAAAACACCATGTGTAATTACTAAGGAATGCTATTTTATGTGTACACAGTCATGTATACACAAGGTCAAAAAGATTATGTCATTAACTTCGATTTTATTTATGCTTAAATAGCATTTCTTGAATAATCTAGCTGAGGCATTGTTAATACACAAATTGTAGAAAGGAAATATGAAAGATTTATCTAAATTTGTACTGAATGGCATTTGTCTTTTAAGCACACTTGAGCATGAATTGATAACAGGTGAGCTATTGTGATCGCCTTTCGTCCATCGTCTGTCTGTTGAAACTTGCATTATTAACACTCTAGAGGTCACATTTGACATTTAATTTAATCTTCAGTAAAATTGGTCAGAATGTTACACAAGGTCAAGTTCGAATCTGGGTCAGCTGAGGTTAAAAACTAGGTCACATGGTCAAATCATAGAAAAACATTGTTAACACTCTAGAGGCCACATTTACTATCTAGTCATCATGACAATTTGTCAGAATGTTTATGTCAATGATTTTTAGGACAATTTTGAGTCTTGGTCACCTGGATCAAAAACTAGGTCAGATGGTTGAATCAAAGAGAAACTTTTTTATCACTCTGGAGGCCACATTTATTAACCAATCATCATGAAAATTGGTCAGAATGTTTGTCTCAGTGATTTATAGGTCAAGTTTGAATCTGAGTCACCTGGGATCAAAAACTAGATCAGATGGTTGAATTAAAGAATAACCTTCTTAACACACTAAAAGCCACAATTATTAAAGGTCCATTACTAACGCCAAATCAAATTTTCTTTTAAATCTGGCATTGTAACAGGGAAATACAGTTTGAAACTGGCTTCTAAAACTTTACAATAGCCGTGGAGTATTTCCCTGTTTGAAATACTGCTGCAGAAAAACGAGTGAATGTTTGTATATTTCCTTAGATTGACCTGGGTGGTCTTTTTGTCCTACTTTTGCTGTATTGAATGTTGTTAACAGTCAGACATACACTTTGCACATCATCGGTAGTAAATATCTTCAATTATAATTCAAAATAGGCATGCTTATTTATGTACAACCTATTTACAGCCTTTCTATGGAAGATTTCTGGAAAATTACAAAGATATTTGAAAATGGGAAAACCTACTTCCGTTTTTGAAAAGGCAAAATATAATTTATTAATTCTTTTGTTAAACTCAAATGTTTAACACAATAAGGTCACATTCAATGCAGTTTGTCATATTTTTCCTTTTGAGAAGACACCTGTTACGATCCCAGATTTAAAAGAATATTCGATTTGGTGTTAGTAATGGACCTTTAACCAATCATCAAGAAAATTGGCCAGAATGTTGTCCCAGTGACTTCTAGGTCAAGTTTGAACTTGGACACTTGTGTAGAGCACTTGTTTGTGTTTATGATACATCATATATGTCAGTCACATTGGTTCATTAATAGGTCATGTACTCATGTGAGCGATATAGGGCCATCTTTGCCTGCTTGTTTTATGGAATACATAGAAAAGGGTGATTAGTAAATAGAATTTTCTTATCAGTTACTTAAAAGTCCCAGGATCACTTTGAATTTGCTGATATAGTAACATAAATTTATTGATAGGATATGGCAGAACTATGTTCTATTCACTCTTAAGCAAAGTTGATATATGCCTTTCTTGTATTCAAGTTGTTTCTTCAAGAAAAAGAGTTGCCAGAAAGCCTTTCTTATTTTTTGCAATATCATTGAAAAAAAATACTGCACTATGATTCTAATATGTACTTATTGATTTAAAAAGCAAAGTTAGGAATGTTTTTGATACAAATAAAGGTTATTTCTGTCAGTAAGACAACTTTCCAGAAAAAATGAGAGCTACTGGGGCTTTAACTTGGTATGACTTTGATGCCTTGATGTTGTGTGTGTAGGTGATCTTGATTTTGTCACCGAGAGCAACGGTACTCAGATGAGTGATAATGGCCCATCATGGCCTTCTTGTCTATTATAAGTTCAGTGTAGGCAGGAATGTCAAGAGAAATGGTTTATTAGAAGAGTTAAGTGCTATTAATATTTGTTATATACGATAAGTGTTATTAATTTCCCTGGGAATATTTAACAAGAATGTTGTAGTCACATTTATCTAGTTTCATAATAATGAACATTGAGTTATGTTTGTTCATTCAAGTTTAATGCATCAGCAATCAATGAAGTGCACACTTTCATCTACCTTTACTGCTGACAAAAAAATGCCATATTACGCTTAGAAAATCCATAGTTTTCCATGTACTGCTTATGTAAGTTTAAAAAGCTATTTAATAGATCGATCTTATACATGTACATGTAAACTTTGTGGTGAACATTGTTAACAGTATTCAGTGAGAATTACTGAGTTACAAACAAGGTAGATGCTGCTTCAACTGTACTATCTTAACCTGCTGGTATATCATGGCATAGTCATGGTCTGCAGTGATATCAGAGACAGATCATGGTCTACAATGATATCAGAGACAGATCATGGTCTGCAGTGATATCAGAGACAGATCATGGTCTGCAGTGATACCAGAGATCATGATCACCAATGATATCAAAGGCAGAATAATGATGATCATCTACAATCACAAAGGTTGCTCATGGTTTTGTGTTGTGTCTGTTAAGGCTAGTGTTCCTGTTTCAGACAGTCAAGTGGTTGAAAGCAATAATAGTTCTGTTAGAATTACTAGTTAAATGTTAAACATGAAGAAAGCTCTGATGTTTATACCATGCATTGTCTATATTTTGCAGGGTAAGACAGGGGTGGCTAGCTGTTGCTCTCCAGAGAACAACTAGAGTAGCAGAACAGACGGACAGACACTGTAGACACTGTAGACTTCATACACTGTAGACTTCCCACACACTGTAGACTTCCTGTGTTGCTCAACATAGGACACTGTAGACTTGTTATGTGCTCTTGTTGTGTATGGGTATACATCTGAACCACATCTCAGAGCCAGAATATGTCATTTATTGCTTTCGTTTCAAATTAACTCATTATTGTCTTCATGTTCCACTGTTACCATGGTAACAATTGTTTTAATTAGTTTTTTCATACAAATTGTTTTGTTTCTGTTAAAAAGAGATCGTTGCAGGCATATAACTAAAGTATAAAATGGATAAATATTAAGTATGTATACATGTGAACGTTATTGTGCTTTTGGTGTTCTTCAAACAGCTATTTATAGATGTCTGGGTTTTATATGAGGGCCGTTATAAAAGTTAAGGAGGTTTTCTGAGAGAAAGACGGCAGTGTATTCCAGATTGGAATCTAATAATTGTTCATTGCAGGAACAATGGTGTGTTAAACCGCCTGCTTGTATAATAACTGAAATATAGTTTAAACAAAGGTCTGACAATATGGAGAGTAATGGCAGCAGTGTGTCTGTCCTATTGGCCCAACTACAAGTTTATGTTCACTAAAGTGTTCTTGATTGCTTACCAAATTAAAGAAAGGATTTTGTTTTTGTGAGCTTAGAATAGTAAGTTGTTTTAAGCCTTTATCTTGCTTTTGGCAAATGATTTTGCCTGTAAATTTTCAAAAATGCAGATGAAACACTCGATGGGGGGGTCAGGGTTAATTAATGTTGTTAAGCTTGACATTGTTTACAGTGTACCAAAGTTAGATTATTAAAGTACTGTTCATTTGGGATGATGTGACAGTCACATAATAGATATATGCATACGCAAAATTTCATACACATTGACTAAAAGGGTAGATAATTATCCCTAAAAGGGTAGATAATTATCCCTAAAAAAGGTAGATAATTATCCCAATGAAATTAAATGATAACATTGTACTCTTCTGTTGCATAACTACCGCGTTATACTAAATGATCTGTACCTATGTCAGTATTTAATCGGAATGGAGGAAAATATTTACTTCCATGGAAAAACAGTATAACTAATGTTCAAATTCAATTGTTTCGTATGTTTTTTTATGTGGGTGTTGGGATTTATAAGTACATTGGTGCAACATATGTGTGTCCTAGCTCGCTCAATACTTTTTTGTTACTTGTTTTAATTAGCTCACCTGAGCACAAAGTGAGTTATCGTGATCGTCTGATGTCCGTTTTACAGTTTGACTGACAGAGAAATTTCGAAATCTCAATTGGTTTCAGGCCGGCCAATCAGCGCCCATTACACCCACTACAGAACAGTCGATATTCCGTATGAATAAACGAAAATTGGTACTAGTATTTGTTTTTATAAATTCTACATTAAGTTCAAAAAGAGGTTAAAACTAGGTCACCAGACCAGGTCGTCAAATCAAAGACACCAAATCTTTTACATGCAGATCTTTACAAAATATGCCATGTATAAATGTCGAGGGTTGACCGCAAAACTGTTGTAACTTAATATATAAAATAAAGGACATTTTTATGGTCAACCCTTGATATATTATGCATGTGTGATCATGTGTTGCAGAATGATGCTTTTCGTTGACTCGGGTGAGTGATGTAGTACCATCTCGGTCCTCTTGTTTTATGTATATTTACATCTTACAGGCATGTTTATTATTTTGTGTGATACCCTAGTTGAGGCAAGGGAGCAGTAACTTTTACTTTTGTATATTTCTTTTGTAAAGCATGGGAGCAATTATTATAGCTGTTACATGGATGTTAGAACTGTGTTTGATATGTAAGCAACCGTTCTGAGCTCCCCTTCAAACAATTAATGGTGCTGTCCAACTTGAAAGATGGCCAAGTCCATTCTAGAAATTAAGCGGGGTACGGGTTTAATGTCAACGTATTAATCTAACTAAAGTACACCACCTTCCTGATGGAAGATCTGATTCAATTTCATCTTCTTGAATAACCGGATTTCCAATAAGGCTTATTTATATCTCAGCAATTCAGAGAACTCTTTTCAAATGGCATTGTTTCTGTTACAGCGTGCTGCGTACTTTGCATGAGTTCGGTCATAGAAAAGAATATTTTATTTTACCAATCATTGGCCATTGCTAGCATATCAATCACATACAGAACCTTAATAAATCTCGAATCGAAGCTTTTACTGGCTGGCAGAAAGGTCTAGACATGACCTTCTATTGGGGAGTCCTCAGATCCTACATAGCGTAGCGGTTTAATGAATATGATTTTAATCAGATTGATAAACGTATGAACCAACAGGTGCTAGGGATACTGTATCCTGTGACACTTAGGACACTATTTTGGGATACTGTGACACTTGGGACACTGTACCCTGTGACACTTGGGACACTGTATCCTGTGACACTTGGGACACTATCCTTGGACACTTGGGACACTGTACCCTGTGACACTTTGGACACTTTATCCTGTGACACTTTGGACACTGTATCCTGTGACACTTGGGACACTGTGTCCTTGGACACTTAGGACACTGTACCATGTGACACTTGGGACACTTTATCCTATGACACTTGGGACACTTTATCTTGGGACACTGTACCATGTGACACTTGGGACACTGTACCCTGTGACACTTGGGACACTGTATCCTTGGACACTTAGGACACTGTACCCTGTGACACTTGGGACACTGTAGACTTGGACAATATATAATATAAAATGTGTCTTCTAGTAATGTGTTGTCCCTGTTAAACTTGGGACAGGTTTCTTTTTATGAATGATTGTTTACTATATTATATGTTTGTGTTAATGTATCTGTGTAGAATGAATTTGTAAAAATTATGTCCTTTCTGAAAGGATGGTGTACATGTGTGCAACATAGTGCTACAGAGCTCTTAGTGTATCTTTTATACATTTGAAGCTTAAACCAGTGTAAAAAATATACATATTATGTTACCGTATGCATTTTCATCATGTGGGATTTTCAACACAGTGACATCAGGTCTAATAATAGGAAAACCTGGTGCACATTGTCTAGGACTCAAGTAAGCAAGTTTAGACACTTTAATTGTTCAGATTTGTTCAAATTAGCATGTTTTTACACTTTTATCATTAAAATTTGTTCAGATTAGTAAGTTAAGATGCTTTTATCTTTAAAATTTGTTCAGATTAGTAAGTTAAGATGCTTTTATCATTAAAATTTGTTAAGATTAGTAAGTTAGACTCTTTTATCATTAAATTTGTTCAGATTAGTAAGTTAGACGCTTTTATCATTAAAATTTGTTCAGATTAGTAAGTTAAGACGCTTTATCATTAAAATTTGTTCAGATTAGTAAGTTAGACGCTTTTATCATTAAAATTTGTTCAGAATAGTAAGTTAAGATGCTTTTATCATTAAAATTTGTTCAGATTAGCAAGTTAAGATGCTTTTACCATTAAAATTTGTTCAGATTAGTAAGTTAAGACGCTTTTATCATTAAAATTTGTTCAGATTAGTAAGTTAGACGCTTTTATCATTAAAATTTGTTCAGAATAGTAAGTTAAGACGCTTTTATCATTAAAATTTGTTCAGATTAGTGAGTTAAGACGCTTTTATCATTAAAATTTGTTCAGATTAGTAAGTTAGACGCTTTTATCATTAAAATTTGTTCAGAATAGTAAGTTAAGACGCTTTTATCATTAAAATTTGTTCAGATTAGTGAGTTAAGACGCTTTTATCATTAAAATTTGTTCAGATTAGTGAGTTAAGACGCTTTTATCATTATACCCCCAAAACGAAGTTTAGGGGGGTATATAGGAGTCACCCGGTGGTTGGTCGGTTGGTCGGTCGGTTGGTCGGTCGGTCGGTTGGTCGGTCGGTCGGTCGGTCGGGCGGTCTGTTGCATTTTCCTTGTCCGGAGCATAACTTGAAAACTACTGGTTGGAATTCAATACAACTTCATACAATGGTCAAGCACATTGAGAGGAAGTGCAGTGCACAAGAACTATAACTCCATCTTGACTAATTACAGAGTTATTGCCCTTTGTTACTTTTCCTTGTCCGGAGCATAACTTGAAAACTACTAGTTGGAATTCAATACAACTTCATACAATGGTCAAGCACATTGAGAGGAAGTGCAGTGCACAAGAACCATAACTCCATCTTGACTAATTACAGAGTAATTGCCCTTTGTTACTTTTCCTTGTCCGGAGCATAACTTGAAAACTACTGGTTGGAATTCAATACAACTTCATACAATGATCAAGCACACTCAGAGGAAGTGCAGTGTACAAGAACTATAACTCTATCTTGAGTATTTACTGAGTTATTGCCCTTTGTTACTTTTACTTGTCCGGAGCATAACTTGAAAACTACTGGTTGGAATTCAATACAACTTCATACAATGGTCAAGCACATTGAGAGGAAGTGCAGTGCACAAGAACTATAACTCCATCTTGACTAATTACAGAGTTATTGCCCTTTGTTACTTTTCCTTGTCCGGAGCATAACTTGAAAACTACTAGTTGGAATTCACTACAACTTCATACAATGATCAAGCACACTCAGAGGAAGTGCAGTGTACAATAACTATAACTCTATCTTGAATATTTACTGAGTTATTGCCCTTTTTTACTTTTCCTTGTCCGAAGCATAACTTGAAAACTACTAGTTGGAATTCAGTACAACCTCATACAATGGTCAAGTACATTTAGAGGAAGTGCAGTGCACAGGAACCATAACTCCATCTTGACTCATTACAGAGTTATTACCCTTTGTTACTTTTCCTTGTCCGGAGCATAACTTGAAAACTTCTGGTTGGAATTGAATACAACTTCATACAATGGTCAAGCACAGTGAGAGGAAGTGCAGTGCACAGGAACCATAAATCCATCTTGACTAATTACAGTGTTATTGCCCTTTGTTACTTTTCCCTGTCTGGAGCATTTTTCGAAAACTACAAGTTGGAATTCAATACAACTTCATACAATGGTCAAGCACAATGAGAGGAACTTCTAAGAACAATATCTCTTTTTAGTTTGTTTGCAAGGTATTATGTTACTACGAACTTCTTCAGTTTATAAAGCAATCCTTTTGGGGGTATTAATCACATTTAGTGATAGCTCTAGTTAAAATTTGTTCAGATTAGTAAGTTAAGATGCTTTTATCATTAAAATTTGTTCCGATTAGTAAGTTGGACGCTTTTATCATTAAAATTTGTTCAGATTAGCAAGTTAAGATGCTTTTACCATTAAAATTTGTTCAGATTAGTAAGTTAGACGCTTTTATCATTAAAATTTGTTCAGATTAGTAAGTTAGACGCTTTTATCATTAAAATTTGTTCAGATTAGCAAGTTGAATGCTTTTATCATTAAGATTTGTTCAAATAAGCAACTCTAAACACTTTGTTAAAATTTAGTCAAAATACCTAGTTTAAATGCTTCAATTATCAACATATAGTAAAAATAGCAATCTCAAATTTGTATCTTAGGAAAGCTTTGCCCAAACTTCACCAGACCTTATCACAATGTTTACAAATATATTATCCAAGGCAAGCGCAATGCAAAGCCTGATCACCTTTTGAGTTATGGCCCTTCAAGTTGCCAGACTTCGGCAAGCTTAGAAATGTCCATTCTCTATCTTGGAAAGCATCTATTCATTCAAATATATTCTTAAGTTCGCTGTGACGTCATACTGGGCAGTTAAGCAATCAGACTATTAGATCATGTTCATTACTTCATTCAGTAATTGGTAAAAACTCGGTCTTTACCGCAGACTCGTTTACAAGTTTAAATTAATTTCCAACCAAACAAAAAGCTTTTAACAACATAGAATTATCACAAATACAATTCCATGATCATAAGCTAATGGTAGGTAGCAATCTTCGTCCGTTTTGTTTTGTTTTGTTTTGTTTTGGATATTGTACATTTTAAAATTAAAGATGCATAGAGACCAGCGATGGTTGCTTAGCAATCACCTTTTCTTAGCTATACATGTATATAGTTTTATTATTACCCAGATGTACAGAGCCGAAAATGTATAGTAAATAAACCTGAAAAATGAGTATTATCCTCAATAGTATATTGTACGGACCTCATGTATTTGTAATGGCAAAAAAAACATAGCATTATATATTGAAAGTTTACCTCCCCTATCACAAAGGTACATATAGAAGTACCTCTTTATAGCATAGTTATTAATTTATGACTTGAAGTTTTACATTGGTCATCTTCCAGGTACAAAAAACTGGCCAAGAGGCGATATAATTATCTCTCAAGAAAGAAACCTGATTATGAATCATTACATTATTTTAATAAATGATAGTTCCTACAAAAAATAATTTTTACATGCTATTCACAAATTACAGGTGTTTGAAGAATTGGTCACAAGACAAGTTGTAGTGCTCAACATTTTCAGGATGAAAAGAGCATTGTTACTAAGTTGTGCCAGTATTTATGTACATGCCATAATCAAGAGGGTGTAAGTTCGGATGAGATAGCAAGATTTTCAAGGTTTATACTGTTCATAACTAGCTCATATCACTCGATCTGCTTTAGACCCTGTAGAGGATTCACCTATATGTATGGTTAGCTTAGACACGCTCCCAGCACCAATTTAGTATGAAGGACCCGTGGCTAAGTAGCAGTTTTAATGTTCGTACAGATGGATGTGGACAGTGGTATACTGTGAACTTGGAAATATTTGTGTGACGAAAATTTCGTGATCTATTAGCAAATAGACTTACTCAAAATTTTAAATTCACGACATAGAGATTTTTCTTGTTACAGTACAAAGTGAGTAGTAAATATATGCGAAATGAATCTTTCGACATTTTGAAATTAGTGAAGTGGGAAAATATTGAAAATATTAAATCATCTTTGACATAATGTATTACCAAATTAGTGAAGTGGGAAAATATTAAATCATATTTAATCATTAAATATTGAAAATATTAAATCATCTTTGACATAATGTATTACCAAATTAGTGAAGTGGGAAAATATTGAAAATATTAAATCATCTTTGACATAATGTATTACCAAATTTACAGTATAACAGCAATTATTCCATGCAGAATTTTAACTGTAGGACCAAAGCTGAATAAGTGCACTATTTGCCACACTTCCACAAAAAGCTAGCTTAGAGCACTGTTTGCAACGCTTCAGCCAAAAACTAGCTTAGGGCAATGTTTGCCACACTTCAACAGAAAGCTAGGCTTATCAGTAAGGGATTAGAAATGCTGTCTTATACTTAAAACTATATAATTTATTGTTGAAAAAAAAATCTCAGTTAACAGAATACAGTTAATTCTTATCATACTGGCAGCAAGTTGTTCTTCCTATGCCAGTGGTGTAGATCATGATCAGGCTGCACATCTGTGCAGTTTCTTACGAAGCATCGGGGTCTAGTACTGATTCTTACTAGGAACAATGGTTAGGTAAACTACCAGCCTGTTTAAAATGACTGAAATATGGATGAAACGGGTGTTAAACTCATACAACAACAACAACAGCACTCTGATCATGATCTGCATTGTTTGCTACAAAATCAGTAAAATTTGACTCAATACCCTTTTGAAACTTTAATGGTATGGTCCAGAATGAACGATGGACGAGTCCATTTTAGAAATTAGGTGAGGATTAAACAATACAGTGCTGATGTGTTTATATTATATGTTTGAATTGTTTATTAGACTGTATTTAGATGTCTGTAAGTTACAAATAATACTTATACATGTAATATATCCAGGGTAGGCATAATATGCGTTGATACGGTGTAATCCTGCAAGGTTGTGACATTCACAATACCTTTGGCTTTCTGTTATCAGCAATCTTAATTTGAAATAAACATAATTAAACACATGTTTTATTTGTTATTATTCCCTGCAGAGGTGGAGGAATATTGTTTTCCTGTTGTCTGTCTTTGTTGTTTAGATTGTTTATAGTCCCGGCCGACCGTGGCATTTCTCCCCTGGTGAACTTGCCAAGACTCCATTATGACTCCCATGCATACTGGTACCTAACAAAATTTGGAAAATTTTGGGAGTTTTGTTTTACTTGACTGCAATACCCTGTCAGTTTTGTCTAAAAATTAAGATTATTTAGCCAAATTGTGTTAAATGCCATTAGCAGACTTGCAGATGAAACATGCGTTGCCAGTGTACATCGATGCTTGAACCACTTTGCCTTGTGGTTTCTTTATTTAGTTTTAAAACGCAGTTACTTGTAAAAAGGCAGCCAAGTTTTTAATGAATAGTTTAATATACATGTACATGGATAGTTTTACATGGAGATTTCAACTTGAGAGCAATATCATTCAGGTGAGCTATATAGGGCCATCATGGCCCTCTTGTTCAAACTAATTTCCTTAATTCCTATGACTGACCTATGCAATAGAAGTTGCATTTTTCATTGAATCTGAATGAAACTTGGTCAGAATGACTGTCTTGATGAATTCTAGGTCGAATTTGAATATATGTCAGCTGGGTTCAAAAATGAGGTCACAGGGTGAAATCAAAGAAAACCTTACGTATGCAATAGAGGTTGCATTTTTCATTGATTCTTTATGAAACTTGGTCAGAATGACTACCTTGATAAAATCTAGGTCGGCTTTGAATATGGGACATCTGGGGTTTAAAACTAGGTCACAGGGTCAAAACATAGAAAAACCTTGTGTATGCAATAGAGGTTGCAGTTTTCATTGGATCTTCATGAACTTAATCAGAATGACTGCCTTAATGAAATCTAGGTTGTGTTTGAATATGGGTCAACTGAAGTCAAAAAACTAAGGCATGGGGTCATATCATAGTAAAACTTTGTGTATGCAATAGAGGTTGCATTTTTCATTGATTCTACATGAAGCTTAAGTCAGAATGACTATCTTGATGAGTTCTAGATTGAGTTCACATAATTATGGGTCATTTTGGGTGAAAACGAGGTCATGGGTCAAATCAAAGAAAAATCTTGTGTATGCAATAGAGTTTGCATTTATCATTGGATCTTCATGAAACTTGGTCTGAATGACAGCCTTAATAAAATCTAGATCAAGTTTGAATATTGGTCATCTTTGGTCAAAAACTAGAATATGGGGTCAACTGATAGAAATTTCTTGTGTATGCAATTTAGGTTGCATTTTAAATTGTATCTTCATGAAACTTAGTCAGTATGATTGTCATAATGAAATTTAAGTTCAGTTTGAATATGGGTCATCTGAAGTAAAAAAAAACTAGGTCACCCATTTAAAAAATGTGTGTATGCCATACATGTGGCAGAAAAAGTGTCACAGCCAGGGCCAATACACGCCACAAATTTACTATAGGTTTGTATAGGAGCGCTGTCATTAACTCGCGATAACATTTTAACTAATAAAGTTATTTTAAAATCACAAACGGGATGATAAAATATAACATTTCCCCTTTTTAATGAATATTTTTTTATTTTTCTGAGACTTTATTTGTTTGGTCTTTTTTTAACTTAAAAACTCTACCCGTCGTTTTAAAACGCCCAAAATGTCACAATTTTAAGTGAAAATTTTGCAGCTTATCTTCAATTTGTTCAAAAACTATAACACTTATTTTAGAATCACAAACGGGATTGAATAAAACATTATATAAAAATAAAGAAAGAAGAGAATGGTCTTTTTTTAAGGTTTTGTTTAACAGGTTTATAATTTCATTTTTACGATAGGAGCTCGGTTGCTTCCGTAATGCTGGCCGAACACTTCCGAATGATTGATCTAACTGCTTCAGGCCATCGATAATTTTATGGCCGGACATTACGGAACATTTACCATGATCTTTAAAACGTTGTATATTGGGTTTTGTTAGACATTAAAATGCAAACTGGGTTAGAATCTTCAGTTTTTTGTTCATAAAAAGGCAAAACCTTCATTGAAACCGGATATACAGATGCGTCTTTATAGCGAGGATCCAGAAATTTTCAAATAATTATCAATAATATTATTTAGCTTTTGATGTTTATTTGCAACACATAAAATATTCACTATGCATGCATTTTTATTTCGAAACACTTGCACGGGTACTTTGTATTTTGTTTTACATTTCTCTTTGTCTTGAGTGAAAGGCAAGAATTCGCTCCGCTGAAATTGGCTTCATTTTATAGGTGTCAACATAGAGTTTCTTCCAGACCAAAGCTAGTTTTCATAATACACAGGTCAAAACCAGGTAGTCTTATTACTCGTATCTTTTGTCTTTCATTTCTTCCCGAAGAAATAAGCTGATTATTACATTAACAAAAAGAGAAGAAAAAAGAAACACGCAAGGTTTGATCTGTGTGCAGAATATTAAATGACAAAATCTTTAAAAGGTAACAGGTATTATTCTACTTCAAAAATGGAAAAGTTTTTTTTCCTACAATAAATCCTTATTTCTTCTAAAATGTTAATTATATTTTCAAGCCATGTGATGAAAAATCACATACTTATTAAGACATTCAACATTAAGCGTTTACTAGAGTATGTAAAATCTATTCGATATTCTGAAAGGAAACTGTTCTATTTCTCAAATTAAAAAAGCCTACCGAAATCAAATGTCAGTCTTTATCAGATCAGGAATATCACTGATTAGGAATTTAAGATCGCAAAATAAAACATGTTGACGTACTTTTTACCGGGGACATGTAGGTCCATCTATGTACGTTTCTAAAGCACTCCATACTTTTGCAACAGACTTGCCGTGTGCGTCTGTACTTGAAAATAACAGGTCTACAATTTTAAACAATTCTCACGAGCAAACGTTACGCACGTGTAAAGGGATTAGCCGATTATGAAAAATCAAGTGCACACTAGATTCATTCTCATTATTATGTCAAAATTCACGAATTTTGTAGCTTTTGGATTATTCTGTGACTATTTTTAAGACTGATGATGTGACTGTAATGAAATAGTGCTCACTAGTTAAAACATTTCTATTATTATTATTAATTGCAAGTAATGTGAATGATAATGCTGAATTTTCTTTATCTTCTGGTAGAAATGATAAAAATTAAAACATAAGATTTTCACAAAAGTTACGCGTCAAGTTCAATATCTCCCTTAGGCAATATTCCAGTACAATTGATAGTCAATGATTTATGACCCTGACCGTTATTTACGGATATTACCGAACCGTAGTTGTTTCCGTAAACTCCTAATCCCCAAAACTTATCGATTGCCTGCTAATATACGCTTGACACTTTTTCTGCCGTATGCAGGTGACCATCATAAAAATTGGATCATCTGGGAATAAAAACTAGTAAAGGTCGCCAGGTCAATTCCTTAGAAAGCCTTTTTGGTACTCTAGAAGTCACTAATTATAGCCAATCGTCAGGATCAAACATAACGTTTGTGTTTATAATATATAGTTTAGGGTTGAAGTTTGGTCACATATAGTCATAAGTAGGTCTCAGGTGAGCGATATAGGGCCCATCTTGGCCCTCTTGTTTATAAGTTCACCTGGGACAAAGCGCCAGGGTGAGCTATAAGGACTACTCACCGTCAGTCGTTAGTCGTCACGTATTATTGCTTCCACTGTTTTTGTACATCTCTCAGAAATGCACATTATGGTAAACATGATTCAGATTGACAAATAATTAAGTGTTGTATAGTATAAAACTGCAATAAAGAGTATTTGTGGTAGTTTAGGACAATATATGCGAACATGATGTGAATTTCAGCGCACCAAAAGCGCATAAAGCAAGAGTCAGCTACCAAAATAGGGGTTAAGTAGAATTTTTTGCCATAAAGTATCAATAATAGAAAGGAAAGCTATCATTTTAGATCTTGCGGGTCTTTAATACCACATATAGTGGGAGAAAATCATTCTTCACATTGTGACATGTGTAAACAAACGATCTGTCAAAGGTTTTGTTTCACTAACTACGAATTTGAAATAAAAAAAACCTACGTTCCACCCCCTGATGGCATTGAGCTTAGATATTATGCAAGTAGCATTTCCTTGTGGACCTCTACCAAGATTGTTTACATCATGACCCTGGGTCAAACTTGACCCTGCCTGGGGTTTCTTGACTATACATAGATTTCTATAGAAAATCTTTTTTAAAATCTTGTCTGAAACCGCAAAGCCTTGAGCTTAGATATGTGGCATTTAGCATTGTCTTGTGGACCTTTACCAACATTGTTCAAATCATGACCATGGGTCAAAACTGACCCTGCTGGAGGGTCACTTAATTTCACAGACTTATATTGGGAGAACTTCAAAAATCTTCTTTTCTGGAATCACACTGCCCACAGCTTAAATATTTGGAATGTAGCATTGTGTAGTAGATCGTATACTGTTCAAATCATGCCCACCCCCTGGTCAAAATTGATCCTTCCTGTGATAAATTTGTTGACCTTGTATTATAGCCAATGGTAGTCATGTGAGCGATATAAGACCATCTTGACCATCTTGTTGGATTTTTATGAAACTAGTTAGAATGGTTATCTTGATAAAATCTATACTGATTTTGAAAATAGCTCATATGAAGCCAAAATCTAGGTCACTAGACTAAATTTTATAAAAGCTCTGTATATGCAACAGAGGCTGCAATATTTGGCATGATGAAATCTAGGTCGAGTTTGAATATGGGTGACCTAAACTGATACAAATCTAGTTCACCCTGTCAAATCATAGACAAACCTCGTGTATGCAACAGAGGTTGCATTTTTCACTGAATCTTCATGAAACTTGGTCAGATTGACTGCCTTGATGAATTCTAGGTCATGTTTGAATATGGATCATTAATTTCATTAGGTCACGGGGTCAAATTATAGAAAAAGCTTTTGTTTGCAATAGAGGTTGCATTTTTCATTGGATCTTCATGAAACTTGGTCAGAATGATTATCTTGATGAAATCTAAGTCGAGTTTGAATATGGGTCATCTGATGTGAAAAAATATATAGTATATGTGACAGAATCTGCATTTATCACTGGAACTTCATTAAATTTGGTCACAATTACTACCTTGATTCAATCAATAGGTCGAGTCTGGGGTTAAAAACTAGGTCAGCAGGTCAACTCATAGAAAAACTTAGTGTATGCAACAGAGGTTTTCATTGAATCTTCATGAAACTTGGTCAGAATGATTGTCTTGATGAAGTCTACGTCGAGTTTAAATATGGATCATCTAAGTCAAAAATAAGGTCACCCGGTCAAATCATTTAAAAACCTTGTGTATGCAATGGAATCTGCATTTTTCACCAGAACTTCATTAAATTTAGTCAGAACGGCTGTATTGGAAAATTCTAGTTCGGGTTTGAATATAGGTTATCTTGGGTTAAAAACTAGGTCAGCAGGTCAAATCACCGTAACACTTTGTGTATGCCATAGAAGTGACATTTACAACCTAATTATGAAAATTGCTCAGAATTTTCACGGACCTATAGAATACTTGTGTCAATGATTTCTAGGCAAAGTTCGAATCTGGATCACCTTTGGTTAAAAAAACCCACGCCACATGGCCAAATCAAAGAAACACATTGTTAACACTCCAGGGACAATATTTATGACCCAATCATCATTAAAATTTGTTTGTCTCAATGATTTCTAGGTCGAATTCAAATCTCCTTCTGTAGGGGTCAAAACCTAGGTCGTACAATTAAATCAAAGGAAAACGTTATTAAGACTAGAGGCCACATTTAATATCCAATCTTCATAAAAATTGGTCAGAATGTTTTTTTCAAAATGATTTCTTGGTCAATTTTGAAACTAAGTTACTTTGGGTCAAAAACTTTGGCCTATGTGGCTGAAAGGAACAATAGAGAGAACAAAATAATAGGTACACAACTGACAGTTTTAGTACGTACGTCCGTCCATACGTCAACAATTTCTTGAAATGACTTCTCCTTCTAAATCACTGGGCCAAATTCTACCAAACTTCACAGGAAAGTTCCTTGGACGATCGATCATCTATCAAAGGCGTACCAAGCAGAACAATGGTTGCTATAGCAACAATAGGAAAACCTAAAGTATTTTTCTCCATAACAGCAACGCCAAGAGCTTAGGTACTTTTTGTGTCTAGTGTACCTCTATCATTGTTGTTCAACTTATGCTAGGGTCAAAATTGACTCTGCTAGTGAGATCACTTGTTTTACATAGATAGGAAAAAAACGTTTTGTCTGAAGCCACAAGGCCTAGAGCTTAGATAAGTTGTATGTAAAAATTGAGGAACCGTGTCTGTATTTGCACTTCCATCTAGCCCAAGGTCTTTGACGCTACTATTCCTATTCCTCATTATGGTCAGCTGACACAATAAAAAGACCAATTTAGTTATGAAAGCCAGAACTAATTTATATAATGTTACATGTTGTTCAGGAACTGCCATTAAAAGATGTTTCGATAGTTCAGCACGTGATTTAAACCGTGTATGATATTGTCATACTATATCTGATACCGCCTATCAATCAAAAACATCTAATGGGTATTTCTTGTTATTCCTGGCTGTACAAACTTTCCAAGGAAAGCCTGGATATTTAAACGAAAAAGGCCGGATATATTTACTGTAATCATACGGTTTTGTCGGCCTCGTTCTTAAAGTCGCACATTACAGGAAGTATGCTGGAACTTGTTTAATTAACATATGACGTTAGTGGTCCCTTTTTGTTCGTGTCGGAGTGCTCATAACAAAAGAGTCCATTCAACCTTTTGGTAATGAAATGATTTGATTGACATATGGCGCCATGTTTAGGAAGACCGCGATGTGTTGTTTATGAAGAAATTCCCTTTTTGGATCGATTGAATTTATTCAATCGTATCCAAAGTTAACAGAGTATTTCAGACCCTTACGGCCGAACTCTTAACACAAATTTTTGTCGAATACGACCGAAAAGTAGTTCTATATTACTGTCCTCTGTTTTAAAAATTATATAGTAACAGATCTAAATAATATCAAAACATTACAGAATAGCATAAAATTATATTGTTGTTTTTCTTATAATTTGTAACTTAAATCAACGAGGTATCTGTTCTGTATAGAACTATTTTCCTACGCGGTTTTTATCGTCAGACCGGTGTGACATGAGAAATGTAAGACCCGTGAAATACGTATCGCTACACCGGATACACTAAATTCAGTGTTTCCGCGAGAGCGCGCTTTCTGCGAATTTGATGCACTCATTTTGTCAATGACGCAACAGAAATAGCAAAGAGCGTCTTCTATGACGCAATTAAAATGTGTATGATCAAATTACTACAAAAATAACATTTCAAAACCTCTCAAAACGCTTCGAAATGCAAGATAAATTGTTGATAAAATACGCTTCCGGTATGGGATATGTCTAATTTTGACCCTATTGCGTCGTCGTTGTCTGATTTCGGATCGACCCGCATTTTGTACCATTGCGTTTTTGTGTGTGTTGATTCCTATGATACCGTCATCATAGATCGTAGAAGCACAACAAGAGATGGTCGACGAACCTTAATACGGGAAACAAAAACGTCTTTCTGAGTGATTTTAATGATCATTTTGTAGTCATTTCGATCAGACTGTCACTATTGAAAGGGGTTTAAGTGTGCCAAATAATATCCAAGTTTAATGTCTATGGTTGAATGTACTTATGAAAAATTCGCTTTGTGGACAAATTTGACTTTTGAGATGCAGTGACAAAATGGAAAGCATCCAAAGAGAAACACCTGTTGTCTTGCCAACCCTTTGATTACCCACCATTTTGTGATGTATCACATGCAGTTTTACAGAAGTAAACTGAATAAAACTTCTTTAACACATAGTCATGCCTTTTATTTTTTTACAATAAAGGGTATGACCCTCGGAGTTTCTAAATGACCCCCAAATTATGATACAGGGAATTGGCACCCAGGGTCTTCCTCCTTCACGAAAGCCGGAAGTTGCAATATGACCTTAGCTGTTGGGTGCGACGTTAAATCCGAATTAATTCGCACAATACAATCAACCTTATGGGCATATCCCATAACTTTTGAATGACATTTAAAGTTGTTCGTTTCTCAGTTACGATTCACAGCTTAATACTTCATAGGGTAGTTGAACATAGTCACTGAATGACATAATGTAAGCACATGGGTTCCTATCTCAAAGTAAACTTTACACAAATGGTGAAAGATCAAAATTTGTGGACAGTTGTGTCTCCAGTTTATAACTTTACTCGTGCAAGGGTTGTCCTGATATTCACACATATATGTGTACAGTCTATGTTGTCCTGATATTTACACATGTATGTGTGCAGACTGTGTTGTTCCGAGACAATCGATCTTCCAGCACTTTCAGTCCTTTGACTGAACTAGTGTTTTGATATTGCAATTAAGAATCTATTAGCAAAAATATAGAAATGAAAAACAAAACAATACAAACAATAAAAGACAAACAAAATGCCACCCTATAACTTCAGTTTTTGGAATAATTTACGGCGCTAAAAGTGAAAAAAGTTAAAAACACGCTTTTGTTTTATTTTGCATTTGAAATCCTCGCAAAAATCAAAACCACAACATCGAGAAAATTAAAACGTCGCAGAAATATTGTCCAATCGTCATGGTACAGATTTTTATTTTAGTCAGTTGTCTAAATACTGTTGTCTAACACTAGATCGGTGTTCAGAGAATACTTGTGTCGCCTTCTAACACTTTGAAAGAATAACCAATAATGTCGTGACAAAATCTAAGTACATAAAGGAGCATAACTCTGTCAGATATGACCTTGACATAAAACATTGGCGGCATTACGACCCCTTTGTCATAAGCAGTACAATTTGAAAGTTTGATGAATAAATCTTAAGAAATGACAATGTTATAGGCAACGCTTAGTTTTCGTGACAAAAATAAGTACAAAAAGGGGCATAACTCTGTCAAATATTACTTTGATTTACAAACCTAGGCGGCATCTCGACCCTTTTGTCAAAAGCAATACAATTTGAAAGTTTGATGAAGAAATCTTAAGAAATGGCAAAGTTATAGCCAATTTTAAGTTTTAGTGACGAACGGACCGACGGACAAAGCGATCCCTATGTATCGCCTCGTCTCAGAAAGGGCGACACAAAAAGTGTAGCTAAAATGATGCCGTCAGATAGACGTAAACGTACAAATGTATCCGGAAACATAACTGCAAATATAAATGTAATGAAGTTGAAAAACGATACCGGCAGGAAACTTATGAAAGTTTTATCAATTTGTCAATTCAATTTTTAAGTGTGTGTAACACTAATTTATTTACTCTCGATTGCGAAACAGTTTCTTACAATTTAGATTTCACAGTGTACAACCTCCGGCATTGACAGCAGTTCCGGCGTTGACAGCAGCTCCAAATTCAAATGCGCGTTTTTACGCATGGTAGGCATTTGTGAATGGTGTTGCCTTTTCTGTTGTCTTTGTGAGTAACGGCCAGTATATATTGTTTCACCATAGATCAAGGAATCAGCACGTGAAATTATGTCTAAACTGGCACCGCCAATGAGGAGAAAATCCTAGGTAAATACGAAAGTTTTGCCGAAAATCGAGTGTTTTCGCTTTCGGCATTAATTATAAGTGTTAATATTCAGACACGTAAAAAACTGAATAACCGGGGACAAGCTTCAACCATTTCTCTATAAGTCTACCAAGTGTCACCTTGTAATATGCCGTTTTAAAGGAGATACAGGCGTTTAAAGTTGACAAGGTACACGAATCTGGCTAACGGGATTAGCAGTTCCTTTTCGAAATCCACTGAAATTTGCGTGTTTCAGCCGTTTTGCATGGCTTGTTTGCTTCTTTTTCTACTCAAAATGGCATTACAACTAAAACATGTGAACTGCGGGTAAATAACACTTGACACATAATGTTATCAGCATCTGTCCAACAATACAGATGTACACAATGTATAAGTTGGTATTAAAGAATTTCTTTCTTTCAATAATCCTACATTTTTTCATACATGACTGTTGCACATAAGGCGGCAGTTTAAGTGGTTTTGTGCCTTGTAAATTGTTGACGGAATGAAGCATGTCAGGCCGGACAGATGGACTGATAAGACAACATACAGCGTAGGACAACATACATATGTTCGGACAGATGGATTCGAGCTTTCGAACTACAATTTTGTCATATGCCGGTTTAAAGGAGATACAGGCGTTTAAAGTCTACAAGGTACACGAATCTGGCTAACGGGATTAGCAGTTCCAAACACGCCATGCAAAATGGCTGAAACACGCAAATTTCAGTGGGTTTCGCATTTTTCGACACTGCTGTCCCGTTAACATAAAAAATGACGGGACCTGCTGTCATCTATAACCGTTACGAAAAGGAACTGCTAATCCCGTTAGCCAGATTCGTGTACCTTGTCAACTTTAAACGCCTGTACCTCCTTTAAAACGGCATATTACAAGGTGACACTTGGCAGACTTATAGAGAAATGGTTGAAGTTTGTCCGCGGTTATTCAGTCTTTTTCATGTCTGAATATTAACACTTATAATTAATGCCGAATGCGAAAACACTCGATTTTCGGCAAAACTTTCGTATTTACCTAGGATTTTCTCCTCATTGGCGGTGCCAGTTTAGACATAATTTCACGTGCTGATTCCTTGATCTATGGTGAAACAATATATACTGGCCGTTACTCACAAAGACAACAGAAAAGGCAACACCATTCACAAATGCCTACCCTGCGTAAAAACGCGCATTTGAATTTGGAGCTGCTGTCAACGCCGGAACTGCTGTCATCGCCGGAGGTTGTACACTGTGGATTTATCGCTCTTGAAATCCAATCAACCTCGAAGAGAGGGAGGCAATGGGCACTACCACTACTTCGGCACTGGTTGGGATCCGGGACCAAGGCGGCTCCACGAATCAAATTGGCTTTAGGTACTCACTAAGTTATCTGGATAGTTAATTTCTGTTCAAGTCAAAGAAATCGAGTCATTCATATGCCCGGAAAAGCTGCAGAATTATCCATGAATGAAAGCGAAACTTGACGTTTCCTGTCAGTTAAAATGGGCTTTGTAGATACACACAATCATGAGAACGGAAATGGAAATGTGAGCTACTATTTTGCACAATATGATCTTCAATGCAGACATCCTGTGTTATGATTTTGTCTGTACAGTACATTATTCTTCAAAGTATGATTTCGTAGCTCTTCAAGTTAGCTCTACTCGGCGCACAGAATGTCAATATTTATTCATCATCCGGCTGAATATCTAAAATGGACATGTCTGTCTTTCAGTTTGATTAGTAGTCTAGACTATCATAATTGATTGTGCGAAGTGTTTACTGACTGGATAGGAAGCAGTACAATCAGTGATCAGATCGCATGACCTGAAATACAGAACTAGAGATACTGTTATTAGGGTAATCATTCCGTGATTTGTGAACAGATACGCGAACTTTATATTCGCAAAAGGGGAATTCTGTATTAAACGAATCATTTAGATATTTTAATTAACGAAGTGGGAAATATCGCGAAAATAGCGAAAAAAATCTTTCGCGAGTATTACCGAATTTACATTGAATCTCCTCAGCGGCTTAATACAACACTTACCCCTTACACTGCTGGTAACAAATAATTCTGCCTTTGCGACAAGTGTAGATCATGACCAGTCTGCAATTATGTGCGGTCTGATGATGATATCCATTCAGTAAAAGTTTGGGTAGCATCTCTTTGAACAATTTATGGTAAAGTTCGAATTGGAAGATGAACAAGTCCATAAAATTTGTTTTAGAAAGACAAGGGTTAATGCTGATACTGTTGTTGATGATGTTTTCTTTTTCTGTTCTATTGCAATAAATACTTGCAAATAATCAATTTAAGGATTTGCTGTAGTCACCCATTTTATTGATATACTAAGTAATTATTAATGTAAAACAGGGGGATGATAGCTTTATTGCGCAAACAGTTCCTTCAAGTTATTTTTAATCGATCATTTATTTTATGAGGGAGTCATTAACCTTCATTTGCTGTCTTTTAATCCTTACTCTCCTAGTTTTCAATAATGGACTCGTCCATCTTTCTATCTGGACAGTACCATTAGCTTATCATGATATGCATGGGCTGTAAAAGTAGACTATTTTGCCATCAACGGTTAAAATGAATTTATAATGCAAACCTTTACAACTAAGTCTTGAAGCTTTACACTGCTAAATTTCTGAAACGTACAATGTTTTTGTTGAAGACATAGCGCAAAATGTTGAAAAACAAGTAATTGTTTTTTATAAATGCTTTTGTATTGTACAAAAATGGTGATCCTACTTATGTAAAAGATTAAATTTAGATTTTCAATTTCTACGTTCAAGTAATATACATGTAATGATAGTTACATAATTTTAGTCGGTATTTCCTTTTTCATTTAACACGGAGTCCTAAATAATAAAATATTATACATTTAATGACACTTTAAAGTCCCAGGATCACTTTGAATTTACTGAAACAGAAAAATACTGATAGGTTAATGATAGAACCATGTTCTATTCACTCTAAAACAATGTTGACAAACATGCCTTTCTTTTAAAGTCGTTCCTCACGAAAACGAATTGCCATAAAGCCTTTCTCTTTATTTTGCAATTTCACTCAAAAAATTACTGCATTATATATCTAACATGGACTTAATGATTTAAAAAGCAAAGTTTAGAATGTTTTGGTACAATTAAAGGTCATTTCCGCCGATAAGACATCTTTCTACGTAAAATAAGAGCTACTTGCTATTGTGTTCCTAGGCCTTTAAAGGAACCAGAAAGATGTACATTGATTGACAGCTACTTGGCCCCTAAACATCGTGTGACGTAACATGGTGGGATAGGACAATGCTTCTGCAAACGCTGTGGTTTTATATGATGCATGCAAGAATGCAATCGAGATTAAAATCCTGGAGGGCTATGGACAGGTAATGTAAATTTATTGAAGAGGCATAGATTTTCTCATGCAATCAATGAAAACACGATTAATTTCCGCTCTTAATTGACTTAGCGGTTTTTTGAAACTCGGCTATGGTTACATTGAAAACGCGATTTAACGACCGGGTAGCTGCCAGAGACTACCTTTTTATGTTCAATGGTTTGTGAAGGAGTCTTTGAAGTCATTTAAGTTTAAATCAATTTCCCTACAAGGTACATGTGTTCTTGGAATAAATACTCTTGAAAAAAAAATCTTGAACTTAAGTGTTCTCTAGATTTCAGCGCATAGTTCACATTCTCCCTATTTTAGATAGAGAAGGAAAAAGCCCAAATAAAAGCGAAATTATGAAATTGAATTAAATTCTTCCTATCAAAAGTAGTCTGATACAATCTGATTTCAAAATCAAGTTTTGTGTTATAGAGACATTTTATATGGCGCATGCAGTACACGTACTCTTTTCCGAAAGACATGTAGATTGTCCTTAAAGCATTGTAAGATGTCAGAATTACGATACTAGTATTTACTAAATGATTTGCATTTGGAACATGGTTATTGCGTTAAATCAATTATTATACTAGAAGCACACTCCAAGATATAGTAACCGAAATAAAATCACTAGGGCCATTAAGGTAATGTAAATCTTACATATGAAGACACAGACTTTCGTCTTATATTCTTGTACACGTCTAATATCTCACTGCTTAATACTTAGTCTTGCCTGCTAAAGTTTATCGTCTAATGATTGTATAACGCGATTTACGCGGGTTGCTGCCAGATACCTGGTTTCTTCAAAGGTTTGTCGTAGAGTGTTGGATGTCATTGAGTTAATTCATTGTCCTCGCCGGTACATGTGTTGCATCTTAAGGTATGCTCAGTCTTGCCAATATAGTGTTGCATCTCATGGTTTGTTCAGTCTTGCCATACAGTGTTGCATCTCATGGTCTTTTTCAGACTTGCCGTACAGTGTTGCATTTCGTGGTTTGATAAATTCTTGCCGTAAAAGTAGTTGCATCTCGTGGTTTGTCAATCTGTCTTGCCGCATAGTGTTGCATCTAGTGGTTTGTTCAGCCTTGCGCACAGTAGTTGCATCTCGTGGTTTGTTCAGACTTGCGATACTAGTGTTGCATCACATGGTTTGCATTTAGTCTTGCAGTATTGAGTTAAATCAAGTGGTATATGATCAGACTGCCAATATAGTGATAGGCACTCTCATGGTTTGTTCAAGGTCTTGCCGTGCAGTGTTGCATCTCAGGCTTTTTTCAGTCTTGCCTGTTCAGTGTTGCATCTCGTGGTTTGTTCAATCTTGCCGCTAAAGTTTTTCATCTAATGGTTTGTTCAGTCTTGCCATACAGTGTTGCATCTCGTGGTTTGTTCAGTCTTGCCGTACAGCGTTGCATCTCGTGGTTTGTTCAGTCTTGCCGTACAGTGTTGCATCACATGGTTTGTTCAGTCTTGCCATACAGTGTTGCATCTCGTGGTTTGTTCAGTCTTGCCGTACAGTGTTGCAACTCGTGGTTTGTTCAGTCTTGCCGTACAGAGTTGCATCTCGTGGTTTGTTCAGTCTTGCCGTACAGTGTTGCATTTCATGGTTGTTCAGTCTTGCCATACAGTGTTGCATCTCGTGGTTTGTTCAGTCTTACGAGTATTACGAGTTTAGACGGCGAAGTTTGGAGTATTACGAGTTTAGACGGCGAAGTTGGAGCATTACGAGTTTTGACGGCGGTGTTTAGCGTATTACGAGTATTGACGTGCGGTGTTAAGAGTATTACGTGGTTTGTTGCGAAGTCTTGCCGCATTACGAGTTTAGACAGAGGTGTTTAGAGTATTACGAGTCTTAGACGGCGAAGTTTTGAGTATTGCGAGTTTAGACGGCGAAGTTTGGAGCATAACGAGTTTTGACGGCGGTGTTTAGAGATTTACGAGTATAGACAGAGGTGTTTAGAGTATTACGAGTATAGACGGCGAAGTTTGGAGCATGACGAGTTTTGACGGCGGTGTTTAGAGTATTACGAGTATAGACTGCGAAGTTTGGAACATGACGAGTTTTGACGGCGGTGTTTATAGTATTACGAGTATAGACTGCGAAGTTTGGAGTATTACGAGTTTTGACGGCGGTGTTTAGAGTATTACGAGTATAGACGACGAAGTTTGGAGCATTACGAGTTTTGACGGCGGTGTTTAGAGTATTGCGAGTATAGACGGCAATGTTTGGAGCATTACGAGTTTTGACGGCGGTGTTTAGAGTTTTACGAGTATAGACGGCGAAGTTTGGAGTATTACGAGTTTAGACAGAGGTGTTTAGAGTATTACGAGTATAGACGGCGAAGTTTGGAGCATTACAAGTTTTGACGGCGGTGTTTAGAGCATTACGAGTATAGACGGCGAAGTTTGGAGCATTACGAGTTTTGACGGCGGTGTTTAGAGTATTACGAGTATAGACGGCGGTGTTTAGAGTATTACGAGTATAGACGACGAAGTTTGGAGCATTACCAGTTTTGACGGCGGTGTTTAGAGTATTACGAGTATAGACGGCGAAGTTTGGAGCATTACCAGTTTTGACGGCGGTGTTTAGAGTTTTACGAGTATAGACGGCGAAGTTTGGAGTATTACGAGTTTAGACAGACGTGTTTAGAGTATTACGAGTATAGACGGCGAAGTTTGGAGCATTACCAGTTTTGACGGCGGTGTTTAGAGCATTACGAGTATAGACGGCGAAGTTTGGAGCATTACGAGTTTTGACGGCCATGTTTAGAGTATTACGAGTATTGACGACGAAGTGTGGAGCATTACCAGTTTTGACGGCGGTGTCTAGAGTATTACGAGTATAGACGGCGAAGTTAAGAGCATGACGAGTTTTGATGGCGGTGTTTAGAGTTTTACGAGTATAGACGACGAAGTTTGGAGCATTACGAGTTTTGACGGCGGTGTCTAGAGTTTTACGAGTATAGACGGCGAAGTTTGGAGCATTACGAGTTTTGACGGCGGTGTTTAGGGTATTACGAGTATAGACGGCGAAGTTTGGAGCATTACGAGTTTTGACGGCGGTGTTTAGAGCATTACGAGTATAGACGGCGAAGTTTGGAGCATTACGAGTTTTGACGGCGGTGTCTAGAGTATTACGAGTATAGAAGGCGAAGTTTGGAGTATATTGTATCCCGAGTTTATGTGAATAAATAGCGGTGTTTATTTAGACTGCGGTATATGGACATTTGATTAGATTGCATACACGTATGGTACAAAACACATACGTTTAGCTAAAGGAGGGACTAGATGGCCCGGCGAAATTACACTGTATATCCAGCTAGATCATTGATCTAACCGAATAAATCGGAAATACAATAACCAGCAACATCGTAGCTTTCAAAAAATATTTCTAAATCACAACATTATCAAGTAAAATTACATGTAACAATATTAACAAGGAAAGACAATTATGTTATTACGTATCAGTTACAGAAAAATAGCAGTAAGTTGTGTCAAGTTTTGTGCATAATCTAGGCACGAATTACATGTATGCCATATTGTACAAACAAAATATTGTATTATTACATATAATATAAAGCACATACTATGGGTGCATCATATAATGACATACTATCTACATTTTGTATTTTAAGACCAAATGTATAATTCTGTCGCATGCCAATGCCTGGTTTAACATACAAACTATTCTGTGATGCCGGAGAAGGTATCAAAATGTCATAACGAGACTTCAATGAAAAGGGCCTTCAAGCGGCCGTATTAGCAAATGATGTCACAAATATTCGTAGAGTATTTAAAAATATACATGAAGCTTTGTAAGGCTACTTTGATAGGATAATATCGCCAAGAAAGTGTTACTAAAATACTCGCTAAGAGTGTAATTATTTTAGTTAACAATTTAAAGGGGAACGCAATTCACAATACAATTGAGGATGAAATTGAAGTGCTTGTTAACACAAACACACCGTTGAAAGAAGTTTTGAGATCGGCTCAAAATTAGAAGCGTCATGATAAATCTATGATTTAGTTAATTTGCATATTTATGTAAATTAGACACAAAATTAGACACACCCATTTTTCAAAACTTCATTTTGAACCCCATTTACGCATTTTCTAATGATTGTTTTTCTTCTTTAATTGTAAAGATTGATTAAGTATCATGCAGGTTACCATGTTTTAATATATTTTTGAAGTTGCACGTTTTAAGTTAGCAGTATCATTTTTGATCTTATACGAATTTAATTTAGTTCGATTACGAAGAAAGTTCCGTAGCTTATTGAAATGCTCTTGAACACTCGTTCTAGATGTCATCACGCTCACGAGAGAGAGCCATTTACAGCTGGGTAGACTGTCTTTGCTCAAGGACACACCTCATCAGTGTCTTTGCACAAGGACACATCTCCTGCTCGGGCTGGGATTCGAACCCGCGGGACCTCCCGTTCCGGAGGCGAACGCCCTAACCACTGATCTATAGAGGCCCACCTTAGCAGTATTTCCTGTGTGAACATTTAGTTAGAGCACTATGACATCACAAATTCAAATGACCGCCTCCATTTTGGAATCTTTTAATCTTTAATATCTTCATATTTAATAATCCGATATAAGAAATTCTTTCAAAAGTGTGTTCCGCTAAACAAGTTCTTCAATTTAAAGTCAAATTATTTTCTGGTTTGCCTTTCGCTTTAATATTACTGCCGTATTTGCTACTATTCAACAATATGTCTTACAATAAACTGTACGTTCAATATCTCACTTTGAACTGTACCATCAATGTTCTATGATATATTTTACCAGCAATATCTCACTTTAAACTGTACCATCAATGTCCTATGATATATTTTACCAGCAATATCTCACTTTAAACTGTACCATCAAATTTCCTATGATATATATTTTACCAGCAATATCTCACTTCAAACTGTACCATCAATGTCCTATGATATATTTTACCAGCAATATCTCACTTCAAACTGTACCATCAATGTCCTATGATATATTTTACCAGCAATATCTCACATCAAACTGTACCATCAATGTCCTATGATATATTTTACCAGCAATATCTCACTTCAAACTGTACCATCAATGTCCTATGATATATTTTACCAGCAATATCTCACTTCAAACTGTACCATCAATGTCCTATGATATATTTTACCAGCAATATCTCACTTCAAACTGTACCATCAATGTCCTATGATATATTTTACCAGCAATATCTCACTTCAAACTGTACCATCAATGTCCTATGATATATTTTACCAGCAATATCTTACTATAAACTGTACCATCAAATTTCCTATGATATATATTTTACCAGCAATATCTTACGATAAACTGTACCATCAATGTCCTATGATATATTGCACCATCAATATATTATAATAATTATTATGATATAACGATAAACTGTATCTTCAATGTAAAATAATTCTAAACTTAATGTTCACTTGTGTCACAATGAAGAAATATGTAAAGTTTCCTTTGGAAAATGTAGAAAACATTCCCAATATTGAAGAGTTTCCAATCGCATGACGACCCAAAACCATTCATTCATGTGACAGCTTCTGTGATTTGCAGACACCCTATCTTGTTTACTGTAAAAGTGGAACAGTTCGCGACGTATTTTGCGAATAATTAATGACAAACGAATATTTGTTGATGTGTTGGTTAGGTCATCATTTTTCAGATTTTTTAAAATGAGGACTCGAATATTCTGTATAAAAAAGGTATATATAAAAAGTTAGAACAATAGCAACAAGGAACGCTCATTTCATGTTAACACCAACCCATACAGCTAGAAAGTCTCCAAGCGATTTCGATGCTCTCCTTTGTCTAACAAATGTTGAAAATACAATTCAATGATTCCATTGCATTAATGCTGAATAATGATTCGGCCTCCTCATTCTTTTAGTCTTTAATCTCTACAATTTAATTCTTCACTTTTTGTACCTGTTTTAAGTCCTGACTATTTGAATCTTCATTTCTTGTGTCTTAATCATTTTAATATTCATTGTTTTCTTTTCGACTCTTGATTTTTGAAGTTTTTCAGTGTTCATATTTTCATATTTTGAGTCTTAGCTTCATTTTATGTCAATCTGAGACATTATTATTTGAATCTTCACTTGCTGAATTTTCCTTTTTTAAGTCTTCACTATTTTAGTTTTTATTAATTCAGTCCTTATTCTTTGATTCTTTACTCTTTGAGTCTCTACTATTTAAATCTTCACTGTTAGAATCTTTATTATTTGAATCTTCACTTTTTGAATTTCCCTTTTCTGAATCTTCACTTTTTGAATTTCCCTTTTTTGAATCTTCACTTTTTGAGTCATTATTTCCTGACTCCTTACTCTTCGAATCTTTACTATCTACATCTTCAGAGTTTGAAATTTCCTTTTCTGAGCCTTTACTGTTTGGATCTTTATTGTCTGATTCTTTACTCTTTGAATCTTTACTATCTAAATCTTCACTATTTGAATTTTCACTTTTTGAGTCTTTACTTTTCGAACCGTTCGTGTCCTTGCCCTTTGAATCTTTACTTTCTACATCTGTATTGCTTGAATTTTCCTTTTCCTTTGAGTCTTTACTTTTCGAATCTTTTTCGTTCGTGTCCTTACCCTTCGAATCTTTACTTTCTACATCTTCAGTGTTTGAATTTTCCTTTTCCTTTGAGTCTTTACTTTTCGAATCTTTTTCGTTCGTGTCCTTACTCTTCGAATCTTTACTTTCTACATCTTCAGTGTTTGAATTTTCCTTTTCCTTTGAGTCTTTACTTTTCGAATCTTTTTCGTTCGTGTCCTTACCCTTTGAATCTTTACTATCTACATCTTTATTGCTTGAACTTTCCTTTTCCTTTGAGTCTTTACTGTTTAAGTCTTCACTTTTTGAATCTTCATTTTTTGAATCTTTACTTTTTGAATTTCCCTTTTCTGAATCTTCACTTTTTGAGTCACTATTTCCTGACTCCTTACTCTTCGATTCTTTACTTTCTACATCTTCAGTGTTTGAATTTTCCTTTTCCTTTGAGTCTTTACTTTTCGAATCTTTTTCGTTCGTGTCCTTACCCTTCGAATCTTTACTTTCTACATCTTCAGTGTTTGAATTTTCCTTTTCCTTTGAGTCTTTACTTTTCGAATCTTTTTCGTTCGTGTCCTTACCCTTTGAATCTTTACTATCTACATCTTTATTGCTTGAATTTTCCTTTTCCTTTGAGTCTTTACTGTTTAAGTCTTCACTTTTTGAATCTACATTATTTGAATCTTCATTTTTTGAATTTCCTTTTTCTGCATCTTTACTTTTTGAGTCATTATTTCCTGACTCCTTACTCTTCGAATCTTTACTATCTAAATTTTCACTATTTGAATTTTCACTTTTTGAGTCTTTACTTTTCGAATCTTTTTCGTTCGTGTCCTTACCCTTCGAATCTTTACTATGTACATCTTCTTTGCTTGAATTTTCCTTTTCTGAATCTTCACTGTTTGAATCTTTATTGTCTGATTCTCCACTCTTTGACTCTTTACTTTTTACGTCTTCATTATCTGAATCTTCGTTTTCTGAGTCTTTACCGTTTAAATCTTTATTTTCTGAGTCCTTACTTTTTGAATCTGCACTGTTTAAATCCTCACCCGTTGAATCTTCACTTTTTGAGTCTTCGCTTTTTGTATCTTTACTTTTAGAATCCTCTTTCGTAGTTGTTGGAGGTTGCGTTGGAGTGGTTGGAGTGGTTGTAGTCGTTGGAGGCTGCGTTGGAGTGGTTGTAGTTGTTGGAGGCTGTGTTAGAGTGGTTGTAGTTGTTGGGGGTGCGTTGGGTGGTTGTAGTGTTGGAGGCGGTGGGTGGTTGCGTGGAGGCGGTGGGGGTAGTTGTTGGAGGCGGTGGGTGGTGGAGGCTGCGTTGGAGTGGTTGTAGTTGTTGGAGGCTGTATTAGAGTGGTTTTAGTTGTTGGAGGCTGCGTTGGAGTTGTTGTAGCTGTTGGAGGCTGCGTTAGAATGGTTGTAGTTGTTGGATGCTGTGTTGGAGTGGTTGTAGTTGTTGGAGGCTGCAATAGTGTGGTTGTAGTTGTCGGAGGCTGTGTTGTTTTGGTTGTACTTGATGGAGGCTGCGTTGCTGTTGTAGTTTTTAGAGGCTGTGTTGTTGTTGTAATTGTTATTTGGGGTGTTGTTGTTGTTACGGACTGTGTCGTTGTTGTTTTAGGCTGTGTTGTTGTTATTTTTGTTGGTGTTGATGATGCTTGGTCGCTTTTTACAGTTGAGATCAGTGTCGTTGTTGTTGTCAGTCCGATTGTTGATGAAGCTTTTGTCGTTGCCCTTGAGATCTAATAAAGTACAATATATCAATCTTCATCATTTGAATCTTCGCTATTTGATTCGCTGCTTGATGACTGTGAATCTAACGCATGCGCAGTAGAACTAGAGGGAAGGAATGAGGCTGGCGATGAGTTCTACATAAAAAAAAAACAATTAAAGAAAATATTAAACAAACTACATTTGTACTTGAATAATTTCAATGTCTAATAGAAATTTTCTTTAACCTTTATCCTGCTAGTGGATTTTTTTTCTATCAGTGTAAATTACGACACCTGCAGACTGATACTGATCTCGGCTGTTTAATTAACATTGTAAACTTTCAATGGGCACCCCTTTGAACAATTAATGGTACGCCACAAAATGAAAAATGGACTATTCCAATTTATAAATGCAGCAGGGTTAGGATAAGCATAGAGGCTTTAATTCGAGTTGTTTTACTGTCATTAGTATAAAAACTATAGTCTGCGCCAGAGTGAAATAAAGCAGTAACCACACACAGGCGTACGGTACCCCTAAAGTGACATGAGATACGTTTTTCATCCGGAATATGTTTTATTTCGTAGCTGCAAAATGTATTTCGTAAAAACGAAATATTATTTGCAATTACGGAATATAATTTTGTAATTACGAAATGTATTTTATGCAAATATTATTTCGTATCTACGAAATGTTTTTCGTAATAATGAAATATTGTTTCGTAAAAGTGCAATATTGTATAGTAAATACGAAATATATTATTTGGTTTTAACGAAATATTATTTCGTAATTACGGAATATTTTTTCATAATTATAAAATGTATTTCGTGAAAACGCAATAGTTTTCGTAATCACGAACATAGGAGCTCGAGGTCGGGATTATGCTTTTTCCAACTTTGTTTGTCTTTTTACATTTATTTAAGAACCAAGCTAACAAAATATGATCTTATTTTCCCCGGATCTTAACTTTCATATTTTACCGCTGAAGTACCCGGTAGACTGAAAAAAGAAAAGGAGTGACATACGCCATGTTATCCAACACAAACTGCTAAGAGTGACGTCCCTAAAAAACTGGTTCTCCGTCTACCAATGTGACGCAAGATGGAACCAGAACCTATACATGAAAACATAGTGTGGTGGCAATTTCAAAAACTGGCGGAACGGTTTTTTTTTTAATGAAGCAGTCATGGACTATTATCTTGCCATACCATTTGAACAAAATGAGCACACTGTCCATGAGTGTTGCAGAAGAAAAAAGAATTAGTTTTTTTTAAAGGGACGTCACTCTTAGCAGTTTGTGTTGGATAACATGGCGTATGTCACTCCTTTTCTTTTTACAGTATACCAGGTACTTCAGCGGTAAAATATGAAAGTTAAGATCCGGGGAAAATAAGATCATATTTTGTAAGCTTGGTTCTTAAATAAATGTAAAAAGACAAAACAAAGCCGGAAAAAGCATAATCCCGACCTCGAGCTCCTATGATCACGAAATGAATTTCGTAGAAACGAAATAATGCATATGAGGTTACAACAACACAGCTTCGTATCAATTTCTTAATTACCAAATAATATTACGTATTTACGAAATAAAATTTTGTTTTTACGAAATACATTTCACAATTACGAAATAATATTTTGTTTTTACGAAATACACATCCTCATCCTTATACCCCCTTTGAAGAAGAGAGTATATTGGTTTGCATGTTGGTTGGTAGGTCAGTCCGTCTACCAAGTTGTTTCTGGTTGATATCTAAAGAACACTAAGGCCTAGGATCTTGAAAACTTGGTGTTGAGGTTGATCATGACCAGTAAATGACTCCTATTGATTTTGAGGTCAGAAGGTCAAAAATAAAGGTCACAGTGACCCTGAAAAGAAAAACGGTTTCCGGACGATATCTTCAGGCAACTTGAAACATTATGTGGAAAATGGTCATGACCAGAAAATGACCCCTATTTTAATTTTGAGGTCAGTAGGTCAAAGGTCAAGATCAGATTGACCCGGAATAATAAAACGGTGTCTGTACGATGACTCGAGAAAGTTTCGGCTTATCATCTTGAAACTTGATTTAGAATTTGGTTATGACCAGCAGATGAGCCTTATTGATTTTGAGATCAATAGGTCAAAGGTCAAGATCACAGTGACCCAAAATAGTAAAACGGTTTCCGGATGATAACTCAAGAACGCTTGGGCCTAGATCTTGAAGCTTAATTTTGAGGTTGGTCATGACCAGCAGATGACCTCTACTGATTTTGAGGTAAGTAAGTCAAAGGTCACTGTGAAGAGGAATAGTAAAACCACAGGTACTTGGGGTATGGAAGATTAACCTCCTTTGCCTCTATAGTATATTATAAGGCTCTACAGTGATAAGGGCGAAAATTAAAACATACACAAGTAGCGAATTGATATTTTTTACAAGTATAATCAAATTCATTAGCATGCTGGGAAATGCTGATTATATGCGCATCGTCTTTAAGTAGTAAAGCTTCCCGTGAAATACCATCGACTACTTAGAAAAGAGCGGACAAGAATTTCTTAATAAAATATTTATAGCAAGAACGAAACAAAAGGTTCTAATTCTGTGAAAAATAATCGAACAGAAACACGCGCACACTATGAGCATCTCCACTTGGTAATGAACATTAACATGAAGCTTTATTGAATTCCCGCAAGTATTTGCTGACAAAGAGCCCGGAAACAAACATTAAATCAGCAGTAACCAACGGGGCCATAACTTTATAAAATTTGCATCTCCATTTGGTACTGAACATGAAGTTTCGTTGAATTCCCGCCAGTAGTTACTGAGAAAATAGCCCAGAAACGAATGCGGGACGGACGGACGGACAAAGCGGTGACTACTATCTCATGTCATGTTAGGGACACTGCAGAGGCGGCCACACTTGACTATTCACGTGAAAGAAAATTTTAGCAACAAAGCAGACTGGGTGAAAGGAAATTACAAAATACAAAATCAGAAAACAAAATATTTTTAAGTTCTAATGTACAATATTTTACTTGAAGGCCAAGGTAAATATTGCATTTTGCCAAGGAACAAAGCTATAACTAAGGTAAGAGATGACTAGTTGCCACGTATATACATGTAGTACAACATCAAAGAAAGGCTATATGGTAAAAATAAACAAAGAATCAGCGGTATCTGTGCATGTTTGGTGAAGCAACAATTGATCTGAAATTTGATATAACTGTATTTCCGCGTGCAGTGTATTTTCGCGTGAGAATAACGGTATCTTTCGATCCTTTTATGTTTTAACAAAATTTAATGCAAGATGTAAACAGAGTAAATGGTTTTAGCCGCATTATGGAGCTTTCCTCCGAAATACACTGCAGCGCTGCAATTACAGAAAAATATTTATGGATATAAAGCGGTGATATGAAGCAATATTTGTTTGAATCCGGATCGTGTGTATAGTATTACCAAGTTCACTCATTTAAACGTAACGTAACTGGAAAACTTTTTAACACAACATACGAATATTTCAAGTACTGTTTTACCCTACTAGTATTTAATTCAAGTACTGGTAGTGCTATGCAATATATTACGAGGAGCGTTGTGAGTAGAACGGCTTCACGACAACTTACAGATTCAGTCATCTGCAATTAAAATGCATGTAAAACATATACTGAAAGGATAAAGAAAAGCAGGGTAACAATATATGCAACAATTTTTTTAATGCTTGACGTAAAATTATGAGAACCGGTCAGAAGACTATCTTGGTCACTTGTAACTCAAACCGGTGCATAAAGTCACTCAACCGTGTATTGCACTATGCCACATAGAGAAAGTGATAAAAAGCAAAACAACACGTGCAGAATAAATGATGACAAGTTTGTCAAAACATCTGGTCATACCACTTGATACTCTTGAGGTATACACATCGCTTTCCGCTATTAACATTGAATTTGAAGCTCTTGCAATCATGGTACGGCTGACAAAAGTTCAGAGGCGTCAGGCTATTGCATTGCTAATGCAAGATCAGAGGCAACGACAACCGTTGCTATGCAGTTCAGTGTGAATGTTTCCACCATATAACGTCTTGTCCTTCGTTTGAGAGAAACTGGAAGGGTTTCCGACCGACCTCGATCTGGACGAGTCAGTCGATTTCACTTTGCGATATTAGGGGGTACCGTCAAATGTGCTTCAATTACTAATTAATTATTGGTTAAAATCTAATGATATTTTGGTAATTTGTTGATTAAAAATGGGTTCTTTATATTCATATAAAATAATGTATATATTATCAAACACATCACTTTAAATCACCTCAAATGTTTACCCTGCGTTTCTTTATCCTTTCAATATACATTGTAATTTTGTTCGTCATTATTCTCTAACAAATAAAAAAATTGTTGAAATCAAATATATTTTGCCATAACAGCCATTTTTCCAGAGCCTCTCAAATTTTAAAATGTATAAATCAGCATAATTAAAGGTATCATGTAAAGATTTTTACGACAGACCATTGGCGTAAGGTTTAAAACTCCAAATAAACAATATAACATCCCTTTTTACCCCTAATAAATTGGTTCAACAAACAACGATCAACAAAAAAGCAGACATAACATGACGTCAAAATATTTTTGATGACGTTCATGACGTCATGTTTGTTTTCTGTTTAAATATGTGACTTTAAATCACCATAACTTCACCTGTTTAGCTGTTTTTAAACATTCAGAAAATTTCTGTCACAGATGGTATTTTCTAGAAAGGTTTTCAAATATTTTTGAAGAGTGTCCTTAATCGATCTAGATTTTCTTGTGGCACTTATCACGCATTTAATTTTTTCTCATTAGCCATTTAAGCATTGCACTAGCCCAGTAGATAAAATAAGTTATATAAGAAATCAACAAACCTCGTATAAATATTCGCAGTTTTTGTGTACGTAGACATTTGTATCGAATTGAGTTTCAAATTCCGGATCGGTGAAATCGGAATCGTATAAAAATGTACACGACTTGGGTAGTTTGTTATAGTTGAATCCGCAGCAATTCTCGGTGGACGCGCATCGCTGCGAACACTCCAGCAAACTTCGGCTGACTATAAAGGAATCAGTCGTTATTAGATGACAGTTTTCCTTTATTTTAGCGAAATCCGTCACAAAAATTGAAGCTGTAGATCCCTCTATACATAAGATAACCACAGTGATTATCAGACAATTATACAGTGTAGGATATTTCACACAATACATTTTTAAAATTTCCGTAATTCAAAATCATAGAGAAGTATCCCATTATCTCTCAATTATTAAGTTACTTTTAAGCAATCGTACATAATTATCACATTAACTCCAACTCTTTCCTTCCATATGTATCATTTCATTCTCTCTCCAGCCTGCGAAATTTTAATTGTTTTGATATCGTTACTAGGAACATTACAATATTTAAAACGTAACTCGATTACTTTAATTCTGCTGCAGATTTTCCAATAAATGTCAAAGTACCATTATCACAAATTGTTTTAACTTGTTAATTTTTTTTTAAAGCCAATTGACAGTCATAATATTTCCGCACTGGTCCGTAAAACACTAATAAACGGATTTTAAACATTTAAATAACTGGCGACAGTCGGAGCATCAACGTAAACAGACACGTTGCGATAAGACTGGAGAAAAAAAACATGATTATTATTGGAAAATAGTCTGTCTTAACGCGAGATTACCTTTCAATTAAGTTAAAGGTACACAGCCTGATTGTTTCGAAATAACAGCCATCAGAACCAAAAAACTGGCTTATTGTCACCAAGGTGTCTGGCCGTTATAAGACAAGCAACTCGACAATCAGTATTCGCATCCATCAGGAGCAGAATCTAGCACTTGATCTACCAACGTTAACAGAAATCACACAAACACACGTGAGCACGCACGCCGCGTGACATCGTTGAACCAAAATGTATCCACTTTTCAAGACGACGCGTCCCTTAAATGCAATTCGATGTTCTACTCCCAAATCCTCGCAAATTTGTCAAACATAATGAAGAACTTTAAACGATACCACATTTCCTTGTTACCTAAGGTGACGTAACTGGCTAAAGATTTGATACCTTTCGACATTTATGAAATAACATCCGTTCCAGCGGTGTTCATCTTCTAATAAACAATGGTTTGGAGTCTGATGCGCAGTAATTAACCACGAAGGTCGGAGGCCTGAGTGGTTTATAACCGCGCATCAGGACGACAAAGAGTTGTTTACTCGACGATGGAAAGGATGTTATTTCGATCCTAACATGACAAGATATTACAAACAGTGAATAAGTGCGAAGCGTTATTTTTCTACGCAGATATTTATTTAACGTCATGCGGCACAATATGACGTCATATTGGCGGCATATCGTTTCACGCGTTGTTTATGGCATGATAAAACATAATTGTTCTACTCTTTGTATGTTATATTAGGACCCAGTTTGTATATAGAGACATAATCGTGAGTCATGTTAGAATCTACTATTTTTAAAATTTTTATTGTATCTCGTACCTAGTTATATTTGTAGTCTGCTGTTGACTGTATCAAGCCAGCAGTTGTTTTACTCGATTACAGTCGTCAAATTACGTACACCAATTGTGCACGATAGAAATTTGCATGTCAATAACCAATTTCACATTCATTTCATTGAAATTCATTAGTTGCGGAAGGAATTGTTGATTTACTGCTAAAACTTGTTCTAGCATTAATTCAATTTATTTGTAAATAAAATGTACTCTGCGAACTATAACTTTTTATTTGTAATGGCAACGGAAAGGAAAAACTTTTAAAAGTCTTCTTCTTAAAAAAACTGAAAGCCCAGAGCTTAGATATTTGGTATGTAGCATAGTCTAGTGGACCTCTACCAAGAATGTTCAAATTATGACCCCGGGTCAAAACTGACCCCGTCCGGTGGGTCACTTGATTTACACAGGCTTATATAGGAAATCTTTAAAATTTCTTCTTCTCTAAAACCACAAGGCCTCGACCTTAGATATTTGGCATGTAGCATTGCCTAGCTGACCTCTACCAAGATTGTTCAAATAATGACCCCGGTGAAAGCTACAAAAATCTTCTTGTCTAGAACCACAAGGTCCAGACCTTAGATATTTGGAATGTAGCATCATGTAGTGGCCTCTGCGAAGATCGTTCAAATCAGGACCCCCATGTAAGATTGACCCTATCTGTGACGCGATTGTTGACCTTGTTGACTCAAACATTTTCATTTGTATCAAAACCAATTTGTACCTATTAATTATAAGTTAAGCAACTATAAAAAGTTCCCCTCCTTAATTTTTCTTTATTCTTATAAAGTAGATGCTATAATTATTTTGTTTGCAATTATTATTGTACAGTTAACTTGTCCTTAGCAGACATAGTCAAGGAGCACGTTGAATGGAAAGTAACTTGCAGCTTTTATGTTACCAAGAAAAATGCCTTATCGCCGAAACGTACCGTTGTGTGTACGAAACACGTTCCTAACGTTACGTTTTAAACATGCTATACATGTAGTTCAGTATTTTTTCAATGATGTTGCAAAAAATAAGAAACACTATATGACAACGCTTTTTAGTCAAGAAGCGACAAAAATATGAAAGGAATGTTTGATATGTTAACAGTGTTTAAGAATGGATAGAACACAATTCTATCATTATCCTATCTGTAAAATGAGTATTTAAAATGATACTGGGACTTTGAAAAAGTCTATGCAGACTTTCAGGTGAGGTATAGCATTAAGCAAAGATTGCATTTTCAACAAATACAAGTATTGTTCCAATCTGCAAATGTCACCTAGAATAACGTAGAGCTTAGATTGTTTTGATTCGTGACCTTAATTGCACAAAAATCTAAGACTTCAAAAACTAAATATTAAGGAATTTTGTCTGATATTTCAATTTCAAGAACATCGACTGTTTCTATATAATGCATTCATTAAATGTTTACCTAAATATTTCATTATATTGTGCACCTATAAGACTTCTTACCTAAAATAGTCTCTCGGAAACATATTATGTTTCTCAATTTACGCTTTTAGGGTTGTTTTACTCTTCAAAGTGACCATAAATTATTGAGTTATGATTCAGACTGATGCTGAAAACATGTTTCTATATTCAATGAGAATAAAACTGTTCTACAGAGTCATATGCTTATGATATAACGTTGGCAATGTTAATTTCTGTAAGAGTATTTATAAGTAATAATAGACAATTGAAAGGAATGTGAGTTGTGTGGCCACAGGGGGCCAGACTCACCTGCGTATTCACAGTAGGGGCTTCAGCCAATTATTGACTAACTTCTGTTTTTTTCATAATCAGTTACTGCATAGCTATTATAACAGTACGTAAACGCTGATAAATTATGATGTATATAATTAAAAGAGTTAAGTAGTTCTTATTCGACCAAAAATGGAAACTAGATGGGTTTTTGTGAGATTGTGTCGACCTCTTACACTTTGTCAGAATAACAATCTAATAACAAATCTTGGTACAAAAATGAGCATAACTCTGTTAAATATGACCTTGACCTACAAAATTTGGCGGCATCACGACCCTTTTGTCACAAGCAAAACAATTTAAAAGTTTGATGAAGAAATCTTAAGAAATGTTAATAGCCAACGTTAAGTTTTTGTGACGGACTGACAAAGCGATTCCTATGTACCGCCTTTTCTCTGAAAGGGCGACACAAAAATGAAGAAAATCAACATTTTACTTATGCTTTTAAATAGAATCTATGCATATTTAACATATATGGTGGTTAGTATATTGTCAACGTCATACCATATAAAGTATGCACTTCCACTTTGTGTTAAGTTTTTTTTATGTAAATAAATTACTCAAATAAGTTACTTTTGCTACAGTCTGAGAAAATTGTAAACTATTTCTCTCCCACTATCAAAATATTTATTGTAGTCAGAGATATACTTTACTTCATTCAAAGATAAAATAATTTTGAAAGCGAGTTTTATGATTTGATAGACCGAAAAAGTATTCAAGAAATTTTGCATTTTATTTTTTTATCTTTCTCAAACAAAACACTTAATTTTTGAATTTTTGATAAAACTTTTCTACTGTCACAGAATTCTCTGAAGTGAGAAATAGTTTTCTGCAAATACAAATATTGTGTCCGAGGTATCAAAACTTGCTATATATACCATGTCTGTGAAATCGCGTGTAAAATTTTGAAGAAAATGTTGTCTTTTGTGATAAAAACCCCGTTTTCATTGTTGGATTATATACATATTTCTTTAGGAAAAAAGCCAAGAAGAAAAAAGTAAGCAATAAACCAATTAAATCTACATATCAATAAAATGTATTGCCTACCTAACTATTGGACTAGATGTTCCGTCTACAGACACCTGATCAGACAATGTCTTTCTTAAACATATGATGGTCAAATGAAGGGTATGATCATTCTAAAGCGAGACTGCAAATAGCTATAATTAAATAGCAGTCTAAAATGATCACTGAAGTCATGTTTTAGAACTTTGCTTAAAGTCCTAACCTTTAATTTTGAAATCAAAGGTGTTTTAATGAAGTTCTAATGGACATTCTATGTTTTGTTTGTACTCTCCCTGGTATTGGCAGACAGGAATTGTTTCCGCGGAAGTTAAAACCTTAATTACCCAAATAGTCGATCTTCATAGAAGCTCAAGTCAGCCGCACTTCCTCTACGGCAATGTAAAAACCGTGACGGTAAAAGACACTTACGACTTTGATAATTAAACCAAGAGCGATGGCATTTTTAAAGCAAAATAGGGTGAAGGTTGTGCATGACATATGCATTACATCACAGACTACAATTGTATATTTTCATAACTCGAATTAAATTACAGTTTTCAAAGTTCAATAGAATATTTTGTATATAATGACTCCCACCGATTTATTCTAGATTCTACATCATTTTCTATTGAACGTTGACTACTGTGAACACTGATTTGTCTCTGTTATTCATTACCAGCTCTCTGAGAAAATTCATCTGCTACAGTTTTCTCCCCTGTAAATATGTTTCTTGCATACGGGATAGGGGTATCCGCAGTTTTCACCAGTGCTGGAAAATCTTATTACATACCCCCATGTAATATGACTCGCGTGAGTTACTTGTGACGTAACGTTATAAACATTGTGACGTCACTTCCCCAAACAAAGCATCTGAATATTGCTTGTTTTTATACTATAATGTATTATTTCGGTAAGTTTTCATTTAGAAATAAAATCTGTTTAAAGTGCAAGACGGTATGCAAGAAAAAGTTTTATCATGAGACACTTGGTTTAGATGGAAATATCCGTCACCTCGGGTAACTGTTTCGCGGGAACTCGGCAGAGCCTCGTTCCCGCCAAAGCAGTTACCCTCGGTGACGGTTATTTCGATCTGAACCGCGTGCTCATGAAAGAAACTATTAGTATCAGCATTATCGATTTTAAGACCCGCATCGTACATTTTTAATAATTTTCGTTGACTAAGCTAGAATCTACAAAATTTCTTAACGTATGAACACAAACTTTACAAAATGGTGTTCAAAGGATTCCATTCCATGCAGAATTATAGTTGCTGCAACTATAGCAAAAACTTTTTAAAATCTTATTCTCCAAAACCAAAACGTTCAGAGCTTAGATATTTGGTGCGTGACACGTTTCTTGTGTCAAGATTGCTCAAATTACGTCTGTAACAGGACTGACCGACATACAACATTTGGTCATAATTCATGGAACGAAGAGACGGACGAAAATTGGTCACAATTTCCTGTTTTATATTAACCAAGGTTAATTGGCAATTATTTTATACTGTCCATAACACAAACAAGCTCAGCGTATAGACGTATGGATGAGTTTTATTTGATATCACAACTCTAGTCATTATTTGATTTATGTGACTAAAATTTACAAATACAAGTAGACAAAAGGTAAACGTTACCTTAGCCGTCTGCAGACTGGCCCCCCAAAAGTGCTCAGCTTTTATAGCCAAACCTTCCCGCTCAAAATCTGTGTTGTAGAAGGGTTGTTCACAAGAGCACGCATAATACAATTTATTGTATTAGATTTACCTGGTAATAATACATGGATAAAACAGTATGAAACCATTGAACAACCCTGTTTCAATATAACTGTTACTTAAATTCAAAAAGGTATGAAAAGCAAGAAAAGAGAAAAGTACTTTACATCTGCTAAATTAAAGACCTATGTATACTAGTTTTTACCATCCGATAAGAAACCAATTCTACAGAGTTATATCTATCACCTAATATACAGAATATGATAAATACTGTGAACAATGCATTATACTGTGAAACAAGATGAGTAACACTCTTAATTCCAAAATTATAGTTTAAAAAAGTAAGTCTATGGTTCCAGTTATACACTGCAAAAAGAACCGAAATAGGGACAAGAGGCCTTTAACAGAAAAAAGATTTACCTGAGTGACTGTGCATAAAATGTTACTGTGTAAATAGGGAAAGCAAAGAACTGGTTATACCGTGTTAAGATATAAAGCAAGAGATCACCATGTACCAGAGTAACTGGACTAGTTGTGTAAAGTAAAGAAAAAGGCATCCCTGCTATACGTCCATGGAGTCGAAACCAGGAGACCAAGAGCTTAACTAGTCGGTGTGTTACTTTTCATAGCTGTGTTGTACCAAGTTTATTAAAATTATGCACATGTGGCCAAAATTGGCTACACCACGGTGTGATTATTTGATAAAGTCTAATATTGGAAAATATTTGAAAATCTTTTTCTCCATAATTTCACGGTCTAGAGCTGAAATATTTGGTATGTAGCAATACCCAGTGGTCCTTTCCAGAGACTATTCTTATTATGACGCTGTGCGATATATATTTGATTTATACTATTTTTTTATTCTCGGTTGCGAAACAAGTTCTTACAACATAATATTCATTTAAGTCAGAGGTTTATTATCTCCCGCCAAAGGCGGGGGATATTGTTTTGGCGTTGTCCGTCTGTCAGCCCGACCCTTCTTCGTCCGTCCGGAGTCATAACTCAAGAACTGATGAATAGAATTTTTATGAAACTTAAAACAAGTGTACAATAGCATAATGCCGCGGCGCACATACAACTTTCGCCAAGATTGGATAAGCATCTCCAGAGTTATTGCCCTTTATTTTCTTGTATATTCAATATAATAATATTAAAATTCTATTTCTCTGAAACCAGTTATCAAAAACAAATTGTAATTAGCTCAAATAATTTAATGATCACTCTTTCCAAAATCCACCCCTACATTTCCTGATTTTTTTCCAGAAATGAGGCCCCTCAAGGGGTTGTAGCGCTTTTCTTACATATACTATTTAGAAACTTAGAAATCTTTGTTTTCTGAAACTAATACAACTGATTTAATTAAACTTACAACAACTGAGTTCTGTATCATGTGATACATGTCTGTATGACATAAATACTATGTATGTTAATGTTTTAGATTTTTACTTTTAATTGTATTGTTACCATAAATACATTAATCTCAGAGTGTTTGTCAGGTATGTGCAATTTCGTGTATGTTTTAGAATGACTGATATATGTGCCTTTTTTTCTATTATTTTTTTTCTTTCTTTCTTGTTTTATTGTTTCATTTGCTGTTTGAAGGCCACATTGTAAATAAGTGTAATTTGCAATTTGTATGTACTTTCACTTAATGTGTTTACCTTCATGAAATAAAGAATTTATTATTATTATTATTATCACTGTAAGATGCAGAAAAAAGAATAACCCCTCAGAGATGAGGCCCCAATGGGGCGGTGAAATTTTTAAAATGCTTCTTTTTTTCTGAAAAGGCTTGTCAGAATTTGAGTTTGTCTGGCACAAATGATCAATTTTGTATTCTCTAACAACCTGGATTTTTACAGAAATGAGGCCCTTAAGGGAATGTAGTGCTTTTCTTACATAATTATTCGATATAGAAACTTAAGAATTATCGTTGTCTGAAAGTAGTAGTACTGATTTTATTTAGCTGACAACAATTAAGTTCTTTATGACTGTAAAAGAAAATAAAGCACCTCAGTAATGAGGCCCCAGTGGGGTGGTGAACTTTTAAAAATGTTTTTTTTTTAAAACAGACAGAACAATACACTTTCCAGTTGTTCTTTTTCAGCTATTTGCTTCATTTGGTGGGGGATATTAATTCACTGAATTTGCTTGTTAATGTATTAATCGCTCTCGAGACTAGATGGAATCAACATCGAAGACAGAGAGCAGCAATGTGGAATTATTTGTGTATTGCCTAAGGACACTACCACTACTTGTGAACTAGTGGGAATCAGACCCGGGACCCTCTGATGCAGAGGCAAACGCGCTACCACTGCATCAAGGCGGCTCCAGCGTTATGAGCGATTGAGGGCCCTCTTGTTGATAATCATATCTCAAAAAGCACAACCGATAGCAGCCAACATGATAAAAAAAAACTTTCCAAACGAATACCATACACTACTACATTGAATCCGACCTTTTATCTTTTCTCATGGTTTCAGCGTGTATTCCTGTTTGTTGGTGAGTGCTGTATCAGATGGTGTTTATGGATTACTTAATATATTCCATCTGTAATGCGATATTAGCCGGTTTGTTTTTCGTGAAGCTGAACGTGATCCTAACAATATTCTGTATTATGTAGCGATACGCAATATTGTAGAGAATGTCTATTGACATTTTCATTATAAGGATTGAAACAGGCGAGCAACTCCTTTAAAGCACAACTGTCTCCGGAAGTTTACCTTCGATTAAGATAATGTAAAATGTATGTAGGCGGAGTTCATCTGTCTAAAGACAAACATGTGCCAGAATGAAAAGGTACTGTACTTTAAAGGTTTATAATACCCCATAAAGAACTGCATTGCTTGTTGTTGATACTCTGAAATCATTTACACTGAAAGCATCAGTCGTTGGAGTCTTTTGAAACAATTCTCAACGTAGTTATTTGAAAGCATGCTTTTTTTTCTTTTTTTTTTCTTTGATTCTCCCTGGTTCTTAAAACGTCATAGACTTTGTACGTGTATCAGACACTGTGATGTTACCAGATTTTTAGAACATTCTATGCTCTGACATTTTTTACTTTTTTTCTGAAATATTTACCATCTTATCATAAAAATGAATTTACTGATTATTTTCCCTGAATTTGCAATGTTTATGACTTTTGTCAGAAGCATTGTACAATAAATGTAAAAAGAAGGAATATAAAACCCCATACACCATGAAACAAAGCTCCAATCCACAACCAGACACATACAAGGTTGAATGAATCCTCCATGCAGCTATGAAAAAATGACGTCAGACAAGGCAGACTGTGCCACTTAAATATTTTGAAACTACCAAAAGGCAACGCTTTCACCAAGAGCAAAAGTAAAAGATATAACATACACATTCTTGCCTAATGTCTATTAATATAAATACCCTTTCAAACAGCAACGCTACGAAGCAGACGACAAACAATGTCGTCCTATCATGATTTAAGTTGTTATCCCTTTGGATCACAATTCTGCGAACTCCCCCTATTAAAAAAAATAGACTTATCGGAATTTGAAGTCAGAAGGTCCGATCGTAAAGAGCAAGGTATAAATGGATTAAGCACACGACAAAGCATAGAACAAGCACATATTAAAGAAATAAGTTTCTTTCTTGCATTCTGTTACCCAATCATAACAAAACTAACGGTTTCACTTTTAAAATGTCTTGTCCAGTCTTACACAAAGACTTTTAAATAGAGGGGCGTCATTGAAGTATCGGCAATATTGATGATCGGTGTTGTTGTCGGTCAATATTTTAAATAGCACCATGCGCGAATAATCTAAATTTAATTTTTGGTTTTATTTATTTCTTTTCCATAGGGATCGTGAAGGACCCGTTTTCGATTCATATTTCTGCATTCAGGGTCCCCTGTTTGTTTCCCACGACGTATTAAGTCACTTTCACTTAATGTTCATCTTCAAAATCTCAAACAGTAACTTTTGTCTCTTTCAGTTTCAGACACAGACTTGTGTTATGACGATTTACTCACAATTTCGTCAGCTATTTCTGACTTTTCTAGTCATATAGTGCAAGTACTGGTCAAAACTCCAGGTAGCACACCACGAGTATTTGCTGTAAAGTCAGCATGTCCACTTTTGGGATTTTATATCAAAGTATTTCCAAGAAGCCATGCTCCGGTCCAGAATAGCTTAAATTTGTACTACAATTATGATTCGTCCTTTTTCTGTCATAGTCTTACACGTAATTTCAATAAACCGTGAAGTATCACGATAATTTTTTTTTTAGACTGGAAATTGCTACGGAGTTGCAGCGTGTCCCTATGATGATATATATCGAGTTTTTGTGTCGCCCTTTCGGAGAAACGGCGATACATGGGGATCGCTTTGTCCGTCGATCCGTCCGTCACAAAAATTTAACGTTGGCTATAACTTTGCCATTTCTTAAGATTTCTTCATCCAGCTTTCACGTTGTATTGCTTATGACAAAAGGGTTGTGATGCCGCCAAATTTAGTAGGTCAAGATCATAGCTGACAGAGTTATGTCCCTTTTGTTCTTAGTTTTTGTCACAAAAACTTAAAGTTGGTAATAACTTTGTCATTTCTTAAGATTTCTTCATCAAACTTTCAAATTGCATTGCTTGTGACAAAAGGGTTGTGATACCGCCAAATTTGACAGAGTTATGCCCCTTTTGTACTTAGATTTTGGCTATAACTTTGCCATTTCTTAACATTCTTTCATTAAACTTTCAAATTGCATTACTTATGACAAAAGGGCCGCGATGCCACCACATTTTGTAGGTCAAAGTCATATTTGACAGAGTTATGCTCCTTTTTGGTTATTCTGACAAAGTGTAAGAGGGAGACACAAGTGTTCTACTGAACGCCCATCTAGTCTTAATTACTTTTTCCACTTGGAGAATTGGAATGTGAGATATGTGGCCAGACAGACCCTGTCTATTCACAGTAGACGGGGTCTTAGCTACTGCATAGCTACTATAACAGTAAAAAAAATAAATGAAGTATACAAATAATTAAAAGAGTTAAACACTTCTCAAATGAAAATAAGACAAATGAATATTTATCCTTAGGTTTTTAACATATTGGTGGTTAGTCCATTGTCAATGTATTGCCATAGAAGTTTGGGTTGGTCGAGGAAAGGAGTCACATATGAAGGAGTTTTTCATTCCCTTTCATCAGATAATCAAGGTCGAGACCATTTGGGCTACTCCGCAACATGTTGTATTCAATGTCCTGTATATGCTACTTCAAGTCGTCTGTATCATGTCGGACTTTTGCTAGCAAATATTTTGAGTTTTCTTTTGGTGTCTCTTGGAAACCAAAATCTGCATGTGTGGGGGTATATTGTTTAAATTATCACCAAACCAGTAATTTCCCCTTATCAAAACGCATTGTTTGTATGCATTTAAACAATACAGTACGGAAGCTGGATATATTTTCTCTTTATTTCCTCTTTTCAGAGATACATGATTTACATGATAAACAATATATAAGAATGAGAATGCAAAATAGAAATATTACATAGATATTACCATAAACAAGGCATTATGCACAATGATATCATTAGTAATTATATACTTGTGAATTTATTAGTTTCTTCATGTAAGTAAAACAATGTACATTTCACAATAATTTAACAGTTCAGCTTCTGTTAAGGCTGGTTTTGGCTATATGTTTAGATATGAATTACATGAAAACAAGTTACTTAAATAAGTTGATCAACAAAGTACAATACTATCATGTTATATTTTTCAGTAATGGTATACTTTTCTAAGAAGAATAAACATGTACATTTCAATATGAAAAATATATAAACAAATATATGTAATCTGTCAGCTGATATTCTATTGGTATTGGCTATACATTTTGATACGAATTCAATCGCAATTCGAAGAAGATGTCTGTGGACTTTTTTGTCACTTATAGTCAATATGTGCCGCCATATTAGTTTCAGTATTATGTTTTCGTTACTGTCGTAGCCATTTATGACCTCCTGACCTACTAAATTTCCGAACAGTGTTTCGACGTTATTTATATATTCATTTCTTATATATGATATTTTTCCCCCGATGCAGTCAAAAATAGCATGAAGAAGGGGTTATGTACATGTTAATTGACATAGTGAACATTGTGCCATATTGCCTCTATTGCGAGCGCTTTGATCCGACCATAGATTGACTCTGTATGCATTGACGGCAGTTTTTTGAGTCTTTAGCACAGGTCCTCAGTATTGCAGGCTCAATGTTAGTGTGCAATAGTCTGAAACGGTAGAAGTCATCATTGGTTTGTCGCCTTTGTGACCAACTTTCTTGTTCTGTATTTTTAATTTTTGTTTTACAGAGCATTTTCCGTTCCTTATTACTTGGAAACTGTCCAGTATTTATATATGAAATAAGAATATGAGATATTTAGACAGAATACGTATTATATCTGGAATAAAGCCTTTCTGATTATTCACATATCTAATTGTGAAGTGAGACATCCGAATATTAGATATTGTCCTTGAGTTAACTGTGAGTGGCATTCGGCATAAGCGCCCAAGGAAACTTAATTTTATTAGGTTATTACAGATTTCTGCTCCGAACAAACGTCTAGGTTGGCATACTTTTGTTATTAGTGTAGCCGAAAAAAGTGGATTCATGTACATTGAATTTATGTTAACAGAAAGTAAAGAGAATAATGAGGATTTTGCTTTTCGTCACGCGTTGTCTACTTTGTCTTTGTCATCAAGTTTAAGATTTAGAAAGACGCCAACATGTCTGACTTTTTCACACAGTTTTATTTCGTCTGATCCGAAGAATAATTGGCAGTTCGGATGCTTCTTCGCTTTGTTTCAAAATATGATAATGTTACTTTTGGCTGGATTTATTTGATACCTGTATTTGCAGGTGTACTCTTACGTTATATGTAACAATTTTTGTAGATGAGCTAGTAGAAAATGCAACAGAAAAATTCACATATAGTAAATAAAAGTCTGTACATTGTTTCTTGCCTAAGTTTAGATTGTTCTTGTGTCGTCTATTGGAAGCGGTGGGTGGTATAACGGATACAGGCACTCCTCTCCAACACCACACACTTAAAGGATAATGCACCCCTCTCCAGCATCACATACATTAAGGATACTGGAACTCCTCACAAGCACCGAAGTCACAAAGAATAACTGCACTCCTCTCCAGCACCACAGTCATAAAGGATACGGCTATCCTCTCCAGCACTACAGTCATAAAGGATACTGGCACTCCTCTCGAGCACCATAGTCTTAAAGGATACTGGCACTCCTCTCCAGCACCACAGTCATAAAGGATACTGGCACTCCTCTCCAGCACCACAGACATAAAGGATACTGGCACTCCACTTCAGCACTACAGTCATAAAGTATACTGGCACTCCTCTCCAGCACTACAGTCATAAAGGATACTGACACTCCTCTCGAGCACCATAGTCTTAAAGGATACTGGCACTCCTCTCCAGCACCACAGTCATAAAGGATACTGGCACTCCTCTCCAGCACCACAGACATAAAGGATACTGGCACTCCACTTCAGCACTACAGTCATAAAGTATACTGGCACTCCTCTCCAGCACTACAGTCTTAAAGGATACTGGCTATCCTTTCCAGTACCACAGACCTAAAGGATACTGGCACTCCTCTGCAGCATCACAGTCATAAAGGATACTGGCTTTCCTCTCCAGCACCACAGACATAAAGGATACTGGCACTCCTTTCCAGCACCACAGTCATAAAGGATACTGGCACTCCTCTCCAGCACAACATACATAAAGGATACTGGCACACCTCTCCAGCACCACATACATAAAGAATACTGGCACTCCTCTCCAGCATCACAGTCATAAAGGATACTGGCTATCCTCTCCAGCACCACAGACATAAAGGAAACTGGCACTCCTCTCCAGCACCACATTCTTTAAAGGATACTTGCTCTCCACTTCAGCACCACAGACATAACGCATAAAGAGTACAAGTATCCTTTATGACTGTGGTGTTGTAGTGGATTGCAAGTATCCTTTATGACTGTGGTGCTTGAAAAGTGTGCTAGTATCCTTCACGACTCTTGTGCTGAAGAGGAGTGCAAGTATCCTTTATGTATTTGGTGTTGGAAAGGAGTACCAGTATCCTTTAAGACTGTGGTTCTGGATAAGTGTGCTAGTAGAATAAAGGATACTGGTTCTTCTCTCCAACACCACAGACCTAAAACATACTGGCACTTCACAACACCACATACATTTAGTATACTGTCCCTCCTATACAACACCACAGTCATAAAGGATACTGTCAATCCTCTACAACCCTACAGTCATTAAGGATACTCGCATTCCTCTCAGGCACCACAGACATAAAGGATACTGGCACTCGACTCAAACACCACAGTCATAAAAGGTACTGGCATTCCTCTCAAGCACCACAGACATAAAAAATACTGGCATTCCTCTCAACCGATTCAGACATTAAGGATACTGACACTCCTCTCCAACGTCACATACATAAAGGATACTGACACTCCTCTCCAGCACCACATACATTAAGGACACTGGACCTGCCCTCCTGCACCACAGTCATAAAGGATACTGGCACTCCCCTCCTACATAAAGGATACTGACAATCCTCTCCAGCACCACAGACATGAATGATACTGGCATTCCGCTCCAACACCAGTCATAAAGGATACTGACACTCCTCTCCAACCATACAGCCATGAAGGATACTGACACTCGTCTTCAGCACCACAGCCATAAAGAATACTGTCACTCCTCTACAACACCACAGTCACTAGGGATACTTCAGTACTCTCCAGCACCACAGACATATAAGATACTGTAATTCCACTACAACAACACAGACATAAAGGACTCACTCTGGCACTCCTTACCAGTACCACAGATTAAAAGGTACTGGCAATCCTCTCCAACACCACAGACATAAAGGATACTGACATTCCTCGCCAGCATTACAGACATAAAGGGAACTGGCATTCCTCTCCAACACCACTGACATGAAGGATACTGACAGTCCTCTCCAGCATAACAGACATAACGGATACTGGTATTCCTCTACAGCACCATAGACATAACGGATACTGGTATTCCTCTCCAGCATTACAGTCATAAAGGATTCTTGCACTCCTCTCCAGCAACACGGGGTATAGAGATATCCCCAGGTTCTATAACATGCCCAGTGTATAGCACCGATTCATCGGACTTCGGTTTTAGGTCTCATCCGAAAGACCATTATTTATGTTATTGGAGGAGTGGGGATAGGACCTGCGATCGTTAGATTACGAGTCCAGCGCGTTATCCACTGGACCACTGATCTGCTCCAAAAATGGAGGCGGTTGTTTGTTTATTAGAGTTTTATCGGTGATACCGGATTATCCATTTGACCAACGCCCCATGAAGAGATTAATTATTTTATGTTTCGAGGGATAGGGCAAGATACAGAACGCGTCCCGTTCAAGAGACACCCCTTTGTTCTTTAAGATGCCCAGTGTATTGCACCGATACATCGGACCTCGCTTCAAGGTCTCATCCGAATGACCATTAGTTATATTAATGGAGGAGCGGGAGATCGAATCTGCGATCCCTGCATTACGAATCCAGTTCGTTAACCACTGGACTACTTATCCGCTCCAAAGAAGGAGGCGGTTGAATATTCAGTCTATTTTTATATCGGCACTGACAACATTTATCAATGAAGCGATGACGTGATGAAGATGGTCGATGAACACGAACTATTTTGCTATGGCAATTTTTGAGGTCATTCTCATAATCACGTTATATATCTACTGATAAATTACAAAATATTTGGAGAAATGCGTCCGGATCCTAATTTTAAGATGCATGTAGTGTTAATGTATTTATTTGTAAAAATATTCCAAAAGGACTGAATAACAAAAAAGTTTAAAAGAGTATACGATCACATCAGTTACTGAAGGTATATACCAACCGAATAAGGCCAATAAATATATGCACCATCATGGTTGATTTGATGTTTTGGAAAATTGCATAGCAGAATACAGTCGTAGATAATATTCATTATGAAACCTAGATTGAGTATACCTCAGTCGACTCTTCCAAATATCAGGTAGAGATTATAATTGCTCTTTCTAAAGCAAAAGAGGTCATATGAAACCGTTTTGAAAACAAAACCTTTCAATTGTTCCTGTTTGTCTTCTGTAGACGATATGTCTTCGAAAGAACAAATCGATTAGTCACCCTAGGAGAAAACCTCGAAAACAACGAAAATAATTAATTTCATTCATCGCGCTTTCACTCGTTACGTTTGATTGGTATAGATAGTAGGTCATTTGCCATCCAGTTAATTTAGCTAACGCCGAATAAATCGACAGAATAGACCATGTCCTTTCACAAGTACTCGAGTGGAATCGGCTATTTAGAGAACGCATATTTCCTTACAGTTACGAAAGCCTTCTGGTCACATTTCAACTGCAAGATTTCGCGAATTCAACTTCATGAATTCACGATTTCAACTTCAACTTCTCGCGAAATCTTGAAGTCGAAATGTCACCACAAGGCTTTCATAAATAATAAATGCAATACTAGTAGCTATATATCCGTTTGAGTCATTATTTTGAGCAAATCAAGGATTTTGATGTGACAAGTGGGCCACTTTGCAGGAGGTTGTGATATTTGTAATCAAACTGGGTATAGTTACAGTGTATTGAACATTATCAGAGTTCTTGGACAGTGTATAGAACATTATCAGAGTTCTGGGACAGTGTACTGAACATTATCAGAGTTATGGGACAGTGCATTGAACATTATCAGAGTTATGGGACAGTGTATTGAACATTATCAGAGTTATGGGACAGTGTATTGAACATTATCAGAAATGTTTAACACGAATAAGCTCATTACCATGTGGATTCCGTAAAAAGTAGTGGTATACCGCGCGCAACTTCAGCAAACATGAAGTGGTATACTGCGAGCAACGTCTGCAAACATGAAGTGGTATACTGCGCGCAACGTCAGCAAACGTCATGCTGAGTTCGTTGGCGGTTACATATTCGCTGCTTTGTATGTATCTTGAATGTGTTTTGTACAAATGGGACGAAATTTCAAAGCTGTTCAGCGATAAATTGAACATCAAATGGTGTGATTGTAATCTTGCTACTGCAGCCTACGTCAACCATTATACATTTATGAGATAAAGCAATTGGAATATTCATATTACCACTAAACAACACCTATAGCGGAATTCCGTGCATAAAACATGCATAAACTAATCCAAAGACTATTTCGCCTGTCAGCATATCAAATTTAAATTATTCCCGCAAAGCATTATTTGAATAGGTTGTGTACGGCAATGGGTGAAAACCCCAGACTTCTGTTCATATCTTAATATATTGTCTTGTCGGTCATCAAGCATTCATGACGATGTGCATACAAGCACTGAAACGACTGATGCGGCGATTGTTCATAAATAGTATTCACTTTACCACAAAATAAAAAAAGCTTTATGAATAGTGTGCTTTTAAAAGCAAATTGACAAATATTTTATTTTATACTGTCATTTACAATCCAATCACTGGATTTTCAAGTTCGATCAAAATGGCGGAGTTCTTGTTGTTGTTGTTGTTGTTGTTAAGGACGGAAATTTATATGAGTAGATGCTTAATCGTCATTCGTTCGAATTATTAACATGTCCGTTCATTAGCCGCCGTATGTAATTACTGAAATCGACACGTCTGTTTCAGTGAGTCCTATGTAGTGAAGAACAAAAAAGTTATTGAAGGGACAAATTGGTCGGTAGTGGTCAGATTCTGTGCCGTATTTGTCCCATGTTTGAACCAAAGAGCACTCTGCTCGAGTTTATCCAAATGTTTTATTCGGCGCAATACGTAAATAGTTCATGTCTATCAAGACAACACAAACTCTTCATTACTGAAACCAGGTTACACACATGAACAGTTTCAAGTTAATGCATAGGTAACAACATGATCAAAGATTGTAACAATAGTACAAACATTGTGTAGTGGAGGTTGCGGGTTCGAGCCCCGCTTGGGTCACGACCGTCCCTCCTCATATGACACCAGTATTGGTTCTTCCAGGAGGCGGACTCGAGAGTGACTGTATAAGCTTCAAGTAAACTATAAACTAAGAAAAACAAGGATTAAGTTTGTTTTCCTGATGCACATGTCACACTACGGAGTTAATCTCAATTGGGGAAAACTGAAACAATTTCATTAAAACTTTGCACAGTGCACAGAATTCCCTTTACTAATTCTGTGTATATTTTTTTGCCGGTTAGCTCCGAGTTCGCGTCCCGGTCAAAAAGGGTGTGCATTTTTTCGCACTCTGTTGCATTTGGCGCCTTCTGACTGCATGAAAATTTAACTTGACAGGAGTTTTTACTATAAAATATAGCTATAGGCAGTTTGAAGTCCTTGTGAACCCCAATAAACCTTAAATATCTTTAGAAGTAATGCACTAATTTAATTAAAATTTTGTACTATGTTCTAAAACAACCTTGCCAACTCTCCCAGAAAAAAGTAGAATTTTCCGTCAGTAAAAAGTATACTTTGTATATACATGTAATGCAAATTTTCAAGCCTTTAATGAAGCTAAATACGCATGGGTTAGGCTGTGACCAGAACAGCAAACATCATCTAATTGTTTTCAGTGTAACTGTATATTCTGTAGCACATCACTGCCCATTTCAGTTTGATATGAGGCCCAGGCATGACTATCTATGCATGTTCGTTAAATATTATCTTTTGTTTTCTCATTTGAATTTTACCATCGTCGTCTACACTTGAAAATAAAATTGTTACTATATCGCCAAGAAGAACAAAAAGAAATTTAGAGTAAATAAACCTTTGTGATCTGACCACCGTACAGTATTGTGGACTGAAATGTGCACAGCTGAGAAGTTATGGTTAAAATGTAGTACATGTAATAGAAATAGACAAACAATTATATATATGTACAAAAACGAAAGGCTTTTGATAGTAGTGTGCAGAGAGCAAAACGCCAATATGTTTATCGAGCACAGTCAGATCTTAAGGCTGCTGTTTCATCGGACTCAAACTTTTTTTTGAAAAGTATTGGGAATATTGGTATTCGAAATGAGCGTTTACAACGTATTCCATTTGAAATAAAAATGTCTGATGGTTCCATTTGTAATGACCCAAATATTGTTCTCAAAAAGTGGGGCTGCGATTTTGAAGATCTTCTTAACATGAAGAGCACCACACCAAGTGAACCTGTAAGTGATTCTGTTCCACATGGTATAAATTTTTATAATGTCAGTTCTTCTGATTTACAGGAAAATGAAGATGTAGATAGTATGTTAACTGTGGATGAGGTGTTAAAATGTGTTTTACTAGCTAAATCAGGCAAGGCACCTGAATATAATGAGATACCCTGTGAACTTCTTAAAAATGACGCTGCTGTAGCTTTGTTACATTGTCTTTTTAACAGATGTTTTATTAGTGGTACAGTTCCTACTGCATGGCAAAAAAGTATTATTACACCAATACCCAAATCTTCATCATCAGACCCTCGTGACCCTCTTACATACAGAGGCATAAAACTAGCGCCATCCATGTATAGAACTTACTGTGCTGTTTTGAATAACAGATTGACTAAATGATGTGGAATAAATGATATAATTTGTGATGAACAAAACGATTTTGTTAAAGGTAAAAGCACAGTAGATCAAATACAATCTCTTACAACAATATTAGAAACTCGTAAACTTTAGAAGTTACCTACATTTGCAGCTTTCATAAATTTTAAAAAGGCGTATGACCTTATAGATCGTAGTTCTCTTTGGAAGAAATTGCAGCAGCATGTGGGGCTTAATGGCAGACTGTTACAAGCCATTCCATCATTAAACAAAGATGTTAAATGCTGTGTACGGCTTAACGGTTTTGACACAGACTGGTTTGATGTTAAATGTGGTTTAAAACAAGGCTGTCCTTTATCTCCCTTGCTGTTTAACCTGTACATTAATGATCTTGTTACTTACATGAATAGTTTAGACAAAGGTATATGTATTGACGAGAAAATATGCATTCTGTTATATGCTGACGACATAGTATTGCTAGCAAAAAGTGCAAATGATCTACAGCAATGATTGATGCCTTAGCAATTTGGTGATGTGAAAATAAAATGATTGTAAATTGTAGCAAATCAAATGTAGTCCATTTCAAAACTAGTTGTATGGCTAAAGCAGAACAATGAATTTAAATTTAACTCTGAAGGGTTGCATATTGTACACAGTTACAGATACCTTGGTGTTGTATTAAATGAATTCATGGATTATAATGAAATTGCAAAAACTGTAGCAATGTCTGCCTCTAGCGCACTGGGTCTTGTAATCTCCAAAAGTAAGGCATTTGGTGGTTTTGATTATTCTACATTTACAAAACTTTACGATACTACCATTATTAATTACAGTGCCCCTATTTGGGGTGACAGGTTTTACTCGTGCATTAATGCAGTTCATAATAGGGCCATGCGTTACTATTTAGGTGTTGGAAAATACACTCCAAATGTTGCAGTAAGTGGAGAGATGGGGTGGAAACCACCAATTGTTAGACAGTGGGGATCTGTATTTAGACAGTATATTAGAGTAATGAATATGGGTGATTTTAGAATTAATAAAAAGATATATATGTGGTCTAAAACAAGCCATGTCAAAAATGACTTTTTCCAAATGAAGAAATTTTTTAAAGACATTGATAATGTTATTTACTAGAAGAGAATATTACAAATACCAAGCCAACTATTTTACAACTAGAATAAAAATTAATGAATATTGAAATAAATAAATGGAAAATGATGCCAGAAAGAGAAAATGCATTAAGATGAAACGGTAGTAACAAACTAAAAACTTACAGAAAGTTTAAATTGCAATTTTATACTGAAAACTATTTGGTTAATAAATTGCCATGTTCTTATAGATCGGCATTTACAAAGTTTAGATGTGGCGTAGCGCCTCTCTGAATAGAAACAGGCAGATATGAGAATATTGGTTTAGTTAATAAATAGAACCTGTTTTAATTGTCTTGAAATTGTAGAAGATGAAAAACATGTACTTTTAAATTGTCCATCGTACTATGATATTAGGAAAGACCTAGACTCTGCAATAAATAACTTGTCAATAGTGAACCAAAATATGTCTGATGAAGAGAAAATTGTTAAATATTTAGTGATGAAAACCTCATCTATATATCTGCCAAAACCTGCCATAATATTTTAATTGAACGAAAGAAAATACTGTACTGTAGATCATGACTTTAATGTTACCAATATTTTAACATTTACATAGTTAATTATCAGTATGATTTTAGCTAATACATTCATGTATACGTCTTTGGTCTCATATATTGATAATGCTTATCATATACACTGATGAGACTAAGATTAAGTAATCATTGCTAGATATTTTATCCTTGATCTGATCAAGGGTGATATTCGATTTTTAAGGCTTTTTTTTACATGCGCAGTAGTGCCGTTTTTCTTTTCAGTTTCTTACTCTTGTGTCATTCTATGGCAGTTTTTAGTTGAAGATTAGCAATGGTTACCTGACTTTTACACTGTATAAATAGTCTTAATACATAAAGTGCTGTGATACTTCTTACAGTGGAAGTAAAATCAGTTCTTCTGTTTTACTATGTAAATAATAATATAATACATGTATATTAATATAACTTATGAATTTTTAATTGTAATTTAAAGGTGCACTATGTCATTGTATATTAATTTATCGGTGATAGTCTCATAACTCTGTTTACAAATGTGTTAGTCATATAATATTTATGATTTTATGATAAAATTTGTAATGCAAATAAAAGAGAATTTAATAAAATATAATTGAACCATTGTTTATTTTAACCAAAACTAATTCTATAGAACAATAGAGACTTTGTTAAATGTCCGTCTGCTGCTTGATTTACTCCCGTGGTTTCCTAGATTGAAATTCAAAAAAATATACATTGCACCAAATGACAAAACAAATATACACCGAGTTGGTAAAGGGGATACTGCGCAAAGTTTTAATGAAATAGTTGTAATTTCTAAGAAATATCTAAGGTTTATACGAGTTCACATGGAGCTCTAATTGCCTTTACCAATCGCTTTCATGTATATGCTCAAAATTGCGCCGATTTTCTGTAATTCAATAATATTATTTTTTGTTCTTTTCTGTAATTCAGTTATGTTATTTTCTGTAATTCAATTATGTTATTTTTTATTGTTTATACTAATTTATTTTAGGTCAATTGTGAAACAACTTATATTAATCACTCTCGACACCTCATTCCTGATGGTATCCATCGCCGTGAGGGTATGAGAGAAATGAAGCCAGGTTCCCTTTTAATGCTGAACGCCAAAATGTTATTCTTTTGAAATTTAGTATTGTTAATTTCTGTAATTCAATTTTATTATTTACTTGTAATTCAGACTATCATCCCAGGACACATATAGCTTTTATATTGTCAGGTATAAAGAATAACAGCTATTTTGTGTCTGTAACTTTTTTTTTCAATATAATTTATTTTATAAATGACTGCATTAGATTTTCTCTTCATACATTGAATGCATCAATGCACTGACAGAGTTGCTTGCAAAATGTTTATAAGGAAATATTAAACATTATATTGTTAGATGCTGTTTGTGCCATGCAAATAAGTATTTGTTCATACATAATCATACCACTTTGTAAGTTGCATAAATGATTAATACGAAACCTTTCACAAGCTATTTCCAATATGGCAGAATCAATCGACACACAACAATTTTATAAAGCATTCGTCCCTACCTAAGGTTGGCTTCTTTAAATCAAAGCACTTAAAGTACAGGTAGGACGATATGTTAGCATGTGAAAATCAAGTTCAGGCAAGCAATACTGAAATTCTCAACTCCAAATGAAATTCAGCAATTTACAAGTGACTCGAATAAATCGATTCGAATAATTCTGATACGTTAAATCGTTAACTCAAAGTGTGAGAGAATATTTCCGTCATCCCAAAATGATGATTCGGTTTTCAGGTTCGACTGACCAAGGACAACGAAAGGGGTGGCTACAACCTATAGATTCACAAATTATAACTAAATATTAAGATACTTGCAAAATAGCAGATATTAGTCTGAGTTACCTCCCTTTTTCTCCTGCTGCCATTTGTAAAAAGATCAAGGGAGACAAAAAAATCCTACTGATTTTAATTTCGGAAAAACAGAGTAAACCTACTTTTTTCTGGCGCCATTTGCAATATATAAAGGACAAATTGTGCTGACTAAAATTTAAGAAAATTATAGTTATCCCAATTTCTTCTGCTGACGCAATGTGCAATAAAGTAAAGGGAGGCAAATATTAAATTTACGAAAAAACAGAGTTCCCTCTTTTGTACTCGTGATGGCATTTGAAAAAAATATAGGAACTAAAATTTAGGAAAAACAAAGTTCCCTCCCTTATAGCACAACGAAAAGGGATTATATAATACGTATAGATGTATATAATGACAATTAATGATATTTGTTGGAACCTTTCAGCTTTATATCAGCTGATTAATTTTGTTTTACGGAATGTTAAAGTAAAGGTGTCACATTTTGCCCCGCTTGCTGTATAATTTTGCCCCATGCCCGGGGCAAATTGTTACAATTGACCACTGGATTTGAATTCATAGTAAACAAATTGTCAAATATGTATATATTTTTACCTCAATTTGTTCGTAGTAATTCCGTAACACTAACTTTTCTTCAGTATGAAGCTCATATATAAAATTCATAGTAAAATTGAAAGGAGTAGCAGTCCGGCAAGAGCTTTCTGAAAACGTTCAAAATACATGCACACACTTTCTTCGTTGTACCAAAATCATTCCTTCATCGATAATTAGATATACGTGTTAGAAATATAGCGAAATATTTTTCTATCAACTTCTAAAGAATACGAAAGGCTTTATGGCAACTCTTTTTCGTGAAGAAATGTCTTGAATACGAAAGAAAGGCATATGTCAACATTGTTTTATGGTGAACAGAATATAATTCTATCAATATCCTATCAGTAAATTTATTTTCTATATCAGTAAATTCAAAGTAATATTGTGACATACATGAAAAGGGGAAAGTAGGAAAACAATGGAGCGAATGTCGCCAATACGAGAAAAGCAGAACTATGGTAAAAGCGAGTTTTAAAATGTTAATTAATAAACTCAATAACTATGTAGACTTATTAATGTTTATTTATATCTTAGTGATAGGTTTACATGTTTAGACTGGACATAAAGAGAAGTCCAAAATTTGCGATACAATTCATGTAAACATTAAAGATGATTTTAAATGATCGATTTGATTAAAAAAAATCACTTTCCCACTTAAAGATCATTTTTTTAAACTGTTTCTGAATTTTAAACAGCACATTTCAGATCCTCTGATATTCTTAAGAGACAAAATACATAAAGACAAATAAATTTCTTTCATAAGTGAACCCAAAAACCGGTGGTCTAATCTCTTAATCGTTTTATCGCCCCTTATCAGTTATAATTCCAGCAGTGTGTCAGTAGACTTGACATGTGGAACAATAGTAGGACCATAAGTTTTGTTGATTTATAACTTATTTCCTGTTGTTTATATAAACAGTTTTATGTAATTATGGCATTTTACTTTTATTCAAAATTTATAAACAATATTTCTGACTGTATTTATTTCTTTGTAAATTAAAAATGCAACCAAAAACTTCTTCTATCTGTAGAAGAAGCCGATACTAAATTTCTTTTATGTATCAAGTGTAACATCTAAGTATTTCATCTCATCTTAGTAATACATGTAATTGGTTTGCTGTAAGAGTAATTACTTGAGTTTTTAAAACATTACTCAATGTAACTTTGAAATCACAATTATTCTGCAGTAATTTAAAAATATAAAATTTCTTTTATGTTTCTGTCATAATAGAAAATTAATTGATAATCATCTAGAACGTTTGATATAATAACTGTTCAATTATTTTAATACATCAATAAAGTGATCATTTGTTTATAGTGAAAGTATTTGCTTGAGTGACTTATTTTATAATTTAATTTGGTTGGGAAATTACATACTTAAAAGGTCATTGATCAAATAAAATAATCATATCTTATAAAGGACTTTAAATTTATGTAGAACTAACATCCTTTTTCTACATTATCTTTACACAATGTAAGGGAGTTATACAGTAGCTGAATATGATAAACAGAAGCTAGTCTACCAGTGACCCGTCTTGTTAACTGACCCCTGCTGTGAAAACACTTGGCTGGCTTGACCCCTGTGGTGAATATCTCACATTCCTGTTCAATTGTCTTTATAACTGTATTCAGTAAACAATTTGCCTTTTTCCCTTGTACTCTTGACCAGTTTAAGTTTGAAAGGCAACTACATTTGTGATTTCGACGTTTACATCTCAGCTTAGGTGTATCAGATGCTGGTCCACGCGTAGGGGCTATTTGCTCATAATTAGATTTTGGATTTTTACTAGGTGTGGCACTCTTCGGACTCGTTTTAGAAGCCCGAATTGATGTTGAGTGACTTACAGCGCTTTGACTACCTTTGTAGCATTAATCGACGGTTGACCACAAAACTGTCGTAACTCCTTCTTTATTTCATATAAGTTATAACGGTTTTTGCGGTCATACTTCGGTTTGTCTAGGCTTAAACACGGACATTTTTATCTACAGACCGCATTATCCCTGCTGTACAGGTATGGCAACAGTCAAACTTTACGTATAATGGCGTTAGTGCGATGTCGTCTACAAGTGTTGTATTGCTGGTAGACATATCCAAAACTGTTGTGTCTTAGTTGATGTATGATTATAGTTCTTCTCAATTGTGTATTATTATTGTTAATAGAAGGTCTCATGGTAGATAATAAATATGTTGCTTTATGTACATATGCTTAATGAGTTAGCTTCTTTAAATATAGAGATTATTATTATTTTTATTATTATTATTATTATTATTATTACTATTATTATTATTATTATTATTATTATTATTATTATTATTATTATTATTATATCCATTTACAGTGTATTGCACATTTGTGGGTGAGCACGTCTCAAATAATCAAAAGTCGAATAGTCAATTGGTATAATAATATACTATACACAAAAAGTAACTCCAAAGGGAGAATAATTATGAAACAATTCAAAAGTTCACTCTTTTCTATATTAGAAAAGAGTGAACTTTTGAATTGTTTTATAATAATATAGTTAGACAGAGAAAAAGTTTTAAAATAGTCTTTATTTATCTCTTATTTTACTACAGTTTTTCTTTTAAAGTCACTGGATGAATGTATACAAACTTATCTTTTCATATATAAAAAAATAATCCAGCTGAATATTGTGAAACACTCGTATAACTCCTGTATTTAAGAGCAAAAAAAAAACAAGTCTTGTTTGTTCAACCCCTAAAGGTATCTTCTGTTTAGTTTTGGCAAAGTAGCCTAAAATGTAAGTACAGATTGCATTTATTTTACCGCCAACAAATAAAATTTTGCAATATTCAACTAAACTTGGCAACTTTTCTAGCTAGACTTTTTTGTGATTTAAAATTGTAGATCTAATAAAAATAAAACAATAAATACAGTAGACTCTATAATGTATATACTGTTCAAAAGGAAATGTAAATATTGAAGTTTATGAAATATTTTTTTAAATGTTTTAGTAATTAGTGTGATTTTTGCAAAAGTATTAGGGCTCTAGTTGGAAAAGCTGTTTAGTTTACATAATTTTTATTCAATTTTAATTTTTTCCCAGATATGTCAAGTAGTGTTCCGATTCGTTTTTACCAGTTCGGTCCGACTCAGTTGTTGCACTTCCGCCAAAGGCGCCATTTCCTGTGATTTCAAAGATAGTTTACAAGAAATCAAGGCTTGGTTACCGCTGATTTAGTTCGAATTTATGGAATAACGAATGTGCCAATTCACGGTAATAACGTTTACTTCGATTTTCTATCAGATTTCCATGCAATTTTGCTGACAACTCTTGCAAAATGATAAAATAGCTAACAAAATTGGACAAAACGAGCACAAGCATGAAAATTGCATACGGAATACTCGGATGTCTAGGTTGAGTGCATGCAAAACGTCAAACAATAACAAACTTAATCAGTAAGAGAGCAATGAGTAAAGTAACAGAAGGCTCATAATATGTAAAACTTTATAGCCTAATTATTTATTTTCATATATAGCTTTAGAGTTTTAGACACTTGCCAGAGTCTAACCCAGGGCCTGCTTATAGAGTGGTGGAACCTATGCTGGCGGTATCCCTATGCTGGTGGTATCTCCGAAAAACGGCTATTTACAGAAAAACAGGTGAAGAAAAATGTTCAGGGTACATTCAGCATTGACAGTCGATGAAATGCTTTTACAGCAAACTTAGTGATAGGGCGTGTTATGGCAGCTCTGTGACGTCACAGCAGCGATAGTACAATTGTAGTTGATCCATTTCGCTAGAAAATTTCTTAAATATAGACATCAAAATCACCCAGTTAAAGTTAGCATTTTTGATAAAACTTATTTCTTTTGTATAAAAATGTATATTCTATGGAAACTGTTATATCTTGTTAGTTAATATTTAGGCTCTTAAAACTGTTTCCCACCTGTTGGTTGTCAAATATCACATACCGCCAGCATTGGTTCCCTTCAAGGTGGAATTTCAAGTTTTGACATGTGTCGTGTCAATAGCTCCCATAACCACATAGTCATGTGATGAAGCACATCAACGTCTTGTTTCGATTTAGCAGGGATAACATTATGTTTTTGCTGAGGCAAATCAAAATGGTTAGGATTTCCTGCTTTCTGAACTGCTGATATACATTCAAAATACCTCCAGCATAGGTTCCCCCACTCTAGTTGTCAAAGACTTGAAGCTCAGAAGAAAGTGCCCATCCAGAAACTAAATCGCTTGCTTCAATGTCGAATTTATTAGACTAACCATAATCATCAGTCAGAATATTAGTGAAACGCCATTGCTAATGATGGTAACATGTCCTGTTAATGTAAATAATCTTTGAAGGTCTTGTTATTTTGGTTGCACGACCATGCTAAACACAGACTAACAGTAACAACAATTACTGTCAGTATGTTACACACAGAATAATGTATAGACTCTCATCAGTTTTCTCTGTAAAGTGATAAGTTCTAGCACCCATTGGTCAATTGACAATTTTTGTTGTTTTCCAGGTGTTGTAGGCAATTAAAGGTATCATGATAGAAAGCGTTCAGGTGCGCCACTGAGGCGCATATGATTTTGGAAGGCGTGATAATCTGTGTGCCCTACAGGACTCCTGTCCACTGCCAGCGGTTAAAGCACACCTGTCACAGGGAGTTCTTGATCTAAATGGAGACCGAATAAGGTAATTATATTTCATGAGTAGGACAGCATTGTTTCTTTTTCACTAAAATGGGGCCTGTGCCCAGTGAGTTTCAGATACAAATATTTGCCTTAAAAAGATAAAGCATATAATTTTATAAAGTGATCCTTGAACAACATCAAACACAGCACTCTGAGCAGACTAACTATCCAAAGATATGTTGAAAACAGAAAGTAAACTAATAGAAAAAGAAAATAAATATAATTTGTCAATTATGTTGAGTGACTCACCAACAGCCAGGCTTACATGCAGAAGAAATAAGATTATTTCTCCCAAATCTCTGTCTAGTCTAATCTCTGCTTTGTCATTCTAGCTTTATTTCAAACCTCTGCTTTCTTGTGATATGCAAGACCTTGTTTTTCTGGCTAGATTTCAGACCTTTGATTTACTAGCTGTGATTCAGACCTAAGTGTTTATTTATTTCAGGGCCAATGATTGGATGCCGGTGCTTAACACTCTGAGAATAAACAAGAGTCTGGAGTTTGTAGCAATTAGAAGTTACTTTACACCTCCCACTGATGAAAATGGTAAATTTACTTGTCAATACTTTTACTGAAAGTCAATTGATTTTCTTCTGACATGATTGCTTAACACTCTACCATGGTGTAATGTTTTCATGGGACTGCCAGACATTTCCCAAATAAACTGACCACTAAACCTCTCACTGATTGAAGGTCATGGGTTTGAGCCCTGATGCTGATATATGAATGTCAATGTGACTGAAAAAATACTAAATTTCTGTTGAAACTGATAGGAAAGCTTAAAACAGAGGCTTTCAGAATATCTTGTATTTATTTTCAGAGAAGAGAGCTTTGATAGAGAAGAGGAAAACGCCTTCAGTACGTTCTAAGGAGATCACATACAGGATGTGTAAGGCTTTAAAGGAATGTCTAGGAGTCACGCCCAACCTGACCTGCCTGGAAATACAGGGCCTGCCACTGAGAGAAAGGGATTTGAACACACTCATGAAGGTTTGTTAATGTCCTACCGAAGATTGCAAAATTACTAGTTTTTTCATCTTTATATGCTTTGCCAGTTGACCTTTCCTGTTGCCAGACAAAAGGACAGGTGTTGTTCTGATACCGTGGCAGAAGGTTTCAATCTAGGCAAGAGTACTGAGTAAATGTCAGAACATTTCTCTTTCATTCACCTGTTAGCACAATTATATGTTTGAGGCCTACTTGCGTATGTATCGTTAAAGCTTAACATTGCTTCCCTACACCTGCCAAGAAAGGCTGATCTGTTGTTGTATTTAAGGTTTTGTCATTGGTCATGCTTGCCTATATGACCAACATCCCTAAAGGGTTAGTGCAAAATGTAGAGTGACCTGGTTCTAGAGACATTCCTAGTCCTTCTACATGCCAGTTGAACAGCAACAGTACAAAGGACCTTTGTTTAGGTCTCATTTGAAGGACCATTAGTAATGTTATTGGTAGAGCAAGGGACCAAACCAGTGACCCCTTGATTACTAGTCCAGTGTGTTCCACTAGACAATAGAAACATACCTTGACCTGCATTGACCGTTTCTGATACAAGTACCAATATTGTCAGCCTCAGACAAATTGCTGTTAAACCTTGGTGAATACAGGTTTAAGTGTAAACCATTTTCTGTATTTAACCGTTGTGTAATTGTTCTTGTTTCAGGGTTTAATAAAGAACAGCACATTGACCCACTTATCACTGGAGTACTGTAGAATTGGAGATGCTGGGCTAGACAGTAAGTTTGTTTTTCATAGAAGAAAGATGCTGTTGAAGAACCAAGATGGGGGTGGGGGAGTTGTGTGGCCTGTCTGCACAGTAGGGTGACCACTGGTAATTTCTGTAATTGTTGTAGTCCTCAAGGGATTTACTACAGAGAACAGATAGATAGGAAAACCACAAGAAATGTAACCTTGGAATCAGTGTATTTTAAGTTACTCGCCCTTTTTCTATGTTTCCTTTACCAGACAGTATCTCAGTAACTCAATGCAGGAAAGTGCACTGTGCAATAAATGTGCCTTCAGTCTTACTGCAATATATTTTGAACTTTTGTTTTGTTAATGATAGATTTTTCTTTATTAAATTGAAAACTCTACATATAGATTTTTATCTAACAGTTAAAACCCATCCCCCTGTTTTAAGAAATGTGACAGGTTATAATGATGAATAAAAGTTTTTAAATTGGCAGTACTTGTGAAGTTGTTTATTGTGGTGACACTATATTTAAATACTCATTTCTATGGTTGAGTGGTTAAAGTCGCTGACTTGTGATCACTGAACCTGTCACTGATTGAGGGTCATGAGTTGGATCCGCATTACCAGTCTGATGCTTTATAGATAAATTTGGATTTGATGTTGCTAGGCATTGTCACCATTGTGATTCTAGGTGTTATTCAGAATCATACATTTTTACTTGTATTATGGCTACTGCAAATCGAGGGTTGACCGCAAAACTGTCATATCTTATATGAGATAAAGATGGACTTACGACCAAACCTTGAGATTATACATATAGGAAAACAATATAGTGGATTTCTGATACAAGAGTATTCAATATTTAGTGACGGGCCTCATTTTTCTCTAAGTATATTTGTGAATTACGTTGAAAGTTACTTATGATACGCATCATGAGACTCTTTATCTTTCCAACGGTGTATCTGTAAATGTATCCCGATTCACTTACCGTTAAACGCCCTTAACTGTCAAAGTTTAGTGTTTGGAAAAAAGTACTGAATATTCGTCTTTAACTGCGTATATAACTCAATGGCTGGAAAAGATTCACTGTAAATAAATGTTGAAATTCAGCTTACATCAAAATATGTTGACATTTGGGTTAATTTGTTCAGCCATTCATAAAGAACTTTGTCTTTATTATGGACCATCTGTGGTTAATGAAAGGACGTTCAAAGATGGATTGTTACTAGTTTAAAAGCGATCGGTTTTACTAAATGATGCTAGTGGTAGGGGAAGAAAAAACACAGTGGTCAACAAAAACAGACATTAAGAAGTTGCAATTGTTGTGACACTCATTTAAACAAAGTAGCACGATATAGCCGTTTCTTTGAAATATTGCTTAAGTATTCTGGCATTTCAAGGGAAGTACATTTACGATTCTAAAGAAGCACCTCTAAAGTTGAGAAGATTGTCATGCCTAGATGGATACCACATTTATTAACTTTGAATAAGCTTAGAAGCAAAAGGCCCGTGAAATGTGCCATGAAAATATTGTTAAAGATGTTTCCTCAAAGTACTAAATTTGGTTAAAGTTTTCCTAACATTGTAACTGGAGGCGCAAGCTGTGTTACCACTTTATTGAGCAACCTTCACTAGAAGGTCAAATAAGTCAGATACTGGGCTCGCCAAACTAGTACCCGTTAGGCCCTTGTATAGCTAAAAGAATGACTAGGACAAAGATGGTTATGCATGCCAGGTTCTTTGGTGTACATAGTGTAGTAACACAAGTTCCTATTCAAATTGACTTGACTGTCATACTTAAAGGTTTTACAAGCGAATCAGATAACCTGTTAAACAAAGTTGAAAAATATTATGGCCCTGTTCGTCCAAATACTGGTATGACAGGTCTGTATGCTAGGTACTCATGACATACTCTTAACCACTTACAAGGCTTGAAACTTTGTTAAGAAATGTCTTAAGGAGAGGAAACGTGTAACTCTGTTTAATTACCCCCATTTATGGCCCTTGATTTGGCACCCTGCGATTTCGTTCCAGTTTCCATGCAAGATATAACAGAACATACCTCAGTCAGGGTGGTCGTTACAGCAAACAGAAATGTGTCCGAGGGTACTTGGTATCAACAATTACCAAAAGTTATAGTGTAGGGTATGACCTCAACTAGACTATACAAAAAGCATTTGCAAAATTTGATCAAATATTTGATAAATCTGTTTTTTGTTCAAAGGACAGATTACTTTGAAGGTTTAAAAAATATAAAAATGGTAGTTGCTTTACAAAGCTTTTGTATTTTATATAGCCTTCGACCACTTGAATTATACCTATAGGAATACTTCTGATAACTTGCACTGTGTATGGAGGTGGAACTTAACTGTGATCTATCTGCAATAGAGAACATGATATATCTACAATAGATCACAGTTACAATAGCACAACAGAGCAAAATGTGCTATAATACAAAATAGATAGAGTACTGTTGACTGGAATAATTACGTCATTTCTTTGACGCTACACCTCCTCAAAATAACATAATTATTCTCGCAAACAGTACTGTATCTTTTACTTATTTCTTGCTCTTTTGTATTTTCAGTTGTGTGTAAAGGGATTAAGAATTCAACGTCGATTAACTCCGTCAACTTCACGGGATGTAGTCTGACATGGAAAGGTGCCGACTCTCTGGCCAAGGTCATCAAGGTATGTCACATCACCAGATCTTTAGGTTTAGAGCAACAATGTTCTGAGACATTGTTAAATATGCCAGACGTTTTTTGCTTTATTCCATCATAAAACCTACAGATTGTGATGTAGTAGTAAACTTGTGACTTGAAGGTATTTTATCCAGCCAAGGAATGTTAGTGTTAGTAGATCTACCCTGGAATGAAAAGTAGGCGAGCTTTTTCCAAACTTGGGGGGTACAAACAAATTTTCACCATTATACATGCTTTTTTAATCAAATGAATATGCATGCAAGATTCATTTATAAGAGTATGAATCAATAGTAGTCACTGAAAACAAAGGTCATACTTGTTTGTACACCCATATAAATTAGAGGAAATCCCATTCTTTATGATGTCTGGTTATCATATATTACATCATCAGTATAAGAAGAAATCACTTTGTTTGGTTTTTGGAGGATGAGGAAGCAATAACATGACAGTCTTTGTTAGAGAGATGCCAAGGAAGGAGATAATTATGTCAAAAGATAGATTTTAGACACATGTAGTTGTCTCCCTTACATGTGTGTCTCTTACATTTAGCGATGCTGTGCTTGTTTCACCGGTGAATTCTTAAGACTTTGTTTCTGTAAAGGAGACTTGATGTGTCAGGCACATTGTACACCACCATAACCCAGTTGTCAGCCATTTTGTTTGCATCAGTTTTCCTCGCTGACAGAAATAAACATTCACATTGACAAGTTTTAAGTAAACTGATTTCAACAGATGCTTTTACTGAAACAGAATATGCATGGTATTGCTAAAGAAATCATGACCATGAACACAAATTATGAATATCTGTCAATGATGAATTGACATCTCATGTTATGGGAAGGCAAAAAAACACAATGTGTTTCCATCCTACTGACCGACCTTAACTTTTAACTGCGGTCCTCAAACTTTTTTTTTATAAGAAAATAATCAAAAAGACAAATTTTCAAGCATTTTAGAGTAGAAAGGCAAAATAAAAAATTAATAAAAAAAATGCTGACTAACCAACCTTAATTTTTTTGGCAAAGAGACGAGAAATAGCACATCTTTTTTTGTTTGACCTAAGTTAACTAGCAGAGATTTCAAGGCCTGTGGTGTGTAAGTTTTCCCGTATAGCCTTTGTCAGAAATAATTTTGCTGCAGAAAGGTAGGTTGTCCTATCTTGTCTTTGTGATCTCAAATAAGAGAATATATATCTGTGGAAACAATCTTTACGATACTCAGAATGTATGCTGTTAGTGCCTCAGTACTACAAATTTTATCAAAAATTGTTTTAAAGTTCATTGCGTTGTGAAAATTCTCCAGAAAAAAAAGAGTTTATGTCAATCTTTTCCAATATTTCTTTGTATTTCAGTTTTTGGTACAAAGGTTTTAAGAGGCATAAAATTTTGAATTGATTCTGGCTGTGCAGAATTTGAGCAGATATCCCTCCTAAAATGACAGTAAAGCCTGTGTAATACAGAATGATATAGAAATACTGTAAATGGAATAATTTTCGCGTGACAAAAATTTCTCAATTTGTGAGCAGACTTAGTCGTGAAATTAAAAAAAAAAGTAGAATTCTTGAATAAGCCTACTCACAGATTGAGAAATCTTTGGCACACGAAAATGAGAATTCTTTCACAGTAAATCCATGTGAAATGAATCCTTCCCGAGATTTTTAAATTAGTGAAGAGATGCAGGAAAATAGTGAAAATTAAATCATCGCAAACATCACCCAGTTTACAGTATTAGGGGACAGAGTTCCTTGTTGTTGTTGATGCTAGCCATGGAGTTTTTAACAATGACTTGTACCGAAGAATTACTGAAAAAATTTATTTGAAATTTTTTGAATTGTGAGAATACTGAGAGTCTGACATGCATAAAAACAACAAATATGCGATATTTGATATTTAATTTTATGTAAAGCAAGAGGTCGAAAAAAGCCAGCATCACACTACGGAACAGTAGTAAGTAAATGAGTAAGTTTTGTGAAAATCTTTTGCAATGTTATCAAGGAAAAACTAACAGAGGTCATTACCTTGGTCAGAAAAAAGCCAGCATCACACTACTGAACAGCAGTAAGTAAATGAGTAAGTTTTGTGAAAATCTTTTGCAATGTTATCAAGGAAAAACTAACAGAGGTCATTACCTTGGTCAGAAAAAAGCCAGCATCACACTACGGAACAGTAGTAAGTAAATGAGTAAGTTTTGTGAAAATCTTTTGCAATGTTATCAAGGAAAAACTAACAGAGGCCATTACCTTGACCCACTGACCTTAAGAACAGTAGGGATCATCTACTTAGTAAGACCAATCATCTTTTGAAGTATCAAGACTGTTGTTGATAATTAGATCAGAAAATATTGAGCTGAAATGATTTTCAAAGAGGGTTCCACTGTGACCTTGACCTTTGACCCACTGACCCCAAAAACAATAGGGCTCATCTACAGGTTGCATGCAACCTTCTGAGCAAGTTTCATGACATTGTAGAGTGTGATCAAAGAAAAGTTTACTGATGGACAGGCAACGAAAAACCACTATGGCATAAGCTCTGCTAGACTTAGTCCATTAAAGCTAAAACAATAGGGTATTTGATTATTTGTGTCATTCTGAAAAGAAAATTCAAGCTTCTGGTCTGGGGGAAAAGAAAATCTTTTTACCGGCTCAAAGATCAAAACCACACAATGTCATCTAACACTGCAATCTTTAGATAGCTGAAGCATTGCAAATGTCATTATTGTGTAACAGATTCATTTCAAATCTGCAAAAAGACATGTTTGGTGTTGATGTGATCTGAGATGTTTGTATTCTGCCTCTGTAGCAGGCATGGCTGCTCTAAATATCGGGGAATGAATTTTCTCTCTTTGACTCAAATTGGATGAAAAGAAGTGATTTCTTGGGGAATTGATCTTTCTCTAATTGGTGATTTATTTGCAAAACCTCTTCCCCAGTGGGAAAATGATTTACTTTAAAGAGATGATATTAAAACAAAGATCTGTCAAGACGTTTGGATAATAAATGTTCTGCACTTGTTTAATTGTTGATTTATTTGCCAAAGAGATCTTTATGAATATTAATGGTCTGTGTAAATTGATTTTTATTGCCAAATGCCGACCCCACCCCAGAAAAAGAGGAATTTTAGAGGATATAGAAGAGTCGGTGAAACAGTGACCAGTGGCCTTCTGGGATACCTCAGTAATGGCCGTGTGGTGACTTCAGAATTTAGATGGATGTTTACACAGTTTGACTGTACAGGATTTCTGAGGCATATCTAAGCAGTTCTTAATGTTTGTGTGCAGTGATTTATACAGTGACGCCTGTCTTATATGGCACCCTTTGGGACCACCTTATCATGCCAGTTAAACCAGGTTGATGGTTAAACCCAGTTTTCAGTTACACATCTTATGTTACCGAGACCAAAGGATTGTGCCCGATCCAGATAGGGCAGTCCACAGCTTAAGCCAGGTACCATGAAAAAGGGGTTTTATTGTACTTCATAATGGATGAATTTTAGACACATTGTCACAGCCACATTAGTGTGTAGACGCTGTGTGAAGAGAAATATGGGGTTGTGTTAGATACTGCCTTTTTTAAGCAGTACCCTGCCATAAGTAACCAATATTGGTGTACCCCAACAGGTTATATTTGTATCAGATACACATGTATTAAGTTACTTCCATCTTAAATGTCCATCTTTTATACATCCTTTTGCCGGCTTTTTAAGACAGGTGAGACTGTTACTTGTAATAATACATTTGTCAATTCCTAATTTAGCATCTTTATGTATACAGGAATGAGGGTTAATTGTAGGTAGTTAAAACTAGAAACACCTTTTAGGAAGTAATAAGTTGGAAAAAATTGATCACCAATTTAGAATGACAAAAAGGGATAATTAAAGCATCATTTGAGATGTATACCAGACACTGAAGCTTCAATTATGCAAATATAACAAGGTTTAGTTATTGATCACCTTGCTGCAGGATTAAGTGGGCTGGAGAAATAGTTGAAAGTCTTAATTAAGTGACAAGTTCTATATAATGATAAGGGCGTTGGGGTAAATTATGTCTGTTTCTACTCCCTTTATTCCTTGCAATATCTTGTTTGTTATTCCTTGCACTTTATTCTATGCAATTCCTCATTATGTTATTCCAAGTAATTTGTTACACTTTATTCTTTGCAATTCCTTGGATGTTATTCCATGCAAATCTTCATTTTATTCTGTGCAATTCATTGCATATTATTCCATGCAATTCTGTGCCCAATGTCTTTGTCAGATTTATTTTGAGTAATAGAGTCAAGTGGTCTGGAACACTATTGGAAAGGTGGGATTTATAAATCTCATGTAGCAATATAATGACTAAGTATTCGATCACAACAAGAAATCATGAGCAAACATTCCCAATAAGCACTGTTCACATCAATGAAAACAAGAAAAGTAAACAAGCATTAGAAAAAATGGTAAACAAGTTTTTACAGAATTCAAATATCTTACAACAAGTAAACAAAGGCATTGACTTGAAACAGGTCAAAAATAGCTTTACCATCAACAAGACCTAGAAACAAGCATTCAAATTTTACATATTAAACTTATAATTCTTTAAAGTTTTTATAAGTTCAAACAGTTGCATATTACAACGGTAAGTTGAAACTCAAGTATATCAACAACAGGTGAAACAGTAAGTCACAACTATGTAAATTGAGTATTGACAGATTTATGCCTTTTTACTAGCATTTACGTTAAGTTTTTATAAACAAATATGCATATATCAAAGTAGACTTGAAACTCAAAATATAGCATTACACAACTGGTAGCACGAGGAACAATCCTCATAACTCCGTTTTGATTTTTGACAGATTTGGCCATAACATCGATTTTGTTGAAGATAAATTAAATGTCTTGAATAATCAAAGGTATTGACTTAAAATGAAAAAAATCAACATATCATTTAGACATGCCCATAACTTTGTTTTTTTTTTGACAATCTTATGCCCCTTTTGGAAAATTGACTTGTTTATGGACTTGAAACTAACATGTATTTTAGATTGCAAAAATCTTCCCCAATGTTTTTGCATTTTCAATATACATCTTGACATGCCCTTTAAATGCAATTTGTCAATCAATTAGTAACCAAACTAATCCTGGTAATAATCGAATGGTTTACTCAACTATTAAATTGACAATAAACATTAGCACATGTCAAAACGGCATGCTTTTTTAATTCAACCATATAAATTTTGAAAGTTCTGTGTTATCTCATGCAATTTTGATTGGCTTATAGTTTTTCATTGACCAATTAAAGCCTGATGTAACAACGTAGTTGGCGTACGGAATCCAGAGTAAGGCTTGAATGACACTAACATTGTCAAAGGTCTTTGAACAATTTCATAGCCTTTGTTTTCCTTTTTCTATGACAATTACGCAATACCCTGGTCTTAGGCAAACCCATTTTACCCACGACCCTTCATAGTGATCCTGGTTGTAATTACAGCTGATTAGATGTTTGATGCCATTAATTGCAGATTGAATCATTCAATTAATAAACAAATCATGCGAAATAGGATGGATGGTTTGATGATTTTGGGAACATTGTCGGGGTTTATATTTATCTTGTGTGTTATATAGTGAAAAGTTGCTGCTGATAAAAAAAATTTTTGAACAAGACCTTTCACAATATAAAAACAACAAACTCACATGAAGTAAATAAGATAAGTCACAAGCCTTTGACTAGTAAAAAGATTAAAGAAAATTGTGCACAAAAGCCACTTGTCAACATCGTTAAACAATGGCTTCTTTACACTGTATTCCGTATTGGTTTTAAGCAAATATAATTCACAACACAGGCAACATTTTAATGTTATTCAAAACTTGCTTCAAAGGTATATCACAATGTCTTTCAAAGGCCCACTAAGTATAGCTAGAATATCACCATTTGCCTTGGGATGTAAACAGCAATCAGGACTGGATACCCCTACCTATTCACAACAGGTAAAAAAGTGGCTCCAACTTTTTTCAGCCCAGGGTGTCCCCTGGTAAAGAAGTCATCAAATTAACAGGTATTCCCTGTCCACATTTTTCAAGGAAAGCAGCTTTAAATAATTTTCAAAGGCATTGTTGTTACAGTGAAACATTGATCTCAAAATATTAATATCAGCCATGCTATTTATCAGACTTGTTTACATTATGTCGATCCCAGTGCTGTTATGAAATTGGAGGGAATTTGAAAACAAACATAAGAGGTTTCCACAACAGTATAAAACAAACAAAAGTTTAAAAGATATGTTTGACCTTATACCTGAGGTAATATATAACCATGTTGGAAAAACATGATCTATGTTAGCAAAACCTCTTGAAAACATGATCTATTTGAGCAAAACCTCTTGAAAAACATGATCTATGTTAGCAAAACCTCTTGAAAAACATGATCTATGTTAGCAAAACCCTGTTGAAAAACTAATGATCTGTGTTAACAAAACCTGTTTGAAAAACATGATCTGTGTTAGCAAAAGCTCTTGAAAAACATGATCTGTGTTAGTAAAACCTCTTGAAGAAACATGATCTATGTTAGCAAAACCTGTTGCAAACATGATCTATGTTGTGTAGCAAAACCTCTTGAAAACCTCTTGAAAAAATGATCTATGTTAGCAAAAGCTGTTTAAAACATGATCTAAATTTTAGAAAAGACCTCTTGCAAAAGATGATCTGTAATTAGCAAAACCACTTGGAAAACATGGAAATGTGTTAGGTCAAAACCTCTTGAAAAAGTCATGATCATTTTATTTTAAGAAAGATTGCTCTCACTGGATTGTCAAAAATATTATTGAAAAACCTTTTATTTACCAAAACCCTGTTGCAAAAATTCAGAAGTTGAAATTATAAACAAACATGTTTGTAAAACATGATTTTAAGGGCCTTAAAAGTAGACATCCTAAAAACATGATCTTTTTCTAAAATTCCTGAAGCAAAGCCTGTTTTTTAAATTCTGATTGCTGCCAGATGTTTTTTTTGTAGAAATATTCAAAACACTGAAAAAATAATTCTTTGATACGAGGCATGTTTATATCTGGTTTAAATTTTTAAAGGTAACTTTCCCCTCTCTCCTAGGAAACATTGTAACATTCAATGAGAATGTTTCAAGGAGCATATCAAAGCCCTTTATTGCTGTTACTGTCAATAGGCCTTGACTTATTAAAATACTTTGGTTTAAAGCCCATTGGTCATTGAAATCTTCATAAAAGGTCTTTTTCTGAAATTAGCAATACTGTAAATTGGTGTATACTCTTAGGCAATGTTGATACGTAATTTTGTGATTTGTAAGCAGACAGACTGATCAGTGAATTTAAAATTTGTGAAAAGAGAATTCTCTGCTTGTAAATCTGTGTGAAATGAATCTTTTGCAAGAATTTTAAATTAGTGAAGTGAGAAATTGGCGAAAATTAAATTATCGTGAGTATTAACCAATGTACAGTATATTGTATTTCAGTTCTGAAATTTTGAAGCTGATATTCAAATCTGTTCTGTATTGAAATGCTCTTGGACAAGCAAACGGCAGAAAAAAATACTCAAATGTATCATTTTTGTTTTGGACATTTTTCAAAAGGATTGTTTTGTAATTGCATGCAATGGTTTCCATGGAAATGTCAGGTCACTTGAATTTGTCTGTTCATTTTATTTTAAGTATGATTACTTCACTGGATTGTCATATAAGGGAAAACTTTATGTAAAATTACCAAAAATTCAGAAGTTGAAATTATAGAAAATTTTGGGACGAACATTCTAATAGAACAAGTAGACATCGAAGCAAAATTTTATTGCCCAATTAGACGTTTTGTTTAAATTGTTCTGTTACAGAATGATGTTTAAGAAATGTTTAGAGAATTGTTCGCATAAGTCGACAATGCATGAAATACAAGGTTCAAATCTTTTAGTAACTTTTTCCCTCTCTCTTCCTGAATTTTTGTAAACATTATGTTGCAAACAAAGAGCTAGTCAGCCGAATATTTAATAGGCATTTCAACTCACCAGGTTCACATTCAACCTTTTGGTATTAAAGCCCAATGGTCACAACATGTGAATGTTGCTCCATAAAATGATAAAACTTCCTGATAGAATAATAATGAAACTTGGTTGTATTTACTCTAAGGCAATGTTGATGTACTGTAACTCATGAAATATTTCGAAAACTTTATTTTCGAATGAGCTTATTTTCTCATCAAATGCAACCGTAGAGTCATCATTTGGCAATTTTAAGTTGGCTCCTGGAGCATTTATGGTGGGTAGCTGTTACAACTTAATTGTTTCAAGAGCGGGATTTACAGTTTGTGAATTCAAGGTAGCTTGTGGTAATTTATTAGAGATAAATTAAAGTCCGAATTTTTTATCTGCCAAATCAAAAAAGATTTACCTCTATGCCTGTCTTTCATTTTCATAATTTTTCTCAGAAAAATGTTTCATAGTTTTAGAATACAACTATTATTTGGAATGAACTATACTGTACTGTATTTATGTTTTTGGCTTTAAAAATCAATGTACAAGTAATGGTTAGTTTCAATGGTATGACATCTTTTACGGTAATGTAAGTGCCACTTGTTAGTAATTGTAGTATTTGCTCATGGAGCTTTAATAATAGAGACAGTAAACAATATGTCTAGACAGATTATCTTGGTACCTGGAATTGTTGTTTGCTGTTCTTTGACTCATTATTTGTTAATCTGTTTTTCTGGTGTGCACAAACCGATGTTTTCTTATTCAATATGATTGCATGATCATGCCATGTTTATTATGTATTTAACCTGTCACTTCAAAGCCAGACCCTGAAATAGATTCTTAATTAATGCCATGATATAAAACCATTGATGCTTTGAGTAAAACACAGTAATTACAAGCAGGCGATAAATTGCTATGTTTGACAGGAGTCAATTTTCTAAATTGCTATGTCTTTATCGGAAAGACAATATTGTAGGATTCCTTTTATAGACAGCTTTGATAGTTCTTGGAAATTGTGTTGTCTAGTGTAATTTTACACATCGTATAAAAAATTATAATAAAACGTTTGACATGTCAAGTAATAACAAATTTTGCACACTATTCAATTGTAGATGTCTGTTTTACATCAGTAGTTGAATTAAGTGCTTGCTATTTATTGCAAAGTCTGGATGATAGCTTCTTAGGGTTTAGATAAATAATAATAAATTCTTTATTTTACGAAGGTATAACACATTAAGTTATGTAACAAATTACATATTCTTATTTACAATTTGGTCTTCAATAAAACTAAAAAAAAAAATTAAAGCAAATGCAAAACTATCAAGTAGAAATAAACACATAATTAAGAATATACATATCAGATACAAACACATTCATTTGCTCCCAATAACTAAAAGAAAGGGGTGTTAATAAAGAAGATCAAAGGACAGGGTTCAGACTCATAGTGTCTGGATGGAAGCCTGACCGGCTTTTCCAGCTGCAGTGCCTGCTACCTCGCGCAGTATATGCGGTAATACCTAAAGCTACTTGAGGGAATTTGAGTACTTATGTAATTACAAGTTTATAACACTCACCATGTGCAATTATAGGTTTTGACACTTTCTGTAATAACAGATTTGACACATTGTGTAATAACAGATTTGACACTTTGTGCAATAACAGATTTGACCCATTGTGTAATAACAGGTTTGACACTTTGTGTAATAACAGATTTTACACTTTGTGTAATAACAAATTCAACATTTTGTGTAATAACAGATTTAACACTTTGTGTAATTGCAGGTTTGACATATTGTGTAATAACAGAATTGACACATTGTGTAATAACAGATTTGACACATTGTGTAGTAACAGATTTGACCCATTGTGTAATAACAGATTTGACACATTGTGTAATAACAGATTTGACATATTGTGTAATAACAGATTTGACCCATTGTGTAATAACAAATTCAACATTTTGTGAAATAACAGATTTGTCACATTCTGTAATAACAGATTTGACACATTGTGTAGGAACAGATTTGACACATTGTGTAATAACAGAATTGACACCTTGTGTAATAACAGATTCAATACTTTGTGTAATTGCAGGCTTGACACATTATGTAATAACAGATTTGACACTTTGTGTTATAACAGATTTGACACATTGTGTCTTGACAGATTTGACACATTGTGTAATAACAGATTTGACACATTGTGTAATTGCAGGCTTGACACATTGTGTAATAACAGGTTTGACACATTGTGTAATAACAGGTTTGACACATTGTGTAATAACAGGCTTGACACATTGTGTAATTGCAGGCTTGGCACATTGTGTAATGACAGGTTTGACACATTGTGTAATAACAGGTTTGGCACATTGTGTAATAACAGGCTTGACACATTGTGTAAAAAACAGATTTGACACATCGTGTAATAACAGGTTTAACACATTGTGTAAAAACAGATTTGACACATCGTGTAAAAACAGATTTGACACTTTGTGTAATAACAGGTTTGACACATTGTGTAATAACAGATTTGACACTTTGTGTAATTGCAGGCTTGACACATTGTGTAATCGGTAACACATTGGAATAACAGATGACACTGTGTAAAAACAGATTGACCTTTGTGTAATAACAGGTTTACACTTGTGAAAACAATTGACACGGAATGCAGGCTTGACACATTGGTAAGCAGATTGACACTTTGGAATTGCAGGCTTGACACATTGTGTAATTGCAGGCTTGACACATTGTGTAATTGCAGGCTTGACAAAGTGTAATTGCAGGCTTGACACATTGTGTAATTGCAGATTTGACACTGTGTACTTGTAGGATTGACATTGTGTGTGTTATTTAAGGTTTGGCACTTTTTGTAAAATGTAACTCACTTTCTATTAATTATTTCGACTCTTTTGTGTAATTAAGGGTGTGGCAAGTCATATCTCTGGTACTATGTAGGGAAAATATTTCATTATTTGAGAATTATTTACCTAGGGTACCTACAGAAAGTGAAGATTCTAAAACAGTAATATTTAGTTGTTTCAGCCTAAATGTTCATCTCTGTTATGCAAATGACCTTAAATTAAGGAAATTTATTTTTTATGCAGAATTTTCCTTTTTATCTGACTCAAATCGATATCCAAATGTAGCTATTCCTGCAGAAAATCTTTGTATAAATCAAGCCATCATAATACAGTACAATTAAAGCCATTGCTTGGAGGTAGTCTTGGTATAATTGTATTCCAAGATGAATACACAATGCTGTATAAGCGTGCTGTCAAATATGCAAATACTAATTCCTGCCGGAGCTCGTGTTTTGTAATTCACTTGATTCTGGCGCTAGTTTATATTATTTATTAAGTATATTACTTAGAAATTTTCCTAGAAAGATGCTCGCCTGTCATTCATTAGTTTGCATGAAATATCTGTTTAAGGATTTACATTAAGGCCTATTCAAGAATGATATAATGACGTTGAAATATGCATGTCATGAATACTTTTCCTAACAAAGGTTTAAAATAATTTTAGCAGGATAAAATTTTGATGCAAAATGCCGAAGGTGCAGGAAGTGATTGGGAGACATGTGACTAAATACTAAAACAAGATGGTCTTGTTATTGAGCCCGCTTGCGGTGAGCTCGATATAGTTGTCACTTTTGGCGGTTTGGTGTATGTGCGTGCGTCCGTCCGTTTTTGTCCGGACCATATCTTTTTCATGCGTGGAGGGATTTTGATGTTACTTGGCACAAATGTTCACCATTAGAGACGGAGTGTCATTCGCAAGAACCAGGTCCCTAGGTCTAAGGTCAAGGTCGACTTGGAGGTTAAAGGTCAAATTCAAGAATGCTTCGGAGCGATCTTTTTCATGCATGGAGAGATTTTTACTTGGCACAAATGTTCACCATCAGGAGATGGAGTGTCATGCGCAAGAACCAGGTCCCTAGGTCTAAGGTCAAGGTCACACTTAGAGGTTAAAGTTCAAAGTCAAGAATATCTTGGTCTGGAGCATTTCTTCTTCATGCATGGAGGGATTTTGATGTTACTTTGTACAAATGTTCACCACCATAGGCTTCCCTTGTTTTTAGAATTACTTCCCTTTGTTGCTACTATAAATAGCTTATATTGAACTTTTTTATTACTGGCCGTAGAGAAAAATCGAGACCACTTTTCTGTGGTACAACATGGATGTTACATCCAATATTTAGGTGTATTTTGGCCCATCTCTACTTGGTAAGGAGTTAGCCCTTTTTACATATGGTGGGCTCGACATGTTGCACGTGGGCATCTAGTTATTTATGCATTTACTTGTTTCAGTAATTAAGCAAGAGAATCAGAAATAAGAGGTACTTACTTGCTATTAAGTGGAACTGCCTTGGCATAGTGGTGTTGCATTCCTCTGAGAATCAGAGGTTCCTGGGTTTGATCCCCTCCAGTGCCATGGTGGTAGTGTCCTTAGGCAAGGCACAGATATTTCACATTCGTCTCTTTCTCTCTATTTGAAGTTGCTTCCATATTGGGTGAGTCCTGGTCATTCAGTGTTTAAAGGTTTGCATTGAATATTAACACAAACAATCATCATGAATTACATGTTAGATGTGCAAAGCACAATTTTTGTGTGTATCCATCAAGGTATTGCAGAGTTATGCCCCTTTGAACTTGACATTTCTATTGCATAAATTTCATATAGTTTTCTGGAGCAAACTCCTGCAGTTTTTGAAGAATTGTAATGAATATTGGCACAAACAATTATGATGAATAGTTAGATGTGCAAGGCACAATGTTCATCAAGGTGTTGCAGAGTCATGCCCCTTCAAACTAAGATGTTTCTGTTTAGATTTCATGTGGCATAGGTACATTGTGGAGCAAACTGCTTGAGTAACTTTTTCCTGTGACATACCACCATAGCCAACTATAACTATTAGTCTGTGACAAAGTGCCATTGCAGGGGTATTTTATCACAAAGATAGGTTTAGTTCTTTTTGGACTGTACTAATAGCTGATCAAGGGGGACAGTGAAAATTTACCGACTGAATATGCAAATGATACAGGCTGATCATGATCTAAGTGATCGCAGCCCGGCAAAATCACTTGCCACTATCAGCAGGTCAGAGGTTAAGGGTCAATAGATTGACAGGTTTCTTCAGGGTCGAGGGGATTAGTAAAGTGTATCTCCTGTGCATTGTTGTTGTTGTTAAACACCCGTTCCAACCATATTTTTTGGCCATTTTAATAGACGGGCAGTTCATCTAACCATGGTTCCTGGGAAGAACTAGTGCTAGACTCCCTATCCTCTATAAGACTTAACTGCCAACTTTCTCACATAAAGAGACGTGGTCAGTAGTAAGGCTCGAACACATGATCGTCAATTGATGAGACAGCGACTATAACCACTCAACAACGGAGACAGACTCTTATGTATTGATAGTTATCAGACATGATCAGAATATATTGAAATGTTGTCTGTTTGCATGTGCATTTACAAGATGCTTCAGAAGTAGAAGAAAGCAGTCATTATGCATCGGTCGAAATCTATAGATTCTCTTAATCTTATTATTATACAAAGTCACAAAATAACATAAGTATCTAGCTAAAACCTTTAATAAAATATTCATATATGCAAGATATTTTCTAGATCTTTACTTCATTATGTGAAAATATCTAAGCACTGACTTAAGTGTTTTGCCTCATAAGGCAAAGGTTCGGTCCTTTTAAAAAATCTGGTTAAGGCCCACCTCCGTAGTCAAGTGATTAAGAGTGGCTGAATTTAAATCACTGTAACCTCTCATCAGTTGATGGTCATGGGTTCAAAGCCGTGCTACCGGCCATGTCTTTTTATGTGAGAAAATTGGCAGTTTCTTACGGAAGATAAGAGTCTAGTACTGGTTCTTCCAAGGAACGATTGTTAGGTAAACTGCTCATCTGTTAAAATGACCAAAATATGGTTGGAATGGGCATTACATTCCTACAACAACAACAACAACAACAGCTGGTTTTGACTTTGTTAAGTCAAGAGCTTTATGATTCTTGCATGTTTTACAGCTATTTTTTTCTTGCCCTGCTGTTGGCAGTTGATTCTGCCTTTGTAACCAGTGCAGATCATGATCTGTCACCACTTCCATGTAGTTTAGATCATTATTGTGATCACTGTGATCAGTTGGGATATTTTCAAGGATCACCCCTATGAACAATGGTACTCTCCAAATTGAAGATGGATGAATGTTATCCAGGTGTTGAGGAGCCAATCAGCATGCTTGTATCCTAGGGTCCTGTGTGTAATTAATTTAGTATCCAGTAGTGCTTTTAGGGTCTTTCTTGCTGTCTAGGCAAGACATTTAACGTAAGATAAATTGTGCAAATGAAAATTGAAGGAGAGATAGAAACTTCCTTTACTTTGCAGAGGCAATAGTGATGAACTTGTGACATTATATCATCGTGGCATTTTGTCTGAGAATAATGACACATCTAATTGAATTGTGACATCCTCAGGTCACAATGTTGTCATGTAAATCACCAATGTAAATAACAATTTTTGGGCGACAGTCGGGGCACCTGTTGGTCGGCCAGGGAAAACAAGATGTCATCAGGAACTAGTTATATTCAGTGAGGGAATACTGTGACAGTTCAGTAAATATTAAAGGGAGATTTTGTCATTCACAAGCAGCTCTTGTTACCCTGTATGCTTATTTAAGAAAACTTCACTTTTTCACATTTTCATGGTTGTAATTCACAAATTCATACTTGTGAAGAGTGTACTGTAGATTTTTATGGATGCGATACATTGGTTATTGTCTGTTTATTTGGTAGACTACAATTTAGATGAAGAAACTGGTAATTTGATTATGTCTTAACAACGAGGGAAAGGCCGCAGAATTGGAAATGAGAAATTGAGCCACACTTTGCAATAATGCAATAAAGCGGGGATCGGAGTGAAAATAAACAGGGTTACCATACAGCTTGATTGGTTTTCACACTTCATTGATTGGTAAGAGGCGTTTGTTATGTTAACAGAAATGTGATGAATTGCCGAATGACCGTTAGGCGATGAGTGAGAAAGAACTGGTTGTATTAAGATCTGATTGATTGTTTCCGTGTTCAACATGCCGGATTCAGGAGTCGGTGAAAAATTACACGGTCAATTTTATCTTAAAATTTGTAAATAAAGTTAGCTTGCTTGATAATTACAATGCTGGTATTTAGGTATAATAGTTGCGTCTTGCACGGTCCCCTCGCTATTTACCATTGTATTCTGGTACACTAAAGTGCTGACACAGTTTGACACGCAAAATACTGTGAAAGTACGAATAGGTTGGTTCCAGTTGCTTGTCGTCTGTCATAAATTTTTCAGGGATTCAAATCTGTAACAATCAGAAAAATCACCCATCAAAGAACTTTAGGTGATGTCTTAGAACTTTAGTCTGTACAATGTTAGACAAAACAAGGGTTGACTGTTTAACTATTGTAACTTCTATAAAATAAAAAAGAAGTTACGACAGTTTTGCGGTTAACCCTCGAAAAGTAATTTATTTTTATTCCTATTCAAATTTTGCAACGTAATCTCTGTTTCTCAGGGATTTCTTTCTAATCCTTGGTAATGAACTTTTACTGATTGGTGTATTTTTGTGCTCAGATCTGTCACTGTTCTTTGTAATAAACGTTGTTATTTCGGAGACTTTTCCTTCTAGCTGTCAGCGCCACATATTGTATGACAGATGGCTTGTAACACGTTACTGTCAATTAGGGTATATTCACAAGGAGTTAATTTTTCGCAATTTTCGCGTATTTCCCACTTCGCCAATTTAAAAATCCCGTAAAAGTTTCATTTCACATAGATTTACTATTAGAAAATTCTCCATTCCCAAATCTAAAATTCGTGAATGAGTGTCTGTTAAAAAATCGTGAAATGTTTGTCACGTGAAAATTACCCAATTTAAAGTACTCTACCAGCTGTCGGCGGTAACAATATTGGCTAACACTTGTTTATTTAGCTGTGCCAAAGCTGTCTTTTTAGTCTAAAATATTGTTGACATATATTAAAACATTTCTTCCACATTTTTGTCACTTCTTCACAAAAATAGTGTTGTTAGACAGCGCGTGTCGTATTTTTTGCAATATCATTGAAAAAAAAATACTGCGCTATTTTTATAGCTTGTAGTTTCTGATTTAAAAAGCAAAATGGGGAATCGGTTTTTTTTTGTACAAAGTAGTGTGTATTTCTCATGTAAGACATCTTGGTTGAATATAACAAGTAAAATTGGCTTCTGTCGATACATCCATTAGTTTTCTGATTTACATGATATTGTACCAAAGTAATAGTTTATACTCATTTATTTTAGCTCGATTGTGAAGAAAGCTTTAAGCTTATCAAGTCGCTCTCGAGTCCGCTTCCTGGAAAAACCAGTACTGGTGTCATAATGAGGAGGTACAGCCATGACTCCAGTGGGGCTTGAACCTGCTACCTCTCGGATGAGCGGCAGACACCTTAACCTCTATCTACCAAAGTAATAGTCTAATATTAAAGATCATTATGAAAAATTTATATGAATCTGCAAGACTTCTACAATGGCACATCCTGCATGGAATATTTGCCTAATGTTCAGTTTGTAGGATATTTCTCTGCAGGAACAAGGAGAGACTTTTTTCTTTTAGATATAATGAATGTTTCATTAATATTCCCTGAAATGAATGGAAATGTCTGTTTCGTTAAAAATCAATCAAATAAAAATGTAAATATATTTTGCTTTTAGAAATTCAAATTGATACATTTTCTTTGCATATACAGAATATTTCGTTGTTGTAAATTCAAATTTACATATTTTTTTATGCATGTGAAGTTTTAGAACATTAATCATATTGTAATAAAGAGAAAGATTTACAAGATAATGCTTTCTGTCATGGAAACGAATTCATAGACGGGCAGGAAACATCAAACACGTGATTTCTAGTCAATATCTTTAATTAGGATTGAGGGATTGCCATGCAACTTGGTATGTAGGTAGCTTATATAGAGATGTACCTTTTTGTGTCTCTTGGGTCAAGGTCGCTGTTACTTGAGATAGGAAAATGGTTTCTGGCCGGTAACTCATGCTGGGAATGAGGTTTAACTGAGATGCTTGCAACACCAAATACAAAATTTGTTTACTTTTGCTGTTACCTTAGTCATTTTCTTTGTCGCTGACTTTAAAATATGGGAAACAGCATCAATCAAATTCTCTGACATTTTCCGTTTACTGTCACCGACTCAACCAAAAATCAGAGTAACGTCCGTCCTGTAAAAATCTATCCCATACCTTATGAGTGGTTATTGTACATGCCAAAAACGTTGCTTTACTACGGATTTTATGATATCTACTTTATGACCTCAATCAATTAAATGTCATTGTGTTAACAATAAATCATTGTAGCTACGTTGCAGAGGCTGACATTTCATTTATTATGATTTAATAGTCTTTGACAAAAGCAACGATTTTCAATCAGTCTATCACTTTGTGAGGAATGTTTTTCTTTCTCTGAATGTGTTAGGAAATCTAACTCATTGTTAGCTGATATCTGAGCTGAAGTTGTGAGAAATTATATAAAGATAATAGGTGTTTTTCCTTGTTGATTCAATCTTAATATAACTTTGTACATTACATTACTTGACCAATGCACCAGGATGGCGGGTATAATCTCTTAACATGTCTTACACATTGAGATGTCATACAGTGCAAGTGTAAATCTATTTACTGGAACTTGGTCGTAATATTTAATCTTTATGAAAAATGAGTAAAACAGGTTTTCTCCAGCTTAGAATTAGGAGATGTTTGAGGCTTAGTTACATGGATTATCTTTTAAGAACTAGGGCAGGTTTGACATTTTATCTAATTGAGTCAATCTCTATTCAATCAGGTCCACTTTTAGAAAACTTTGAATTTGTGAACATTTTAAGGCTGTATACCTTTTGTCTAGCCCTCATGAAACTTGGTCAGAATGTAATATTACTCAAATCTAGGTCAGGTTTAAAATTAATGTGAAAACCATCTACAAGGTCAGATCATAGAAGAACCTTAGGGGAACACTGAAGAAGATATTTTGCTCATCATGTGTTGATTTTAGGGGCATTTTAACAGACTGGCAGACCTTATTTAGGCTATGGTCCCAAAATTTGGTTAGCAGTTGACTAGTATGCTTTTACAGATTTAATAATATGTCAGTGGTTAATAACAGAGATTGCATTATAAGGTTTAACAAAGTGGTGGAATCACTAGAGATGGCATTTATAAGTTATGAGCCACAGTATTAGTTTTGGACTTATATGGTATGAGATAGTATTGTTTTGTTAAGATGAGATAGTATGTTTTGATTTATATGTTATGAGATATATTGTTTTGATTTATATGTTATGAGATAGTATTGTTGATTTGGTTTTTTATGAGATAGTTTTGTTTTGATCTATATGTTATGAGATAGTATTGTTTTGATTTATATGTTATGAGATAGTATTGTTTTGATTTATAGTTTATGAGATAGTATTGTTTTGATCTATATGTTATGAGATAGTATTGTTTTGATTTATATGTTATGAGGTAGTATGAATAAATGTGAACAGATATATGTTTTTTTTGGGGGGGGGTGTGAACAGAATAATAGGATGGTGAGCCACTTAAGCTTGTTTTGAAAAATATTGATTGATAGCAGATTCAACATGCACTAAGGATATTATCAATTAATTTGCAATCAGTGGTATTTGTTTTCTGTTACACAGATAGTATTATTGTCTGTTTGAACATAATAGAAATAGCACAAGTGTCTAGCAAAGTTGCAATACTAGACTGTCTAAGGAGCTTCTTGGAGCCAGGTGATCAATTGATTGATTGATTGATTGATTAATCTATAAAACAAAATCAAATAAATATATATTATTTCAAGTGATGAGGGAATGATATTAAAGTCGAGCAGTTAACACAATATTTTTAAAGTCGTCCAGTCACAATTTCTGTATTGAAATTCGCTGTAATTTTTAGGACAGTGCGCCAGAATCTGCACAGAACTTGAATGATCATATAATACACACACTTCGTCTTCCACAATTTCTTAGAATACGCATCAACAGCAAATTATGTATGAAACTACCACATTTCTTCCGAGGGTATAAAAGTCAAAGTATTTGATTCTTGTCACGAGTTTGTTGCCAGCCACTTGAACTGTTTCTATCAGTGTCTGATTATTTCTAATCAAAGAGGAGACATGCAGAGATGGTATCAGAAAATAGAAAATGTTCCCGGTATCACCGAGACTCTAAATAAAGCTCAGGTCTTTATGTATACAGGGACAGGTTATATATGTATAGAGACAGACTGAATATTTATATACTGAAAGAAGTTAGAAATGCAACTTATTGTATCATATGTATTGTATAATGGGCCATCTTTGTCACCTTCTGTATATACTGAAAATCCTTCGAAATCACTTTCATGGGGTGAGCGTGTCAAAAGTAATCTATATTATTGCAAGGCTTTTAAAAAGTTCAAGCAAATCATAATTTCAAAATAGTTGCCTCCCTCCAAATATATATCACTATATTTAATGGAAAGGGAGGCAAATCCCTCCAAATATCACTATATTTAATGGAAAGGGAGGCAAATCCCTCCAAATATCACTAATTTAATGGAAAGGGAGGCAAATCCCTCTAAATATCACTATATTTAATGGAAAGGGAGGCGAATCCCTCCAAATATCACTTTATAATTAAGGAAAGGGAGGCAAATCCCTCCAAATATCACTAATTTAATGGAAAGGGAGGCAAATCCCTCTAAATATCACTATATTTAATGTAAAGGGAGGCAATTTAAAAATGGTTATTTTTCAGACCCAATATGCCAGACTGAGTGTTAAGGTGTATATCAAAAAGTAACAAAAAATATGGATTCTTATGGCAACTGAAGAAAACCAAACGTTTATTCGGACAGTTGGACTGAGATTTAATAAAAAGCCAAATAATTAATGCCTAAAAATGTCTTCTTTAAATCTTTATGCGTCAAGATTATAATTATAATATATAATACTTGATTAATATCACAAGATTCTTCATAAAGTATTTATAAATTCAATCACTTTGGTTTTCTAATTTCTTTTAGTGTATATTAGTGTTCATCCATACAGTTCTGCGGAGAACAGAAAGATCGATGGAAGCGTTGGCAGAGGAGGCTTTCTATTTTCTATTGAACGAATACCGATGAATGTTAGAAATTTAAGTGAGAAACTTTATTTGTCATCCAATGAAATGGCTGCATTTCAAATTATCGTTTGTATTATTACCAACATTAATAGTAACGGAAGTACTATGAACAGATTCAAACCCAGTACATGTTGATACTTGTAGATAGTTTTAGTAATTAGTCATGATCATAATCCGAGAGAAAAAACAGCAAAATTAGATTAAATTGAACCCAAGATATTGTTTGAAAGAAAATAATGAAGTCTTCTATTTGTGAACAGTTACTTTGAAATTCTTAAATTTACCACTACGATGTAACTATCACCTCTACTTCAAAGTCACATTGCATGAGCAAAGATGCATTAATAATTTGTTGATTGAAATTGTGTAACTCTATATGTGCCTATAATGTGAAAGACTAAGCCTTTTGGAATAAATTGAATTTCGAAATCCGCAGGGATTGCTCTCCAGGATGACACATTGTAGACTGGTTAATAAATAAGACCTGTCAAACACAAGTTCTGTCTTATTAATTCCCAGATGACAAAAGTGTCTGTTACATGATTATTCGGATCAAATAAGGTACTGTAATTGTTTATATCACAATACACGCTTGTTTTGTTGCCGCATAGGGAGATCTATAGGATGATTTATGATGCTATCTGCAAGGTAAGACCTGAAGAAATGTAGACAAATGAAAAGTTACTCAGGCGCATGAAGCTTGGAAATGCACCACTGTTTCTGTATAGCTTGCAATGTTTGTAGCGCTGAAATATCCGATAAAACAAATTCCTATGTTTGTGCAACTTATACAAGATAGTAAGATAACAAGTCATCAGGTGCTACGGCATAGCAATAGACATCTGGGAAGATTATAACTTCAACACTTTTTAAACCGACCTGTCCATAAACATGCAATTTAGAAGATTTCAACAACTTTTTTTTCACCTCTGAATTTGAGGGAATGTTAGAGTTTTGATGAAAATAAAGGTTTTGTCATCGAGTTTGTTGCGATTAAAAAAACAACATAGCAAAACGTGGACTGGGTTCACTGGTTCACGTTTTTCAGGGCTATACAAAGTAACTCAGATTTTCATATTATCATGTAATGAATAAAACCTATCTGCTCTTTCTATTGTATATACATGCATTTTTAAAATGTACCTTTTTTGTACTCATCTCCATTGAAAAAAAAAACGGCATAAAAATTATGACAACATTGGCAGAATTCTATACACCTACCTTAAATATTTGCAGAATCAGTTTTACTCTAACTAAAGCTAGGAATTTTGTTAAACTTTAGGTCAATCAATAAGTTAAATCTGATACTGAATTTTATTGCATCCTACATACATTTTCTTGGATTTTCCTGAATGTTTAGATAAGTCTTATACACAAATGTGACCTATATTCAAAGGAATACAGTACATATAAACTCATTATGACCTTTGAGTAATAATCAACATAATCTCATTAACCAAGATAAAATAATTCATTTTTCTCTATACATTATGTTCAAGCTAAAGATAGAATCAGGTCGGGTAGAAAGTTAGATTGCTCTGGCGAGGGAAACTAGGTCAGGCAAATAAAAGAATACCTTGCCTGATGACTTAAGTCAGTGAGATAGAAAAATTGAAGCAATTGCCGCACATTACAAGAAAAAAGTGACTATTATGTTAGATCTTTACACATTTTTTGCTTCATATTTCTTAAGTTATATAAAAACACCACACAAAGAAATCCTGTGTTATATTGTTCTGTCTTATAACGTGAAAATTTAGAGTTTGATATTAAGTGATAGACGAATAACGTGTAAAACAACGAAAGAAACGTGAATCACAATATTTCCAGTTTGACGTCAGAAATTCTTTGGTCATCATACTCTTCTAGTAAGTCATGAACAGTAAAAGATTCACTCCCTTCCTCCATTGTCTCCATTCGGAGTATACTTGAGTCTGGTTTGCTTTCATTTTGGCAGTTTTCTTTGTTATGATACTGATTGGAATTTTTCTCTCGTTCTTTTGATTTTTTCACACTTTCTGTCGAAGTTTTCACACAAATTTCGAAGAATCCATGTTCAGAATTAACAATTTTCTTTGGGATATATTGTTTTTTATCAGCATGTTTGGATTTATATGATTTTGGTTGCCTATTAACAGAATGTGAAGTCAATTTACCATCTTGTGTAAGTGAACACCGTCTTTTACTCCAATTTTGTTTTTTACCTGGAATGTTAGCAGCAGTAGCACTGGTAGTATTTGAAATATTAAATGAAAGACTTCGCCGGGAATTGTTTCTCAAAGGTTTGCACTTGCCTCTGTTTACTTTTAGACTTGTTTGTGATGTTGAATTTAGCAATGGCGTTGATGTTGGGGAGTTGGATGATTCGCCTTTGTGTTTGTTAAGGGATCGTCGACTGGTAGAGTACCAGTCGGAATTCAGTTGTGCATTTACTTCATTCGAATTTTCTTCATTTATGTAATTAGTCAGATTTGGACATGTTTGTGATCGCCGGTTTAAATGTTCCGGAGGTGTTGACTCAATGAACTCATACTCCGAGTCCGATGTTTCAACTTCCGTGTTCATGTCATTCATTTCAAGGTCTACATCGGAATCCTGTTCACATTTCTGCAGCATAAAAACAGAATTCTTTTTTCTGCAGAAGACAAATATAGAAACTGTAAGTGTGACACTTATACATGTAAAAATCCCCAAAAGGATTGCCACCATTATGTTGTGATGTTGCTTATCTAAAATATCTGAGTTATTAATCGTAAAAGCGGAAACAATGTTGCGCGTCATTGTCGATTGTGTGCTGTTGTTTGCTTCCGATGTGATCAGTGTCGTTGAGACGATTTGATAGATATCAGTGGCAGTCTGAATCTTGTAAAAGCTTGTTTGATTCTCCTGTTCGAGGTGTAAGCTTAAATTTGTTACAGCCGCAGTGTTTGCATTCTCGCTTACGCCCGGTTTGAGTGTTAGCCCTTTTACGGTCTCATTCAGCGTTGAGTTAATCCCTTCAAGCAAATATCTGAATGTCTTTGAAACCATTATACACTATGTCTGTGCTTTCAAACATACCTTGCTTACTTGATTGTTCCATTAAACTCATAACATTAAGATTTTCTGATTTCCCTCTTTCGTTCTTTCAGTTACAGATTTTTCATGTAATACTAGGATAGTTTTAAATGAATCACAGAGAGATCTCTCTTTTGAAATGTTCCATTGAGTTTTCCAATTACATTATTTCTGAGAATGCTTTGAAACCATTTTCTCTCTGAGAAAAACTTTATGCCCTTTAATGGCTGTTACATTTGCACATGTATAAAAGTTAAAGAGCCTAGGCTAATTTGTAGAATTCCCCAGCAACAGTTTTTTTTCTCCGGAAACAGCTATTTTCAGAGGAGTGCTAGATTGTCTGTTGTTTAAATGTCAGTTACTTTTTGCATTCACCACTCAAGCACAGACAGTTTTAAGTTTCATTTTTGTTTGCATGATTTACAGATTTTAAAGAAATTCTAACTCATAAAATTCAGAAAAACTCTCTATTCAAAAGCGAATTTCCTCTTCATGTATGATGCAGTCATATCTAGCAATCACTAGTAAAATCCAGACATCGTGTATAGTCGTACATTTCATGAAGCTTCAAAAATAACTTACACACTCTGAAATAACTGGTTTTCTTCGTCTCTGTTTGAAACAGCCTCTTGGTCTTAGTATTTTGATACAAGTCTTTCGTTTGATTTTTATCGATAGCTGGATGCCGTTTTATAGCAACTATTGGGTGAACTTGCAGAACAATTTACCGTAATTGCTCGCCATCGAAGAAGGCAGCCTGCAAAAACACAATTAAAGCATGAATAAGATATGTTATATACGGACTTTCTTGCTTCAATTATCCAAATGCGCTCGCTGCCAATTCATTTTAATTGATGGCGACTATCACTTCTTTTGCCTGTGGCTTCACTAGGCCAGTACAGAAGTGTGAATGTGAACTTACACTTCAATATTATATTATGAATAAGTGATGCTTCCCTGTGTAAGATTTCTCGTTCACAACATATGTTTAATTAACAAGTGCCATGAATCGGAGTCTATTTCCTAAAGGAGAGATGTTGCCTTAAGATGAGCAAAGTTAATGTGCTTGCATTGAATAAAAAATCTCCAGAAACATGTATTAATTTCTAGGCTGCTTTAATGCTTCATCGGAAAGTAGATTTGCTTGTAGAGGCGGCGAAGAAACAGCAAAACATCTCCTTAAGTTAATGCGGTATTTGAATAATTAATTACATTCTTAGAATTAGTTTCCTACAGAATGTGCATTTGTTTTTGGTCTTGGGTAGACATGAAAAATTGTCAGACTAATGCTTTAAGGATTTTATTCACCTAGTATAGATTGAATAATTAAAGTTGTTTTCCCCAAGTTTCCGACTTCATTAATTTGAAGCCTTATCTCCCAAAGATTTATAAAGAAGAGAATGTTTCGTTCATTATAAATTTGTGAATAAGTCTTATCTGTTGCTGAAATTGCGAAATTTTCGTCAGACAAATATACTGCTAAATATGCAGTCATAATCATCTCTCCTAATGTTCTTACTTTCTCAGACCTCTAACATGTCTAAGACTTCCTTTGCAACAAGTCAAAATTCAAAACAATTTCTAGAGCATTATAATACTTCATTAATTTTGAAGAGTGTTTTTTACAAAACTCAGAAGTCAGAATTTAAACAAGCACTATTTCAAAACTGATGGAGTTTCTAGAACTTTTTGCTGGTCATAAACAAGCACTGTTTCAAATCGAACAGGTTTTTTAGAACTTTTTTTAATCATAAACAAGCGCTGTTCCAAAGAACGTCATTTAGGGAATTTTTTAGAGTATTTTAGCAGGGTGTTGCACCCTGTCTTTTTTTCCTTCCCCTGTTGCCCTTATTTGCCCCCTGCTGCCCTGTTGTTGTAACCCACATATTAAAAGATGTAGAAACCTTATAAAAGCCTTAGATGCTTAGCATCTCTTAGCATACTAAAAGATCAGTTTTAAATAAGGTGTTACATTTTTTTTAGAAGTGTTCAATTTTAAAGTGTATTTTCTGATACTAAGGTGCTCAAACTTGTAAAAAATGCCCTGCCCCTAACTCAGTACACCCTGCCCTTTTTGGTAGTCTAGAATAATACCTATCAATAGAAAATAACCTCAAGGACTAGTAGAATATACTTAAGACCTTGTAGGATTTCTAAGAAATTTTTCATAAATTTCACAGAATCGCAGAAGAATTGTTCCATACCATGTTACTGAAGAAGTCTTTAATACCCACCTCAGGTGTCACTTTGTCAGTTTTCAGAGGTTTTACTTGAACATTATACTTCAAACTGGATTGGTAGCGGCTGAAAATAGAAAAGCTGCCTTTCATTGTAAAGTGAATTAAATAAAAAAAGGATCACATTTCACACTTTCTTAGAGCGTTTAAATTTAGAAATTTGATTATTGCATTCATGGAAGATAACATTTCTCAGTTTTCAACTTTTTATAAAATGACAGTATTAAGATACATATTTTCTCTGACATGATCTTATGTGACATGATGTTCTTATGTCTTGTCCAGAATGTGACATGGTCTTGACATGATCTTCTATATCTTGTTCAGATATTTTCTCTGACTTGATCTTATGATTGTGACATGATGTTCTTATGTCTTGTTCAGCATGTGATGTTGTCTTGACATGATCTTATTTCTTATTATATCTTGTTCAGATCTTTTCTCTGACATGATCTTATGTGACATGATGTTCTTATGTCTTGTTCAGAATGTGATGTTGTCTTGACATGATCTTTTATATCTTGTTCAGATCTTTTCTCTGACATGATCTTTTGTGACATGATGTTCTTATGTCTTGTTCAAGATAACTGTGATGTTGTCTTGACATGATCTTCTATTGTCATGTATATTATTTTTTTCTGACATGATTTATCTATTTTTCTGTTTACATTTTTAGTCTCACATGAATTTTAGATGTCTTGATCAGATTGATTTGATAAAAGTAAATCTTAAATTATACAGAGACAATTTTATCACTGTCAGGAACCTGGTGCAAGGGTCATCAAAATAGGTAATACTGTGCTTCTTTCAATTACAGACAGGAAATACCTCAAGTTCATGGGTAGACTGGCATAGGTCTAGTTCATGGGTCATGGAAACTAATAACTTTCAGATAAAAAAAACCTAGTTAAAAATGTAAAAACACTGTGAAGTCCTCAGAATTTTTTAGACTTAATTGGTCACATTACATAGCCTGAAACATTTTTTAAAGCATTGATTTGCTTTCCATGGCTTCAGTTAATGGTATTGGAGCTTTCTTTATCCCGAGGGAGAGTTTTTAAATTATGTGAAAATCATGTTTCACAGTAAGTTTAAGAGCTGTATAGATTTCTAATTGTTAACATCTACTTGCTTGCCGCTGGGCGAGTAGTCAACCTTTCTGGAGTAAGTGATGTTGAAAATAAGGAAATTATGTTCCCGATATATTGCTAAAGGATGGAAAATCTGCTTTTTCAGCTTTGTCTGATTTTGAAGAGACACATTGTCTGTCGGTCTGTTGTTGTTGTTGTAGGAGATTAGCGCCCGGTCCAAAGGTATTTTAGTCATTTTAACAGGCGGACAGTTTACCAGAACCAATGTTTCTGGGATTTTAGAACCAGTACTAGACTCCTAAGCTTGGTAAAAAACCGCCAACATTCTAACATAAAGAGACCATGGTTGGTAGCAGTTCGAACCCATTACCCTCAATATAATTATGAGAGGTTGCAGTGATTTGAAGCAAAAGTCTGTCTGTCTGTCTGAATGCCTGTAAACAGTGTTTCTTCCTTTTATGGTCTGGTTGTTATTGATGACTAGCCCAACATTTCTAAAAATGAATCATATTCGAACTTGGACTGTAGCATTGTTAAAATGACTATTGGGGTACTCATAGAAAATTTACTGACGGTGGAGCAAACAGTGTAGATGATGATCAGGTTACATGACTGTGTGTGCAGGCGGATCATGGTCTACACTGGTTGCAAAGGCAAAATCACTTTACACATGCATCTTAAGACTTAACAAACAATTTTTAAGTTGATATAAACTGGTTTTATGTCCCAGAACAGTTCATGAACCTTGATATAGGAGAATTAAGTGCGTGAACTGAAAGGAGAACATGAATAGTTCATGAACTAAATGAAATAACAACAAGAACCGTGACGGTGACATGGACAGTTTGTTAAGTATATGACTGTATTTGTGAATGTTCATGAACACTTATTTCTTCATAAATGTTGTTTAAATTGATTTCATAAGCAGCAAAAAGTTCAAATGAATTGTTTCTGACGTAACAACCATACCAAAATACGGTTAAAAACCTTGTGTAATTGCCATACAGGTGACATTTACAACCCCAATCATATGAAAAGTGGTCAGAATGATTCTGTGGATTGCCTGGGATAAAAAAAACTAGACCACAAGGTCAATTCCAAGACCTTGTGGGCATCAAGAAGTCACATTTTAAAGCCAATCATGATGTAAAGTGGTCAGAAGGTTTGTCAAGGTCAAACAGGATGTTTGTGTTTATGATACATAGTTTAGGGTTGAAGTACGGTCACATAAGGTCATAAGTAGGTCTCAGGTGAGAGATATAGGGCCATCTTGGCCCTCTTGTTACAAAAATCGCCATTGAAACTGAAATAGATTTTTTGAAACTGGGAAGAAAACTGAAATGGTTATTTTTAGAATTTTAAATTTTGAGGTAAGAACAACAATGCGCCAACTTTGCACAAAGATTTTAGATACGCAGTTACAAAAAAACAAACGCATGACTGGTCAGAGTGGCCAATGAGAAGTGGAAAAAAAAGCAAAAATCAATCACATCCTCTGTCAGTCGCCGAGGACATTTGATTAATTGCTAAGAGCAGAGATTAAATATTGTGTTTATTCGGCTGATATCATCATCTCTGACCAATATTCGATATATTCTTCTAATCTAATCCTGTGTATGATACAATAACGCCCCAAGTTAATAAGAACTAATGTTAAAGGTAGGTTTGTATTGCATTCTTTGAAATGCATTGTGTTTTGGGAAATGTTCTTCAACTGCACCTTTGATTGGCTTCCATAGGGAGGTATGTAACTTAATTAGGCGTACATTTGGTTACTACTAGCAACGGAGGAGCAATATTTTTTGATGATACAAATTTATATCAGCTCACTCATGATAAGAAGTTTATTAAATCACCATTTTATCTCCCACTTTAATTTATGGGAGTGCTCACTGCCTTTGGGAGGAGTGCAGTTCTATCTGGTTAAGTTTGAACTGCTGTTCCGGGAGTTGCGTCTAAACTGGAAGTAAAAATTTGTTTTAGCCAGGAATTGAAAAGCTAGTAATGAGAGTGAGCCTTACCTGGAAGTAACTTTTTTTATAACCAAGCGTTAAGCTCCATATAAGCCCTTAAAGTTCATCCTTAACTGGTATTAAACTTTTTAAAGTCAAGTTTGAACATCCATATTGAGAGGTCAATCTTAACTGATAGTAATTTTTCTGTATCCAAATTTTGTGGTCCGTTACTGTAAGTCCGAAAATGGATTAAAGTTACAATTGCAAAGATTTTAGACAGCCATTTTGAGACCAGAGCCAGAACTGGTATTAAACTTTCATAGGCAAGTTAAGTCTGAAACAGAAACCTAGAAACTAGAACAGAGGTTTATCGGGCAGGTTAATAAAAAGTGTTACAACTATATCAGGAAAGTTAATGAAAACATTGAATCGCAGTTAATGTGGCAGTGTTAGCCATTGAGAAAGGAAATGATTCCTTGGAGAGCAATATGTGGACATTATATTTATTGAATGTCTGAAATTAATTGCCAATGAAGTCTCAAGAATAGCCTGCTCTGCCATGGCTGGATGAGAAACTATCTTATCTGGTTCTATTAATTTTCTATTAACTGTTAGAGTAGTTTCATGTTCACATGTTATGTTTCTGGTCTCAGTCGTAATTTCCTCATGGTACACTGTAATGTATATATGTATATTTAGCGTGGACAGAGTGGACTTGTTCAGATTTTGGTCCTAAATCTGCTGATGGCAAGGGATTCTGCCTTTATAAGTGTAGATCAGCATGCACATCCATACAGTAACACACATGCATACTGTGAATCTGATCATAATCTGCACTGCTTTCTGTTCAGTGGGTTAATTTTTCGATGAACCCTTGTGAATAATTAATTAAACTGTGCAAATCATAAAAAGTCCATATTAGGCCAAAAAAAAAAAATATATCTGTGTTTCAGGCAACCCGACCCTACCTGGCAAATCCCACCCTCCCCCAGACCCTAGAGGGTTTTTTTTTCAAAAAAAAAAAATTGAAAATAAGTTTTAATTTTTTTTTTTTAATCTGTCCCTACCCTACCTAGCATTCTTGGGACTGTTGCCCTAAACACAGATTGTTTTTTTTCCAACCTATAGAATTTTTTTCGATTTAAAAAAAAAAAAAAAACTTTACCCCTACCGTACCTAAAATTTTTGGGACCATTGCTGTAGACACAGATTTTTTTTTTTTTTACCTTATGAGATGAGTTGACTGAGTAAACCTGCAAGCTATTGTTCAAAAGAGAGTCTACTTGAAAATGAAAAAAATATAAATATTCTTGTTTCTGTTTGACAAAAACAACAACACTGTTATAGGAAAGATAGCTGCATGAATATTGTGTAATATTTTCTGATAGAAAGAAGTTTTTCTCTCTAGATACAAGTTTTACATGATGTCATAGATGGAAAGATAGGTTGGAAATGTGCGCAACATTGTTAAAGTAATAGATTGATTGGAAATCTGCGGAAGAGGAAATTATGATTTCTTCCCACGGAGATGTTTAATGGGTGTCGTGTTGATTAAAGCAAAGTTCAGGTATCGCCGTAGCATATTACAGCATGCGACAGAATAACATAAAAGGAAGATGAAGGCTGTTTGTATGCAATTTTATAATTTCCAATTAAGCTTATGCACAAAAAAGTTTCCGTAGCAACAGGTTACCATTGTAACTATGTTCTTCTATAATTTTCAGTTGGCATTAGGGGCTAACTATTGTGTACCTTCCTTCCCTCAACTTCTCAACATTTAACTGAGTGGCTTATACAACATAATTTTGATTTGGTGCTGAAACCAATGGTCAGAATTTTTTTTTGGAGTTTGGATTGAAACTGAGTCATTTTATGTAAAATAATTGGTTTTAGTGGGCTAGAATGGAAATCATTCTGGTTATTCTTGTCTATGGTGCGGGGTGTGTCATCAGAGCGTTTGTTTTAAGGAATTTCTGTTTTGGATTGAAGTGGGCAGACTGTCTGAGAGAAAACTGGGTCAGTAGGTCAGTTCTTGTTGTCATTGTATTTGTTTAATGCCTGTTTCAACCTCATTTCGGTCATTTTTACAGGCAGGCAGTTTACCTTATGATCATTCCTGGGAAGGACCCTAATACTAGATCTTTATCCTACATAATAAACTTCCAACCTTCTCACATAAAAAGACATGGTTGGAAGCAGGGCTTGAACCCATGACTCTCAATCAGGGTGAGACGTTACCGTGATATAAAAGCGGCCGACCACGAAAGCATGCGGACCTGATGATGCATGGAAGTTGTTTAGGAGAAAGTAAATGCTTCAGTAGCATATATAGCAATATGTGCTGTGTTAACTCAGGTGAGTTATACAGGACCATCATGACTCTTGTAACAACAAGCAGCTACATAGATTGTATCTAAGAAAGTCTGACTCAATCTGCATAAATATGGTTTGATTATCCATCACAGACAATTTGAATAACATTATATAGCACTTGTAGTTAAAGTAATGTCTTGCTTAGGGTCGATTATACAGAGAAAAATAGCACTTGAGCTAGGTTCATTCTGAACCTTTAGCACTTCAATCAGTTTTGATCCTACTGGTTATAATCCTCTACAAGTGAAATTAGTTATAAGATGTTCAATAGGAGATACGATACATAGAAATCTGATCTGAAATGTCAGCTTTATTGAGTTTAAGCCAACATCAGTTGCAGAATTCATAAATAGATGTGCATGTCCATTGCATCTTTTGAATGATTATTCAAAGGGGGCACTTGATGAATATTTATAGACCGAACATTTATCTGTGCAAATTTTTATCAGAATTTCTAGATGTGTTTACTGCATGATGATGATCTACACTGTTGGTAAAGGCAGACACACTTGCCACCAGCAGAGATAGTGTTAATGAGAGTATTGAGACACAAAGGGTCCTTAGGTTTTTGTAAAACGTCTTTGAAGCAGAGCACAGCAGTTCATCATCTTTTGTTCGCTCAGATGCTTGCAGCCACACAAGCTCCCAGGAGAGTATGATCGAAAATGAATGAATGCTTTATTATATTTTCATCTCAAGGATAACTAATTTGCATTAAATTCTGCAGCGTGCAAATTCTGTGAAACGAAATTTGTTTCTGCATTTGCATGTGAAATGTAGCCAACAAAATGTTGTCAAATTTAATTTGCTGTGTTTGTTTTTTGTCCTCATAAAGGTGCTGGCATGGAATGACATGTGACGCATAGAAAAAGACAAAATCTCTTCTGTTTCTGGTCTAGGGGGTTGAGCTAATAGCTGTGTTATGCAGATGAAAGTTTTCCCCTCATGCTTCCCGCAAGGCCTTCTGCACCTGTAGTGCTTTGATTTGATAAGGGAATGATATATTGCATTATACCTGCTCATAGGTCTGCACATGTATAAGTCGGGTCACTGAAGTGACAATGTATATTTAGATAACGAATATAACAGAAGTCTGTTGCTTGAAGTCAGTAAAATTTCTTGTGATGTTTAGGAGTTTATGTAAGATTTTGCTGTGATTCCAGAAAAGGATGTATTCAGTTTTTACTGAATGACCTATTGACAAGTCAATTTTAAGCCAATTAAATTTTCAAACTGTTTCAGAGTTTTACACACAGGGGTGTTGTTAAAACTGCAGCTATGCCTCTGCAATTTTGTTGGTATTTCTCAGAGAATAATTTTTTTTCGTTTCGGACGAAATGAATTTTGAGAAGCGTTTGATTTTTTTCGTTTCAATCATTGGAAGCGTAGAGCTCATGAAAGGAACGTATAAATGAAGTAGAGCGACAGAATTACAAGTTTTTCTCTTACATTTCCTTTAAGAGTAAAATTTCCAGAAAACAGGTATTTGATGTTATTTCAACAGCAAATGTGATGAATGGATCATGTGATATAAAGGGCACATTAGCTGGGATGCTTGTTGAGGAACTCAAGATGGGAGAAAATTGCATCCAAACAATAACAGCAAAAATAAAATATGTTTCACCTGTTTGCAGTTTGTTTTATGCTTCCCATAGGGAAAGTATGTATATGAAAATAGTAACAGGTACATTGATTTCTGCCATATAATCTTATTAGCAGGAAGTTCAACATAACCTCATGAGAAGCTTTACAAATACATTACCAAGAAAAGATGCACGTTATTAACAGAATGTTTTGGGTAAATGTTTTCTTTCACAGAGTTAATGCCCTAGCTTCACATTATGCTTACATATAGAACATAAAGGGCTGTTCTTGTACACTTTCTCAGCAGCTGATGGGTGAAAATTTAATCCGACTTCATTAGGAAGCTTTTAAAAGCTTGATATCAACAGGTCGAATAAGGTATTAAATGTAACAAAATACTTCGAAGGACATCCAACGATTTTCTAGGATTCATTTTGTATTTAATCGGTAGCATAAAGTTGCGTTAACAAAGTTGCATTAACAAGGTTGCGTTAACAAAGTTGCGTTAACAAAAGTTGCGTTAACAAAAGTTGTGTTAACAAAGTTGCGTTAACAATGTTGGGTTAACAAAGTTAAATTAACAATGTTACATTACTAAAGTTGCGTTAACAATGTTGCGTTAACAAAGTTCCGTTAACAATGTTGGGTTAACAATGTTGCGTTAACAAAGTTGCGTTAACAAAGTTGCATTAATAAAGTTTAATAAAGTTGCGTTAACAATGTTGCGTTAACAAAGTTGCGTTAACAATGTTGCAACAAGACAATGAGATATCTGTGTGAGAATTAGAGTCCCCTGCTCTATTATTGACCCGAAACAGACCGGCTCTGACAGGCATTGCGTGATACCAACAAATTACAGAAACAGTCCAATCTGTATAGGTCTTTACCAGACGTATCTTGTCTAATGAGATATTTCTCTTGCGGTGCCATTTTCATGACATTGTCGAAGCATTTTAGAATGTTGCCATTTTGACGTCCCTTAATGACTCATGTGTATTATTTAGGAAAATGGCGAAAACGTACTTGATTTGCATGACCATTGATTTTATAGAAATAACGTTTTTCCAGGCCAAATTATTAGTCAGTTTGGTCATTATTTAACTGGCCTACATAATCCTCACTTACGATTGATACGGATGATGATTGTGACCAATGATGTTGACAGAACATATTTATTAACATTGATCACCATCATCAACATCGCCATCATTTTAATCATACATATTCTTGTCACTCTAGATCCAAACATCAGGTCATTATTGATATGGCAATTAAATTGTCATTGTGGCACAATTAACAGTAGAGAAATAAAAGATTGCCACAACTTCGTAAAATATTCATGCAATAGAGTGGGTGGTGGATATTGAAATTCACTACTTCATAAATTTGACCAATTTTCGTAAAATTTTAAAACAAAGTTAGATTTTCTAATAGATTAAGCTGAGGTTTGGAATTTCCTGTGGTTTGAAAGTTCTTGTCGTAGCATTTTATTAACTTAAGTTGGTTACCATTTATAGTGATCATACTTCATATTTAACCTGGTCTTAAGTTGTAACAGTAGCCGGCAACCAGTGCAGATCATGATCAGCCTAGACATCTGTGCAGTTTGATCATGATCTGCACTATTCACTATTAAGTCAGTAAATTTTCATTTAATCAGCCATACCATTCTAAAGGTACATTCCAAAGAGGAAGATAAACTCCATTCTAGAAAGTTGAAAATGCATTAAAATTGTTAGAAATTCTTATTTTACCTGAAGTCTTGTTTCTGTTTTTTTTCCAGGGAAATTAAGGTGGGCTTGAAACATTTTTGTAATTTAAATGGGAATCTGGAGATACGATATCTTCATAATGGGTGAAGACAGGAAATTGAATGGTGAGAAAAAAGTTAAGAAAAATGGAACATGTCTCAATAAATAATGGAAGCTGTTACGTCAGAACATTGCATTACCTTGAGCTTAAAATTTAATGTTATATCTATTAATGAACGTCTCTTGCCCGCCTTTCCAAACAGGGGGAGACAAATTGTGTTTTGCATGGTTGTGTTACCAACATTTATCTACACTCTCAAAGTCTAAAATAAGACTTGTCCATCTCAGTGTCAATTATAGTTTATAACACAGTGCCTGTGGCCTCATTTAAAATTCATTGTCTTTATAGCCATCTAGAGCAGATCATGATCAGACTGCATTGTTGTACAGGCTGATCTTGGTCTACAATGGTCAGAAAGGTAGACTTACTTGCCACCAGTAGGGTGATTGTGAACAAAGTGGAAACAACAGTTGTAATTTTCTTGAAAAATTTTGTATTCTTGTTGTAACCGGGTCATCCTGGGGTAAAAAAAAAACACAAAACACTTGTATGCATCCAATCTTCATGAAAATTTGTCAGAATCTGTTAGATTTGATAAAATCCTGGCATGGATAGAAATTAGGTCATCTGGGATTTTTTAAAAAAGGGGGTCAGTAGGTCAGGTCTGGTGATGCATTTCAGACATGTGGGCCCTTAAATAGCCCTTGATAAACATTATCATATTACATTCGAACCCATTACATTCATACGTAGTGTTGAATCAAGTGGGGGGGTAAGGGGCAATGATTACCTTGTTTATCCCCCCGCCGAAGCATAACTCCAAAAGTACTTGAGCCATTTTCTTCAAACTTCATACACTGACAGAGCACATTGGGAGGAAGTGCAGTGTGTAAGAACAATAACTCTACCTTGCCTACTTTTAGAGTTATTCCCCTTTTATCAGATTTACTTGAAAAACTTTGTCCGGAGCATAACTCCAAAAGTACTTGAGGGATTTTCTTCAAACTTAATACACTGACATAGCACATTGGTAGGAAGTGCAGTGTGCAAGAACAATAACTCTACCTTGCCTACTTTTAGAGTTATTCCCCTTTATCAGATTTACTCTAAAAGTTTTGTCCAGAGCATAACTCCAAAAGTACTTGAGGGATTTACTTCAAACTTAATACACTGACAAAGCACATTGGTAGGAAGTGCAGTGTGCAAGAACAATAACTCTACCTTGCCTACTTTTAGAGTTATTCCCCTTTATCAGATTTACTTGTCCGGAGCATAACTCCAAAAGTACTTGAGGGATTTTCTTCAAACTTAATACACTGACATAGCACATTGGTAGGAAGTGCAGTGTGCAAGAACAATAACTCTACCTTGCCTACTTTTAGAGTTATTCCCCTTTATCAGATTTACTTTAAAAGTTATGTCCGGAGCATAACTCCAAAAGTACTTGAAGGATTTACTTCAAACTTAATACACTGACATAGCACATTGGTAGGAAGTGCAGTGTGCAAGAACAATAACTCTACCTTGCCTACTTTTAGAGTTATTCCCCTTTATCAGATTTACTTGTCCGAAGCATAACTCCAAAAGTACTTGAGGGATTTTCTTCAAACTTAATACACTGACATAGCACATTGGTAGGAAGTGCAGTGTGCAAGAACAATAACTCTACCTTGCCTACTTTTAGAGTTATTCCCCTTTATCAGATTTACTTGTCCGAGGCATAACTCCAAAAGTACTTGAGGGATTTACTTCAAACTTAATACACTGACATAGCACATTGGTAGGAAGTGCAGTGTGTAAGAACAATAACTCTACCTTGCCTACTTTTAGAGTTATTCCCCTTTATCAGATTTACTTGAAAAACTTTGTCCGGAGCATAACTCCAAAAGTACTTGAGGGATTTTCTTCAAACTTAATACACTGACATAGCACATTGGTAGGAAGTGCAGTGTGCAAGAACAATAACTCTACCTTGTCTACTTTTAGTCAAATAGAAAAATATCATACCTATACTGATAATGAACATTAATATAATTTTGCAAACCTTCTCTTCATTGCCTTATTCTTTTTCCACTTACTTGAAAACTGTACTCAGCATGACCATAACTATACGGCTTTTTAAGGATTTCCTCTCACCAAGTAAAATGTATGGAAGTACAACCTTCAGGTAACTTTTTCCTGGCGGGGGGATTAACCATGTGTAACATGGCTCTTGTTTGTATTTAATTTGTCTGCCAGATATTTTACACTACTATCAAAGTTGCAGACTGCCTCATTTTTTGCCGGTCTTAAGGAGAGCCCAACTGTTAATTGTCCGACAGAAAGATCTGGCTCTACACAAGTAATCTTTCTGCCAAACAATTCGTCTCTGAGATTTGATGGTAAGCTGTTGTTTTGGTTTTGTTCCTCTTTCATAAATGTCAGTCTCAGGTCGCCACAAAAACTGACGTATGAGATTGAGTGGAAACATTGATACAATAATTGCAATCAATAACAAGCAAGTTTGAAAGAAAATTAAATGCTGAGAGAGAAGTAGAGAATGAAATGCATTGTTTTAGGTAATTTTACGCACAGGCAATCAAAAGGTACCATGAAAAGCATTTATATTCATCTGAGGCACTGACTTTTATGAGTGAAGTAGATCATGAAGTTTAGTTTAGATCCCCAGTGCTCTTACCAGTTCTTTAGAACTACAGCTATATTACCCACAAATTCATGTTTTCATGAAACTAAAAAAAATTCTGAAAACAATAAACTTCCATACCGTTGTCACAAATATAAAGACATGAAATTTTACAGTATTAAAAACTAAATTTGAATAACTTGATAAGCAGTGTATGTATTAATAGTGTTGAATTAAAGTTTTGTGTAGTGTGCTATTAGTTCATTTATGTGTTGAATTTATGTTAAGTGTTGCATCATGATTCACTATAATAAATATAATTATGTGTTGAATTCATGTTGAGTGTTTCACTGTAATTCATTGATGTGTTGAATTCATGTTGAGTGTTTCACTGTAATTCATTTATGTGTTGAATTAATGTTGAGTGTTTCACTGTAATTCATTGATGTGTTGAATTCACGTTGAGTGTTTCACTGTAATTCATTTATGTGGTGAATGCACATTGAGTGTTTCACCGTCATTCATTTATGTCACTGAGCTTTAGAAGTAACCTTTACATCGGGCTAAAATTTGGTTTGAAAAGAAAGTTCTGTTTTATGCCAAAAATGTCATGATGCAGCAAGAATTATTTTCACTTCACATTTTTCAAAGATAAATCTTCTCATTTCTTATCATGACAGACCTTAAATATATTTTCTTACGACAGCCCAAGCCCTTAGTTCGTCAGCAAATGAAATTACTGAAATTGGTTTTACAGCACTTCAACACCATTATATATAAATTGGCTTCCAATTAGCACCGGTACTTATCAGAACAGAACAGAAAGCCAGAAGTGCCAAATCGTAATGGTTTACTTTCCTGGTCATGAAATAAAGACACAGCATTGTCACCTTAATGCAATAGTTCTGCTAGCTAAGCCTAACGTTAAACTGCTTGGATAGAAGTAAGTTTTGAGACCATTCTGGGCATTATGAAATGTTCATACATAATTAAAAATGAAAATAATTATTTTGTCATTTTATTTTATTTTTTGAATTGACAGTATTAAGCATTGAAATACTGTAAACTGAGATATTTGGGCATGGTGAAAATTTTGTGATTTGATGGTAGACAGGCTTGTTCACAAAGATAATGTTCAGGAAATGAGAGTTCTATACATATAGTGACTTGAAAATAATCTTTCAGGAAATTTATAAAAAAAACGCTATAAGTAGGGACATAATAGCAAAATATAGCAAAAATTAAATAATTGCGTGTATTGCATAATTTACAGTACATGTATATTGATATGAAATATAATTGCTCAGCATTATCATTATTTTGTCATAAAAAAAAAAAAAAAAAAAATATAAAATATTTTCAACTGGAAAAAAAACCCCAAAAAACTGACCTTTTTGCCTTTGTTGACACATAAGTCCTCTCCTTGTAATAATGATCACATTAATTTTGTTCAAAGTAAAATGATTCCCACGTTGTTATATCTCGTAAGACAGTGTGATCAGTAATTGTAGTAAACAAGAAACGTTGTCAAGTCCTCATTATATCCTTACGTGCTCCTCAAACGTGTAATTTTTTGTTTTGTCCATGCTCGTGTGGAAGTGATTTATTATTGTGATACTCCGAGACTTAACTTGTCAATTTGTAATAGACGATCGCAAACAAGTATTGTTGGTCCAGCAGAACACACTGTTGAGGCAGGTTATTGGATTTTACCGCTAGAGTTGTGAGCAAAAGCAAAGCTACTGTTGCCAAATCAATTGTCTTCTCTTTAACACTGGGGACGCTTTCTTTGTAAAGAAAATTAGCTCATGACTGATGCATGCACACAAAATAATTGATAATTTAGATGTAGCGATACTACAAGATAATTTTTATGTAGAAATTAGTTGATGGCTGATGCCTGCACACAAAATAATTGATAACTTTGATGTAGCAATACTACAAGATAATTTTTATGTAGAAATTAGGTGATGGCTGATGCATGCACGCAAAATAATTGATAACTTTGATGTAGCAATACTACAAGATAATTTTTTAGAAATTAGTTGATGGCTGATATATGCACTCAAAATAATTGATAACTTTGATGTAGCAATACTACAAGATAATTTTTATGTAGAAATTAGTTGATGGCTGATGCATGCACACAAAATAATTGATAACTTTGATGTAGAAATACTTCAAGATAATTTTTATGTAGAAATTAGTTGATGGCTGATGCATGCACGCAAAATAATTGATAACTTTGATGTAGCAATACTACAAGATAATTTTTTAGAAATTAGTTGATGGCTGATATATGCACTCAAAATAATTGATAACTTTGATGTAGCAATACTACAAGATAATTTTTATGTAGAAATTAGTTGATGGCTGATGCATGCACACAAAATAATTGATAACTTTGATGTAGCAATACTACAAGATAATTTTTATGTAGAAATTAGTTGATGGCTGATGCCTGCACGCAAAATAATTGATAACATTGATGTAGCAATACTACAAGATAATTTTTTAGAAATTAGTTGATGGCTGATATATGCACTCAAAATAATTGATAACTTTGATGTAGCAATACTACAAGATAATTTTTATGTAGAAATTAGTTGATGGCTGATGCCTGCACGCAAAATAATTGATAACATTGATGTAGCAATACTACAAGATAATTTTTTAGAAATTAGTTGATGGCTGATATATGCACTCAAAATAATTGATAACTTTGATGTAGCAATACTACAAGATAATTTTTTAGAAATTAGGTGATGGCTGATGCCTGCACGCAAAATAATTGATAACATTGATGTAGCAATACTACAAGATAATTTTTGTGTAGAAATTAGGTGATGGCTGATGCCTGCACACAAAATAATTGATAACTTTGATGTAGCAATACTAAAAGATAATTTTTGTGTAGAAATTAGGTGATGACTGATGCCTGCACGCAAAATAATTGATAACTTTGATGTAGCAATACTACAAGATATTTTTTATGTAGAAATTAGTTGATGGCTGATGCATGCACACAAAATAATTGATAACTTTGATGTAGCAATACTACAAGATAATTTTTGTGTAGAAATTAGTTGATGGCTGATGCATGCACACAAAATAACTGATAACTTTGATGTAGCAATACTAAAAGATAATTTTTGTGTAGAAATTAGGTGATGACTGATGCATGCACACAAAATAATTAATAATTTTGATGTAGCAATACTGAAAGATAACTTTTGTGTAGAAATAAGAAAATGACTAATGCCTGCATGAAAAATAATAGATAATTTTGAGGTATCGATACTAAAAAGAGGAATTGAAACAGTGAACTAATCAGAATCATTAGATAATGGAACCAGTCATTTAGAAGAATTTAGAGAGGGAACCAGTCAAAAGAAATTATATAGGAAACAAATCGTTCAGACGAAATTAGAAAGGGAACCAATCAGAAAAAGTTAGATAAGGAGAACCAACTGCAACATTCTTAAAATTTGTTTACATTCTCTTCTCCATCCTACCAATTTGCACATCAAATTGTATTCTTTTTTTTGCTCTTGAAAACATGTTTACACCCTTACCCTGCAGGCCACTTTTGATTCTTCTTTTGGTACCAGAGCAGTTAATCCCTGCAGCCTGATCATGATCTGCACTATTTGGTAATCAGTCTATAAATTGTTTCTGGCACCCCTTTGAACATTTAATGGTACAGTCCAAATTGAAAAATGGAAACAGCCATTTTAGAAATAGCAGAGAATGGATATACTGTGCTGAATACGCATAAAAGACCAACAGAATTGATTGTAAATACATTTAAAATCAAATTAATAATTTTCTTCTGTCATTGCATTTCAAGTATTCGACACCAATCAACTGTTTGCTCAGAGTTGCTAATGGATTATATTGATGCAGGAGGTCTCACCAATTCTGGCCTCACTTTGAAATGAGAAATATTGACAATATTGAGTGGAGAAAGTGAGGTGTTTTTTTTTGTTCTTCTATGGTCCTATAAATTGTATAAATTGCTCAATTCAAGCTAAGTGGTGTTTTCAAGGTTTAGTCTGAACAGTGTTTGTTAGAAAGAAACAAGTTAAATATAAAAGAAGTATACTAGGCCAAATAGAACAGACTTCCCGATTTGCCATTATTTTGTTTTGAACAAGTTAATTATATAAACAATAGTTTGCAGAGATGAAATACATGTATATTCTTAAATAATTAATTTGGATGAAAATTCATGTTGCCATGACATTGTGCACTTATAAAGTTTGAGTAGGGCTGTGCGACTTGAGTGGTGTGGGTCTCTGTAATCCTGCCTCCTTTGAGGGTTGTTGGTTCAAATCTGACTACATGTGGGGAGGATGTCAAGTATTTGTGCATTCCAAGAGTTTGGTATGCTAACTATTGATTATAATCTAACACATATCAGGGATTTGACCATAGTTAGGCATTTGCTATTTCTGTTTCCAGTTAGGCAGTTTTTAGCTCGACTTTTCTATGAAAAAGGGAGCTATCCTACTCGCCCCGGCATCGGCGTTGGTGTCACACCTTGGTTAAGTTTTTTCGTACCACCCCACTTTATTTCAAAAGTATTAGAGGTATGGCTTTGAAACTTACCATACTTGTTTACCATCATAACTTCCATCTGCAGACAAGAGTACATAACTCTGTCAATGTTTTTGACAGAATTATGGCCCTTTTTTGACTTAGAAAGTGTATTGAGCTTGGTTAAGTTTTTCGTACCACCTCACTTTATTTCAAAACCATTGGAGGTATTGCTTTGAAACTAACCATACTTGTTTACCATCATGACCTTCATCAACAGACAAGAGTACATAACTCTGTCAAGGTTTTGGACAGAATTATGCCCCTTTTTTACTTAGAAAATACATTGAATATGGGTAAAATGCACTTATTGCCTTAACCCTTTGAGATATTGCTTTGAAACTTTGAATGCTTGTTTACATCATTACCCCCATCTGTAGGCAAGAGAAGGTAACTCTGTCAGGGATTTGTTTTAAAAATTAAGGCCCTTTATCGACTTAGAATCTTGGTTAAGTTTTTCGTACCAGTCCACTTTTTGACTAAACTGTTCGAGATATTACTTTGAAAGTTGGAATACTTGTTTACCATCATGATCCCAAAACATGGGCAGGAGAAGGTAATTCTGTCAAGGATTTTATATGAATTATGGCACTTTTTGACTTAGAAACTCAGTTACAATTTTCATTCTTGTCCACTTGTTGACTTAACCATTTGAGATATTACTTTGAAAGTTGGAGTACTTATGTACCATCATGAGACCTATCTGTAAGCAAGAGAAGATAACTCTGTGAAAATGTTTCTTGATTTGTACTTAGAAATTCCTAGTTAAAGTCTTGTGTGTGCCCTTAACTGTCAAAGGTTTGTTTTATTGGCAAGCACAAAAAAGTCTAGCGTGCTGTCCTACTGTCTATGGAACAGTCTGCCACAAAATGTGAGGGATGCAACTACTTTGTATTCATTTAAATGCAAGGTTAAGGAACATTTTTTAAGCTTAACTTGACTTTTTTAATGTCTTTCAATCAGGGTTTTTATACAAACTTCTCTTAAGGCATTTTGCTGTGATTTTGTATCTTCCTATATCATACAATACTATATCTTAAGGACCACAATGGAAATAAGAGTTTGTTTTAGCTCTTTTTTGTGTTATCCTTAACATATAATGTTGATTGGCATGGCTATATTAATTCATACATGTTTGTTTATTGTTTTATTGTATGTTTTAATTATAAGTTGCCATGTAAATTGTACATTTTATGTTGAAATAAATCTATCTATCTATCTATCTATCTATCTACTGACAGCTCTTGTTCTGTTTCTATTTAAGCATTGAGAACATGCAGTTAGGCACTATTGCTCTTTCCAGGATTGTTACCAAGGGATATCTCTGAATACAGAATGAATGTCAGCACTTTACTAGATCTTCCAGCTCAGTAGTTGGCAATGATGAACCTTTCACAATAATAGAAATTTACAATTAAATTCCTTTTCCAGGATGTTAGAGTAAAATTACTGTCTGGAAAGTATTTTTCTTCATGTCAGTTGCATTTTCATTTGACTTTCATAAAACTTGCTGATAAGGATCCCTGCAACTTGTAGATGACCCCTATTGTTTTTGGGGTCAGTGGGTCAAAGGTCAAGGTTACAGTGATCTCAGATAGTGTTTCCTTGAGAACACTACAGGTCACAATTTTTAGCTCATCTGATTTTTGAAAAAAATGACGAGCTATTGTCGTCACTTGATTGTCATCGTCGTTGTTGTTGTCGTCGGCGTTGGTTAACTTTTGCGTTTAGGTCACTTACATGGAAACTATCAAAGCTATCACTTTGAAACTTGGAAAGCTTGTTCATCTAATACCCTTCTTCACATTGTATTCTAAAGATGCTGAGTCTGACCTGTTTTTTGGGGTAAAAAACATGAATTTTGATTGATTTTGGTTGATTTTGAGAATTGGACATAGCTTCTTCATTTTTTGTTAGATTGATTTCAAATTTTTCACAAACAATAAATGGATAATGTACTTCAACATATCAAACGGTGTTTTGAGTTTTACATTTGGGGGGATATTTTAATATTTTTGGACTTCGTAGTTTTTAGCTAGTCTGATTTTTTAAGTTTTGCGTTTAGTTCAGTTACATGCAAACTGTCAAAGCTATCACTTTGAACTTTTAGTTGAAATACCTGTTCACTATCAAATGTACAATAGAATGAAGGAAGAGTTTTACAAGTCACATAACCCTGTCATGTATTTTGACTGGGTTATTGCCCCTTCTTAACTTAGCAAGTGTCACACACGCAATATTTTTGTAATAGTGAACATAATGCAACCAAACTTAGTGTATAGGAAGTATTTATGAATATTTTTTAAATTGGATTGTGTTTTGGGGCTGCTGGGGTCAAGGTCACTGTTACTAAAAATAGGAAAACTATAATATATTCAATATCTTTAGTTACAGTTGACATAATGTAACCAACTTTCGTTTGTAGTAAGTATTTAAGAAGATCTTTAATGGGGTTGTGTTTTGGGGCTCCTTGGGTCATTGTCAAGGTCACTGTAACTAAAAATAGAAAAACAATAATATGTTCAATATCTTTAGTCATAATTGACATAACGTAACTAAATTATTAAGTGTGTAATATATATAAATGAAGACTTTTATTGGGATTGCGTTTGGGGCTCATGTAGTCAAAGCTCAGGATTTTTTTCTTAAAATAGAAAAATGAGAAAAAAACAATATCTTTAGTTGCAGTTGAATAATTGTGACCAAACTTATGTCTAGTAATTATTATGAGAACCTTTTGTGGGATTGTGTTTCAAGGTCAAGGTCAAGGACACTGTTACTTAAAAAAATTATGATCAAACTTGTGCAGAAGGATCCCTGCAACATGTAGATGATCCCTTTTGTTCTTGTGGCCAGTGGGTCAAAGGTCAAGGTCACAGTGACCCGAACTTTGAAAATCTTTTCCACTCACATCACCCACAGTCTTCAAACGTCACATAGGATGATTGGTCTTACTGAGTAGATGATCCCTACTGTTTTTGGGGTCAGTGGGCCAAGGTCAAAGTCACAGTGACCTCTGTTAACTTTTTCTTGATAATGTGGCAAAAGATTTTCACAAAACTTACTCAAAACAGTCCAGTCGACCAGTAGAGTGATACTGGCCCTTTTATAAAGTTCTATTATTTTAGAAGATTGCCGCTGAAAAATTATTCTTCTGTGTTGTTTTAGAATACTGCGGATGTTTTAAAAAAAAAAAAAAAATCCAAATGTTATTGCTACTACTTTAAAATACAAATCTGAAAGAAAAATTCTGTTGCTAGAAAAATGAATCTAACAGCTTGCAGGAGCAGACTTTACATGAGAGTCTCGGCATACTTTTCGTCATGGTTTTCACAAGTGAAACAATAGTTTGAATTGCACACAAGGACTCCCATAGCATTTTTAGCTCGACTTTTCTATGAAAAGGGGAGCTATCCTACTCGCCCCGGCGTCGGCGTCGGCATCGGCGTCGGCGTTGGCGTCACACCTTGGTTAAGTTTTTCGTACCACCCCACTTTATTTCAAAAGTATTAGAGGTATGGCTTTGAAACTTACCATACTTGTTTACCATCATAACCTCCATCTACAGACAAGAGTACATAACTCTGTCAAGGTTTTTGACAGAATTATGGCCCTTTTTTGACTTAGAAAGTGTATTGAGCTTGGTTAAGTTTTTCGTACCACCTCACTTTATTTCAAAACCACTGGAGGTATTGCTTTGAAACTAACCGTACTTGTTTACCATCACGACCTTCATCAACAGACAAGAGGACATAACTCTGTCAAGGTTTTTGACAGAATTATGCCCCTTTTTGACTTAGAAAATACATTGAATATGGGTAAAATCCACTTATTACCTTAACCCTTTGAGATATTGCTTTGAAACTTTTAATGCTATTTCACATCATTACCCCCATCTGTACGCAAGAGAAGGTAACTCTGTCAGGGATTTGTTTTAAAAATTAAGGCCTTTTATCAACTTAGAATCTTGGTTAAGTTTTTCGTACCAGTCCACTTTTTGACTGAACTGTTTGAGATATTAATTTGAAAGTTGGAATACTTGTTTACCATCATGATTCCCAAACATGGGGAGGAAAAGGTAATTCTGTCAAGGATTTTATTTGAATTATGGCCCTTTTTGACTTAGAAACTCAGTTAAAATTTCCACTTGTTAACTTAACCATTTGAGATATTACTTTGAAAGTTGGAGTACTTATGTACCATCGTAAGACCTATCTGTAAGCAAAAGAAGATAACTCTTCTTGATTTGTACTTATAAATTCCTAGTTGAAGTCTTGTGTGCTATTAACTGTCAAAGTTTTGTTTTATTGGCAAGCACTAAAAAAGTCGAGCACGCTGTCCTACTGACAGCTCTTGTTGTAGAAGTTTAATAACTTGAAAAGCTCAGTTATATCTCTGTTTCCTTTGGAAACAATGAGAAAAGCAATTTACTTAATTGGAAACGAAACTTTGACGTCCATTAATTGACAAATTATTGAAGGCAACTTAGGAATAATATATAAATTTCCGTAATCTTGAAGTCTTGGTTAGCAATTTTTTGCCTGTCAAACTTTGATTTCGTCTAAGGCAGTGGGAAACAATTTTTAATGCAGGTAGAACAAACCCAGTTTCTATGAGCAGTCAGTCAAATTATTATCATGTTTAGTAATTTGGAAGCCAGGTATCAAACCAATTAAATGGAAACCGGAAATCAGAAATACCCTGCTTGTGGACTTGATATGATACTGATATGACCAAGGTGTTTCAGAAATTTACATTTGAGTCTGTAATGTTTTTACATGTATGAGCCCCACCGTGTGAAAACCAGTGACAGTCTTTTGTGACCGACATGGGTCCAGATCAGCCTGCACATCCTTGGGCGCTGTCTGATCTGAGTCGAAACTGGTCCCAGGGCAAGTTATCCATCACAGACGATCAAAGTTATATTCCAGCAATTATGAATAATTGTTGCTTTCCTCAATAATAAATCACTTACTTTCCCTTTTGCAATTGCAGTAAATGTTAAAGCATTGATTTACTCACAGTGGGGCACATTTATTATTTTGGATTAATTAATTAGATGATATTGATAAGCTGATGTTTTATATTGCAGCACCAAGGAACCAGGCGGCACAATGAGGCATGGCGTGACAGTCTGCGGTACCGGAGACCAGACTTGGATAGAATGCCGGGAATCCGGAGAATAACCATCAACAATAATCCAATGATGGGTGATCAGGGGGCAGCACTCTTGGCAGAGGCTCTGAAAGATGACCTGTGGTTAAAAGGTAAGTGTATAGACTGGTCGCTTTGCCACATCTCTTTACACTTACCCCTCTCAATTTCTTAAATGGACTCTTCCATGTTTCAGTTTGACAGTACAGTTCAGACAGGGCCATTAATTGTTCAGAGTGGTTTCCCCTTGAAAATGTGTACTGACTCAATAGCGAACAATGCAGATCATAATCAGACTGCATACATGTCACGGTTGATCATGATCTACACTGGTTGCAGAGGTTCGCTTGCTGCCAGTAGGGTAAGGGTTAATGAAGGAAATATTGTCGCAGTTTTTGAAAATATGTATATTATGAATATTGGAAGTATTTCTTGCATATCGGATCTGCATTTCTGGTGATTTTAATCATGCCGGAAAAATTGGTTGTGTATTGCTTGCGATATAACGTTATAAACATTGTGATGTCACTTTCCCAAACACAACGTCTGAATATAAGATTGAACTTATATATCTAAAGTGCAAGACGGTATGCAAGAAAAAGTTTCTATCATGAGACATTTTGTTCAGATGGAAATATCCGTCACCTCGGGTAACTGTTTTGCGGAAGCCTCGTTTCCGCCAAAACAGTTGCTGTTGGTGACAGATGTCTCGATCTGAACCACGTGCTCATGACAGAAACTATTATTCTGGAAACTGGACCAATTTATTAATGTTTGATTCACATAAAGAATAAAGATAAAGTTCTATTTTAATTTAAGAAATGTTTATGAATTTTGTATACATGTTCTGTTAATTTTTCAAATTGCAGGAAAAGTATCTTTCATTATTTTGAGTATATTCCATTTCTAGTTTATTGCTTGAAATGTCACATATATCATATTATCTTTGTGAACATTTTAAGTATGGAAAAATTTTAATTTTAAAAGGATAATATTTCCTCAAGTCTAATTGATACAGAAATGTCAGGGTATCGAGAGAAATGTCTTCATTTTGTAGAAAATGCATTTCGTTTCAGCCCTGGATATGCAAGGCAATGGCATCTCTTCAAATGGTGCAAAGGCATTGTTAGATGTTCTCAAGTATAACACCACTCTGGTTGTCCTGGATGTAAGGAGAAATCCTTTGATAGGTAAACTTTCACAGTATTTTCTCAGTTATAAGTCTATAGGTAAACTTTCACAGTATTTTCTCAGTTATAAGTCTATAGGTAAACTTTCACAGTATTTTCTCAGTTATAAGTCTATAGGTGAACTTTCACAGTATTTTCTCAGTTATAAGTCTATAGGTAAACTTTCACAGTATTTTCTCAAGTATAAGTCTATAGGTAAACTTTCACAGTATTTTCTCAAGTGTAAGTCTATAGGTAAACTTTCACAGTATTTTCTCAAGTATAAGTCTATAGGTAAACTTTAGTTACTTTCTCAAGTATAAGTCTACAGGTAAACTTTCACAGTATTTTTCTCAGTTATAAGTCTGCTTCACTATAAGACTTTATACATTACAGTTAATTCACTATAGATTCATACCACATGGAATCATACAGAAAGTAAACAAGCAGGTAATTCACTGTACATTTATACCACATTGAATCATACAGAAAGTAAACAAGCAGTTAATTCACTGTACATTTATACCACATTGAATCATACAGAAAGTAAACAAGCATGTAATTCACTGTACATTTATACCACCTTGAATCATACAGAAAGTAAACAAGCAGGTAATTCACTGTACATTTATACCACCTTGAATCATACAGAAAGTAAACAAGCAGGTAATTCACTGTACATTTATACCACATTGAATCATACAGAAAGTAAACAAGCAGGTAATTCACTGTACATTTATACCACCTTGAATCATACAGAAAGTAAACAAGCAGGTAATTCACTGTACATTTATACCACCTTGAATCATACAGAAAGTAAACAAGCAGGTAATTCACTGTACATTTATACGACCTTGAATCATACAGAAAGTAAACAAGCAGGTAATTCACTGTACATTTATACCACCTTGAATCATACAGAAAGTAAACAAGCAGGTAATTCACTGTACATTTATACCACATTGAATCATACAGAAAGTAAACAAGCAGGTAATTCACTGTACATTTATACCACATTGAATCATACAGAAAGTAAACAAGCAGGTAATTCACTGTACATTTATACCACCTTGAATCATACAGAAAGTAAACAAGCAGGTAATTCACTGTACATTTATACAGACGCAAATAAACAGGGTAATCTACTTCAGTGTGAGCGTACCACATGGAACATACTTTCATACAGATAGCAAACAAACAGAGTAAGTTACTTCAATGTCAGGGTGTCACATTACACTCCTACAGGAAGCAAACAAACCGGCTAAATGACTTCAGTCTAAGAGGGCCACATACAGTATTGTAGAACACACCATCAGTTTTCAGGAATAGAGAAAGTCCATTTTAAGAATTGAATAGGACAGGGTGAAGGTGTGATAGACTGGTAGGTCAGGATAAGTTAGAGAGGACCATAGTGAAGCGAAGCTGAGGAGTATGTCTGACATTAAGTGTTATTGGTGATTGATTGAAAAAGATGAAATCATCCCCTGCTGATAAATAAGCCCATAGACAGAATTGCGTGTAATTTGAGACCAGTGATTTTGGACAAATGTGAATATAAGGAGTCTGTTTGGAATAATAAAGTTTGTCTGGTTCCTAGTTCATTGTCTGGTTCCTAGTTCATTTCCTGAGGTCAATGTAATATTGCATGTCTATGGCCATGCTAGGAGTGCTATTCAGTTACACTGATGTGTTGACTGATATATGGGATATATTTGGAGAATGGTTTGTAGGAGTTTATAGTAGAAGAGAATGATGCTATAGTCCATTTAATACAAGTCTAAGAATTTAGTACCGCGCTTAAATGAAAATACAGTTTATTTAGACAGGTATAGGTCGCGCCAATCTAATCAACAATCATCTAAACATCCCGGAGGTTGCGGGTTCAAGCCCCACTCGGGTCACGACCGTACCTCCTCATATAACACCAGTACTGGTTTTTTCCAGGAAGCCGACTTAAGAGTGACTCAATAAGCTACACGCTTTCTTCATGATCGAGCTAAAATAAATAAGTATAAACGTTAAGTCTAAACTAAACTAAACAACAATTTATTAATATTGAAGCTTTACTATTCATAGTGAGAGTTGAACTGTTACTCTGCTGGTGGTAAGGATTCTGCCCTTACCACCAGAGTAATCTGAACATAATCTCAGTGCTCAGCTTGCTACTTAGTCAATTTACATATTGAATTGCTGTTAGCTGGTCAACAACAATGTTACATGATCTGGTTCCTCACTGGTTCCTCACTGGTTCCTCACTGGTATACTGGTTATGATGTGAGCGATTGAGATGATTTAAGAGAGCTTTTAGAATTAGAGCTTTTAGAATTCAAGCTGAAACAAATCAGTATAAACTGAACAAATTTCTACCATACAAATCTGTTGGAATCAGTCTATGACTAAAGCTTTTTGTAGTGGAATTCCTAGTTCATTTGCCGCACCATAGATATACTGTACTCTAATCTTACATTATAAAGTTTTTCTAGTAGTTTTGGTCACTTAACTGAGTTGGTATATTTTATTTTCTCACTTCTTTGAGGTAATGCCATGCAATTTTTGGAAAAAATGTTCATCCTCATATACTGTCGAGAATAAGGATACTTCAAGGATAGGTCTAGTAAACTTTCAAGAAATACACATCGGAAACAAAGTCATGAAGAAAAAAAATTCATAGCACTTTTCAAAATGACCAGCACGCCAATAAATGTATGGTCTGAAACAAAGTCAGGAAGAAAAACAAGTCATAGCACTTTTCAAAATGCCGAGCATGCCAATAAATGTATGGTAAACCTTGTATATAACCAACCTTTAGACCATATGAAATTGTTTCTTGTATCTGGGGTATGATATACCTTATCCAGGATTATTATCTTGAATAAAGAAGGGAAAAAATCTGGCCAAGAAAATTTGTGCCTTATATCCCTATTTTAGTTATATCTGGTGTTGTTATGTACAGAGTTTACTGTATTATATTTAATGGTGTTATTGGTTGTTAGCAGACAGATACTGTATTTACAACATTATTATACAATGAACATACAAGTTGTGTATTTTTTGGTAATTTAGATGTTCTGAGTAAGTCATTTAGACTAGTCAAATGGATGTTTTGTTTGCAGAGTTTTTGTTAAATAAAATACGGTTACACCTCGCTGAAAGCCACCACTTACATAGCATGCTACATGTTGTCTTTTATAAAAGAAATTGTACAATAAGTTCAAAGCGTATTCATTTTGTTCCGCAATGAATCATGAATATTAATGATATTCTGAATGATCACTGTATCTTATATTGAAAATATTTGATTTGTAAATTTTAGAATGACCTTTGTATCTAATATAGCAGCATCAATATTGGAAATGTTTGATTTGTAATTTCCTCAATAGCTCAGCAGTATACTGTATAGGACTCTGTATGTGGCTGAATGTGAGGTTTAACAGTATAATATAGCTAATAGATTACCGTACAAGTCCTAATAGAAGCTCCCTCCCTAATAAATGCCCTTACTTTGCTTTGATCAGCAACAGGAACATACTAGAGACTTGTGCTTGACACATGTCTTCTCCATTTGTCACATATTTTCATGATGCTGGTCATCTTTGATTTGCAGATAAAACATGTCAGAAATAAGTTATCAACAGTTAAAGAAAATACAGATGTAACTCTTTAAAAAAGTTATGTAGAATGTTGAAAGTCTTACAATCATTGTGAAAGTAAATGTCTAAAATTAGAAAAAATGGAGATATTCATGTTTAGGAAATGTGTAAATAAATGTTTCCTTTTTGGAAAGAGCTACATCATTGGGTGCTTCTATTAGGAATTTTACAGTATGCGTTGTCTATGTATGTGTACTTGGTTGTCAAGTTAAACAGTTACTGTAAATGAAAGTGCTGAGATGTGTTATTTGTACTTACAAACCTGTTGAGAGTGTTTTATAAAACTTAAACTTTGCTATTGGGTATTATTATGTAGAGTAAACATTGCTATTGGGTATAGTTATGTACAGTAAACATTGCTATTGTATAGTTGTGTACAGTAAACATTGCTATCGGGTATAGTTGTGTACAGTAAACATTGCTATTGTATAGTTGTGTACAGTAAACATTGCTATTGTATAGTTGTGTACAGTAAACATTGCTATTGTATAGTGGTGTACAGTAAACATTGCTATTGTATAGTGGTGTACAGTAAACATTGCTATTGGGTATAGTTGTGTACAGTAAACATTGAACATTGCTATTGTATAGTTGTGTACAGTAAACATTGCTATTGTATAGTTATGTACAGTAAACATTGCTATTGTATAATTGTGTACAGTTGAACCTGTGTTTCTCACCTGGGCTAAACAGACACTTGCTATGGATAGCCAGTACTGATATAAACCAAAATATGTTCTCTGGTAGCCTGTACTGAGATAAACTTAAATATGTACCCTGGTAGTTGGTACTGATATTAACCAAAATATGTACCCTGATAGTTGGTACTGATATAAACCAAAATATGTACCCAGGTAGTTGGTACTGATATATACCAAACATGTACCCTGGTAGCCAGTACTGATATAAACCAAAATATGTACCCTGATAGTTGGTACTGATATAAACCAAAATATGTACCCTGGTAGTTGGTACTGATATATATCAAATGTACCCTGGTAGTCAGTACTGATATAAACCAAAATATGTACCCTGATAGTTAACTGATATACACTAAATATGTACCCTGGTAGTCAGTACTGATATATATCAAATGTACTCTGGTAGTCAGTACTGATATATATCAAATGTACTCTGGTAGTCAGTACTGATATACACCAAATATGTACCCTAGTATGAAACAGCCACCTGTTTAAAAGGCAACTTTTGTTGTATTCAGAGGCTACCAGTAACTGCTTTGCAAAGGTGTAACTAAATTGTAACAGGTATTTACTGACTTTTACTGACTTTTTATGTCAATCATCAACTTTAGTAATAGCAGTACAAAGATTTTTACTGTACTATTTATAGATACTATGCTAATTTCCCCATTGCTAGAGTTTCCTGAAAAGATTTCTGGACATGCCAAGATTGGCTTAATTAAATGGCTCTTATATGTTACATCACCCTAACAATTTGAGACATTTTGAAGTTTCGGTTCTGCCAAAGGATAAAAAAAGGGTGATAACTTTTCACTGAAAGTATATTTTTACAGTTCATAAACTTATATAAGCTAAGCTAAGCTAACATGTTTTAACTTTCTTTATAGAGATAAAGACAAACCCGCTTCTTGGTACGAACATGCATGATTATTTATCATAATTATACGTACAATTTCTGATTCATATTTTCCGGACCAACAGAATTTTGTTAAGACACAACAGGCCTGCCATATTAATACGGAACATTTACTTACCTATATAATAAGTTGCTGATATTTAGTCTTTTGTGCATGTACATGCTGTACTTCAGGGCTTTAGTTAACATAATAAAATTTGGCTTTTAATATAATGTAAAACATGTAGAGAGAGCAAGGTTAGAGAAAAAAGGTGAAAGATACCAATAAATAATGATGGATATTGGTCTGTGAAGACAGATATTTCTGCCAATTGCCCTGTGCAGGTAGATATTTCTATCAGTTGCCCTTTGGAAGTTGATATTTCTGCCAATTACCCTGTTGAGGGTGATACCTAGATATCTCCATGGTGAGGTTGCTGTTCCTGCCAGTTGCCCATTGGAAGTTGATATTTCTGCCTATTGTCCTGTGGAGATAGTAGTTCTGCAAATTGCTCTTTGAAATTAATGTTTTTGCCATTTGTCCTGTGAGGTAAGATATTTCTGCCAATTGCTGCTTGGATGTTGATGTTTTTGCCAATTGCCCTGTGGAGGAAGATGTTTGTAGGGTTAATTCTACTGTTTCTGATAATTGCCCTGTGATGTTAAGATGTTTCTGCCTACTGCTCTGTGGAAGATGATTTTTCAGCCAATTGCCCTGTGAAATTACATGTTTATACTCCCGAAACGAAGTTTTGGGGGATATATAGAAGTCCCCAGTGGTTGGTCGGTCGGGCGGGCGGTCGGTCAGTCAGGTGGTCTGTTGCATTTTCCTTGTCCGGAGCATAACTTGAAAATTATTGGAATTCAATACAACTTCATACAATGGTCAAGCACATTGAGAGGAAGTGCAGTGCACAAGAACCATAACTCTTTCTTGACTCATTACAGAGTTATTGCCCTATGTTACTTTTCCTTGTCCGTAGCATAACTTGAAAACTACTGGTTGGAATTCAATACAACTTCATACAATGGTCAAGCACAATGAGAGGAAGTGCAGTGTACAAGAACCATAACTCTATCTTGAGTATTTACAGAGTTATTGCCCTTTGGAACTTTTCCTTGTCACAGAGCATAACTTGAAAACTACTGGTTGGAATGCAATACAACTTCATACAATGGTTCAGCACAATGAGAGGAAGTGCAGTGTACAAGAACCATAATTTTATCTTGACTAATTACAGAGTTATTGCCAAGAACAATATCTCTATTTAAGTTGTTTTTTTTGCAAGGTATTCTGTTACTACGAACTTCCTCAGTTTATAAAGCAGTCTTTCGGGGGTATTAATCACATTTAGTGATAGCTCTAGTTATTTCTGTTGCCATGTGGAAGTTGATTTGTCTGCCTATTTCTCTGTGCAGGTAGATATGTATCCCTTGCTCTGTGGAGGTTGATATTCCTGACAGTTGCTCTGTGAATGTAAATATCTTTGCCTATTACCAGTTTCTTGAGGTACATATTTCTGCCAATTGACTAACGTGAAGTAAAGTATGGAGGTAGATATTTCTACCTATTGCCCAATGGGGCACCTCACATCTGTAAAACTATAATAGTCTGATCAAGGTAAACAATGTTCACTTTGATGGAGCAACTTCAAGAAGTTTAATATACATGTATTTGGTACTATTCAAATTTTACAAACTTAAGCGGTAACTGAAGTTTGAATTGATTTGTCATCCCATTGGTCAGAAGTCAAATGTCATATTCCAGAATTGATAACTGACAGTAGTGAATGATTCTTTCGATTTAAAATTTCTGATGACACTTTCTTACACTCTGTAAGTCAATTTGCCTTTTTTAGTTTTATTCATTTTTCAAAGGCAAACGTTAAGAGATACACATTTTACGTGTTATATATGTGGATGTTCATATTTTGCTGAAGAATTTGATCATTTGTACTGTCTAGTGAAATTAAAATATGCTAAATATTTATGTGTGAGGTGTGTTTGAATTCTAATAAAGAAGCAAGCTTAGTGAGTGTGATATTAATTACCGGTAATAGTTTTTAGGAAAATAGTAATCTCTGTAATAAAACCTGAAACTAATGTGCTTTGATAGCTAGAATAATACTTTGAATAGTTATCAAGTTGTGATCTAAAATCGTGATGATATTAAACCTCTAAATTCTCAGTTCTGTAATAGTAAAAGCCTCACAGTTAATTAAATCTTAAAGTATTGGAGAAAAAAAGTCTTGAATCTGTTAGAATAGTTTAGTTGATAGAAAATAGCATTATGCTGATGTAATGTATAATGATCAAAACTTTCACATGGAGAAAATAGTGCTGGTATTCTTTCCACAGGGGACACATTTTAATATTTTTCCTTTGAATCCAAAACTTGATTAAAATAAATCACTTTTTTTACAGAAAAGTGGTAGAGGAACGAAATACGTAAAATAGGAAGTTTTGTCATTGATATTTTGTATTGTTTTTGCAGATCGTGATCTGGTACACGCCATCATGGAGCAGCTGATGATTAACTGTAACGGACAGGATACAGAGGTAATGTCTGCTTGGTTTTTTAGCCTCACCTGACACATAGTGCCAGGGAGAGCTTTTAGGATCGATGATTGTCCGTCGTCTGTAAATTGTTACTATATGCAGATGACAGTGCGATCATTTACTCTCAGAAAAAAATGGATTATATTGCCAGTAGGTTAGGTCTTGAACTTCAGTTCTGTAAGAAATGGCTCATTTAACTGACAACAAGCTTTCCCTTCATGTTGGTAAAAGAGTGTATTCTGTTTGCATCTAAATATAAACTTAAGAAAGTGAAGTCATTTATCGTGAGTAACATGCTATGGTATAAGTGGTTATTTCTGCGAGCTCCAAATTTTGCAGTTATTGAAAATGAGATATTTTTCATTTCTGCGCACTTTATTTCTGCAGCATTAACTTTGGGTATATATTGATTTGAATTTCATTGTACATATCGACACAGACAAATACTTGCGTTTCTCTATGGTGTGTCATGCAGTACTGGCAGCATGTGAGCCTATACAAAAATAATGTCAAATAACTCTAAAAAGAAGATTATAGACAATGACATATCAAGGGAATCAACACAGTACACTTAAATTTCTTTAGGCAAAAGAATGTACTTGATAAAAGCCTCAGAAAACTTTATGTATTTCCTTATTGCAATGTGTTTTTGGCTAGTCTTGTTCTTCTTGGTATAATGTATTATCTATTAGGCTAAAAACAAGACTTCAAATATGTCGTAATAAAGTTGTCAGATTTATTCATGACTATTCTGCAAGAACATCACTTAGAGATCAAGATTTTGCAAACCTGGGTATGCTTAGAGTAGATGATAGAGTCAAACAATTAGGACTAAATCATGCCCATAAAATATTTTGAAATAAATATCCATCATGTTGTCATGATGATTTTCAGAAATTAACTTCAGTCCAGGGTCATAGAACTAGAAATAGTTCTAACAATTTCTATGTACAAAAAATAAGTAATAACATGGATACTATATAAATAATAAAAAGGAAGTAAAGAAACATTTCTTGAATAATAATATGTCATAAGGTATTCCTTTTTGAGAAGAATCGTGAAGTAATTTGATGTAGTTTATGCTATATTAAGTTTCTAATTGAGTGAACAGTGGTGTTTGTCTATTTGTGGTTTGGCCATTTGTATTACATGTACTGATAATAAATTGTAAAATAAATAACTTATAATTTTTAAGATCATTTTTTTTTCATTTTAGGACCTGATTGGAAATAAGTCTCTGACTTAAATGGGCTTGATATATATAAGTTATTATACCCCCAAAACGAAGTTTAGGGGGGTATATAGGAGTCACCCGGTGGTTGGTCGGTCGGTCGGTCGGTCGGTCGGGCGGTCTGTTGCATTTTCCTTGTCCGGAGCATAACTTGAAAACTACTTGTTGGAATTCAATACAACTTCATACAATGATCAAGCACATTGAGAGGAAGTGCAGTGCACAAGAACTATAACTCCATCTTGACTAATAACAGAGTTATTGCCCTTTGTTAGTTTTCCTGGTCCGGAGCATAACTTGAAAAGTACTGGTTGGAATTCAATACAACTTCATACAATGGTCAAGCACATTGAGAGGAAGTGCAGTGCACAAGAACTATAACCCCATCTTGACTAATTACAGAGTTATTGCCCTTTGTTACTTTTCCTTGTCCGGAGCATAACTTGAAAACTACTGGTTGGAATTCAATACAACTTCATACAATGGTCAAGCACATTGAGAGGAAGTGCAGTGCAGAAGAACCATAACTCCATCTTGACTAATTACAGAGTTATTGCCCTTTGTTGCTTTTCCTTGTCCGGAGCATAACTTGAAAACTACTGGTTGGAATTCAATACAATTTCATACAATGACCAAGCACAATGAGAGGAAGTGCAGTGTACAAGAACCATAACTCTATCTAGAGTATTTTCAGAGTTATTGCCCTTTGTTATTTTTTCTTCTCCAGAGCATTACTTGAAAACTACTGGTTTGAATTCAATATAACCTCATACAATGGTCAAGTACATTGAGAGGAAGTGCAGTGCACAAGAACCATAACTCCATCTTGACTCATTACAGAGTTATTGCCCTTTGTTACTTTTCCTTGTCCGCAGCATAATTCGAAAAGTACTAGTTGGAATTCAAAACAACTTCATACAATGGTCAAGCACAATAAGAGGAAGTGCAGTGCACAGGAACCATAACTCAATCTTGACTCATTACAGAGTTATTGCCCTTTGTTACTTTTCCTTGTCCGGAGCATTATTCGAAAACTTCTGGTTGGAATTCAATACAACTTCATAAAATGGTCAAGCACATTGAGAGGAAGTGCAGTGCAAAAGAGCAATAACTCTATCTTGACTCATTTCAGAGTTATTGCCCTTTGTTACTTTTACTTGTCCGGAGCATTTTTCGAAAACTATGGGTTGGAATTCAATACAACTTCATACAATGGTCAAGCACAATGAGAGGAAGTGCAGTGTACAAGAACCATAACTCCATCTTGACAAATTACAGAGTTATTGCCAAGAACAATATCTCTTTTTAGTTTGTTTGCAAGGTATTCTGTTACTACGAACTTTCTCAGTTTATAAAGCAGTCTTTTGGGGGTATTAATCACATTTAGTGATAGCTCTAGTTTTTCTAATAGTGATTATATAAGATTAGATTAAAGAAGACATTTTTCTGTGATACTAGTATAAATGAAGGAAAAACTGACTCCTTAAGGGGCAGGAGTACTTAAATGACACACTGCTGACAGATCAATGTCAAATATGGTTATTTTATCAGTACTATGATATTTGTTTTCCAGTACTTTCAGTACTATAATATCTGTTTTCCAGTACTTTCAGTACTTTGATATCTGTTTTCCAGTACTTTCAGTACTTTGATATCTGTTTTCCAGTACTTTGATATCTGTTTTCCAGTTCTTTCAGTACTTTGATATCTGTTTTCCAGTTCTTTCAGTACTATGATATCTGTTTTCCAGTTCTTACAGTATATGATATCTGTTTTCCAGTTCTTTCAGTACTCGGATATCTGTTTTCCAGTTCTTTCAGTACTATGATATCTGTTTTCCAGTACTTTCAGTACTTTGATATTTGTTTTCCTGTTCTTTCAGTACTTTGATATCTGTTTTTCAGTACTTTGATATCTGTTTTCCTTTTCTTTATGCCCCCACAAAGTGGGGTGCATATAGCGTTGCACTTGTCCGTCCGTCAGTCCGTCCGTCCGTCCGTCCGTACGTCCCGAAATCTTGTGAACGCAACTCCTCTTAAACCGGATGGCAGATTTTGCTTAAACTTCCAGGGATGAACAACCTTAATGTGTAGATGGTAGTAAAGGAAGGAATTTTCGCGGCGACCAAATTTAACAGAATTATGGCCCTTTGTTGATTTTTTCACTATATACCATATAGAAATTTTGTGAAAGCAACTCCTCTTAAACCGGATGGCAGATTTTGCTTAAACTTCCAGTGATGAACAACCTTAATGTGTAGATGGAAGTAAAGGAAGGAATTTTTGCGGCGACCAAATTTAACAGAATTATGGCCCTTTGTTGATTTTTTCACTATATACCATATAGAAATTTTGTGAAAGCAACTCCTCTTAAACCGGATGGCAGATTTTGCTTAAACTTCCAGTGATGAACAACCTTAATGTGTAGATGGAAGTAAAGGAAGGAATTTTTGCGGCGACCAAATTTAACAGAATTATGGCCCTTTGTTGATTTTTTCACTATATACCATATAAATAATTGAACATATGAATTTTACATTTTTAATTTAATTTCGGCTCAATACAGGTACTCTATCGATCTCCATCAACAGCACCTGCCACATTTATTACAGATCTTACCAGCACAGTATACGATAGGCAACCTGACATAATCTTAGGTGATTTCAACATCAACGTTGATTCAGTTTGGTACAGAAGACTATCTGAACCTCTGCTTAATTATCGCCAGTGTGTGACATTACCAACACACTTAAGTGGATCTATTATTGATCTTGTCTATGTAAAAGATGAGTTGCCACAGCCAAAAGTAACTGTATACCCAACATATTTCTCTGATCACAGCATTGTGTTCCTGCAGTTTTAGGAGACCAGACATGTGTTTCAAAATTTTGTTTTATTCAGACACTAATATTGTATTCCATCTGTAAAGAGACCAAATATGATGCCTCAAGAGTTAGGTAACTTTTTTATCATTAATACATGAATTGAGGAAATTTCAACTGAAACGCTATGATAAGAACAGAATTTTGTAGACATTAAATGAAGCTGCTCTTGTTTACGAGCACATCTGCACAGTGGGGGCATCCGTGTCCTTTGGACACAGTTCTAGTTCAGTACTATGATATCTGTTTTCCAATTCTTTCAGTACTTTGATATCTGTTTTCCAGTACTTACGTACTGATATCTGTATTTCAGTACAAATGGATCAAAGCTGATGAACCAGCAGAGAAGGGAAGTCAGAGTAAGAAGAAGAGAACTAAAACACTCAATAGCAGTTTTGGCAGGAAAACTACAATCAGGGTGAGTGTACAGTCAACATGTTTAAAAAAGAACACTAGTTTATAAGTTTGGTAAATGTTGGCATTGGGTGGGCGGCATAATTCTTGTCCAATCAGTAAATTGAGCATCATTTATCCAGTCGTCACCTAATGTAGTCATAGTGACCAATACCTCGGCCAATTTCAGTATCCAGCCTGATCAGCCAGGTCACTCCAGAGTTATGGCCCTTGAATTGTCAAATTTTGATCAGTTTGACAGTGTCTACTCTCTTACTTGAGTGTCTGCTATCGAATCCTAACTAAACTTGTTTCACTGTTTCGTATGTTTCAGTAATAATTTAAGAATACATCTTCAGTAGCATGCATTTGTGGCAGTGTACTGCAGTTATAAAACAGAATTTTGAATGAAAGTGCATTGTGCTATTGGTAATCCATGGAAGTCTGGACTAAAGTAGAAGGTTTTATTACTGCTATTAAAATCGAATTCTTGGAAGTGAATAATGTTGGAATACATACAGAGGACACTGATGGCAGTGTAACTGCTCTTGTTCTAGTTAATTAAATAAGTTTCTGCTAGATGATACACCAAACTTGTCATTTATGTCCATTTTATGCTGATTGTCTACAGCCTGTATGTAGGAAGGGCTGGTCAAAAAGCTGTAGAACTTATTCTTGTTGGGATTTGCTTGATTCATGCTAGTGAAATTTATGCCTATTGATGTGGTTAATTAAGCTCATGACTTTTATGGTGTGACAGAAAGAAAGTAGAAATATTTGCACTGAATGTGCAAGTAATGAGAAAATCTTTTGCCCAAATCAACACAGAATCTTTCTGAAATTAAGTACCAGTATGAATTAATTCGACTTTACAAAATATTTTCTAGATAACTGCGGGAGCTGCTCGGCGGAGAACAAGATCGGCAGAATCGATCAGTGTCAGTAGACGCATGAAGCCAATTAGCTCAGAAGCTGTAAAAAGTGGGCCTGGTCTTCCATGGAGGACAGCTGCACGAGCCAACAGATACAGGTTTGTTACTATATATAGACATTAGATACAGGTTTGTTACTATATATAGACATTAGATACAGGTTTATTACTATATATAGACATTAGATACAGGTTTGTAACTATATATAGACATTAGATACAGGTTTGTTACTATATATAGACATTCTTTTGCCCTTTAGCTGCTGTTACTGTAAATACAAAGGCTGCTTGGCCATATGAGTAAATATATTTGTTACATGAAGGAAAATGTAGACTGCCTCAGTCAGGGCATCTTTACCTTCTTATTTCAGAGGCTGGTCCAACTAAAATTTCTTTAAAATTGTGCAGTTTTCCACAAAGTGTGACTTTACACCAGGATTTTAGTGTCCCAATAATTTGTTCAGCTAATTATCACTTCAAATTTCCCCAAATTGAGGGGCTAAAGCGTCGTCCACAAACTTGGAAAAAAATGTCCTGGAGTTGTGCGGTAAGAGCCGCTAACTTGAAATCAGCTTGAATGAGGCTTACTCTATATTTGTTCATGAGTCCAACAACTGACCATGTCTTATATATGAGAAAGTTGGCAGTTTCTTATGGCAGTTAGGGTTTTTACTATTGGTACAATAGAAGGAAGAATGGTGAGGTAAACTGACCATTTGTAAATAACTGAAGTACTATTTACATGGGCATTTACATTACAAGAAATATAAGAACTTAAAAGAAATATTTTTTGGGGCTGATAATCATCAAGTCTTAAGTAAATGTTGCCAGGTCTACAGTCATGTTCTCAAAAATAACACATTTTCCATATAATATTTACTATTGACAATTTTCCGAGACACGTTTGAGGACTGTAACTAAATTAACTGTATGAGTAACGGCCCTAACCTGCCACCATAGAAAGAAATAGTCCCATGCTTAAATTAAATGTTGGATTATAGGAAATTGATGCAGTGAGTAAAAGATATGTACTTGTTGATGTTATAATAAACAAAATATCTATGGGCTCCAAAACATAGCTGTGTACCAACATCTGTGACCTTTGATAATTCCCTGCTCATCTTGGAGATTATGTGTTCAAGCCCAGCAGTAAAAACATTAAAGACCTGACCGGCCTCTGTGGCTGTGGTTAAAGTCACTGGCTTGCATTTCTCTAAACCTCTCACTGGTTAAGGGTCACAAGTTCAAGTTCCTACCTACTGACCTGACTCTTCCAGTTAGAAAGTTAGCAGTTTGTTACAGAGGATATGAATCTAATATTTGCCCTTCCCAGGAACGATTGTTTGCTAAGTTACCACCACTAAGTACATAAATAGAATAATATTGAAACCCCAAGGGAGGCAGAACTGGATTTCTCAGAAAAAAAATGCAACCAGTGTTGACTGTTACCATGCACCATAAACACATACATGTTAGTTATGTAACGTGTATTACAGAGGCTATCCACCTGAGCATGTACCAGGTCACACGAGTCTGATGGAGAAGAGCGAGAACTATGCTCCGCAAAGCTCCCTCAATTATTCATCAATCAACATCACGCATCATGACGATGACGAGGAGGAGGAAACCGAGTCGTCGATGCAGGAAGAGTTCGAGAGATTGAAACTTGACGATAGTGCTCTGTCGACAGCTGTTAAAGGGAAAGGAATTAAGGTATAAAGAAAACATATTTACGCTGTTGTCACTGTTAACAACAGTTACTGTTTAGGGGAGAGAAATTAAGATGAAAGACATCATTATCACTGTGAGCTGGGTGCTGACAGCTGTCAAAAAATCATCATATTCACAATGTTGTCACCATTAACAGCTGTTTAGGGGAGTGAAATTAAGATAAAAGACATCATAATCACTGTGAGCTGGGTGCTGACAGCTGTCAAAGGGAGAGGATTAAATGTATAATCAGCCTATGCATTTTGAGCTTGCTGTCGACAGCTGTTAAAGAAGAAATATTTTCAGTAGTAGTAGTTGAATTATTTTGCTGTCTAAGACAGAACTGTCAACAGCTGGTCAAGAGGGAATAATCGTAATTTTAATATGTTTCAGTCTAAGGTACCTTTACATTAAGGGAAGTAACAGGTCAGGAATTTTCATCTTTGTATGACAGTATGTAGGATATAATAGCCAGGCCTGTAGGTCAAAGGTCAAGGTTACTCCTTTATATCTTTGTCTACATGGTCTACCCTGTCAGAGGTCAAGGTCAATCAGGACAGGTTAAAAAAGTCAGAAGTTGATATAATACTTAAAATGTACTTTGATAATGTTTAAACTAATGGGTTAATTGTGAAATAATGTACATTATAGAATAACCATGATGAGTGGACACTCATGTCTGAAGCAGGTCTTTTCTTATACAGAGTTTAATCCCTTGACCAGTACAGGGTGTTGGCATTGGGAAGCAGGCTTCAGTGTCAAAACTCTTCAATAAAACATGCCATAATATAAATGTATTTTGCCCTTTCTTCACAGTGTTTTCCCAAAATAGACAAGAATAATTTTGCAAATGTTTGAAGTTGTTAGAAAATTCTCAGCAGATGTAAAATGAAGTGGAATTACAATGAGTCTGCTGTTTTGTCAGTTGGAAGTCTAGTGTAGGTCTCAAAGGTTGTTAGCTTCTCGCCATCGGTCTGGTAGATGGAAGTTTTATTTGAACAGCATAATACGTATGGAGATTCACATGTCTCTTAGCCTTCCCGTCGGAAATGATGTTCAAGTGGAATTTCTAAACTTTTTCGAAAATTAAATTTCTGAAATAAAGTATTTCTAAATTTGCACCTAGGATTGTTCTGAATGAAGACGTCTGCTGCAGTCTGTCTATGTGACCCAGGGGAGTTGGTAATAAAGTGAAAACCTACAAACCAGTGTATGTCTAGCTCGCAGTGTTATTTATAAGCAGTCAAAATTGACAGTGCTCTATAATGGAAATGTGTGTTTTTAGGTGGAGATTGTTCAGTTACGAAGACAGATAAACGAAGAGAGATTGGCACGCCATAAGGCGGAGCAGAAAGTCGTTGAGGTAATGGGTTTTTCTTTTTTTTTGAGGAATTGGCTGTTTAACAGTTAAGCTAACATGCTTTCCTTGCACATTTTAGAAGAGATTTCTTGCATGCAGCCGGATTCCTATAGATATTTACTTGATTTATTCAGTCATTTGCGGCAACATTTCTAGGATGTAATTGTTCATGTTCAACCCTTACTATGCTTGATTCTGAAATGGACTTGTCCATTTTTCATTTTTGGAGGGGACCATTATTTGTTGAAAGGGGTGTTCCCTTAAAATGTATTGACTGAATAGCAAATTGTGTAGATTATGATGAGACTGCACTAATGTACCAACTGATCATGATCTGCACTGGTCGCTAATGCAGAATGATTTGCCACTTGCAGGATAAGAGTTGAATTTGTACAATGCCATTAATCTGTCAGAGGTGTGTTCACAGAAAATTTACTGACTGAATAGTAATCAGTGAGATCTGCAGATTGATCATGATCTGCACTGGTCACAAAAGCAGAATTACTTATGGCTGGAAGGGTAAAGGTTATTTAGATGGAAGTCTTAACACTTCAAGAGCTAGTTTAAGAAATATACACCGGTCCTGTATAAAATAATCCCCTGTCTGTAGTGGGTAACATTTTTTTGTACCTTTACACAAACTCTTTTCAACACAGTCCTTTGGTAAACTGAGAAAAAGGACAGTGAGTTATGGTTGAATTATAAAGATTTTGTTAAGTACTTAGGCACTATGCTAAAGAGAGTATTCATTTCTGTATGTTGTACTCTTCGGTATTGGAGGAAATAAATGTATCTATCCGTCTGGCTTTACATAGAAATAAATTGTTCTACAGAAACTAAAAAAAATCACCGTCTTTCAGAAAAGAAAGTGAAAATAGATAAATTTATATAGGAAAAGTGCTTAAGTATTATTCTTCTGTCTGTGCAGGGGATTTTGCTATCGAAATTTACTTTTGCAAGTTCATGGTATGGATATACTACAAATTTATTGGCAAATTAAGTTAGTGTGGAACAATTTGAGGAAAACCAAATGTGGTATCTGATCCATTTCGGCTTGGACTGTTTGTTGTAGCGCGTACTCGGTCGTGTTTAGGGAATTCTGATAGGTCCTCAGGGGAATTATTCACATTTTCTTCGCAGCAGTTTCCTTGCATTTTGTCAGAATCAATTTATTTATTAAATGATTTGTTTATCCCTTGAAATTAAAGGATGGGTAATAGATCAAACGTAATTTCTCAAGGGCTCCTTATCATGCAGTGATGAAATTTTAGAAATGATTAGAAAAAATGCATTGGCCATTGTGTCTGTTTTAGATTTAGTACTTTATCAGTTTGCTTGTGATGGGTAGATTTAGGTTACAGGTCTATATTACAGCAAGCTGTCCAGGTCCCTAAAATTCCTAAATAATCCAACTTTTTTTTCAATTTTGCTATTTTATAAATTCCAGGGGGAAAATTGAAGGGAAATTATTAAAAATGCCCTAATTGCACTTAAATTCCTATTTTTATCTTTTATTATATACCTACGTTTTGTACTTACAATTTTGAAATTGTTTTCGTACTAAATACATGTATGTTTTAAATGAAGTTTTAAAGTAGTTCTTAATGAGAGTAGGCAGTTTAAGGCAGCTGACCGGTATGGAACATTGGTAGACACCTTTGCTATTTGTGGGTTACTTTTGTGTCAAATATGCAAAAACGAGCCCCAATTCATGGTCTTTAAGGGCCCTACTTAAGTTCTATAATCCTAATTTTAGCAGTAAAATTCCATTAATATTGCCCGAAAATAGGGCTATTTTTTTGTAAGTAGGTGCTTGGAGTAAGCAAATTTATTGCAAGGGATCAAACATCAGCAATAAGTTCATTTTTAGCTCGACTTTTCTATGAAAAGGGGAGCTATCCTTATACGCCCTGTCGTAGTGGTACATGTCACACCTTGGTTAAATTTTTTCAACACAGTCCTTTATTTCAAAAGTATTAGAGGTATGGCTTTGAAACTTACCATAATTGTTTACCAAGTCATAACCTCCATCTACAGACAAGAGTACATAACTCTGTCAAGGTTTTTGACAGAATTATGGCCCTTTTTGGACTTAGAAAGTGTTTTGAGCTTGGTTAAGTTTCTATCGTCCGCTCACTTTATTTCAAAAGTATTAGAGGTATGGCTTTGAAAATTACCATTTTTGTAAAGAAAGTTACCATCGATAACCTCCATCTACAGACAAGAGTACATAACTCTGTCAAGGTTTTTGACAGAATTATGGCCCTTTTTTGGAAGTTGAAAGTGTATTGAGCTTGGTTAAGTTTTTGGCAAATTACCTCACTTTGGAACAATTTCAGAAAACCATTGGAGGTATTGCTTTTGGAACTAACCATACTTATTGTACCATCACGAACACCATCAACAGACAAGAGGACATAACTCTGTCATAGGTTTTCACAGAATTATGCCCTTTTTGACTTCCAGAAAATACATTGAATATGGGTAAAATCCATTTATTGCCTTAACCCTTTGAGATATTGCTTTGAAACTTTTAAATGCTATTAGATCACATCATTACCCCCATCTGTATGCAAGTTTTAGAAGATTAAAACTGTCAGGGATTTGTCTTAAAGATTAAGGCCTTTTATCGACTTTGAATCTGATGGTTAAGTTTTAGTTACAGGTCCACTTTTTGACTGAACTGTTTGAGATACCTTAATTTGAAATTTGGAATCCAACTTGTTTACCATCATGTATTCCCAAACATGGGCAGGAGAAGGTAATTCTGTCAAGAATTTTATTTGAATTTATGGCCCTTTTTGACTTAGAAACTCAGTTAAAATTTTCATTCTTGTCCACTTGTTAACTTAACCATTTGAGATATTACTTTGAAAGTTGGAGTACTTATGGACCATCGTAAGACCTATCTGTATGCAAAGAAGATAACTCTGTGTGAAAAATTCCAATTCTTGATTTAGGCCCTACTTTGAAATTCCTAGTTAAAATCTTGTGTGCCCTTAACTTGTCCTAAAGTTTCCTGTTTTTATTAGAAGGCAAGCACTAAAAAGGTCGAGCACGCTGTCCTACTGACAGCTCTTGTTATTCCTGTAATTCGGGACTATATCTGGCTGACAGTTTGTCCCATCTTCAGACAGTTTTTGCATTGAAATATACATAGTGATTTAGGGCGGAGCTTATCTCTGTGATGTCACAGTCCTACTTGTTTGAAAAAGAAGTGAACTTGTAAGTGGCATATTGAAGATACTGAGTTAGTACGATTGATAAATCTTGCTCTTTTTTTTAACAAAATGGGAGCATTTGATTGGATAGGAAAGTAGGGCAAAATGTAAAAGAACAGAATGGATTCAAATCAGACTTAAATTAGATAGATTACAAAGTATAAAACTTGTACCATTTTCTTTGTTATAGCTGACATTAGACAACAAAAAGTTACGAGAAGAAAACAGCAGATTGAAGCGTTCCCGAGGCAGTATTCTCGATGATGATTCCGTCCTGGAAAGTATTGAGGCATCGTTCAAACAGTTCCATGAATTCCTTGACTTGCTAAGAGATGCTGGGTAAGCCTGTTTTCTGTATTTTTGTGTCACCTACTTTTCACGGAGTAATTCCACAGTGGTGAATTTGCATATAAATGATTGTATAGGATTATGGAAGTTTGAATTGTGGGGAGATTTTCAATGTCTGAACGGTTTATTGAGAGAGGTTAACAAACTTTAAAGTTTAAATTTGTGGGGAGATTTTCAATGTCTGAACGATTTATTGAGAGAGAGGTTAACAAACTTTAAAGTTTACATGGAAATAACGAAAATGTGAGGAAATGATGAATAAAATGCGATGTTTTTGAAAATGTTTTGTTGTTGTTTTGCAGGCTTGGAAAGTTAATAACAATGGCAGGATTGGACTCGGAGGGTTCTCCTTTCAACACCAATGCGCGAGATCATATACAGAGTTTCCAAAGATCATTTGCAAAGTCTAATGGATTTTCCGGTGACATTTCATCCAATGGACACGTAAACAGTTCATTTGGACTTCCTGAGAAGCCTGTTAATGGAAATATACGACCTAAACCGTATTTAAGTAACGCCTATCATCAGGATCCGGTTATGAATGACTCCCAGGAAACCAGTGGTTACATCAACGATTCTCATGACGATGCCCAGAAGCGGCGAGATGAGCTCTATGAGAGGATTTTGAGAGATACGAGTAACGCATTTAATAGAATGGGTGAACAAAATGTGACATTGAACATTACTGCAGATACCACTGGGACGCAAATGGAGGACAAATTTGCAGACGACTCAAGAGATGACGACTTCAAACACACATCGCCAGAAAAAGCTCCTCGGTCAAGAATACCAAGGCCTGGTGGTAAGAAAAAGGGCATGGACTCTGACACTGATCAAGATCGGTCTCTTATATCAGACAAACTAGATAATTTAAAGGGCCCAAGTGGTGAAATAATAATGTCACTGTCGCCATTTGATGATGAGGACCAAGGAAGACAGTCTCCCGAACAGGGGGCAGATGTTTCCCCAGAAAGAGGCGGTCAGATGTCACGAGTCAGTGATTTTAGTTACGGAATGGACAGTTTTGAACAATCATATTTGAGTGAACGCGGAGAAGTGGTACATCTCGGAGATGAAATGGATTACCCAGAAAGCCCCTCTCCAATTCGTCAAGATAGTGATAACGATGACTTTTAATACATCTTTGCAAAATTGTTTTAAAATTAGGACCAGCTTTGTCAGTTATTGCAACAGTAAATTATGCTTACTGGAAAGACTAGTGTAGCAGCTGATTTAGAACGTTAAACCAGACTAATTTAACCAGTCTCAAAGACATAAATTTATTTTAAGCTGTCTTGCTGTTTGACATAAATCGCGATTACGTCGTACAGAAACAGGTCTGTGACATTACAACATTCTCCTGACGTACAGCAATACTAGCTACTAAAGATACCTCAACCATTCTTTAGAAACAATTCTCTTCACAATGCAAGGGATTACAACTAAAAGATACAATGAACCTGGTTGTATGAAGGCCAATGCTTTTGCATTTTTATACTCATTTTAAAAAGAGTTGCAAAGAAAGATGTGTTCTCATTATGGAGTACTACTACAATTAGAACTGATATAGAGTAAACTCTGTATATAACCACTCCCAATACAGTGAAATTCCGGATATGGTAAATTGGGTAATATTTGCCATGATTTAATTTTTGCTATTTTTGCAAATGTCCGACTTTGCTAATTTAAAAATCTAGGAAAAGATTAGTTTCACATAGATTTACTATTAGAGAGTCTGTGCACACAAAGCGAAAAATTTTCGGCACACAAAAATTACCCAATTTGCAGTTTATTAAATATGTAAAATGCTAACACACTCTGGATATAGGGAACAAATTTAAATGGTCCCAAGGAGCTATTATATATAGAGTTTACTGTATTATGAATGAGGTTGTCTATAGTGGGTGAGAGAGCAGAACAGATATTTGTGCCGTCTGATCTGCAAAGGCTATACATATTTTCACACGACCGGCGCAATCTTTTCAGATTTGTGTTTAAATGTCCAGTAGTGTCCAACTTGAAACATGGACGAGTCGATTATAGAAATGATCAGTCTGTAACATTACGAGGGTTGACGGCAAAACTGCAGTAACTTCTTTGAAATAAAGAAGGACTTACAACAGTTTTGTGGTCAACCCTTGAAATTTAGAGCTTAATGTGTTGCTAGTTTAAGTGAATACATATTTTGTGTGCATTTGTGGCACAGGGATGTAGGTGTATTGAGACGAGAGTGTGTGTCAAAAAATAGGAACTGGATTATATGAAACTTCCTTAGAAATTATTGAATTTTACTGAAATGTTTTTTCTTTGTATAGAATCTCTTGTTGTATTTTAGGTTTTGTCATATTTCCTGTATTTACATATACTGTGGATATTTTTCAAAGGTGCGTAAACGGAATCTGTGATTTAAATTATGTTCTAAAATCAAAATTTAATATCTTTTTTTTTTTTTGTGCAAGTTTTATTGCATTTTCACTGTTTTAATTGCACATAATTTGATGATATCTTTATTCATGAAATATCAGTAGACAAATAATTAATAATTTTACTGTTTCAACTAGGATTCAGGACCCTCGTTGGTTGATTCGGTTAATACCCTTCGATTACGAATATTCAATTCGAATATCTACATCGATAGAAACATGAAATAAATAAGAAATTCTTCAAACTTGACTTTTGCAAAGGCCAAATTAATTCATTTTCCTGTTATTAAAAATAACTTGAATGAACTTGCTAGTTTAAATAGTAACTAACTGACTAGGAACTTAGGACATCAAAACATTTAATTGAAACTGAGACAAAGACTTATTATAAACTTATAATCTCAAAAAAGGGACTAGACAAGTAGACATCACGGTGCACACTGCAAAAAATACAGAAGTTGAAGTCTCTTTAGTCTGTTAAGTTCAGTGACTAGAAACATATTTAAATGTCCAACTAATTCACAACTTTGAACACATGAACTGAAATTAACTTAAAACGTTATGTTTTCGTTTCAAAGTGCATCATATTTGTTGTTGTTCCCGCTCGATACCTTAGATTTTCGCTACAGACTCTGCAGATAGCATTCAATTTATCAATCACACCAGATTTTTTCTCAAATGCGAAAGTCGCCACACTTGGACCTAATGACGCCGGTGGATCGACCAACACTTTTTCATCCGCCATGTTTGTTTATGTACTTGCGACGCAGTGAATAAAATGACGCGCGCTGATTGGACAAAATAATATTTTAGCGCTGGCGTACTTGTTTGACACTGCCTAGACGCATCGAACCGAAATATCGTAACCCAAATCGGATAACCGATTGGCCATGGACTCGGATATATTCGAACTTCGGTGATTCGTTGCAGCCCTAGTTTCAACTGTGTTTAAGTTTCCTTCAAGTGAAGTAATTTAACTGTCTCTCAAAATATAACAATTTGTGCCTAACGTTCAGTTAGTCGTAAAATTCAGATGATCACATTAAAAGGTTATGTCACTTTAAATGGCCACTTTATATGAATCTCTACTCTGGCTTTTTTTTTAAAGGTGTCACTTTATGTTTTATCTCTTACCCTGCTGGCAGCAAGTGCTTTTGCCTTTTCAACCAGTGTAGATCATGATCGGCTTGCATATATGTGCAGTCTCATCCTGATCTCGTCTGTTTGCTATTCAATCAGTAAATTTTAAGTTAGTACCCCTATTAATAATAAATGGTGCTGTCCAAATTGGAAGGCAGACAAAGTCTATTTTAGAAATATAGAAGTGGCAGGCTGAAAATGCAGATTTGCAGAGGTAGGAAATATAGAATGAGGAATCTGCTTCATTGAACTAACTGTGATAGATGTACTTATTCATGTTTTATCATTGTATTTATTGTTGCTTCTTGTAGTATTATGTTTTTGTGTATTAACTCAGGGAAGCAGGAGAGGAGTGAATGTAGACAAGACTTGCTTACTTCCCTTTGATACTTCGTATTGTGTGATTTTTGTGCTGTATTTACCCAGAATGCTTGATTTACACCAAGCTACACAATCATGTTAGATGTACCATAAAGTTAGGATAATAGAAAAAAGATCATGTGTTAAAATATGTTTTATAAGGGAAATACAAAAAGCAGAATAACATACGCCATATTGGGCATTTGAACTAACTGTAGATCTGTCCTTTAATGTCTTTGCAGGGTAAGAAGTTTGGGGTTCAATACTGGTTCTTTCCAAATTGGCAGTTAGATACATTGCCCCACACTTGATAGATCTACAGCATTCCTGGGAAAAAGATGTAAAATCTGATACAAAATGAAAACTGTCTGTTCCACCTGAATCTCTTAGATTGACAGTGTCATCTTGGTGTTTGTTTTACTTACTAGACGGCTATGGTTTTCATAATTGGTATAACTTTGTGCTGCCATATTACACAGAACATGTGTTAGTATAATTATATGTAAATGTAACTTAGTTAAGGTATAAATAATTGTCAATTAGATGTAGGTTAGTATTGATTTATAAGTCTGATGATAACTATACTGTTTACAGTCTGGTTTACTTGTTTGAAATAGCGACTCAAATTTACTTTGGATCTTATGGAATATGTTCTTCCAAAGATGGATACAGTTTGCTTGATTACTTATGAACCTCTGGGCCCAGTTTTTCGAAACTTTAATGCGCTGTTAAGCAAACCCATCAGTTAACTTTTGACAGAAAATAATTATTCTTAGTAGGCAACGCTAGTGGAATATTTTTTAATTTGCTTTAAAGGTGTTTTAGTCCTTGTTCTCTTGAATTCACAAATTTGTTTTATATGTAAGTCTTAACTGTAGAAATATATTCCTTAAAATGAACTGACTGTTGGCTTACAGTAAGTTAGGTAATTTCCGCATGAAGAAAATTTCACGATTTGTGTGCAGACAGACTTATTCGCAAATTTATTATTCGCAAAGGGTAATTCTCTAATAGTAAATCTATGTGAAATGAATCTTTGGCGAGATTATTAAATTAACGAAGAGGGAAATTTGCAAAAATTGCCAAAATTAAAGTTTTGAACAACTGGGTCCAGGAAGTATTTTAGTTTTTGATAGTGATATACAGATCTTGTCTCAATTATGAAGAAAGAGAGAATTATGTACAGTGTGCTATTGTTACGTCATTTTCTTGGCTTTCTTCCTTGACAATACCAGGCAATGTCAAGAAGAATCCTAGTTTGCAAGCTGTTAGGATTCACTGTTATTTATTTGTCATATGTTGCGTTGCAGACTGCAGACAGGCAGTACTTTAATTTCAAGTAAATTGTATGAACAATATGGAACAATTTCGACAGTAATATTTAGTTGTATTAAAGCAGAAACTGTCTGAGAATTTGGCAAGTATTGTAATTTGTTGCAATGTCTAACCCACGTTAAAGTAATAAAAGGCACATTGCTTAATAGATTAGCTGACACACTTTGAACAAGACATGAACATAACTCATGTTTACAGCTAAAACATTTTAACAGGTTGCTGCATCTAGCCATTTGCTTTTTTGCTTACCCCTGCTGCCCTTTAAGGGCCTTCCTGCTGCCCTTTTGTTGTACCCCATAGAACAAATTATTTAAAATCTCTTGAAATCATTGAGGAAGCCTTTATCAGCCATTTTGAAATAACACTCCTTAAAGATAAAGCTTTTGTATCATTTATTTATAGAAATACTTCAATTCTGTGATTTTGAAGCCTCAGACACACAACATGTCCTGTCCAAAAAGGGGCAGGAAGCATTAAGTTTAGGACTGTACTAAACCTCATGCTTCCTGCCCCTTTTTAGCTCGACTTTTCTATGAAAAGGGGAGCTATCCTACTCGCCCCGGCGTCGGCGTTGGCGTCACACCTTGGTTAAGTTTTTCATACCACCCCACTTTATTTCAAAAGTATTAGAGGTATGGCTTTGAAACTTACCATACTTGTTTACCATCATAACCTCCATCTACAGACAAGAGTACATAACTCTGTCAAGGTTTTTGACAGAATTATGGCCCTTTTTTTACTTAGAAAGTGTATTGAGCTTGGTTAAGTTTTTCGTACCACCTCACTTTATTTCAAAACCATTGGAGGTATTGCTTTGAAACTAACCATACTTGTTTACCATCACGACAGACAACAGACAAGAGGACATAACTCTGTCAAGGTTTTTGACAGAATTATGCCCTTTTTTGACTTAGAAAATACATTGAATATGGGTAAAATCCACTTATTGCCTTAACCCTTTGAGATATTGCTTTGAAACTTTTAATGCTATTTCACATCATTACCCCCATCTGTACGCAAGAGAAGGTAACTCTGTCAGGGATTTGTTTTAAGGCCTTTTATCGACTTAGAATCTTGATTAAGTTTTTCGTACCAGTCCACTTTTTGACTGAACTGTTTGAGATATTAATTTGAAAGTTAAAATACTAATGTTTACCATCATGATTTCCAAACATGGGCAGGAGAAGGTAATTCTGTCAAGGATTTTATTTGAATTATGGCCCTTTTTGACTTAGAAACTCAGTTAAAATTTTCATTCTTGTCCACTTGTTAACTTAACCATTTGAGATATTACTTTGAAAGTTGGAGTACTTATGTACCATTGTAAGACCTATCTGTAAGCAAAAGAAGATAACTCTGTGAAAAATTTTCTTAATTTGTACTTAGAAATTCCTAGTTAAAGTCTTGTGTGCCTTTAACTGTCAAAGTTTTGTTTTATTAGCAAGCACTAAAAAAGTCGAGCACGCTGTCCTACTGACAGCTCTTGTTGAGAGCACCCAGTCATTTTTGTTGTCTAGATATAACACTGCATGTATGTTGTTCTGGAATCTACTAAACAGTAATATTTTACGTACATTCTTCTTTTTCAACTCTAGTGCTTTGCAACTCATTTTAGTGTTTAGCATAAGTTTCTTTTGAACTACCCTTCACTTTTGAACCCAAGGTGCCTTGGACAATATTCTGTGATGATTTTTATTCTGTGTGATACCACTAGGTTGTGACACCACTGGGTTGTGACATATTAAACGGTATCTTTTGTCTCAGTATTGTGAATTATATAGCTTAGAAATTATGTAGCATATTAAAAGCATAACAAATTGTCACTGTTGTTCTCATTTTAATCCCATCCTGTCCGCCTTCATGACCGAGTGGTTGGAGTTGCTGAATTGAAAACCACTGTTGCCTGTCTTAGGTTGAGTGTCATGAGTTCAAGCCCTGCTACAGACCATGCCTCTATGTTAGGATGTTGGCAGTTTCTTACAGAGGATAGGGGATCTTGCACCAGTTTTTCCCAGGAACGATGGTAAGGTAAACTGCTCATCTGTAAAAATGAAAATACAGTTGATACAGGACAAATCCCTTCCAGTTTGAACCTAACAGGTTCTGCTAGAATGTGATTTTTAGCTCTACTGGACAAAGCACTAAAGCCTCATGCAATGGTTGTTTGTCCATCATCCATTTGTCCATAAACTTTTGCTTGATAACACTACAGGTCACAATTTTCATTTGAATTTCATGAAACTTGCTCATAAGGTTCCTTGTAACCTGTAGATGTTCCCTGTTGTTTTTGGGGTCACAGTGACCTCCATTAGCTTTTCCTTGATAACACTACAGGTCACAATATTCATTCAAGTTTCATGAAACTTGCTCAGAAGGTTTCCTGCAACCTGTAGATGATCCCTATTGTTTTATTTCGTCAGTGGGCAAAGGTCGAGGTCAAAGTGACCCTAACTTTTAAAATCATTTCCGCTCATTGAGATCTTATTATCAACAACAGTTTTGAAACTTCATAGGATGATTGGTTTTACTTACTAGATAATCTTTACTGTTTTTGGGGTCAGTTTGTTTTTCATCAGTATGGGTTTCATAGCTGCTTCAGAACTCTACAAGCCTTCACTGCTTCTCTGGACTATGAAGGGTGTAAGGTCCATACTGGGTCAGTCAAAACACAAAGCTGATCTGGCCAAAGCTTGCAGCTTGACTATAGCCTGCATATCAGTAGCCCGTGATACAAGTAAGACAGCATGCTCGAAATTTGGAGTCACCGAGTGTATGTCATGTTTACACAATAGGATGCATTTTCACTGGATCTTCATGAAACTTGTTCCAAATGTTTCTTGTAGTCTAATCTTGGTCAAGTTCAAAACTTGGTCATCTGTGATAAAAAATTATAGATAAGCTAGAGGTCAAATTTTTGTCTGGATTTTTGATAAAATCTGCTCAGATTGTTGTGTCAATGAAATATTGGTCAAGTTGGAAACTGCCGTCTTGGGCCAAAAACTAGATCACAATGTCGAGTAGTATAAATTCATTGTGTCACAATTTCTACCAGATATTCATAAACTTGCTCAAAATTTCTTTAAATGCTAGTCGAGGTCGAAACGTGTCTATAAAGGGCAAAAACTAAGTAACTAGGACAACTCTTAGGAAACCATTATAGAGGTCACATTTGACCTGATCTTCATAAACTTTGCTAAAAATATTTGTCAGTTTCAACACCATCTCATCTGGGGTCAAGAACTAAAAATAGGTCACCAGCTTAGTCAATGAAACGACTATAGAAGCTAAATCATTTTGACATTAATATTAAATTGAATCAGAATGTTTGCCTTTACATAAAATTTAGTTCAAGATAGAAACTGGACCATACAGCCCCAAAGAAAGGTGAAATCATACTATAATTGTCACAAAGTTTGTTTTTTTAACTTTGTCAAAGTTTTTCAACCGGATTGTCCAATACGGACCTGTTGGAAATGATTCTCTAAAAAAAACCACAACAAACTAAACACTACAGACCAAGAAAAAGCCACCATACTAAATGAACACTTTCAATTTATCTCCTATTTATCTCAAATCTTCGGCTGAAATTAAATTGATTTGGCAGAAAACCTAAACCCCCACAAGGTTGCAGGACCAGACAAAATTAGGTCAATTAAACTTTAATCACATGTAAAGAAATTGCTCCAATCCTAGTTGGACTATTAAAACAAGAGTGCCATGATGGCCCTATATCACTCACCTGACTCCCATTTGCTTTAATAAAATGGGTCATGATTCTAACATAATTCATAGAGGTCTACTTCACAATGCTAAGTAACATTTCAAATATCTATTATCTGCCTGTTGGCCTTGTATTTTTCTTCAAGTTTTCCCTATATAAGCCTATGTGAAATCTAGTGCTTCCCCCCCTCCCGGGAAGTTTTAATTTTGACCAGGGGGTCATGATTTGAGCAATCTTGGTAAAGGTCCACTAGACAATGCTACATGCTAGATATCTAAGCTCTAGGCCTTGTGGTTTCAGAGAAAAGATTTTCTAAGTTTTTCCTATATGAGCCTATGTAAAACCAAGTGACCCCCCCGGGCAGGGTCAATTTTGACCCGGGGCTCATAATTTGAACAATCTTAGAAGAGGTACACTAGGCAATGACACATGCTAAATATCTAAGCTCTATAGGCCTAGTGATTTCAGAGAAGAAGATTTCTAAAGTTTTTCCTATATATATAAGCCTATGTAAAACCAAGTGACCCCCCCGGGCAGGGTCAGTTTTGACCCGGGGCTCATAATTTGAACAATCTTGATACAAGTCCACTAGACAATGCCACATGCCAAATATCTAAGCTCTAGGCCTTGTGGTTTCAGAGAAAAAGATTTTTAAAGTTTTTCCTATATAAGCAAAACTAAGTGACCACCCGCGCGGGGTCAATTTTGACCCAGGGGTCATAATTTGAATAATCTTAGTAAAGGTCCACTAAACAATACTACATGCCAAATATCTAAGCTCCAGGCCTTGTGGTTTCAGAGAAGAAGATTTTTAAAGTTTTTCCTATTTGTTGCCATAGCAACCAGAGTTCTGCATGGAATGGAATTCTTTGAACAATTTTGATAGAGCTTCTTGCAAGGAACATCCCTGCAAAGTTTTATCAACATTGGCCCAGTGGTTTCAGAGGAGATGTCGTTTGACTTTGTGCCAGGTGAGCTAAAAAACCTGCAGACCAATACTCTGTCCGAAATATGGGAAATGGCAAATGTAGCTCCCATTTATAAGAGAGGCATCATGTTAGACCTTGCAAACTACAGCCCGATCTCTTTTAGTTTAATAGCTGCATGGCTAAAATATGTAGACAGCGCTGTTTTCTTGGATCTCTGCAAGGCATTTGATTAGTAAATCATGAAATATTATTATATTAAATGAAATTATGTAGATCATGTAATATTATTACATGAACTGAAATTATATCATTTTTCTGAACGGTCATTGCATTTATTTACATTCTATCTGTCAAACCGAAGTCAAATGCCAAAAGTGGGAAATGTCCAGTCTGATTCTCTTGAAAGTACTTTCGGTGTACCCCAGGGTTCCATACTTCGTCCTTTATTTATCTTTAATATACATTAATGATTTAACGTTAACTTTATATGCTGATGATTCAACAGTATATGAATCTGACTTCCTGTTATCAAGCATTCAACCAAACCTACAAACAAACCTTGATTTAATCAATAGATGGTGCAAAATAAGCAATATGTCTTTACATCTCTTTAAAACCAAATGCATGGTTATAGACTCAAAATATAAATTAATGCAATCGGGAAATCTTCATTTAACTATAAATAACTGCATACTGCACAATGTTACCACTCAGAAAATATTAGGTGTATACGTAGACAACGATCTTCATTGGCATACCCATATAGACTATGTTTGTAAAAAGGTTAACTCCAAAATTGCATTATTAAAAAAAAGTTATATTATATATCGGATGAGATGCTTTACAATGGTTATATTCTTCCAATACCTGATTATTGTTGTACCGTCTTGGGTAAAGGTAATACTACATATGTACAAAAAATTACTATGTTGTAAAAAAAGGGTAGCAAAGATCATCTTAAATCGATCTGCCAAATCTCATACTTCAAACTTAGTTGCATTAGTTGTCCTTTTCTGATAGGTGCAAATATCATGCTGCACTACTCGTTTATAAGATATTAAATAATATGGCTCCAAACTATTTGTCAAAAATAATAACTTTTTGCCAAAATGACTCGTACAATCTGCGTTCTATATCACGCAAGGATCTTGTTTTACAAAAGAATCCTAGAACAAACTAATACCATGATTCTTTTTCATAATGTAGCATAAACGTTTGGAATGATATCCCAATTGAATTTAGAACGTTAGACGTAAAATCTTTCAAACAACATTATAAAAAGTATCTCCACAACAAAGCTTAGAAATTCATTTATATATTTTAAAGATGAGTCTTTATACTCGTTCTTTAAATGTCAATTGTTATATATTTATTTGAGTGTCTGTCATGGAGAGTGACAGTCACTGTTTATACATTGTGAGTTTGTAATCAATACACTGTTTATATTAAATATGCTTGATTTGTATGACTATTGAGTATATGTATTCTGTATGATTTTTTTCTCCCTTTTATTATGAAGGGCATATAAAAATAAGTATTGAATTATTTGTAATTCATGATATGTCTTATATGACCGTCGTCGCGCGAAAATGTACCTTCGGACATTTGTTACATTATTTGACAATAATTGAATGCAAACAACATAAAATTCACATTTTTGTCACTCACTTTAAGTGCAAACAAAATGTTAAAAACTGAAAGCCATTATTTTTTTTCATCACAGAAACATACTATTTTCTTCAAAATCCTCCAAGACCATTACTATGGCAACAGCGATTCGAAATGATTCTTTTTTATTTTGCCTATACCCTATGAAAGAAGCGTATCATAGAAAGAAGACATGAAATATTTCACTAGAAATGATATATATCGAAAGAGGATATAATGTTGCAACCAAAAATAAATGATGCTGTTAGAAAATGATTACTGCAATAATTTACTACCCATGTAAATTGAAGTGAGTTTTGACGTCAAATTGTGGTATGTGACGTCATTTTTAGAGTGAACAAAAGCCTTAGGTTTACTTTTTCAGAATGTTGTAATTTTGTATCTATTGGACGTAGGTAACTGAAATTTTCCCATTTTGATATTGAAGTATTGTTTGTTCAAAATATGCAAGAAAGCTAGTTTCCAAGTATTTGTCCGAAGGCATATTTTCCCGTGTTCCATGTATTCTTCGTTAAATTAAGTCATTATTATTATTATTATTATTATTATTATTGTTATTATTATTACTATCTGCATCCTGTGTAAATCCCTGGAACGTATTGCCTCACCAAGTATCATAAAACACTGCCACTGTTTACTTGGTCCAATCTCTTCTATGAATTGCAACATGGTTTCCGAGAAAATCCTTTCATACCAAGCCCAACTCCTCGTGTTATTAGATGATATTCTACAGTCCGTAAACCAAAGAAGTTAAGTGGATTTAATATCTCTTGACTTCTCAAAAGCTTTCGATATGGTCAACCATGAAAAACTCCTGTACAAGTTGCAATCTTATGGCATAAGTGGTCAAACTCTCAAATGGATCACATTTTAAGACAACAGGTAACAGTCTGTAGTGGTGAATGGCTCATCATCTAGTACCATACCAGTCTCTTCCGGTGTTCCCCAGGGTTCGGTCTTTGGACTGCTCCTATTCCTTATCTATATCACAGATCTACCTGACTATGTTAAATTTTCCAAAGTACGTCCCTTTCCTGATGAAACAGCTCTCAGTACTGCTCTATATCTCTTACTGTCTGACTCCTCTCATTCAAGTCTACTACATTGTGTACAACAAGATGTACATCAGCTCGAACTACAGGAATCAAAATGGGACATAAAATTCAAAATGCCAGATTATTCAGATCACCAAACGAAAGTCAGTTATAAATACACAATACATCATGCACATCATCTTAGAAACAGTTTCTTCAGCTCAATACATGGACATAACCATAAAAAAGGACTTCTCATTAAACAGGCGCATAAACAACGTCACAAAAAAGCTGATTTAAAACTGGACTTCCTGAGTACATTCAGAAAGGTTAAAGTCAACTGCATTCAAGACACTCGTACCACACCAGCTTGAATACATCAAATACTCATTTTCCTCCAGAACCATTGTCTACTGGAATGTCTTACCCCCAGAAATTGTCACCATGTCTGACTCATAGTTCAGTCTGGTTATGATTCAGATTGAACATATGCCTCCCTAGGTAAACCTGCTGTGTTTAACCTGTTTTAACCATCCTTTCTTTTTTCTTTTATTTATGATCTTATTAACATTCTTGTCGGATGACGCGTTTCAAATCTAGGCCCCAAGTAGGGGGGTAGACTAAATGGAAGCTAGATAGATAATGTCGAATTTTAAATCACTTCATACACTTTGACCAAAACTTCTGAAGGTTAGACAAGGGTTATAGCGTATAGTATGCATGAGGTAATGTTCGGATAGCAGTAACTTTCACTACCTTTATGGCCAAAAGCTAAATACACCAAAAACATGAAAATCAGGAAAATAGGCGGAAATGATTAGTATACTGCATCCTGCCGGAGACATATCACTGTTGTAATCTTTTTATTTCTTAAGTACAACAGATCATAAATACCGACAAAATCATGTAAAAAGTTCCAGTAAAATGCATTACATACAGTATATTCAAAGTTGCGGTTCTCCACATTACTCCGAGTGCTTTGATTTCGATAGATGTCAAAGTATCGGTACATCATGACAAATCTTCTGCACGAGTTTTATAAAATATAAACATAAAGTTTTCTAGGTCTTTCAAAAGTCAATTGACGAGCGATGGGCAGAAGTCATTCTAGGACAAACTTACAATAAATTTTGCGCAGTTAAATCAGCTTGACAAAACAACTAGATATACCTATATTGAACACAAAGTAAAGTTTGACGAAACGGTATTTTGACGAAACCACTACCAGCCACCCCCCGAACGCCCGTTTCAACACTATTTCAGTTATTTTTACAGGCGGGCAGTTACCGTAACCATAGTTGCGGGCTGGGACGAATATATACTCTCAATATTATTGCTCCAGTTCCAGGGAAGCGTGACCAGTTCAATATCTAGAACCCTCTGTAACAAATTGTTAACTTTCTAGCTTAAAGAGCCATGGTCGGAAACAGGGCTCGAACTTATGACCGTCAATTAATGAGTGGTTTCACTGATTTCTAGTCAGGGACCCTAAACCACTCTGGCAAGGGCAACGAATATAAGGTACCATGATGAAGGAAAAATTTAGTACTCTAAAACCTATATTTTCTATTTGATTCCCGCCAAAACGTCAATTATTAGACTGGGTTCCATTTTCCTCAAAGATCTAAAATTCTGATGTCTTTATTATGTAACGTAGTCTAATCCTGTGTCGCTCGGGAGCTTTATTTCCGATAGCACAAATGCAAGCGTTTGTATATTGTTTGTGTGGAACAGACGAAAGTCCAAAATAAATTGATTGCTTTCTTGACGCATGCTAATTGATTTTAATTTTCCAAAAGATTGTTGTCGCGGCTTTGGCGAGATGGACTTTTCCAAGGTACATATATATTGCATCAATTCGATATAGTAACGAAAATTTCTGTCAGACGTGGTGCGGTGTGGGAATATTTGCACCTGTCATGCCTGTTCAAACCTACTCACTGATCAGCTGATCCAGTGCTCAGCCGGTCAAGACTGCTGTTTGCAGGTTTTACATCTGGCAGGTCAGTGCAGTCGATGGTTGTTTAGCATTGCAGAGTGAACAGTATAAATGTACTGCAATTGACAAACGATTTTGTCATCTTGTGTGGGTTGCACAGGCTGATAAAAAATGCCACAAGCTGAAATAAGCTTTACATCTCTTGAAAAATGTTTGAACACATCAGGTATGATGAAGTCAACCCATAAAAAGTTTGTAATTTCAAAATTGTTCATGTTTTCTTAAGCAACCTTTGTCTCCCAAATTGCATTTTTTTGAAAACTAATTGACAGAATAGGATACTCTAACCAGCTCAGATTCATAGAAAAATTCATTCTAACCAGCTCAGATTCATAGAAAATTTAATGAATAACCCTTGTCCAGTAAAGTAATCATTTAAATAGAATCCTATTATGCACACATTTGTGTCCAGACTGTAACTTTGTCATGTATTGATTGAATATAAAATAACTTGGCACAAATGTTCAGCGCATCAAGACGATGTGCCACATGCAAGACCCACATCCCTACCTCAAAGGTCGAGGTCACACTTAGAGTTTAAAGGTAATGGAATGCATGGTAACTCTGTCAGTGTCATGCATGGAAGGATTTTAGAATTACATGGCACAGTTGTTGAGCGCATGGAGAGGACACAGACTGTGAGACACCTCTTTCGGGGGCATTCGTCACTTATGAGGGACAGCTCTTGTGTCACTTATGAGGGACAGCTCTCACTAGCGGATCCAGGGGGGGGGCGCACCCGGCGCGCGACCCCCCCCCTAAAATTCCCCAACCTTACATAAATATCTGAGTATAAATTTATATTTTCTGTTTCCGAAATCGGTATCTTAAAAGTATCAAAAACACGTTTGAAATGCAGGAAAATGCACGAAATGGCACCCTTGAAAAAAAATTTTTCGGGGGAGCATGCCCCCGATCCCCCCTAGAAAGTGCCTCCCTATTTTTTATCTCAGGCTACGGCCCTGCCATTGTTCATTGCATTCAATTATACATGTTAATTATATACTCACTCGCTCCACCGCTAATTTAGTGTTCGATTACTTAAAAACAAAGAATAAAACACAGTCATAATTGCCATCTTATAAGGCTTGAGCAGAACCAACAAATGGCAAAAAAGTTACGCCCCCCCAACACCAAATCCTGGATCCGCCCCTGGCTCTTGTTTCTATTTAGCTCTACTGGACGAAATCCAGTGGAGCTTATGCCATGGTGGTTCTGTACGTAAACTTTTCCTTGATAACGCTCTACAGGTCATAATATTCATTTGACTTTGATGAAACTTGCTGATAAGGATCACTTCAACTTGTAGATGTTCCCTATTGTTTTTAGGGTCAGTGAGTCAAAGGTCAAGGTCACAGTTACCTCCGATAGCAATTCCTTAATAACACTCTACAGGTCACAATTTTCATTCAACTTTCATCAAACTTGCTCAAAAGGTTCCCTGCAACTTGTAAATGATCCCTATTGATTTTGGGGCAGTGGGTCAAAGGTCAAGGTCACAGTGACTTCCGTCAGATTTTCCTTGATACCACTCTACGGTCACAGTTTTCATTCAACTTTCATCAAACTTGCTCAGAAGGTTCTCTGTAACATGTAGATGATCCCTGATGATTTTTGGGTTAGTGAGTCAAAGGTCAAGGTCACAGTGACCCGAAGTTTGAAAATATTTTCTGCTGAGATCTATTTGACCCACAGTCTACAAATTTCATAGGATGATTGGTCTTAATGAGTAGATGATCCCTATCGTTTTTGGGGTCAGTGTGTCAAAGATCAAGGTCACAGTGACCCGAATTTTGAAAATCTTTTCCACTCAATATCTTGAGATCTACATCAGCCACAGTCTTCAAGGGTCATAGCATGATTGGTCTTACTGAGTAGATGATCCCTACTGTTTTTGGTGTCAGTGGGTCAAGGTCACAGTGAACTCTGTTAGCTCTTCCTTGGTAATATTGCAAAAGATTCCCATGAAACTTACTCAGAACAATCCAGTCAGACAGACCAGTAGAGCAATACTGGCCCTTTTGGGCCTCTTATTTTAGGTTCATTGTGTTGCTGGGGTTGTATATTTCAATCCAACAGTATGTTAGGTTGTTGATAGCAGCATCGTAATTAAAACGTCTTTGGCTTTGAAAAACATCAAACTATTTCTATTTTTTATTGATAAATAAAAGTTAATCAGTAACAAACGCAAACAAAAATTCAAGACGACATTTGAATTCGATTCGCGGTGACAAAAATTATGGTCACCATGACCGGACACCCTAATTAAGGTAATGGGTGATTCATGGTGACCAAGTGGAAATGATGGCTCGACGTTGCGGTGATGGGTGACAATTGGACAAAACACCTTGCCTGTACTGTAGCTCAGTTTAGAAACTTTCATGAAGATATGCACTGAAAATTTGTTTTTAGTGATTTCCAACTTATTTCAAATAAGTTAAAATATCTCAGGATGACTTTTATTCACTTGTTATTCAATATTCTCTACAGCTGAGCTTTGCAATAGAATGTAAAATGTTTAAATGACTCAACTTTAAAAGATACTATATTTGGAAGCCCGATTGTACAGTTTCATTCGCCTGTTGCATACATGCCACAAGGGTTTGAATAATATGGGGTATTTTTGTAAAATAATGGACTTATAAATATATATGCAATTATTATGAGAATAGGTGACTGGTCACCATGGTGCAGTGACGGCTGGCACAGGTGTTCATAAACATTGTCCGCTCTCTGAGTCTAACAGTTTTCATCCGATCTTACCGATCTAGGTCAAAATGTTTTTAGGCATATCTTGGCCAAGTTCGATAACCAGCTTTTTAGTCTTCTTATATGCCTGTCCGTAGGTGTTTGATAGACAGGATGTATTATTGGAACACCTACGACGGCTTGCGGGGGCATCCACAAATTATCCACTCTCTTAAGTCAAACACTGTTCATGATATCTCGACCAAGTTCAGTAACCAGTCAGATTAGCAAGGCACTTCTGGATTATAGCCTTTGAATTATCAAAAATTCATAAAAGTAGCCATGTCTACTCTCTAACTTGGAACAATTTTCTTGCAGTCTTAAATTTGACCAGAAAGTTTAAGGACGCATCCTGGCTAAGTTTAATAATCAGAGCTCTACATGTTGAAATGTTTTTACAAAATTTTATGACCCTTTGCTAAAACTTAAATTAATTTCTCCCAACCTAATTTGTTAATTTATTTAACAACCAGGGTTCGACATTAAGTAGGGAGGGATTCTGAGTAATATACCTGCAAGCCAGAAATCCTGTCAGTTGATACTGGAGGAATAACAGTTATTATTCTTGCAAATAAATATAATATGCTGGCTTCATATCAGTTATACTGTACAGTATTACTTTGCTGTTAATTGCTTTGCAGGTTTCAATTCCTGACATTTATGTTGACTGGACAGATAAAAACCTATGGATATCTATGGCAACAATTGCCTTTAATCCTACCTACTGGAATCTTGTAAGTTTATATCTTATACCTAATACATGTAATGATCTAAATTTACAAGTATTCAACTTGATTTTATATTGTGATACTTTTTCTTTATTAGTTGATATTATGCTGCTTGAGGTGACTACTTCGGTACTTACAACTTACACAGGTTGAAGTATATACATGTAGTTATGCCCCCCATCTTATATGTAGGGGTATGTTGGTTTGTAAGTCTGTTGGTAGACCAAACCTTGTCTAATAAATAACTGGATTTAGCCCAGGTTCCTCAAACTTTGTAGGTTGGTTGGTCATGACAAGTACATGATCTCTATTGATTTTCAGATCACCAAGTCTAAGGTCAAGGTCATAGTGTCCTTCAGCAGAAAAAAACTTGTCCTTTCAATAACCAGAGAACGCTTTGGCCTAGTGTCCCCACACTTTGTACGTAGGTTGGTCATGACCAGTAAATAACCTTCCTTTATTTTGAGGTCAACAGGTCAAGGTGACGGTGACCTTTAACACAAAAAAACTTGTCCGATTGATACTAGAGAACACATTGGCCTAGTGTCCGCAAACTTTGTAGGTAGGTTGGTCATGACCTGTACATGAACTCAAGGTCAGCAGGTCAAAGGTAAAGGTGACCTTTAACACAAAAAACTTGTCCAATCAGTTACTAGAGAATGCATTGGCCTAGTGTCCTTAAACTTTGTAGGTAGGTTGGTCATGACCAGTACATGAACCCTTTCGTTTTTGAGGACAACAGGTCAAAGGCCAAGTAGACCTTTAACACAAAAAAGTGGTCTGGTCAATAGCTAGAGAACGCTTTGGCTTAGTGTCCTTAAACTTGTAGGTTGGTTGAGGTGAAAGTCACAGTGACCTTGAGTTTGTCCAATCGATAACTAGAAGACAACGCTTTGGTCTAGTGTCCTCAGATTTGGTAAGTAGGTTGGTCATGACCAATAGATGAGCTCTGTCGATTTTGAGGTCAAGTTCATGGTGACCTTTAACACAAAAAGCTTGTCTGATTAATAACTAGAGAATGCTATGTCTTAGTGTCCTCAAAATTTGTCGGTTGGTTGGTCATAAAGTAGATGACCCCAATTGATTTTCAACTCAACAAGTCCAAGGTCACGATGACTATTATTACAAAACAAGTAATTGGTTAATTAGTGGGCATACATGTTTTACAAACCTCTCTTGTTATATATAGCACTATGATATAATTACAGATTGCCAGATGGGAATACAGAAGGAAAGGTCTGTCAAAGTTTTTTGGCAGTAACTATGTTGCATGCTGGATATTAGGGGCATCAATATTTGGTCTTGGCGTCTTCAGAGATATGAGGTAAGCCAATGTAGCATTGTCGCCAGACACTTTGATGCCAAAACATACTTTTTCTGTGCACTTGTAAAACTAATAAGCCTTCTCTGTAATAAGAGGCCTAGCTGACTTTAGTTAATAAAGTGACCACACTCTCTCAAATCTTGAAAATGAACCTCTACTTACTAGTATTTAATTTTTGTATGGTTTTGGCCAGGCATACTTTTCAGACCAACTTACTTTCTAGCTTACTTTGCTGTTCTGATTTTGGTTAAACACACAACCAAGGCCATCATTAAAAAAATGTTGGTTTGCGGTGCTCCGACCCACAATTTTTGGGGTGGGTAGGTAGGTAGGGAATTTTTTTATTTTTTTATTTTTTTTTTTTTTACAGACGACAAAGGCAAATCTATATGACCCTCAGTCTGATGTAAGGGGCATGAATATTTTAGATAACAGCACTGAGAATTCAACGACAGAACCATTTTATTAATTTTCAGATACATGTGTACACTTTAATTCTTTCTAGGAAGTCTTTTAATAATGGGTCTCCCAGAGTCCTTGCAGGGTTTGCAGATTGGCAGTACAACACGGTGGGTCTGTAGAGCATCAACTTTGGCATTTTTTTCGAAGTTTTCTACAACATTTTCATCAATATCAATCCCCTCTGTCGTAATGTCAAATACATCAAACCATGTGTCTGTTTTTCTGAATTTCCGTATGGCATTTTTAACGACCGAAGTCACCTTTTCTTCACCAGTGCTTATAATATTTACACTAACAGAAAATGTGATATCTTCCGTAATGGAGGCTGCCATTTTGATTTTGTATGCGTAACGAAAAAAGCCGAGAATTCCCACATGTATTATACAGTGAATAATCTAGGTTTTGATTTATATGAGTCCCTGGGACGCACATATGAAACAACGAGTCCCTTTCCAAAATGTCAGAAAATAGAATCGGACATCCTCGCCGAATTACTTTCTTTGCGAATCGCCGCTGTGATGTGTTGTTTTTTTCTTCGAATATAATTGTTTCTAAAAGTACTGAGTTACTGAAAATATTAATTACCTTTTACGTAGATTTAAAATATTTATTTCCGTAAAAAAATCTGCTGTAATTACAATGAATTAGTCGATGTTTATTCTCCAATTATCATTTGTCACTCGTGAATGCCGCGGTAGGTGTGAAAAATACGAGCATTCATAAAGGGTGACAAAATAACTACGTCAACTTTGAAATTTCGAGCTATGTGACACCACTGTTTGAGTAACGTTTGACAAAAGTATTTTCAATTAACTAAATTAACATTTATAAGTTCCAACTATTCTTTATTTAAAATAAACATTATGTTTATAACAAAATCGCGGCGCTTCAAGCCGATTTTTTCTAAGTAACAATTTTCTTCTACAATGTATTTACTTTAAAGAATTACCTTTGTCGAATAAAATAATTTCTACAGCGACTTCTTTTACTCATAAAGCCGCAGGTGTTACGAGATCAAAGCACGTATGCCGACGCTGAGTTTCGTTTGATCCAAGCGAAGCACGTGGCATTAAAAAGACCGAATATTTTGACAGGTCTGATTATTTTGGATTATAAAAACTAGTTTGGAATAGACAATGTATAATATGAGTAAGTTTTATTTGGTTATGCACTATATCAAGCTATACAAATGCTCGTTGGTCGGCAAATATTTTCGAATTTGATAAATGTACAAAAGTAAAAAAATACGTGTATACAAATTTTCACGGAAAATAATTATAATTTAATGTCCTGTTAGCTGTCTGAAACACCACTTAAAGTACCGCGATTTTACACCCGCGAAGTGCCGCGACTTTTTAACGATTTCATGCGAAAATGCTTCTAAATACTCACAGGAAACGCAAGTTCGTGGACGATATTCTTTTATACAAACTGCCGCGAGCATATACCCAAATCTCGCTTTTCACGTGCTTGCGTCCTAAAGGAAGCACATATTTCAAATCTTTGCGTCCTTTCCATTTTTTGTGCGTCTATGACGCAGGACGCACGGCTAAATTATTGACTGAATTATAAAAAGCGAAAAGGACCAAATGCGAAATTGGCCCAAAGAAACGAAATGGGACCAAATAAAAAAAAATCGGCAGCGGTAGCAATAAAAAAGATCGGGTCGGGGCTAATTTCGATGAGTCGGTCGGAGCACCGCAAACCAACATTTTTTTAATGATGGCCCAAGTTAATTTGCCTTCATGAAGTAAACTTTCCAGTACTGTATATTTTACAGGTTTAGCGCTGCATTAAACACACAGCCACGGTGGTTTACCTTGATGAAGTAAACTTTCCAGTACTGTATATTTTACAGGTTTAGCGCTGCATTAAACACGCAGCCACGGTGGTTTACCTTGCAACAGAACTGGATATTATGGTTCGGCTATGCCTGTATAACAGTAGGAACTGTATTTGTGTTTACTAGCTTCTATGTACTTGGATTTTATGGAACATTTTTAGGTAAGTATGAAATGTTTGGTAAAAGTTCCAGCACTTATAAAACACTACCTGTTTATAGTAAATCTATAAATTTTCGGATTGTTTTCTCTTACACATGCGTTGCTAAAAAGAGTTAATTCAGTAACTAAAATTAAAAGGAAAATTAGGGTGTTAAAGTATACTGGTCCATTTCTTGAAAAATTATTGACTGAATAGCAAACATCGTAGATCATTATCAGGCTCGAAAACAGCAGAGTCACTCACTGTCAGTTGGGTAAGAGGTCAGGTCTTTTACCTCAGATTACCCATTGGCTGAACAATTTCAGGAAATCTGGGAGGTCAGAAGTTGTAGTAGCTGTAAAGTGTTCATTAAAAAAATGTGTTTGAGTAGTAGAGGTTTAATGATACACTTTTCTCATGATACGCTAAGTATCATGATATACAGTTGCGATATGATACTTAACGGTTCGATGCAATACATCTACTGTTCCGAGAAGTTGAATGGATATAAAGTCGTAATTAACAAATGGATGTAAATATTTATTAAGATAAAAGTAATGGGCTGCAATTTGCATTTATAAGGTTTTTATACTATATATATAGTGGTTATTATATTGATTGTTTCATAAAACTTCTGTAATTTCAGGCGATTATTTTGGTATATTAATGGACAAAAAAGTGACAGGTTTTCCTTTCACCGTCTTGGAGAATCCAATGTACTGGGGCTCATTCCTGAACTTTTTTGGTGCAGCTCTTGTGTAAGTACAATAAATTGAAGGCATTTTGTTACTTGTATACACTTGTTCTGGAGATGTAAGTTCCTTCTAGAATTGACACAATAGAAAAGAAAATGTGTCTTTTTAGGGAGATAAGTGTTGCTCTAGGGAGGTTGGAATGTATATTTAAAGAACAAGAGAGCTAGGGTGGACTTGATGTTTTGCAAGAGCTTTTATTTGATATTAGGTGTGGATTAAATTTCTCACTTAATGCCTGCTTCCTTCACCTCTTGTTCTCACTAAATGCCTGCTTCCTTGACCTCTTGTTCTCACTAATGCCTGCTTCCTTGACCTCTTGTTCTCACTAAATGCCTGCTTCATTGACCTCGTGTTCTCACTAAATGCCTGCTTCATTGACCTCGTGTTCTCACTAAATGCCTGCTTTATTGACCTCGTGTTCTCACTAAATGCCTGCTTCATTGACCTCGTGTTCTCACTAAATGCCTGCTTCCTTGACCTCTTGTTCTAACTAAATGCCTGCTTCCTTGACCTCTTGTTCTCACTAAATGCCTACTTCCTTGACCTCTTGTTCTAACTAAATGCCTGCTTCCTTGACCTCTTGTTCTCACTAAATGCCTGCTCTCTTGACCTCTTGTTCTCACTAAATGCCTGCTCTCTTGACCTCTTGTTCTCACTAAATGCCTGCTTCATTGACCTCTTGTTCTCACTAAATGCCTGCTTCATTGACCTCTTGTTCTCACTAAATGCCTGCTCTTGACCTCTTGTTCTCACTAAATGCCTGCTTCCTTTACCTCTTGTTCTCACTAAATGCCTGCTTCATTAACCTTGTGTTCTCACTAAATGCCTGCTTCATTGACCTCATGTTCTCACTAAATGCCTGCTTCATTGACCTCTTGTTCTCACTAAATGCCTGCTCTTGACCTCTTGTTCTCACTAAATACCTACTTCCTTGACCGCGTGTTCTCACTAAATGCCTGCTTCCTTGACCAAAACTTGGTGAATTGGTAGCTAATATCAAAATGTATATTGATATTGTGTTTTAGGGTCACTCAGGTCAAGGTTAATGTTTTCTTCATAATGTTTGTAACATCGTATACCAAGTTCTATAGCAGGCCCATTTGCTTCAGTTAGAATAGGAGTTATACTTGGGAGTGTTCGGACGGTTAAAGAAATGCTGTATTATAATCTTTTCAGTAAAGCTAGTCTGAGTGGAATATTGCTAAGTTTGTTGGTAGCGGGATGTTACAAAATTGCCATAAAGTATGAGGGGTAAGTAGAAATGTTGAGTTTTACTGATCTTTGACACAGATTTACATGTATATACACATGAATTGGCAACTTCCAAAAATTGATTAAGTTATTAGTTTGTGTTTTTCTCGTATTATAAAATGAATAAGATAATCAACAATTAGCTTAAGTGCTGGTTCAAGTTTCGAACATCCGGTTCCTAGTCTTTATGAGAACAGGTGGTGAGGTAATAGGTCCGACTTTATAACTGAAATAACTGCTAGAAAACAAAGCTAGTACAGGAGCTTCTATTTGAAAGTATTCCTGTAGAGCAGTCTAAATAACTTAAAGATCTGATTGGTTTAAAGTGACCTCATATTTCAAACTAACCAATCAGAGATCAGTGAGTGATTTGAGACTGGTACATGTACAGAAAAAAAGAAGACTTTAATCATAGACCTATATCATCTGAAATTCATTTTTTGCAGACCATTTACAACAGAAATATATGCTGAAAAAGACAGAAGAATGGAAAAGACAGAGTGATGTCTGAGTTATACATGTACTACAGCAAAGATTCCAGTTTAGCCTATATTTACATTTTACCACATTGTTATAATTTACTGTTGAGACTTTACGTTATACCTGATTTATGTGATGCAACATGTTTGTGCCAATGGTGCCTTAATGATTTAATTGGTTCAGATACATCGAGTCTTGCTGTGTGGAAGCTTAACCGTAGCCCTTGGCAACCAGAAAAGATCCAGATCAGCCGGCTCTTTCATGCAATCTGACCTAGATCTAGCCAGTTAGCTTCTTCATCACAAGTGACCCAGATAGATGTAGTAGTTGGTGGACGTCAGTTTTCACACAGCTGGACTCGTATATTCTGGACTGAAGGACTTTTTATGTACTTAATAGTTATAGAATATCACAGATTGTTTTAATTTTAATATGATTCCTATGTTATACACTCATCCTGATTGACCTTATTATTGGTGGGGGGCAGATGTGGGTAGCATCCATAAAATTGTCCACTCTCCTAACTTCTAGAACTCTCATCAAACCTTGGCAAAACTTGATGTGAATTTTATTGGGCATATTATCTCCGCCAAATTGGTCTAATCACTCCAGAGTTATTGCCCTTTAAATGCAAAAACTGGACAACTATGTCTAACTTCTTCAATTCCTAACCAGTCTTCACTAAGCTTACTGTGAATCATTATTGGCCTAATATTTCTGCTATGTTTGAGAACCAGCAAGATCTCTGCAGTCACTCTGGAGTTATTGCCCTTTTATTGCCAAAATTTAAACAATTTAGAGTTGTTCACACTTTAACTTCTACTATTGATAACAAGTCTTCACTAAATTTATGCCACTTTACGATTGTTCAGTCTCTTACTTCCACATTTCCGAACTAATCTTCACTAACCTTGCCATGAATTTTCTCTGCTTAATATCTTGCCAAAGCTAGATAACTGGCCCAAATTGTTCAAGTCTTTTTGTAGTTAGTTTCCTTTAATTGCCAAATATTGCTACTTTTCAGCTACAATGTTTTGTGGGGCTTCAATAATATTGACAGATTTTTCAGTCATTGATGATTACTCTAATACTCTATGGGAGTGGTCTGAAAGAAACTTAATATGAACATTTATTGGCAGAATGTCTTGGCCAAGTTCGATAACCAGCCAGATTGCCGGTGTCACAGTACCAGTCCAGAGTTATTGCCTATATTGATGAGGCAAACACTTCCCAGAAGAATTATGCTTAAGTCTATTTATCCACTACTGGGCTGGCTCTGGCATTAGCTAATGCAAATATTGGCTAAACAAACTTTTAATTGGCTCAAAAGAAATTGGAAAGAAAGAATATGTTTTGTGTGCTACGCATGGAAAAAATGGCTCAAAGAAAAAATGATCCAGTGCTAGCCCTGCCACTACATGGGTATATGAAAGATAACTGTTGTGCAAACATAAAAATTGCATACACTGGTAACATTCTTTATTAATCCGGATTCAGGGGCTACAGAAAAAGATGTGTTATACTTCACTGATGGCTCAATTTGAAGCATATTTCTAAAAAAAATATTCATTGGTCGACACTACCAAATTCATTTGTCAAAAACATTGCTGTTAATAGATCAGTGCCACTGAATCTTGCAACTCAAGGAGAGTAAGGGGCTCGGTAATCTTGTCAACAAATGTTTCATTATATGACTGCTTGAATCTCTGTATTTCCAATCACCTCATAGTGTTGCGTTTAGGTTGTGTTGCATTCAGGTTGTGTTGCATTCAGGTTGTGTTGCATCCAGGTTGTGTTGCATTTATGTTGCTACCACAGTGATTGAAAACTTTGTCAAAATTATTAACCCCACACAAAATATTGGGAGTTGAACTGTAGCGAAAAAAACGTAAGAAAGAATGTTTTAATTATCACAGCATTTACCTTAAACTTGGGGGGTGTATTTTGTGACAGTTTGCACTCTTGTTTGTAGATTAGGTTATCACTTAAATTCTATACTAGGAATTGTTCTAAATAGCGTATCATGACGAACACATGTAAATTGGGTAATACATGTATTTGCAATGATTTAATTTTTGCTATTTTCCACTTCGCTAATTTAAAAATCTGGCGAAAAATTAATTTCTTATTCATTGCACTAGATTTACTATTCTGAGAATTTAGAATTCATCAATAAGTCTGTCTGCTCACAAATTACTAAATTTTCTTCATGCGAAAATTACCCAATTTACCGTGGTTGTCATGATATGCTATTTAGAACAATTCCTAGTGTAGAATTTAAGTGATAACATTACTGTTGTATACTCAAAAGTTCATTTTTATGCCCCGAGGGCAAAGATCAAGATTACAGTGATGTCCCATTAAAAAAAAACCTACTTTATTATACGACAACTCTTTGACCTAGTGTTATCAAACTTGCTAGGATTATTGGTTATGAGAAGTTGATGACCCCAGTTGCAAGGTCAGATGTCGAGGTCATTACAGTTTCTAGTTGTGTAATGCTTTCTGCATTGGTGTGGGTGTTTTGATTTCATATGGCACCAATGAATGTGTGAATTCATTTATTACTGAAACAATTGAAATAAAATTACTTTTATATGCAGATGCTATTAAACAGTATTAGAATCTGCAGTATCTTGTTTCGCAATAATATGTGTGTTCGACAAACATTTTGTTATATACAGAAATCCATACAAAAATTCATTAGTGTTCAAGTACAGGAAAGACGTTACGTAATTTAAACAAAGATGTTCAAATGCGAAAGATTGGATGTACTGCTGCAAGGTTATACAAACTGAATATTGCACGATGTATATTTTACGTTAATATTTGCTCAAAGCTGCCACACAGTATTGTTCAGTAAGCAAAGGATCAGATGAGACCTCCTGTAGTCACCAAATGTTAATGTATGTATTCATTGAATTATTAAAATTTACATTGTTGCTGTTGAGTTATTTCTCAGTCATACATTGTATTTCAAGAGTTAAATACTTCTATCTCCCTCCACCCCCTATGGGCGGGGAGACATTTGGATGCTGTCCTGTCTGCACGGATGTCACAAAGTCACAACTCCTCTTACACCACTTGGCAGATTTCAGCCAAACTTCATATTAGTGATCAGTCCAGTTGTGCATGTCGTTAGCATTTTGTGATTCAGTTATTTTTGGTGGGATTATTGCCCTTGATTTGTTTAATTTTTTGATGTCTGCGCTATTACTCCTATATAATTGGGCAGATTCAACCAGACTACATGGGACTGATCAGTATAATGTGTACATTTTCATGTTATCGAGGGGAAACATATTTTTCCAGAAAAAAACTAGTTTATATTTTATAATGTTATTGTTCTGTATGGAATTACCATTAAAACCAGAGTGCTAGAGTAAGCTATTAGGATCGCCTTCCGTCCAGCATACAGCGGCGTAATCTCATTGCCACTTTTAACGACACCATTTGTCAGCACGTTTTCACCAAAATTGATACCTAGTTTAAATTTAATACTGTTCATTTCTAAAATAAACTTGTACATTTTTATGCTCTCTGAAGGGGAGTGCATATAGTTACCACTTTGTCCGTCTGTCTGAATACGTCCGAAGCAGAACTCTAAAGGTATTAAGTTGATACATAATTATCATACATTGATAGGGGAAGTGCAGAGTGGCTCATCTGGAGCAGACCTTGAAAAGGATTGAATGGATTGAGTTTATACTTTGATAGAGGTTGTAGTGATCAAGAACCATAACTTTTCCCATTTTTGAATTGTCTCCCTTTACATGTATGTAATATGTTTGTCCAGAGCATAGCTTGAAAACTATGTAAGGGGCCAAGTTGGTATTTCACAAAGTGATGAAAAAAAGGGGGGGGAAGCGCAAGAACCATATCTCTACCTGACCAATTACTTAAGTATCAGTAGTGTTGTAGTTCCTGACTCAATCAACAATGTCATACAGTGCGAGCCTGCAGACACTTTTCTAGTTCATTTGTGGGTTTCCTGGGTATAAATGGACATCATCCCATGACAATCTCCCTACCAAGTTTCATTCTGAAGGTTTTGATTAAGCTTTGTGATCCTGCTGAAACAGTCAAAGAATTAACCTCAGAATTCTAACATGTTATGTGTTCAACACCAAAGCAAGTCTTTACTTTAAAGCTGCAATATTCTTCAGAAATGGCAATATTTTAAAGATAGGACTAGCAAGTTTGCGAGACTGAAGTTTCCTAAATGATAAAGCGCATATATTTAATACACTTGGACCTTTTATCTTGGGGGAAAAAAGCAGCAGCTGAACAACAATTAGTAATCTGCAGTGTGAAAAATACTGCCAGTATTTACTAGGGATGGGAACGAATATTCGAATATTCGAAAATCGGCCGAATATTCGAATGTGAAAATCAAATTCGAAATATTCGTAAATTATTTTTTTTTAAATAGGTAGCAATCTAAAGAATGCTAATTATGCCGAATAAAACCGTTTGTTCGGTATTGTTTGTTTAGAGCGTGTCAAAAATTTCCCAATTAACAAGAAAATTGCAATGCATAATTGACAGGGGGCATCGTTACGGATTAGCAGTTTGCATCAGGTGTTATTGTGGTGACTTTTATCTTTTGTTCATTTTAATTGTCGCCTGTTTTATGTAACAAATTTTAAAAGTTGTTTATCTCAGAATGTTCCAGGATCAACGTCATGTTCACGGAAACGAATAACCAATCACGCTTATACATGTATTAACTCAACTGATATAACTCTTTCGTTGTCCAATCATTCAGAATAACTCAAATATTTTCCTTTAATAAATATGTTTGAAATTATTTTTAACATCCTTACTTTAAGTTTGATCTTCGCTTAAACAAAATTGCATCCGGGTGTTTATTTGATGTACCATCGGTTAGAGACTTAACTGTGTCCACATGATTGTGTGTTGAGTTGATGCTTTGATAAATTGACGTGTGCTATATTTTATGTACTATGTACATGTTGATCTTTACGCATGTAAATACAAATTATCAATGTTTATTTATTTGTTTGTTTTCCCGTATCTTCCCTGGAAAAATTAATCCAGTTAAAGTAAACGCCAGTTTCAACAGTATTTCAGTTATGCCAGGCGTATTTAGTAGTTTTCTGCCACAAACTCCACGAACCCACAGCCCTCCATCAGCGAGAGAACACTGAGAAAACTTCAGTTATGTCAGGCGTATACTTTCCTAACTTGACCACGGAGGCAGTCACAATGAATGAAAAAAAAAAAAAAAAAAACAACCCAGCCCTGCACGATAATTAGCATTCATCTACCTCTAACATTGAAAAGGGAGATAATTACTTTTTCTTTAACTCAAATTAGTCGACTATCTAGAAAAATGCAAAATTCTTATTTTTAATTATTAAAAATTTATTAATATTATACACAAGAAAAATATTAAAACCGGTTGAAATATTATCCAAACTTTTACTTGCGAAAATTATTTTTCTTTCCATATATATACAGTTAGACATTCATAGTTTATAGAAAAGGGAGGTAATCTCTTTTACTTTAATTCCATTTTAACGGCTATTCTGAAAGAATACATTTTTTTTTTAATCTTTATACATACAAATATTTTACGTAATACAAAGATAAAATCGTGAAATGTTAGCCAAACTTCTCCTTGTGGAAAATTAATAATTTGTTTCTTTATATACCGTTTTAAAGTAAAACACAAAACGAATATTCGAATATATTCGAATATGCCAAACCGAATATTCGAATATTGATTTTAGTATTCGTTCCCATCCCTAGTATTTACATATTTCATTGGTGGGTATTTCTAATGACGATGACAGAAGTGCGCATATACGAGGGGTGATCCCGAATTAACCAGACTGATGCTACATTTCCCTAACAATTCAAAACATGTGTATCTATCTTGAATAATGTATATACATGCATACGTAAAATTAAATTTTGATGGATGGTCCAGTAAAGATTATACATATTATTTTGTGGTTTTATTGTGCAAGCTATGCCATTGTTAAACATTTCTGTTTATTCTAGATCACCCCTGCACCTGTATACGAATGAAGGCATTTGGAAAACTGGAAAAGATATATTCGGAATATCCATGAAAAGGCTTTTGTAAACATTATGGTTATTGGGTCAATCTTTCATGCAAGATATTTTCGCATCTATGACTTTACTTGGAGTTTTAATCAATCATTGTGTATTTAATTGATCACAGTACAGTATATGTGACATAGACTTTGTTTGTCTAACGGAAGAAAACTTGCATTTCTAAAGAATAGTGTGGCTTTAAAGGTTGAGTACTAAGACCAAATTCATTTTCTGGAATTGTAACAGAGAAAAACAGTTTGAAACTAAAACTTTACAATAGCCATGGAGTATTTCCGTTTGAGGGAAATACTGCTGCAGAAAAACGAGTTAATGTTTTTGTATTTCCTTAGATTGATGTGGGTGGTCTTTTTGTCCTACTTTCGCTTTATTGAATGTTGTAAACAGTCAGAAATATCCGTCGCATATCATTGAAAGTGAAATTCTTTCAACTATGATCAAAAATAGGCATGCACATTCATATACAACCTATTTACAGCCTCTAGCTGTGAGATTTCTGGAAAATTACAAAGATATTTGAAAACTGGAAAACCTACTTTCGTTCTTGAAAATGCAAAATATAATTTATTACTTCTTTTGTTAAACTTAAATTTTCAAGACAATATTGTCACATTCAATGCAGTATGTCATATTTTCCATCTGAGAAGAAGCCCGTTAAATTCCAGATTTAAAAGAAAATTTGATTTGGTCTTAGTAATGGAACTTTAAATACATTTAAGAATTTCAGACTGACATTTTGTGATCAATAAAAAACAAGCACACACACTGGTTTTTTACTTTTAATACAAATTTTTCAGTATTTTGAGTTTAATAGCACTTTTTTCAATATAAATGAATGACCATGAAATAAGATGAAAAATGACCATGTTAAGATGAAAACCATGTAACAACTTAAGTGTGGCAAAACTAAAACTCAAAATCCATTTGTTGTATTCACTGCCTGCATAACCATTATCAACGAAGGTCTTAAAGGTGCTGCCACCTGGTGGGTAACTACAAATATAGACTACAACTTGTTAATCTTCCTTTCAAAAAAAAAAAATTCAACTTGGACGTAACATTACACAGAACTACATAACTTCTTGAGACATAAACGCATAATGGCTGCAGTTGACAATTCTAGACTCAATTCAATTATATATATATAACTTGTATATACAAAATTAAGAAAATTGCATCCATTAAAAAAAACTGACTCATAATACTGCTCTCATTGAATTAAGTTCACCTTTACTAAATATCGGCCTATGGCCTTCGCAGTAGATGAAATACAGACATTGTTTTACATTTTAAATATTTAGTAGGGGGGATTTTTTTTTTTTTTTTTTTTTTTTTTTTTTTTGTTTTTTTTTTTTTTTTCATTACAGTTTTCGAAAATTACAAAACAGTTAATCTCTATAATGAACTCTGGGGGTTTTTTGTGGATTGGGGTTAAAAAAATTATCAGAAACAGTAACTAAAGCAAACTTTGAGGTCAAAGGTTGCACTAATATATGTTTTCAGACTTGTTAGGCCGTGACCGCCAACATCAAATTAACTTTTGTTCCAGTCTGCTTAAAATCATCTCAAAAACGCTACGCTATGTTCAGGAAGATTGTGCACTTTAGTCAGATTTTGCATATATATATAACTCTTTTCACTGATATTGACCAAAACTTAGACGAAGGTCCTAGTTTTTGTAAGAACTACCAGTATGTTCAGGTCTGTTGGCATTCTAGTTTTTGGAACCCTGATACATAAAATGGCCTCCTATAACCATCTCAGCAGATATACACTTTACCATGTGCTGGACACAAGTGAAATCAGTTTTGCTAAACAGCATTTTCAACATGAAAAGATGAAATACATGTTCATACAGTAATACTTCAACATCCTCAAAAAGCGCTGAAATCATGTACCATGTTATCCCAGTACAAAATCTTGTCTTGAACTTCAAGAGCTGTTTGTAGAAACACAACTGTTCCTGTGTGAAGAATGATACAGAAAATGTTTGAACACCTGTTACAGACGTTCATGTAATTTTAGAGGAAGTCAGATGCTTCTCTTTTACCCTTTAAAAAAAGAAATAATTACTGCTCACAGTGGGGTGTAAAAATCACAATTCACTGATTATTCAGTGATGAATTAATGATGCTGCCTAGCACATTTCTATTATTTGTACTTGTAGTTTCTAGATGCCACCATTTTCTTCTGCTGTTCCACCAAAATCGTCACATTTCATATAATTATATACACAAAATACGACAATACAGCACTATCAGCCTTCCTGTTGAACAAAAGGATTAGCTATTGCTTCCATGCCGTCTGATGGACAAATTAAGACAACAGAAGTCCCGCGACATACAACAAGTCCTAAACTCCGCGTATCCTCGGTAAGCTTGTATGGATCATCAGGATCTGTAATTAGATTTAAAACACATCAAAAATATCAACTGTAGGTATTCAAATTTTCTAAAGATACTGAGAATTGTAGGTAAGCCAGGACATTTGATTTAATCTGGTGTCTTAGTTTGTGTGTGTTTTAGATCGTTTATAGTTTGGACCAACCCTAAGATTTCTCTTCAGGTGAAATTGCCAAGACCTCTGACAGGGGCAGGTTGAAGAGACAGACTTATGCAGATACAAGGGAATCCAGGTAGCAGACCCTAGCACTGTTACGAATAGACCCCTTGGTTCTTTAACATGCCTGGTGCATAGCACTGATACACACAAGACTACATCTCGGTTTCTAACCAGTTCATCGCTATACATATTTGTACTGGTGGGAAACACTGAAAAGGGTTTCTGATATTTCCAGTCTGTGATTCGAACGGATGACCTCGGGATTGATAATCCAGAGCATTGACCATCTGACCACCGCGCCACCCTTGGTGGCCTAGTTTATCAAACTAACTACCTAGTTTACCAAATGAACTTCCTAATTTATTAAATGAACTACCTAGTTTATCAAATCAACTAGGCTTATTTCGAGAAACTAAACCAAATGACCACTATCTAGAGTACAATGTACATTTTCTGACTGAAAATGTACAAGTTTTATATTGACTCATACACACACCATACAAGTACACAACCATATCATACTATAACTAAATCGCACAAAATTAGGTTTGTTTTGTTCTTGTAATATACCGGGTATAGCCAACATATAACAACATGAGGGCCAAGATGGCCCTATATCACTCACTGGCTACCATGGGCTATAATAGAAGATCATCAATAGCAGAAAAGGTCAATTTTTACCTTGGGGCTCATGATTTTCCTCTATATAAGCCTATGTAAAATCAAGAGACCCCAGGGCTGGGTCAATTTTGACCCGGGGGTCATGATTTGAACAATCTTGGTAGAGGGTCACCAGGTAATGCCACATGCTAAATATCTAAGCTCTAGGCCCTGTGGTTTCAGAGGAGAAGATTTTTTTAATTTTTCCTACATTAACCTATATAAAAACAAGTGACCCTCAGGTGGGTTAAATTTGAACCCGGGGGTCATAATTTGAACAGTCTTGGTTGAGGTCCACTAGGTTATGCCACATGCTAAATATCTAAGCTCTTGGCCATGTGGTTTCAAAGAAGAAGATTTTTAAAGTTTTTCCTATATAAGCTTACGGAAAAACAAGTGACCCCCCCGGGCAGAGTCAATTTTGATCCGGGAGTCATAATTTGAACACTCTTGGTAGAATTCCACTAGGTTATGCCACATGCCAAATATCTAAGCTCTAGACCTTTCTGTTCTTGAGATTTTTAAAGTTTTTCCTTTCTGTTGCCATAGCAACCAGAGTTCTGCATAATGGAATTATTTGACCAACTATGAAAGGGCTTTATGCAAGGAACATCCCTGCCAAGTTATATCATCATTGGCCAATTGGTTTCAGAGATGTCGTTTGAAGGAAAATGTTAACGAATAGACACCGGACGGAATGCGATCCTAACAGCTGACTCAAAAACAAAGTAATATTTTCTGGCTTGTTTTTAGTCAAATATGGTTACCAAAGATTGTACAAATTTAGATTACCTCTTAAATATTCTGTTGTGTCATCTAATACGAGATTCAACAAAGGATCATATCCCTTCAGTATCCCACTGGCTGAAAACAGATACAATACACTGCTTTACAACCCTGTTCGAATGTCGGGTAAAAACAAATTGTACTCAACAGTGACAAAAAAGACTGACTGTAGACTGAGTTAGACTGCTAAACAGCTACGGGTTCGAACTTCATATATCAGTCTGCTTGAACAGTATAGACAAGTGTGTAGACTCAGATCATATATCCTAACACTGTAGACTCTGATGATGTATGCTAGCAGTGTAGATTCTGATCATGTATGATAGCAGTGTAGACTTTGATCATAGCTGCTGACAGGGTAGACTCTGATTATTGATTCGAAGTTGTCTGAGCAGGGTCTATATCAATCAGAATGGCTTAAACGTAGCAAAGTCTTGAATTAAACCTTGTTTGAAAATATCAACTGGTACATGTAGTAATGTAAGGATATTATAAAAGTCATCCCATCCCATTTGCTAGTGTTGCTTAAATTTTGCAGAATTGCCCACACCACTTAAAATAGTAGACAAAATTTTTAATCATATTAGCCCAAATTTCAAGTATTTGGTAAAAAATTGTCAATGGATTTTCCATGAGAAGGTCCTGGTGTAAAACAAATCGGTTTAAACAAATTTATAGGTTTAAACTAGAATACCTTCTCTGCCACCACTGAACTTTACCCTGATTGGTTTCTCCAAATATTTGGATAGATCAAGGATTGTCTCTTTCTTCTTCTTTTCTTTGTCACCCGCTCCTTTGTCCATCTAAAACAAACATTTGGAAGAAATTATTTAATTTTCTTGCAACAGACTGCCTTGACAGTAGGATTACAACCTCTATGAACATTTCTGACTGGAGGTAGTCTAGAACCTGTAACTTGCAAAAATAGTGTAATGTAGCTTGACTTAACTTGATCAGAGACAAGAGATGTATACAAGAGGGCCAAGATGGCCCTATATCACTCACCTTGGTACAAGTCCACTTGTCTGGCAGAAGATCACTAGATAATGTTATATACCAAATAAGTTTTCCTATATACGCCTTTGTAAAACAAATGACCCCCCCGGGCAAGGTCAATTTTGACCCCAGGGGCATAATTTGAACAAACTTTGAAGAGGTCTACTAGACAATGCTACATGCCAAATATCTATGCTCTAGGCCTTGTAGTTTCAGAGAAAAAGATTTTTAAAGTTTTCCCTATATAAGTCTATGTAAAACTAAGTGACCCCCGTGCGGGGTCAATTTTGACCCGGGGCTCATAATTTGAACAAACTTGGTGGAGGTCCACTAGCCAATGCTACATGCCAAATATCCAAGCTCTAGGCCTTGTGGTTTCAAAGAAGAAGATTTTTAAAGTTTTTACTATATAGGTCTATGTAAAACTAAGTGACCACCCCCGCGGGGTCAATTTTGACCCGGGGGGTCATAATTTGAACAATCTTGGTAGAGATCCACTAGACAATGCTACATGCCAAATATCTTAGCTCTAGGCCTTGTGGTTTCAGAGAAGAAGATTTTTAAAGTTTTTCCTATATATGCCTATGCAAAAACTAAGTGCCCACCCACGCGGGGTCAATTTTGACCTGGGGGTCATAATTTGAACAATCTTGGTAGAGGTCCACTAGACAATGCTACATGCCAAATATCTAAGCTCTAGGCCTTGTGGTTTCGGAGAAAAAGATTTTTAAAGTTTTTCCTATTTGTTGTTCCATAGAAACCAGAGTTCTGCATGGAATGGAATTCTTTGAACAATTTTGGTAGAGCTTCATGCAAGGAACATTCCTGCATAGTTTTATCAACATTGGCCTAGAGGTTTCAGAGGAGATGTCATTTGAATCAAAATGTTGACGGACGACGGACAATCATCGATCAGAAAAGCTCACCCTGGCATAGCCAGGTGAGCTAAAAATACATTGCATAATTACAAATTACAAGAAAAAAAACAGTAGCATTTATAAATCTCAAATTGTTCTCTTTAGAAACAAATCTCTAACTCTGAAAAGGTTCTAGATGAATTTGTATGATTTTCCACATTTGTCAAATTATGCTAAACCACTTGCAAGAATTACCAAACACAACAGCTTGGCAGATATAATTATTAAACCATTTTCCACTGGATTGGACACATTCTGTGTGTTTGCATCTAGAGAGCTATCTAAGCAATGTCAAGACATTTACCACAAAATAGAAAATGTCCAAAATGCATAAAAAAAAATTATGGGATACATGATGTTAACTAACTAGAGGTTTATCGGATAATCCATATGCCCAATGCCCACAGAAAAGGTTATTTATTTTAAGTTAAGAGGGATAAAGCACGCTACAGAATGCATCTCGTCATGCTCGTTCCAGAGACATCCCCTCATTCTTTTCATGCATCTATAGGTATACATTGGATTGGACCGCGGTTTTCGGTCTCATCTGAAAAACCGTTAGTTTGGTTAGTGCAGGAGCGCGAGATCAAACCTGCGATTCCTGGAATACCAGTCAAGTCTGTTAATCTCTTAATCACTCATCTGCTCCAAACATATGTGTTCTTTTGTTTCATTTTATACCGAATTGATGAGAACTGCAGAGCATTTTAGTGCTGATTTAGTGCTAGTACACCCAGTTCGATACAAATAAAATTGTGTTTAAACCAGTTTACCTCGAGTCAAGCCTCTTGACAGGCATTCTTTCTGGAAAAAAATAGAGGATGTGTTTAGTTTATTACCTGCTGTTGCTTTGGAGGCTGTTGGGAGGTCATTTTTAAGGTTGAAATGCTTAAACATGCGATTTTTGCGGCACCGGAAGTTTACAATTTAGTAGCCGTGTAAACAAAATTTTTGTGAAAGTTACTGTATTTCCGTTGCTTGTTCCCGTTTCAACCAGCTAACAAGCTTTCAAACGCCCATTACGCCGGAAACAACTGTTTTGCATGTTCCGACGGACGTCTGGAAAGTTCTCACGTTGTGTTTCAGAAAACGCAGAAAAAAGGACGTCAGTCAAAGAACCTAGAACGCCGATCTACAAAAATATTTACGTAAAGGTTGTTTGTTGTATTTTTCACCAATCTGCCGCAGAAATTTGCTACATAATTTTATACAAACACCGTTTTTGAGTATTTTTATTTGTTTGACATTGTCGAGTTTTTGTTTTCGATTTAAAATAAGACAAAAATTAGAAAATGAATTAATTTTTAAATTAAAAATACCGTACTTAAATTGTTATTTTATCCACACCATTCAAGGGCTTTTGAATCTTTTAAGAAAAAGTACAGACCAGTGGTAGCCCAACAAATTGTGCGCCAGAGCTTTTTGATATTTACGAAAGACAGACATCTATATAATATCAGTTTGTAAAATCGGTCGGTCTTGCAGTCGAAATATTGAGGCTAAGACCAGTGGTAAAATTTTTCTTCACAAAGGTCCATTCTTTTGATTAATTTATAATTAATGAATTATTCAAACTGATAGGCAATGCCTTATTTTTAGCATGGGAACTAACAAGCAGATAAGATCTCGCAGAATAATATTAAAAGAGGCAATATCTATATAAGGCGAAAACATAAGGTGAATGGGAAATAACTTCGTTTGTGTGCCATATTCTCAAATGAGTTACCTCGCTCTTAGTACTTACCAGGGATCGTATATACAGGGATATGAAACGCGCTATAGAGCAGACGAATTTATTGATTTTTCTGCGCCGTAGGTAAGACGGCGCTGTCCGATAATTTTCGATCCGTTAGCGTAGATAAAACTACTTGTCTTTGATTATCGACGGTCGCTTTTCTCTAATTAATTGGTAACTGGTATTAAAAATAAAGAGGCACGGACCTATTTTTGTATTTGGGTCCGTGATTAAGAGGAAAAAAGTGAAAATTTAAAAGTATGGAAGATTATGTATTGATCTTGCAAATGTGTAAAAACAAAATGCGAATAAGCAAAAACAAATAACAAAAGAAGAGTGTAAAAGGCGCGATGGTATTACTGTCGTATTATACTTTAAAGTAAAAGATCAGATCAAATTAACGTATCAACAAATTATGTTTTTACAAAACCGAAATCACTTTGTTATGAAATCATTTAATTTTCCTTTTATCGGCAAAAAGGCAATCAACAAAAAAAAACAACGTGAAAGGTGCGAAAGTTCTTTACGACATGTTTGTGTCATTTTATTTTGATATTAATTTTGTAAAAAGTCATCAAAATAATTATCGACATCGTTTACTAATAGTTGTGTTGTCTTTTGATCGGAAACAAATTAATTGGTATGTTTGCAGAAAAAAACGAAATAATTGCAACAAATCGCAATTGCTCAACACAACTTGGAATCTAATTTTACACATCTACACACATTTTTAACCGTGATATCAAGTGAATACTTATGAAACTGATTTTTTTTATAGAGATCAGTCATTTAACATGCTTAAAATGATCATTTTCATGTAAAAAGATATATTATTTTCTTAGGGCTATAAGTAACGCACAGCATAACAAGTATGGCTACCAATCTTATTTACGGCCGAATGACGCTCGTTTTCAGATGTGTTTTAAACAATTTTTAGCCATTGTAACGGGTTTGCAAATAGTTTAATATGTGTATCAATGATTCATGAATATATTTTAATTCAACATCGGGACTCAATAACCACATCGGTGCGAAAATTCGCTACTATGTAGAACCTGGTTTTGCAAATTTCGCCATTTTGCCGCTATTTTTCAGGGCAAAAGTTAAAATTGGCCCAAATTTACGAACTTCTCCTTCATCACTTACCCGCTTTTTAACAAAAGAAATTACTTGAACACTTACCAAACCCTTTCTCAATGCAACCAAATCCATATTATTATCATAAACACAAAAGAACGACAGAAAGTCGCTACTAAGTTGGGCTATGTTAGCCGCAGCTCCGCCATTTTCTCATCTTTCTCGTCAAACATTCTTACAGATGATCTGCACTTGAAAGGGTATATATTGCAAAAAATCGATATGATTTCTCACAAATAACTTGTCAGTGGATTAATCATAACTTATCAATTTGTTATGTAGAAATTCAACGTTGATAGATTGATAGTATTTTAGAGATTGAAGAAGATATTATCGATGATTTTCTGTATTCGCTTACTTAAAATGGCGTCGTTGTGATGATGAAATCTCGCAAAATCTCGGAAAATCTCGTTACGGCAGAGAATTCGACCTTTTTCGCACCGTTTCACAATCCGTTAATATAACAAATCCTGTACTTACTAAGCAGAATGTAAAATTCTAGAGTGAGATATGTTACGTCATTATACCCCCAAAACGAAGTTTAGGGGGGTATATAGGAGTCACCCGGTGGTTGGTCGGTCGGTCGGTCGGTCGGTCGGTCGGTCGGTCGGTCGGTCGGGCGGTCTGTTGCATTTTCCTTGTCCGGAGCATAACTTGAAAACTACTTGTTGGAATTCAATACAACTTCATACAATGATCAAGCACATTGAGAGGAAGTGCAGTGCACAAGAACTATAACTCCATCTTGACTAATTACAGAGTTATTGCCCTTTGTTAGTTTTCCTTGTCCGGAGCATAACTTGAAAACTACTGGTTGGAATTCAATACAACTTCATACAATGGTCAAGCACATTGAGAGGAAGTGCAGTGCACAAGAACTATAACTCCATCTTGACTAATTACAGAGTTATTGCCCTTTGTTACTTTTCCTTGTCCGGAGCATAACTTGAAAACTACTGGTTGGAATTCAGTACAACTTCATACAATGGTCAAGCACATTGAGAGGAAGTGCAGTGCACAAGAACTATAACTCCGTCTTGACTAATTACAGAGTTATTGCCCTTTGTTACTTTTCCTTGTCCGGAGCATAACTTGAAAACTACTGGTTGGAATTCAATACAACTTCATACAATGATCAAGCACATTGAGAGGAAGTGCAGTGCACAAGAACTATAACTCCATCTTGACTAATTACAGAGTTATTGCCCTTTGTTACTTTTCCTTGTCCGGAGCATAACTTGAAAACTACTGATTGGAATTCAATACAACTTCATACAATGATCAAGCACATTGAGAGGAAGTGCAGTGCACAAGAACTATAACTCCATCTTGACTAATTACAGAGTTATTGCCCTTTGTTACTTTTCCTTGTCCGGAGCATAACTTGAAAACTACTGGTTGGAATTCAATACAATTTCATACAATGATGAAGCACAATGAGAGGAAGTGCAGTGTACAAGAACCATAACTCTATCTTGACTCATTTCAGAGTTATTGCCCTTTGTTACTTTTCCTTGTCCGGAGCTTTATTCGAAAACTATTGGTTGGAATTCAATACAACTTCATACAATGGTCAAGCACAATGAGAGGAAGTGCAGTGTACAAGAACCATAACTCTATCTTGACAAATTACAGAGTTATTGCGAAGAACAATATCTCTTTTTAGTTTGTTTGCAAGGTATTCTGTTACTATGAACTTTCTCAGTTTATAAAGCAGTCTTTTGGGGGTATTAATCACATTTAGTGATAGCTCTAGTTTCATTTATTGATTATTTTTCAGAGATGATTTTCATTTACATAAGCTGTAAGAGTGATTCAGAAGGAATATGCGTATTTACTATTATAAAATAGATAACCGTAAAAAAAAAGTTTCAGAATTGAAAAAAAAAAACCAGTTTAATTCTGGGTAGACGGTGCAACGTAACATTTATGCTATCGATCATATATGCACGAAGTTGACACTTTCTGATTTGACATGTTATATGTCAGTTGATTTATTATCCCTCTGCCTTGGCTCTGTCTGTGCGTTGTCCGTCTGTCTGTCACACTTTTGTCCTGAGCATAACTCCAAAAGTATTCAAGGGAATTTATTTAAACTTTACACACAGAGGACATTGAGAGGAAGTGCAGTGCCCAAGAACCATTACTCTACCTTAAGTCTCATTTTTTAATTATTCCCCTTTGTTACATTTTCTTGATTTTTCTTGTCCGGAGCATAACTCCAAAGTATCCATATTGAAAACAGTGATATTGAGGGTTGTAAGAAACAAAGACGAAATGTATTTACTGTTTGCTAGAACTACGCCACTTTTTAGCATAAATAGGTAGAATTTGTTTCACTTAAGAATTTAAGATGATAAAACCAATTCTTCACCTTAAAAAGTAGGTTTTATTAAAAAGCAAGCGCAACTCAATTTGAGTCATACACCTGTTAACTTTCCTAGAACAAACGGCTTTGACGAAGACGGATCGGCCTAGACCCAGATTTTAGGGAGAAGTGACTTCTCCCTCTTGGAAAAATAGGGAGAAGTTTTCAGGAACAGAGAAGTGAGGCACATCTGCATTAATTTTACAGATTAACTGTCATGATGGCTTGATATAAAATGAGGCCTCTAGATTGTTCACAAATGATATAGCTTTTAATCCCATTTCTACCATGATTTTTCTGAAATTTACCAAAGATTTTTGTTGTTGTTTTAGCATTTATTCATTTTAATTAAAGTTCTTTATATTTAATATATCCGAAATTTCGTCTAGCAGGAAATCAGCGCAGATGCCAAATTTTGTGGTTGTAATTTTGTTAACAATAAAGTTGATGTTTCAATAATCATATTAAAAACATTTGTTAAATGTATAATCATTCTTAATTAAATCTCTGTCATAATTGGCATCATCCGAAATTTTGATTATCCGAAAATCAGTACAGATTCGTTATTTCGTGGTTGTTTTCTTTGGTTAAATAATAAAAAATTAGCCAAATGTTTTAATAATTTCTTCACTTAACATCATCTAAATGTTAACTGCTAACGGTGTACAAAAACTGAAGTGGTAAGATCATGTGTATTTTGAATACACCGAGACGTGTCAAAAATTTGGCAGACGCCCGAGGCAATAAATTAAAAGGGACAACAAATATCATGTATTTAGGGCAGAATGATTGTTGATTCGTTGGAAGTGTTGTTTATTCACGTTAGTATATATTTTCTATGCTGACTACTCCCCAGACAGGTAATTGGGTCAAAGGTCAAAATACGTCATCGGAATTTCGGCGGCGACTTTGATTTCGCTTTGATCTGCAGAATAGGCGAAGTGAGACATGTGAGAGCGGCTTCTTCGCCCTAGTCGCCCCCTCGGCCGATCCCTGCGAAGAAATGGAATGTAATGATCATTATCCTCGTCAAAGACCTTCATTTAAACCATTACCAGTTTCGGGTCATTTTAAGGATGTAATAATATGTGTGTTTCCTTGTTTCATTCAGTTATGTTGATTTTTCTCACTTCAGGACAAACAATGGTGAAGGAGACGGAATACTACGATATTCTCGGCGTGAAGCCAGATGCCACGGCAGATGAAATAAAGAAAGCGTACAGAAAAATGGCACTGAAATACCATCCAGACAAAAACCCAGACGATCCAGACAAGGTGCATTTTTTAAATAAATTTGTGTTTTATTAAAAGGCAAAAAATAAGAAATGTGTGTGTTTCAGGTATCTTTGCAAAAAAGAATTAAGGTCAGTCGTCAAGTTTAAAAAAAAAACAACAATATTTTGCTATAAAACACTTGAAAGTTTATGATAGGCAGTGAAAAGTTCAGGTCAGTTGGGCCCGAAACACATTTTTCTTTTAGATCTAAGTGACACATTTATTTTATAATAGAAGTAACTGTTGTTTAGATATCATGAATCACATCAGAAATACAAGAGTCACATTGCCCCTTTTTGTAGTTTTTGTTCATTATTACATTCGTCATACACATGTGAGTGTGTAGGTTATTAGTAAAACATGCAGCATGAAATGTGCACAACTGGTCTTCCATGTACTGTGTTAACATACATTGTGTACATATAACACACAAAATGTGTTCGATCAACATCAGGCATTCAAAAGAAGGTTTCTGAAAAATAAGGTACTTTCATACTGCAGGGTATTCATATTTTCAGCTCATCTGTTTTTGTAGAAGGAAGAACAGCTTTCTTTTTCACAGAGACAAAAATGTGATGAGCATCTTCAACTCACGCAGGAAGACTGCTCTTTATTTATAGATTTAAATGTTTAGGAATGAGAGAATATCTTCGAGAACAAATGTAGAACAGTGTAGAGGTTAAGGTGTCTGTCGCTCATCCCGGAGGTTGCCAGTTCAAGCCCCACTGGGGTCACTACCGTACCTCCTTATATGACACCAGTACTGGTTTTTCCAGGAAGTGGACTCAAGAGTGACTCTATAAGCTACAAGCTTTCTTCACAATCGAGCTTAAATAAATAAGTATAAACTAAACTAAATGTAGAACAAGCTAAAAGTATTTTTCCATAATCTTCCTTTAGAACAAGAAAGTACTTATGGACCACTTTGTCCCCATGTCTTTAGAATATGACAAAATGCTCACTGTAAAGTGTAAAAATACATTGTACATACATGTGATTACAGTTTAAACATATAAGTCAAGCATATGAAGTCCTGTCAGATGTAAAGAAAAGGGAAACATATGACAAAGGTGGAGAAGATGCTATCAAAGGTACGTTCATGTCTCAAATAGTATACCGGTATATACCACAGTCATAGTAGAACGCAGTCAGCTGCCATTCACACAGAACTTAAGCTGGGTTGCTCCTAGATGCATATGCTGAGTTGCTGTTAGATGTATATGTTGAGTTGCCCCAAGATGCATGTGATGGCAGTACCCAAATGGTGCATGTATCCACTGTATTCAAGGATACCTTATGCTGCCATAGTGAGACCTTCATGTCCACTGTCTTTGTCACAGTGATACAACGTGTTTGTAGAAGATTTTCCAATTCCAAAAGTAATCAACGCACTGATATGCAGTGAATGAACACCTTTGAGCACTGTGATCTGAATGGCCTTTCATGAATATGTTGTGACTGTCTGGCTTTGTGACTTTGACAGTGAGTTGGTCTGATACTGGAAGTTAACTTATTTGCCTGTTGCAAAAGAAACAAATTGAGGGTTCTATGCAATACAGTCGTAGGTCCTTCTTTATTTCATTTAACATAAGACTGTATTGCGTTGAACCCTCGATATGTATGTACACTATATCAGGAGCTGATCCCACAACCGATGTCGACTGGCCGATGTTTGAGATTGTCAACTGTTTCTATACAGAGTTTACTATACATAATTAATACGTAACATTTCAGTCCGTATAATGAGAATACTATGTGACATTGTCAGGAAAGATGACAGCAGTTAGCCACAAAGTTCTTCATATTGTCATGTTATAATTTCAAGTTAACAGACATACATGTACTTTACATGCTAGACCAGTTTTCTATTTGTGTTCCAGGAGGGGGTGCAGGTAGCGGATTTGACTTCCACTCTCCTATGGATATATTTGACATGTTCTTTGGAGGAGGTGGGCGGAGACAGAGAGGCCCTCAGAAGGGGAAAGATGTAATACATCAGTTACGAGTCTCACTAGAGGATTTGTACAATGGCTCAACAAGAAAACTGTCTCTGAAGAAAAAAGTTATCTGTGCTAAATGTGACGGTATGTTGACATTTTTATACATGAATGTGTCACTTTTTGTGCTTACTTTTATTATCCCCCACTGAGTGGAGAACTGGTCTTTGTCGGTCTCTCCGTCTGTAAAATTTTGTGTTCACTCCTAACGAATTAGATTGTTTCTGCTTCATATCTCCTAAATCCCTTGAATGGTTTTCGTATAACTTTGGTCATATGTTTATCTCATCAAGGCGACGTTAAAAGTCCATGATTCAACTCCTCTGGCACAAGATCATTGTTTTTTTGTGTCCTGCGTCCCCTTGAAGGATTTTCATGAAACATCATTTAATCAATACAACATTAATATATTTTAGAGCCCATGACATTCCAGTCCTGCTGACTCAAGGTCACAATTAGTGGTCATTGGATTTTATGTTCCCCTCAATAACCCCTTTACCCCTTGCAGGATTTTACATGAAGCTTGGGTCAAATATTTATCTCCTCAAGGTAATTTGTAGAACTCATGTTCCAACTTAAGACTTTTAATGAAGGTCACCGTTAAGGATCAAAGGTTATCCTCTGGGCATTCTTTCATGTGGGATATAGCTGTCTTTTAGACTGCTTTGTTTGTAAACTTTCATTATTGTTCTGTAATTTGGCTGCATATACTTCCAATTGTTTACCAGGGAAGTAACTCCATGAAAACTGTACTGTCAGATTTGGCTGCTCGGTGTCTGGGTTGGCAACCTTTTTGATTGTCATGTGAATGTTTGAATGACTAAAGTCTGTCCCATCCCAATGGGAAACTCGACTTTGGCCTGGAAAAGGTACTTTTGGACAACACAGCTAAAAATAATTACCTGTTTAATAATCTATGAAAAAGTCACCCTCCCAAATTTAAAGGATTTTTCGATCGGTTCCTTGGTTTTCTTGTTATCCTCAAATAAAGTTTTTCTATGGCAGCTGTCCATTGTGTATTTTGACGCCATCTTTGTTTTGGATGATGTACACGAAAATGCACGTGTCCTTATTCCTAAAATCTCTGGGAATGTCTCCAAATTGTGAATGCTAATTGAAAATTTAATTATGTAGAAAAAAAAACTTACGGTGATTTATGTTCATTGTTCAAAGTATGAAGAACTAGACCGTCTTGTCCACATACTCCCCGTCTTTCACGAGCAAGCATCACTTACTTATCAAAATAGTATAGCCTATTTATGCGTTGAATGATCTACTGTAATTCCTAGTTTCCTACACACCGATCTCCGGGTAAACAACCGTGGGATATTATTGAAACACTAGTTAATATTTCAGTGTTTCAAAAGCATACCACGAAAAAAAGACCCGTTACTTGATGAAATCCTTATCCTATGTATTTTCTCCAGTTGAAACTGGAATCCAATCTCATCCCTTTGAATCACAACATTCCTAATAGTTGATGGTCTTTACGTACATCTACATGAAAATGGCGTGCGTTAACTATTTCGGTTACTACATGTACCTACTGATGTGAGCATATTACGTAATTGCTGACGTCACTACATTAATAATACTCACGGCGAGCAACTAAACATTTGCAATGCCTATATAGCCGATAAACGTACATTATCTGTCTTGTGTTTAGGTATCGCTAAAAAATCTCGAGAACTGGATGAAACAATTTACATAGAATATCACATTTAATGTCTACTTTATAGATCTATAGATGACTTATCTTAAAAAGTAAACGCATTTTGACTGGCCACCTTCCCCCGGTCCGAAACTAGGAACAGGAAAGGGGATCGCAACCCCTTTTTGTGTGGAAGTTACATACCAATATAACTATTGTGTTCAAAACTCATCCCATACTAAAACAAAATTTAAATCATCGCCGGTCAACTGGTTATTAAGAATAGTACGATTTCTGTAATTAGCGCTTACAACATCAAACATTCCGTCAGTGCTCTACTATACGACGTAGCTATGCTAACAACTATGCATGACCGTACGCGGATCCTCTACCACCTCGTCATAAAAGCTAGCTCAAACGCAAGGAAGTATACCTCTACTACATACATCCCTTCCTAACTAGAATTCGTCCTCGATTTCTTGGAGTATAAATGTAAGTGGGACGTTCTAAGGGTGCCAGTGAAATGGCGGAAGTGTCGAAATCGAGCATAAATAAATATGTAGAAATCACTCGACTTAGTTTCGCACCCTTACCCCATGAAAAATCTTGGTTTCGGCCATGTTACCGACATGATTGTGACAGAAAATTATCATTTCGAATGACCAGCGTAAAACTGACTGTTTCACATTTCTGTTACCATGTAGACCTATATATTAGTTGGAGAATTGTTTCAAATCTCTATCCTACAACGCTCGCCCTAATGAAGGTGGATCGGAAAGGAGTCACCTCTGCATTGCATCCTCGGTAACCCAGGCTATTCATTACCCATTAAATATATGACCGGAGAGAAGCGGCAGGAATTGTGGGTGCCGTCGATGCACCATAGAGACTGATATATTCTTCTTCCACGCGTGATGCTGTGTTTAAGTGTATTTGGTGTTGATCCTATTTTACATTGAAACGGAAACAAAGAATAGCAAATCCGAAATACGCGTGACGTAGGTCCTACACGACTGTAGGTACTAAAGTAGACAGGAGGTCAACCCTAATTTCCCATCTCATTTTCCCCACCCGATTCCCTAAAGCGGTTTGAGAAGCACAACATCATCAAAGTGAGTTATTGTATCTAAAACATTAATTCAGTGTGTTGCGTGAAGTCGGGGTGTACATGTCGACTCGCCATGCATTCCTTCTATAATTGGTTTCCCGCCGTGGTTTTGAAGCACGCGCCACAGGCTTTTACGTATACAATGTACTTTCGGTATACATTTTCTTACCTGAACGTAGGCTACATGTATGTATTGGCGCAGGGGGGGTCAGACAACCTAGGATTTTGGCGAGATTGAAGTTGCAAGTGGTGCAAATCGATCGGAAATCTTTGTTTTTTGCTATTTTATTGTTTATTCAAGGCTGCGAGTTGTCGTAGATCTATAAGTATTCATATATCGTCACATGACGATCGTCCATTGAAAATTGATTAATATTGGCTTTGAGTGAAATGCATATTTGGCATCCATTTGTTGGTAAATATAGAAGTTTAAGTAACTTTTATTAAACCTAAATTTTCTGTCTAAATTTTAATACACGGCAAATGATTAAAATCAGTATCGTTATACAAAATTGTTAAATACTGCAAGTAAGCCCTTACTCTTCCTCAGTAATCAACACGACGGTTTAGCAACCCGGAAAAACTCCTATAAAGAGCTTGCAAATGTTTTGTAGAACGCGTTAGCGTCATATAAAAACTGGCGCCGCTAACTTTGAGTTTATCCCGATAACGGCGTACGGGCGCCGCCATATTGGATTCAGCGACGTCACGTCTTTAACATTACGGCCTATGGGAAAATTCACAAAAATTAAAATTTTGACTAAAATATCAAGTTAATCAAAAAAATGAAAAAGTGGCCTGGAGATATTAATGTTCCTGTGATGCTTGTGTATTTAATATTGATGTCATGTGCATATTCGAAATTTAATCGAAGTCTACCAATTGAGTGGGACAGACTTTAATTGTCAGGTCCAAGGTAAGTAGGCGGTTAGAATCATTGCAAGAGTATATTATAACATGTGATATGGTCAAAATATTTTCTAAACATTTTGGTGAAAATTTTCAAAACATTTAGACCAAGCGTTCCCATTTTTTGCTGTATGTAATCTTGTACAGTTTGACATGAAAAAGAAAAACAAGCAGGTTTGTTAGAAACCAGTACAGGGTCTTTTATAGCTACATACATATATATAATATATAAGCTGTCTGTTCTGTAGTTGCTCATTGGTTGTTCCAAAATTTGAAAGAGTTTGAAGATTTTGAAAACAAACTTATACCATTTTCTCATTGAAATTTGTTGTGTTGAAAAAAGCTGAAAATTTTTTATTTTTTAAAAAAAATTTTTTTTTTTTTTTTTTTTTTTGGGTTTAAAAAAAATTTTTTTTTTTTTTTTTTTTTTTTTTTTTTTTTTTTTTTTTTTTTATATTATTTTTTTTAAAAAAAAAACAAAGATATTTTTTTTTTTTTTTTTTTATTTTTTTTTAATATTCCCCGTTTTTTTGGGGCCCTAATCAAACTGAGATTGTCTCGGGTATCAGGCAACCAACTTTGTGCAAACAAGTAATCTCTGCTCTCTCCTGTGTTTAGGGAAAGGTGGAAAAGAAGGGGCTGTAGAGAAATGTCCAAACTGTAAGGGGACTGGTATGCAAGTGCATATACGTCAGCTTGCCCCGGGAATGGTCCAACAGATACAGTCTGTGTGCTCCGAATGTACCGGAAAAGGGGAGAGAATCAATCCAAAACTGAGATGTAAAACATGTCTGGGGAAAAAAGTTGTGGATGATCATAAAATACTGGAAGTTCATGTCGACAAAGGTTTGTGTTTTTTCTGCCTTTTACTGTCACTGATGTACTTGGAGTGAAGTTCTTCTTTTGTGTACAAGCAGTGAATTTATAAGTCAATAGAGTCGCGCATTAATGACGACCTTCAGCATCATCATCATTAGACAGTTTATAATCCTGTCCGACTCATGACCCATGAGTCAGACTGTCAAGACACTGACCTTCAGCTTGGCAAGTATTGCACTTTTCGAGAAATCCACATTGAAAATAGGCTATAAATTAATCTAACAAAAGGCATTTTTTGTCATAAAGAATAAAAAAAGATGCTGAAAATTTACTGTAAATTGGGTAATATTTGCTATGATTTAAATTACGCTATTTTTCGCGAAATTAAAAATTTCTTAAAAGATCCATAGATTTACTATGATAGAATTCTTCTTTAGCAAATTTAAAGTTTGCAAATATGTCTATCTGCTCACAAATCGCTAATTTTTCATCACCCAATTTACAGTACTCTGAACCTGGAATCTTGATTCATGTGCTTTGATATATTTAAAGGGCACAGCTACATTGTAGCTGGTCTAATCTAATAAAGGCCAATTAAGGACTGGGTCATATTGACCGCTGTTCAGATTTGCCAGGTCAAGTTTAAAGAACCATGTTCAATTGTACTTGTTCCTTTAAGGTATGAAGGACGGTGAAAACATCAGATTTACCGGAGAAGGGGACCAAGAACCGGGTCTTGAACCTGGAGATATTATAATTGTGTTAGACGAGAAGGAACACAAAACATTCAGACGAAATGGCAGTGACCTTATCATGGAGATGGATTTACAACTGGTAGAGGCTTTATGCGGATTTCATAAAACTATAGAGACTTTGGACAAAAGAATGCTGGTTATAATGAATTTGCCAGGTGAGTTACAAGCTGAGCAATGCAAACTGGAATTAAGTAGTGGCTATATTAGTAAATATTAAACATTTTGGTGTTGTACAAATACTATAGGCACCCCCATGTCTGTTAGTGTATGTGGAACATTTTGAACTAAGTTAATTGGAAATGCAGAATACAGTTCAAACTTGAAAGTGTTAACTTTACGTGTCATGACCCTTAATAAATGTGAGATTACAGTGATTTCAAGTCAACGACTCTTAACCACTCCACCACGGAGGCAGACTGTTGCCTTGATCAAGTGGTGGCTTCAGTACGTCCTAATCAGCAAGTGTTTATAAAGTGAATGTAATGGTAATTAACAGCCGTCTGCATAAAATGGCCATGTTCGTTGTAGCAGATGTTTTGCTATTTACCACTAGCTTGACTGTATGCCCTGTATTGTATCCTGAGGTAATCTAGACTGTGTCCTGTTCTAAGATGCTATATAAAAAGAGACTGTGTCCTATACCTGAATTGGGTACATTTTGTAGACTGTGTCATCTAAAAATTCAGAGGTTCTTTGTGTAGATCAGACTGTGTCAGTAATTTTCACATTTTCTTTTGACAAGCAACTGAACAAACATCAATTTTCCTTTAATACAGGTGAAGTGGTCAAACCAAATGACATCAAATGTGTACTTGGTGAAGGGATGCCCATATATCGTGATCCGTTCACAAAGGGACGTTTGATTATCAAATGTAATGTTATTTTTCCCCCTGCTGGTTCAGTTCCAAGCAATAAAATAACAGAACTAGAGACCTGTTTACCAAAACGGGAGGAAGTTATTATACCTGACGGAGCCGAAGAACACACGCTGGAAGATTACGACCCGAGGGCACAAAATCATCGTCGAGGAGAGGCGTACGACGATGACGAGGAAGGAATGGGAGGACAACGTGTACAGTGTGCATCTCATTAATGATCATCAACACTTTAGTCTTGTTGTTGTTGTTGTTTTTACACTTGCTTATTTCACCTATATATGTGATAAAGTGGCCAAACTTAAAACACATCTTTATCTTATTCATGGGAGTTTTCTTTAAGGTTGCGTCTGAAGTATAGCAGTCCTCGGAGAATTGCTCCGATGTGAAAAAGAGTTATTTTTCCTAAATATAAGGCCCGTTCCGCTTTAGCTAATACTTTGTCATATATTTTATGGTAAACCGAAACTCTTGATTTATTTGATTTTTGTACACTTCAATAATATACAACTTCATTTTGCCCTGCTATTTTTAGAAGTTTGACCCAAATATTAGCGCTGTGTCTTTTATACTCCTGAGGACTGCCAAACTTCAGGTTAGCCTTGGAATATACTATAGGGTTACACACTTTCTTGTGTAGGATTGTGGGGAATATAATTATACAGGTCATCCCTTGGTTCGCGGTACATGGCAGTGAATATCAATATGCAAAGGCTAAACACAATCTACCTAGCAGTTTCTGATATCTGCCACCTATTCCATTCCTTTCACATTGATAAAATATTTAAAATGTCACTAAAACAGCAAACTACAAGAGAAATCACATTTTTGTTAATCGTAGGCGGCCACCATCTTCACCTTATTACCTCATCATTGGTATCGCAGTATTTAACAATATCCAACTATAAATTGAACACTAAGGTCTCACAACACTAAATGTTGATTATCCAATGGTGCTTTCTATGTGTGACAGATGTGAAAGTCCAAAATTAACTATTGCATTAACTTCACAAAGTTTAATTAGGGAAACATATGACAGCTAAAAAATACTCTTTAGGGCAGGGCTTGCAATAGAAAGTACTGACCCTCCTCAGCACTCTAAATTCTGTACTTCTTCACCAAGGTACTAGTTGCCCTTGCAATATTGGTGGTGTCTCGCCTTGTACAGAGTTGTTTCTAATAGTGGTCATAATTATATGGGTAAAGTGACGTGTTTGTCCCTACCAGCCCGGAAAAGCGGCAGACGAACATGTTGACATTGCAAAATTTAGTGAAAATAAGGTATTCATGCATGGTTTTCAGTTGCAGTTCAATCATAAACAATATTTTTCTTAAATATGGACAGTTCTTCACTAAAATACTGGTTGTTACTGTTTGTAAACTTGTTTTCTCTTGGAAATGAAAAGAAAGTCAGTGTGACATTGTAAACACTCAGCAGGTGTTGCTTTGAAAATACTGCAAGACCAATGATGACACGAACCTAGTGATATCGGGTATATACTGTAAGATAGCAGGTTTTGTTTTTCTCCGCTCGAATACAGCTTCTTTTGTTGGTTTAGTTTAAACCTATAAATTTTACAGTGGTTTAGACTAGAGTTCTTGCAACTTGTAGTGGCTACTATCAGTTTCTGCTGACAGGATTTGAACTTGCAACCTCAGGCTTAGGAGCTCAGTACCCTTACTGTACAAATCAAGCCATTTGATTTCTTACTGTTTACAGGTTCCATTATTTGAAATGCCGGCTGTGAATAGTTGAATACAAAATTTGTGTAACATGAATATTTCAATAATCTATGCATAAACAAAAACTGAAGTCGTTGTATTGAAACTAAAGGTCATTATAACCGACTTTTGAATTTAAAAATATACTTAACAAATTTGCAACCAGGTATTTGACGTGATTGCACATGGAATTTGGAAATTTCAAGAGCACCATGCATTTTGCCATACCATGGTTTTATTCAACAAGTTCATTACAAAATTAAAGCATAATTTCATTTTGTATGCATTTTATGAGATAAATTCACTGCTCAAAATCTATGACATATTAAAAAGGTTGCTTTTTTAAAGTTTTTAAGTATACATTCGGAATAAACATTTTCAGCTTAAAGAATTTGTTGTTAATAGATGTATTGGTTCTTTAGAATCAGTTGGTAATAAATGTAGCGGTACTATAGAAGCAGTATCTGCTTGGAAATTCATTTAAAATTTGAATTACAAAGTAACAAATGAACAAGATCCCAACTTTCTTATTCATTCTTCAATCAGCATGAGAACTTGGGATACTCCTGTTTTGTGCCACCTGTTTCCTGTAATATTCTACAAGTTTTTATTTGAACAAAAGTGACATTGACTTTATCCTGCTGGTGAGGGATTCTGCGTTTGCGACCAGTGCTGACTATGTTTAGCTGGCATACACATGTAGTAAGATCATGATCAGCACTGTTAACTATTTAATAAGTAAAGATTTTACTGAGCACCCCTTTGAACAAACAGTGGTACTGTCCAAATTGAAACATGGCCAAGTCCATTGAAGAAATTGAGCAGGGTCAAGTATACTTTGGTAACGCAGGCTGAGTAAAGTAGGTCAGAGTGCTGTGACGCCGGTTTCCTGTTTGTATTTTAAATCCTATATTAGGAAAAGAACTTTGTTTTAACTTGACTTGGATATATTTATTTGCCTCAAGTAATGTTATATATATGTTTGTTGTGTTCAGGCCCATGCCTCGAGAGTGTTGATACAATGCGATTATTGCAAGTGTTTTCTTTTTTGAATCTTACGGTCATTCATGAATCATTCCTGCACTAAGCATATATATCACAGTGTATAGATACAACTCATTCAGATGTTAAATGAGGACCAGTATAAAATTCATACACATTTGAAAAGCTTTTTGCCATTAAAACTTCCGTAATAGAAATGGTAAGTTTTTTGGTCCATGTTGAAAGTTGGAGAGGAGAGATTAGGTGGTTTCACAGAATATTTGGTGTGTGTGTCTATGTATGCGTGTGTCTGTGTGTCTGTGTATGTGTGTATTGCTGGTGAGACATGAACAAGCCCCAACATATGAAAAGTAAGCCAATAGTAAACGATAAAGTGAATTACATTTTAGATATCTACAATAGAAATAATTCATGGCAAAGAATTCCTATGGGAAATCTCTGAAGAAAAGTATTCATCTGTTTATAAATATGATATCAAAATGTGTTCTTTTATGCTGTTTTTCTGTATAAAGATTTTATCATTTACCCATGTCTTTTTATGGATAAATGATAAACAATATGTTTGTGTTGTAACTAAACTGTCTATCGAAACAAACACTAAACGAAAAGTATGGACAGAACAAATGATAGATTAATTTGAAATATTTTGGCATGATTAAATTTCTTAGTATTTACAGACTAGAAAACTTGTTGCTGCATTTGTGTGTATCATAAGATACGGTTCAGTGACTATGTAGATGTTCTAAACAAACTGTACCGTTATGGAGCATCATTGTGTATTGTTGGGTCTTGTACTCATAACAGGACATAGATTTTTCAAGGGGGTTTCACTGTGGTTTGTAGTTTGCTAATTGGCGGGAAATTTTGCTGTGAAATTAGATCATTGGAGATATAATTAATATGTGTTTTATTAATTTTAAATGTAGAACATATTTTTGTAGAGAGAGCTGAGACTTTTGAATCAAAACAGTTTGTATGAAATATAGAAAAAAAAAGATGATTTTGCATTGAAATAATATTAGAGACAGTATGTAAACAAATGAAATGTTACAAAAAAATCTGAGAGAAGTATGGTCCTATGGTGTCGCCCAGATAATAAAATGTGTGTAGAGTCTGCAATGCAGTATGATTTTATTGTATTATCTCTGTAAACTTGTGAATGTGTAAAATAAATTTTATGACAAATTAACTGGTGTTTGGTTTTAAATTCTGTTACATTGCACAGTATATTGTAATTCAACCAACCTTGCACTAAAGTACTGTCTTTAGACAACACCTAAGAATGGTTTCTTCTTCACTGCACCATGGTATATGCAGGAAAACAACACACAAATCTTTGTGAAAACAGATTCTTTTAAAGGGAAGGAATTGTTTATTTGCTGTGTGGAAGTTACTATTAGTTCACATTGTGCTGGCTGGAAGTATTACAACAAAAAAATGTAATGACTAGTGTATGCCTTGCTTGTCACCCCAGACTAGTTCATGGATGAGCTTTAATCCAGCATAAAATAAATCCCCCCCCCACCCACTGGTCCAGTTTCAGCAAAACTTCACAGGACTGTCACTTGGATTGTCTTCTATCAGCTCTGCTCCAATGTACAATTGTTATTGGGAATTGTGCAAATCTGATCATGCAGATGTTCTCTGTTCACTCAGCTGGGCGATATAGGACCATCATGGCCCTCTTGTTTAATTTAAGGTTACTGTGACCTTTACCTTGACCAACTGTCCAAAATCAGTAGGGGACTAGGGGGTCTAATTTAAGGTTACTGTGACCTTTACCTTGACCAACTGTCCAAAATCAGTAGGGGACCTAAGGGGGTCTTCCAATGATGACCAATAAAATTGAGCCTACTAAGTTGTATGACCCTCTGACCAACTGTTCGGAAACATCAGTGATGGACAGACAGACAGACATCCAAGACAAAAACAGTTTGTCTCTTCCCAATCCTGGAGGAGACAACACAATGTTCTCAATCAAAATACACAAACACAATCGAAAGGTCAGAACAACTTTTATTTAAACAATTAGATTAGTTTGCAAATGACACTATGAATTCTCTGATACAATGCTTTTCAATAATCAGAATGTAGGACAATATCCCCTTGGTGCAATATTGTACAGGACATTAGCCCCTTAGCGCAATAGTACAGGACATTAGCCCCTTAGCTCAATGTAGTACAGGACATTAGCCCCTTAGCTCAATGTAGTACAGGACATTAGCCCCTTAGCTTAATGTTACAAAGTACAGGACATTAGCTCCTTTATCTCCAAACTTTTAAATCTGATTTAATACTTAAAAACTTGAAATTGAAAAGTGCTAATTTTATTTAATTTTCAAAGAATATACCGATTAGCTCAATGCAGATGACATTATCCAATTAGATAATTTGATGCAGGACATTATCCCCCTTTTACCAAATGAGTAAAGGGGATAATGCCCTTAGCTTAATGTAATACAGGACATTATCCCTTAGCTAAATTCAGTACCATTACATTATCAAACCATCAAAATTTCAAAGCTGTTTCATGGTAAAGGATATTACCTAGCAAAAGTACATTAATGAAGTGACCCCCTTTGCTTAATGCAGTACAAAACTGTCCCCTTACAAAACTTGTAGAAAAACAGGCATTTTATCGCCCTTTTGTCAAAATTGTAAAACAGATAAACGAAATAATGACATCTGAAAAATGTAAGTTACAAACAACACATTAAAGATACCTCTTAAAGCAATGTAGGTATACATGACATGATTTAATTTTTCAGCTATATTTTATAGTACAGGACATTATCCCCTGACTAGACTCAATGTAGGGCAGTGACCACTAAAACTGTACTAAATGTAATACAAGACATATCCAATTAGCTTATATGTAGACAGGACATTAGCCCTTAGTCAAACTGTACAGGACCTTAGTCCCTGTATCAATCATTCAATACAGGACAGTTGGCCCCTTTCATTATTTTACAAAGATAGACATTAGCTCCTTCTATCTTCAAACTTTCAAATCTGATTTAATATTGAAAAACTTTAAATTGAAAAGTTTGCTAATTTTATTTAATTTTTCAAAGAATATACAGATTAGAATGCAGATGCATTTCCAAAGATAATTTGATGCAGGAGCTAGTGTCCACTTTTACAAAATCATAAAGGGGATAATGTCTGTTTACTTTAATAATAATTATATTTTAACTAGAATTCAGTTCTCATTACATTATGAAAACAATCAAAATTTCAAAGACTGTTTCATGGTAAAATATTACAACAAAAAGTACATTAATGAAGTGACCACCTTTCTTAAGCAGACAGAACTGTCTGACAAAACTTGTAGAAAAACAGCTGCTTGATTTTTCTGGTCACTTTTGTAAATATTTCTAAAACAGATAAACTGTAATAATGACATCTGAAAAATGTAAGTTACAAACAACTAACTTAAAGATACATCTACAAGAAAAGTAGATCTACTATGATATGATTTAATTTTTGTCAGTATATTTTATATTACACAACAATGTTCCTTGACTAGACTCTGTGGAGGGGCAGTGACCACTAATAGTGTATAAGAGTAAACAAACAAGCCAAATATATGTAGAGTTCCATTAATATGTTTCGAACTGTAAAACCTTATTTTCTGTCATAAATCATTCAAACAGACAGTTGGGCAGACACTTTCAAACAGACATTTGTAAACAGACACTATGACAGCAATTTGCAAACAGACACTAGGTCTTTGGCAAACAATTTCAAACATACACTTTACCAGATGCTTAAGAAAACAAACACTTGCAAACAGACACTTTCAAACAGACACTAATTCTCTGGCAAATAGACACTTTCAAACAGACACTAATTCTCTGGCAAATAGACACTTTCAAACAGACACTAATTCTCTGGCAAATAGACACTTTACCAGACAACTGCAATCAGAAACTTGCAAAGAAACACTTTGACAGGCACAGTGCAGACACTACCAAACAGACACTTTCAAACAGACACTAATTCTCTGGCAAACACTGGCAATTAGACACTTTACCAGACAATTGCAATCAGAAACTTGCAAAGAAACACTTTGACAGGCACAGTGCAGACACTACCAAACAGACACTTTCAAACAGACACTAATTCTCTGACAGACACTTGCAAACAGACACTTTAAAAGACACTAGAACATACAATTGCAATCGGACACTTGCAAAGAAACACTTTGACATACACAGAGTAGACACTACCAAACAGAAGAAGCAATAGAACACAAATTTACATCATATACCTTCTACCAGGAATATTCTATAGACTGTTCCTGCTTCAACATACTAGTATGTAACATGTTACAGTATGACAATGTTCTTTGTTTTAAAAAATGCCTATCAAGCTCTTTGACAAATTTACAGGAATGTCAGCTGAAAATTTAATTCAGTTGTGTACAAAAGATTCCTGTATGTTTACAAACGATTTCTGCATGTTTCAAAAATTGTTAATAAGAAATGTTACTGAATTGCCTCGATATTGGCTGTGAAGTATGGGTGTATTAAGAGAAAGTAACCACAAATCTAATAATGTTATATTATGACAAAACAGTGAGCACTTCATATGAAAGGGGAAATTTACTAGTTTATTTTTATTACAAGCTTATTTTTATAATCATATTGATAAATTAACAGTAACAAAAACTATTGGTCTACACATAAAAATAGAAAACATGAACTGTAAACTGAGTAATATTCATGATGATTTCATTTTCTCGAATTTCCCATTTCGCTAATTAAAAATCTCACGAAAGATTAATTTTACATATATTTAATATTTGAGAATTTTCCTTTCATGAATTTAAACTTTACAAATAATAAATAAAAATACCTAATTTACAGTTATAGCAAAAACTGACTACCTGGTACCTAAAATGTCTGCTATTAAACTGTATTTCTCAACTATGCAACATCTAGGTGATATCACTTGCTATATAAATATATAGCACTTTCTTCCCAAATTATATTACTTATTCTATTCATATAAATAAAAATATATACTTATATCTGTAAATGTAATGAAATACCCATATAATAGTGTATAAGTGTACATGTATGGCAAAATTTAAGTTTTGTCCTTGAGTTTCTTTCAATAAATCTGACATATTATTTGTGTACTTATTAACCTCCTGTCCTGCTTGCAGTAAGTGATTCTGTCTGCGTGACAAGTGTAGATCATGATCAGGCTGCACATCCCTGCAGTCTGTGCTCTTCACTGTTTGCTTGTACTTAATGAGCACCCATTTGAAAAAGTAATGAAACGATCCGATTTTACAGATGGACCGACCCATTTGAGACAGAGGAATCAGATAAAACAATTTATTTTTCATGACAAAGGAACACACTCTGGCTTTGCAGCTCTGCATATTTTTACAGAAAGCTTGTCATCATAAAAATGCAAAAGAATGTACGTAGTATAATGAAATTTGAAGCAGAAATTGGTAAAGTATGTACAAAATAATGGTTATGTGAATCTCTAACCAACTTAGTACTGGACTAACAGTATGTATAATGGGTCTAATAATATTACAGTTTTTTTAATTTGAAAAATTCCAGAAAACTTAGTAATGTTTGTCTCTAGTTAGTGATAGATAACAATTTAACTCAGGTTTTGCAAATTTGTATGTCTCTGTTGAAATTCAGACTTTTTCAATGCTAAAATCAAAGTACTGAGATGACGAAACTCGAAAAAGTAGAAATGAAGAGATTTTATGGTGTTTTTTTCTTGAGATTTAACACATATGTCACAGTATTTCATTCCTTTAAAGGCAAGTAATTTTCCCTGGCAAAACTACTAATCTGTAATCATCCAAAATTGCCAACTTTCTAACATACAAAGGAATCAGGTCACTTATCTCATGACCTTCAATCAGTGAGAGGTTTTAAGTGAATTCAAGTCAGTGTACTTTTAAATTGAAACATTGGTTATACAATTGTTTTAACCTATTGTTTCACCAAACACAATCCCGTACAAAATGGATCTGCAGCTATTAGCTCTAATTGTGAATCGTTACCCCAACAAAACGCACACATGCTGGCAACTGTTGATCACATACATGTACAAAGTGAGTAAAACAGTAATACAAGTAACTGAAAGCTTTTTATATTTTACATTTAAAGCATGGAATAATCTCAAATATGAATAACTCATCCCACATATACATGCTGCATACCCCTGACCCCCAATATCCTAGTAAATTGTACATAAAATATGAAGTACCCCTTCCCCTATTTCGATCATTCTGTTTTTCGAGCAATGATAAGTAAGTTAGTGATTTTGATTACTGCACGGAATGCATGGAAGTAAAATGTAAAAATATAAAGCAGAATCTTAATTTGATCAGCAACACGGGGAAAAAGGACCCTTGGACAAAATATTTGGACACTATAGCTTTCTGGCATATTTTGAACAAACAATATTTCAATATCAATATGCAAAATTTTAAGTTACCTGCGTCCAGGAGATAAAAATTACAACATTCTGAATAAGTAATACCCAAGGCGTCATAATTGATTTTAGCACCATTCATTTTTGGTTGCAAAGTTTTATACTTTTTAGATATAATATCAAATGTCCGTAGGCCCATTTTCCCATGATGCCAGTCTTATGGTCTTTTCTTTGTAACTTTACTACATTAATTCTAAAAATGTTTTGTCTAATTTCCTAAAAATCTCAATATTTCTGTGCATACTGGCATATTTATACAGGGCTACAGTCCTGACCCTGCAAAATTTTCTAAATGGACTTGTCTATCTCATTCTGGACTGAACCATTTCCTATTATTGGGGGTATCAACTAAAACATTATGCGCTTAACAGCACATACACAGTACAAATTGTTTGAAATATAATTTATCTCATACTTAAAAATCTTCATCCATAATTTTGAACAACTTATTCTGAACATAATACCTACAATAATTTTATTAATACATGACTGTATAACCACTTAACGTAAAAAAGTAAAATGAAAACTTGTTTGTTTCATGTGTGATAACATGTTATGTCAACACCAAAAGGGAGACGATTTTCTTATCTTACCTGCACTGAGAGTTTGTGAAAATATTATAAATTGTCTCCCTTCTGATGACAAGAATCTATGTTACCACACTGAAAAAATAACATAATCCAGTTTGTTGATATGAAATATGAAAGAAATTTTTATGAGATGTTTAACTGTATAAATACACCAGTGTTTACAGCTTATGCATACAGTGTAACCTGTTAAAGCAGTCACCTAGTGAAAGTGGACACTTTTGTAATATCTCTAAGCTGGCTGCTTTAAAAGGTTTTCCCGGGCATTTAAAAATCTGTCTAGACTTTGTTCCTAGTTCTTTATCTATCTTAAAAACATTCTATGCGTAATCAGTGAATATTTGGTAATCCAGATGTCTTTTTGTCTGTGAAGAAACTTCGAAGAACAAGCACCTGTCCTATACCAATAATCAGTACAATAATGGACTCTCCTATAGACCACAGCATTACGCGTTGGTTAAGATCTTCGGCGAAAACCCGGCCCTGTGCCTCACGAAGCTTGAAATGAGTTTGGTCATCGAGGATATCTGACAAACTTTCATACATATTATGCCCTGTACTTTCCATCTGAAAATATATAAAAAAAATATGTGTATACAGTAAACTGCACTAATAAAAATCGGGATGACCTTCAAATTTGTTCCTTATATCCCAGTTCCTAATTTAAATCTGTATATCGAAAAGTTCCTTAATTAGTACATTGTATATATATTCAAACTAAAATATATATTGAACAAGTATTTTTCTGGGCACAAATGTAATAAAATCTGAACCATCAACTTACCATAGTTGCTTTTGAATTACTTAGTTCCATTTGAAGACTTATTGTGTGAAAGATGCTTATAACTGTTATCGCTTTTCTACTATCCTAGTATAACCTAAGAAAAATATTTCAAGTATTAATATGAAGACATAAAAACACATGGAACATAGTTTTAATTGGCAATACTTAAAGAAATACAATTGGGGAAAGCTGAATTTTGCTTAAATCCCATCACCTGTAATATTTAACCAGGTATGTTTCCAAAAAGGTATTTGATTCGGCCTGACAGGTTAAGTAATGCTTACAATTATTATACATAAACTATTTATCACTTGAATACTCCGTATCAATTAGCATTTATGTTTAAGTATTCTCATTTAATTTACTAGGTGGGTTATAAACACGTTACACATTGAAAAATGATTTACCTTTATGAATGATAGCTGCAAGTGCGCTATGCAAAAATACAATACAGCGGCAAATAAAAAAAAAGATAGATTTTTTTAACTTTTGTGAACATATTTGCAGTTCTATATAACGATTACTTTACTGTAACATTTTTCAATATTGGGCCAAAAATGGTGTTCCTTATATCCGAAGTTTAAACCTTGTGGTGGAAGTACTGACAATATACCAAATAGTTTGTACATTAAACAAATTTGAAGGGAAAAAATGGGGCCCACATAAACGGCCAATTTTATCCCAGGGGCATAATTTGAACGAGAGTTGATATATACAGAGTTTACTGCCGCTACTATAAATTTAAGTAATATATGCTAATGATTTAAGAGAATTAGTTATTATTGAGAATTTCTCACTATATGCTAATTTAAATAATCTCACTGGGCAATGTTCTTTTATCCCAGGGGCATAGTATTTGACAATTTTGTTTTGGCCACTAGAAATTTGCAGAAAATTGTGAACATTTGTTTCAGACAATAAATTTTAAAGTTTACATTGTTAGAACCAAGTTACAATGGACAATGATTGTGTTGAAAGTCATTGTGTATAGGGTCATACCTGGAACATGCCTGATAGTTCTTAATTCATAGTGGTCAGAGGAGACTTTAATCAAATGTTATATGACAGAAAAATTCATCCATGGAAACAGTAGATACTAGTAGTAGCCAAAGAAATGAAAGCATTGGTTTATTGGGAAAAGTCTTACATTTCATGTTTAAAACATCATGTAGTTCTGTAAGCTTGTTACTGACAAGGTATAGGATTCAAGCAAGCATTGACTCTATGAGCTAAACTAGAACATCACTAATGATGAATACCCCTGCTTCTACTGGCAACAGTAATATAACATTAATGTAATATTTGATGAATTAATTATTGGACCTGCACAACTTGAGGCTTCTATGGTAAAAGTTATTATTATATTCTGACCAGGGGTAATAGAATAAAAGCGCACTAGATTTTACTATCTTAAGTCCCTGTAATAAATTATAACCTTGTAGCTGGAATATGTGTAATAGTAAATTCTGGAAGGTTTTGCAGATTTATGGTCCATATAGATATTACTATCTTGAGCCAGTGTCCTATAGTTATGGTAATTAATGAACACTTTAGATACTATAGCAAATAATCCTAGTTTTTTGGTAGATTATTAATGCATACATTTTAAGCCTTATAGTGATGACCATTTACAGAATATTTTATGGCAATATAATCATAACAATTCCATTCATTCATGTAGCAAAACTTAATATGGTAACAATTGTAATGAATGAACACTGACAACACAATCAGGAACGGTAAGTATAGGGCATCTGGACATACTGTATAAATATCATTTGATAAAGGTAAAATTAACGATTTTTGAGGTCAAAAGGTTAGTAGACTGTGATGTGGTGACAATTTGCTTGACTCAACCAGACTTGGTTTCTCTCATTGCTTTTCAGGGCTATGCCTCAACATGAACCAGTAATCACCCATTTTCAAAATATTTGCATGGCCTTTCATTTTTGTAATGGCCCACTGTGATACTTTTTGTATCACAGTTTTTCTTGTTTAAACGGCCAGGGTTTCAATCTGACACCTACTGAACATATTTTCCTTGCAAATCAACTATGTCTGTGTGAGCAAGCTGCAGCAGGTAATTAGTTAGCACTATTGTATCCATTATGGTAAATAGTAATCCTTTAGTAGCCGCAATATTTCAGACTGCAAGACCCCGCTTGATTTTACAAACCTGACTATTACATAGCAGATGCCTAAACTGCGTAGAGATGGCAAAAGGCCCTTGTGCGCACCATTTGCATTAGGAAAATCTGTTGGCATTGATTATATGGAAAAGTAGTTTTTACAGCACCGATTCTATGGTACTAGTCTATTATTAGTACTGTGATCGGATTTCTATGGTACATATCAATAATTTCAAGGAGCAGATCTAACTCTGTGACACCAACAATAGTAATTAATCATACCACCAATTCTAAGGTTACTAGTAATTATTAAGCTGCACCATATTCTTATGGCAGGCATTTCAGTGTCCATTATTGTCTTAACTAGGTCTCGACTCAAAAAGGTCAATCAGACAGACCCTTCTGCTGGGATATTGAACCTTGGATTGCCGCTGGCCAAGGCAGATGCCCTCAACCACTGACCAAGGGGCTGTACCTGTTGTTATGTCACCTAGGACCTTTGTAAAAGTGTTGCCATTTTATCATGCATCAATATGGTAGTTGTTCTGCATCTTACCTATTAGTAATTGCGCATTACATTTTCTTCCGTCATGTTCATGTATTACTTTGTAAGGCTCATATTCTTTTTCTATAGATGTCAACTTTAAAGGAAGTAGCTGGACTGCATGCCCAATTAGGGTTTCCCCCCCTCACCTTTACTTGTGTTTCCTACCTGTTCTCATGTCACCTTACCTATTCTAATGTCTCATTTATCTTTATGTCTCCTCACAGTTATGTTTTCATGTCACCTAACCTATTGTAATGGTTCATTTATCTCTATGTCTCCTCACAGTCCATGTTCTAATGTCACTTTACCTGTTCTTACCTCTCTTGTTGTTGCAGTTGTCCCAGTTTAAACCTGTTTCAATCATATTTTGGTCATTTTTCCAGACGGGCAGTTTACCTATGGTGCCTGGGAAGAACCAGTACTAGACTCCTATCCTCCATAAGAAACTGTCAACTTTCTCACATAAAGGAGACATGAGCAGTAGCAGGACTTGAATCCATGACCCTCAATCTACAACAGGTGAGTGATTTCAAGTCAGTTGAGGTGTGACCAGACAGACAACAGGACCCCATAGACCTTAAAATGTAATTGTGAGCCAAGCATCTTCTTGCTCCATTACAAAATTAATGATCTTCAACGACTGGTTAACCCCTTGATAAGGACCAGGATGGTATCCTAACCAATACTTTAACAATGTTGTCATAGTTCTACAACCCTTGGAACCAATCAAGACAAAAAGTTTACCATAGTCAAGACAGGTCAGAGTCTACTGTTGTCAAGAGAACAAGTTAAGTCCACTATATAGTCAAGACAAGTCAGAGTCCACAGAGGTAGAAAACAACAAAAAGTTTGGCATGATATGTTACTCCTTTATTGTTAAAAGACATGAAAACAAAAACACCTGGAAAAGCATCTGTCTGTGCCTACAGTCTGTACCAGTGCTATGGATTAATCTAGGTACATGCACAATGACATGATATTATATTCATTTTAATTTGCTAGGCAGAGTGCGCAAATTCAAAATAACCTCTTTTATTTCTAAATTCAAAATTGGCTTAAAGTAATATGCATGGATGAACATTAGCTAAAGCTATCACTGCAGGATATACAAGATATCTGATTTTATAACTGACTAAATTTAATTCAAATCGATTAGATTTAAAACAAAAATTTCAAAAATTCATTGATCATCTGAGAGACTTTATTGCTTTGATGTATTATTGAAAAAATTAAAAGACTGGACTGATGTTGTCTTGAATAAAATGTAAGATTTTCATTTTTGAGAACCTTGTATTTTTCGTATAGGTTGTAGGCTATAGCAGTGTAAATTTAAAAATAACTTCGAACTATCACTGAAGGTGATCCATACCCCCACTAATGCATCTTATAAATCTTAGCGTATCTTTAGAAATATTTGTAGTCTAGATTCTGCAGTTATACAGCTTGAGAAACATAGTGGTGTGCCAAGTCTGAAAATAATGCAGTGAAGACAAGTTGTAAGTTTTTATTATATACCTAACATTGATACATAAATATGTTCCGCAAAAATGGGCAGAAAAATCTGTCCTTACGGATCAAGTACATATAGAAATCTGATTCAGTATCACCACACTACCAAATGTGGCAACTGTTTTGAAAGGGTGTTTCCCATTAGTCCATAGAAAATTCTTGTATGTCCATGCAATAATAATGTCACTTATAATTGGATCGTTGCATCTTGTCTATGTAATGACATCAAATAAATGATACTGCATACATCTGTACACCTATTTCAAGCTAATTACAGTTTATACTCTATTTTATGTTTAAACATCATTAAAAAAATTTAAGAGTTTTTGTGTGGACAAGAACCCAAAGGTATATAATAAAAGGGTCATTATCATATATGATCCAGAAGCCGGATTGGCTCTTGTAGCGGTTGCATCATACTGTTGTTCGGCACTCCTATGATCTGATACAAGACTCGAGCAAATCGGCATTCTGGATCACGATACTACATAACCCTATTACATGTATATTGTCCAAGACAAATTACATGACACCAGTTGCTCCTAGTGATAATTATAACAAAACAATCAATTCAAACCCCTTTTTCACACGCATCTATTCACCATACATGTACTTCTTTAGTTCGATTTTCATTATCTATCTTATCTAAATTGTCCAAAAATTGAAACATGGACCGTGATTACTATGTAGCCAACCCCACAGATTGAGTGTTGGGGGTATCACAATTTAAGTCTTAAAACAGACATAGTTCACATGATGGTATTTACATGATCACATTCTGTACAATAATGTAAAGCACATATTCAGTTTACAAATTTACATATTAAAATCTCCGCAGATGTGTTGCAGATAGATATAATAGATTATCTGCTTACACAAATGCAAAAACATAACAATTAGTACACTAACACATGAAGAAGACATAAATGTGTATAATTACACTACACATATACTCGCCGATTTAGCTGATTATCAAACTTTGCCGACGCATAAGGCCAATATTCACTGCAAGTTTTGTGAAGATTGGTTGGAAATTATTGAAGTTAGAGACCAGACAAGTCAAAATTTGTCCAATTTTACAAATAAAAGGGCAGTTACTCCGAAGTGACTAGGACAATTTGGCTTGTTATATAAATTGGCCGAAATATTATGCCAATAAACATTCACAGCAAGTTAGGAATTGTTTAATTTGGCTGGGAAGGAAGCTGAGCTGAGATGTCATGCACAGAAGCATTTTGACTAAGTTTGGTGAAGATCGGATAAAACTGTTAGATTTAGAGAGCGGACAAGACTAACTTTATTGATTTTGGATAATTCAAGGGCCATAATCCAGAAGAGATACTTTGCCCACAAACATTTTAAAGAAATTCCCATAATACGTTCAAGGGTCCCGGACATTCCCGTCTATGGACAGGCATATAAAAAGCAACAACATAAGAACTGTAAATCCAATAAAATTTGCAAGTTTCACTCTAATTGCCATATGATTTGAGGCGTTCTTACTTCTGCAATACCCTCTTTTCTCTTGTTTTACACTTTTAAATAACATTCAAAATTTAATGGTCACACTTTTCTTTCCCTAGCATAATGTGTCTCCAGGAAGTGATCATTTCAATAAAGCCTGTGAATATTTTAATCATTATTTCAGGATATTCTACTTACATCCGTTTATGCTGTTCTAATTTGTCTCCGTAACACAAGAGTAATTAACTGGAGACTAGAGATACAAGATCTCATCGTGTGTGACCTGTATGTGTGGGCATAGCTATGTCAAGACCTGCATATAACACAGCACAAAATCACAAAATCTGAGCACTGTTCGGACCAGAACTGTGAGCGTATGCAATAAAACAAACATTACATACATGTCTTAATAAGCATACAATTAATTTTTTAGAGAAAAATTTTTTTTTTTTTTTAAAAAAAACACACAAAAATCTTGACATTTTTTGTTACAGCAAAGAGCAAAAAAAAAAAGAAGAACACCTGGCCATAAATGAAAAACAAGAGCTTCCCCCATGAATGCCCCGAAGAGGGCCAGCTGTCCTCCCTGCAATAAATGCGTATGCAATTTTAAAAGTCAAACATTACTATACACTAAGTGTGCCTTTGAAGTAAGGATGGGGTGCCCCCCCACCCCCCCCCGCTGTTGGCTAGACATTTGTGCCAAGTTATTTTACAATCTAAATCTAATAAATAAAGACACACGCATTTACAGACCACTAGAAATCTCTAAACCCCTTGTAGGGTGGTTTAGGCACTCCTTATGATTATTTTAAAATCCTCAAGGCAGACAAAAAGCCGACACAATTGTGCATAAAAACATTACCTTTGGTTTTGAACATTTTTGTGTGATACAGCAAAATGATGCATTTTATCAAATCATAAAAAAATCCATAATCAAGACAGATATTGACCGCTTACTCATATAGGTCTAGATATTTGAATCATAGAAATAAAAACACTAACAGCCAAACACAAAATGGGGGGGGGCTTTTTTTTTTTTTTTTTGGTTTTGTTTTTTTTTTTGGGGGGGGGGTGGGGGGTTTTGGGGCGCCCCGTCGTTTTTTGTGTAGACATGTGTAAGAACTATTTTACCTCATGCATGACAAAGTTACAGTCGATTAGTGGGGCGCCGGACGGACGGACAGACGGACGGACAGACGGGGGGGGGGGGGGGGGGGGATTTTAATATGCCACCCTCGGGGCAAAAAACACTACAGCCAAACACAAAATCATTGTAAGAACTATAACTGTAACAGACATATGCCCCCCCCCTCCCCCCACCCCAACAAGCTTTTGACCACTTAGTGTAAACTTGATCATGAGCATAGTACAGGAGTACTGTTTACTGCACATTTTCCCTCTATGTTTAAAGTTTTACTGAAATCCCGATAAAGAAAGTTATTTCTTGCATACCAGATCTAAGAATCTATTACTGGCTGCACGTGCGAATATCTGGCTCTCAGGTAACTGTTTTGGGGGTAACTGGACAGAGCCTCGATATTTCCATCTGCATGTGCAACCAGTGAAAGATTCTTATAGACTGAAACAAGAAATCTGAACCAATGGATGGCCAGACAAATGGATGCGCTGACAAATGGGTCAAAGCACTTGGCAGATGCCTCTTTAAGCGGGCACATAAAATGCAACTTCCCGAAATACAGAGTAATACTACATCACAGTTTATCATCATAATGCATATAAAATTCAGTTCTAATAAATTCCCAGCCTTGAAAGTATATCTTTTCATGCACACAAGCCACACATAGCTTGTACACGATTGATGTTCAATTGTTGTACACTTGCTGCCACCTCACTACATGTACCTACAGTCATGTAGTCTGAAAAATACTTCATACATTTTCACCCTCAAAATTTCTGATTTTGCTGCCATAAATACTGACTTTATAAGCCACGTGTAACCTTCATTTCTTCACACATTTACACTACCCGGTCTTATGGTTGAAACAGTCATATGGGTGAATAATTATACGCTTGATTTGAAGTACAGTATTGAGTCATCATACTCCAGGTGTCCTTGCGCTGCAGAATCACACCTGTGAACACTGGACAGATCCTACTTCTGCAGAAACACTGTTCAGAACTCTGTTCAGCTGATTTTATGCACACATACATTTGATTCTTTATCATACTGGTACACATGTTGAAAATCAAATTTGGTCTTTAAAAAGTTAACCATGTTAACTTGTCTCTTCCCTCAAAATTTTTCCCGGTACAATGTATTAAACTTTTCCTATTTAATTTCATTTCCTAAACCAATTTGCATAAATGTATATAAACCTAAAATATCCTAGTCGTTCATGGACCTCTTCGCTTATCCGTGAAAAAACTCCTTAAAACAAGCACCTGTCCGATTCCAATTATTAGAATAACTACAGTCTGTCCGCATGACCAAAATAAAACACGCTCATTAAGATTCTCAGCATGGGCCCGGCCTTGTGACTCTCGTAACTTATGGTGCGTTTGAAGATCGAGAACCTTCTCCAGACTATCGTGCGTGTTAACGGCACTTGTTTCAAGCTACAATAGAGAACATGGATTATTGACACTCTAATTACATTAATATGGATTTCTCTAATTACTAAGGAAAAACTCTTTCCAGAAAATAAACAATCTATAAATAGAATAGGCAAAGAGCCACTAACACTATTAATTAAAGGCTGTCACTGGCTTTTGGGGGAATGGGGCCTGGGCACTTGGAAGGGGGGAGACACTATTAACAGGGCTGTCACTGACTTTTGGGGGAATGGGGCCTGGGCACTTGGAGGGGGTGGGGTGAATGTTTTATTTTCAAGGCAAAAGGGGGATTTTATTTAAAAGATAGACTAAGGGAAAATGATAAATCTTCAGCATAAAAACAATCTAGGGCATGCTTCCATTTATAGACAGCTTCATGATTTTACTTCCTAAACACATATTACTGTTTGCAAAATTGTTTAATGTCATCTTAATACTCATTCTGACTATTTTTTTTTACCTGGCAGGGGGGAAATTTAGGCAAGAGTTGTGAAAAAAACATACTTTTTTTGATGGGGAAAAGAAAGAAAACACTGTTCGCCTCTCCCTGTGGTGTCTTGTTTAAAAAAAAAAGCACTGAGGTTAATAACTAAAATGTACAATATCTGCTTTTTATCTAGAAAATGCATGACAGTTGTGCTTAATCCATGTTCTCTTCTTATAACCTGACAACAACAGTGTGTTGCTAATATGACAACAGTGTGTTGTTTTTACAAGAGGAAATACTTGCATACCTGTTAGCATTTCATACTATGAAGGAAAATTACACAACACTAAGACCGGGTCTCTCAGCTTATACTTTTCTCCCAACCAGACCTAAAACCCTAACTCAATTTTTCTCTTTCAAATGCTATCAATGTTCTAATTCCAACTTTGGCACAGATTGCATTGAATAGCTGTTTGAAACCTTTCACTTGATTGCTTAATTATGTATTTGAACAACATTACAATGACATTGTTCCGAAAACTGGCCGGTAGCATTTCTTTTGTGTTGTGTATTCGAAAAACGTTTGCTGCAAATTCATAACTCGCAATTTAGGCAAAAATTAATACCACTCAATTTTTAAAACTTATGCAGCTTATTTTGTCCTATTAAATGCTGCGATGTTACATTTACTCGAGACATCACACTGACCCATTCAACATAAAACTCCTACTGATGCTAAAACAACTTAATATTGTTTGGCAACATCTTACCATGCTTACTGAAACAACGGCATTTAAATCCTTTAAAAATTAACTTATTATTTGTCTCCGGCTGATACTGAAAAAGGGAACCAGTGCACTATTATTTAAGCCGCTAAGCATTTCTTCAAAGAAACTAAAACACTGTACTGCACGCACGTAGCTTTAGATTAATACACCACCATCACCACAGTAAAACAAGACCACCACAGAAAAAGGCATGCAAAATACACCATACATAAAATAGACATTTCTGTTCAATGGACTTATGTTTCAGAGAAAGTACCTAAAGAGCAAAGAACATAAAAATATTTCATATTTTTTTCACCTGTATACTGTAATTTTGAATCATTAGATAGCCAGGGGGTAAAATGTACATTTGTATACTGTCACTGAAGTCATGCAAGAAATTCAGTTAAGGTCTGGAACAACAGCCACCTTGTGGCAGTGGTAGCATGTTCGACTCAGGATCAGAGGGTCCCTGGTTCGATGGCCACCAGTGCCCAAGTAGTGGTAGTGTCCTTAGGCAAGACACAGATAATTCCACATTGCCTCTCTCTCTTTAATATAAGTTGATTCTATCTGGAGTGAGTCTCAAGAGCATTTAATGTTAGTTGTAAGATCTTGTTTTGCAATAGAGATCAAATAGATTAGTATAAATTACAAATGTAACTGTTACTTCCTTGCTTGTTTTCTCAATATGAATGCATATTACACAAACTCTAGGTTCAAATCTCTACTCTGGTACAGCACATGTATATACCCGGAATTCATAATTTCAATCTATTTCTTTTCCTTCTTAACCAACCAATTTCCTTGCAGCTAATGCCTTTTTTTTCATCAAATTCAAAATTCACCCCCCTTTTGGCTACTTGTTTAAACATATAGACATAAATTTCACAGTTACGGTACAGTTGATATCTATCAGGCTTCCAAAAACCGATTAATAAACTGAAGATTTTACCATAGTCATTGCCGTTGCTTGTGCGTCCCCAGTACCTTTTCTGGCTAATGGGTCGTCATCCCCAACCTCTAAGTCAAAGTAGACAACTTTGTGCGTGAAAGTGGAGAATTCATTACTAAAACAGAACTTGTGGATGCCTTTTTCTTCCGCCGTCCACGTAAAACTGTCGTACTGTTTTTTCACGTCTTTGTATAAACTTTTCCCAGTCGGTCCTGTCAACTCCATATCCACATCATAGTGACCTCCTGTTATTACCTGACAATAGAAAGAGCGATGACTGAAGTGATAAAAAAATCTCCCAAAAAGAAACATTGCCTTTCATCATCATAGCAGATCACTACCAAGTTTCACTTATAAAATTATTAGTAATGTTGAAATAAGAAGCTTTTAACAACATAGAATTTTGTATAAATCCAATTCTATGATTGTAAGCTATGGTAGACAGTCATCTTTCATTTTTCTTCATGAATTTAGGGCTTTTTCCTGCTATAGTACAGGCCATTTACAGGCATCTTCCCCTAAGACAATTTCTTTCAAACCATTTCCCAAAAAGTTAAACTCAGGATTCTTATTCCCCTTAGCCAAAATACCGAGTAAACTTTTTCCCCAAATCAAGGGCATGTGCCCCTTCCCCACTTTTCAAAAAAAGTCCTGGAATTTTTTATATTTTGTAATTTAATAAAACATGCATAGAGACCAGCGATAAAAGGTGATCACCATTCCCGAACGTAAATAATTTATCAGTACCCTGATATGCGAGGCCAAGATTTGCTCGGTAAATTGGACTTAGAATTATTGTTTAATAGCACCATTATTAAACTCAATCCTATCGTGTAACATCAAAGTCACATCATATACATTTAAATATTAGGTTAAGCATTTGTAAGTGCCCAACCTATATCTGTTAGGGAAGTCTACACATGGATCTGCAAATCAGATGTAGAAGGCAAACAAGTCTAAAATTTCAGCCAGTAAAATCAGTTTGCCTTCGAAGAGGAAATAGTGCGACTACACTCACCATTGTTTCACAATTACATTGATCTTTTTGTCAAGATTTCCCAGATGTAAATATTATGACTTTCCTCATTATTTACTAACACCTTATTCTAGTATGAACCTACTAGTGTCTGTGTGTACGTAATGATGCATATGTGTCTGTGTTATTATTAAATAATTAATTATTCATGTGTAAGTATGGACGGGTATCGTCCAACTAATTGTACACGAGTCGAAATATTGCGTTATTTTTTGTATAGGCAATATCTCTCGTTATAGCGAGATTCTGACACAAAACAAAAATATCTCAAAATTTGCTCAAGACGTCACTTAATTATCTTGACTAATCGGGTAGGTACTACAAACACAATTATTACTGACATAGCTGGGTAATGCACATATAGGATCTTACCTATATACTACAGTTTTATCAACGACATGTTTATACCTGAAATTCAAGTGTACTTTCGACACCCTTGTCAATTTCCTCGAAAAAGCACTGTTTTTCATTATCAGGAAGCTCAAACGTCATTTCCCCGGCGTACGAAACGCTCACACATATCGTGATCAGTAAGACTATATGAAATAAATGGTCCATGGCTGACAGGGTTAAAGTATTTCACGTTAAATATCAAAAATATGGTTTGTTTTTGTTAGAAACCGATACTGCCGGTTTGTTTTCTTCCAAGATGGCGGCCTCCAGCGTGGCAAACGGTGACGAAGACAATTTCACCTCGTATTTTTCGTTACGCTATGTGACCTGAAACGGAGAAAAATAAACGAATATGATATTAAGCGCCATGCGCAATCTCTACCAGAGATTGGGTGGGTAGGTAGAAAAAAAGGTTCACAAATAACAAATTCTGACAAAAAGTGTATGCCTGCCTAAACTTATTTAGGCAAAAGCCTAGAACTGTACCTCTTTATGGGTAAGCAAACTGACGAGAGTTAAGACAGTATAATGAATAGATCTTAAGTCGATATCCTGAATGGCTGAAACAATATCTCAGTAGCGGAACTTTGAATTAACAAGAGCTGTCCCTCATAAGTGACGAATGCCCCCAAAGTGGTATCCCACAGTCTGTGACCTTGACCTTCAAGTTGTAATGCGACAGCACGTTGATCTTCCATGTGCTGAACATGACGTTTATAGGTAAGGTCGTTTTGCACGCAAACGTCGTAATGTGCTGAAGCATCAATGTAGCAGGAAGTGGAGTGCCGTTTTAAAGCCTTGTCCGAAGCATAAAGTACTTAAGGAAATAGGTTAAAATTGCATACAGTGAGAGGACATTAAAGGCAGTGCACAAGAACCATAACGATATATTGCCTTATTTGTGAAATCTCTCCCTTTCTTGAATTTTGTTGACCATGGCATAACTCCAAAATACTAGAGGAGATTTATTGAAATTGCAAACAGTAAGAAAGGACTTTAAGGGGAAATGCACACAGGGGTTCGATATATATTCATTTTCCTTGGTCAGACTATGTATACTATGACGTATGTCACATGAACATGAATAGTTGTCGAACCCCTGCGGAAATGCAGTGTTTCTTAGGTATTTGGTAGGGTAATTTTAAATGCAGAAAAAGATTTAATGATGATTTCATGTCTACATTTTTGTGAGAGGGTAACAGTTAGTGCTGACTCTATTGTTGCAGTGTCTTGGAAAACAAAAATGAAACTTTTCGGTAATTATATGAAAGTTATTTCTGGCTGCTGGCACATTATATATTTTTGCTGGGAATCTTACATAAAAAAATATTCAAAGAAAAAACAAATGTGCAAACAACTTTAAAGTTAACAAATGATGTTCTCTTCTAATAAATACAAACACACACATTTGATGACAATTGAAAAACATTTCATGACAATTGAGAAAGCTAAATAGATTTGCCTGCAGTCAATTGAGTAGAATTGACATAAATTACTCAATTATGATAGATGCTACTTTTGTGTTGTTTTTGTCTTATACTAGTATATAAAACACACTTAGCTCCACCTTCTTAATTTTTGAAATGGTAAATGACAAGATAATAATTACCATGATGATAAAGTGTAATGAGGCTATGCACATTTGTCCTGTTCAAACTGTAACTGTAATAAATTGGCACACATATTTAGCAAATGGAGATAAAGTGTCGTGCGCAAGTACTGTGTCCACACCTTAAAGGTCAAAGTCAGAGACTGTGACACATCAGCCGGGGGTTAGTCTTTCACGACACGAGAGACAGCTCTTGTGTCTTAGACTCGAATATGGCTTCGATAAGCGCATTATTTGACATCTCATAATTCGGTTATGCCCTTTAGTGCATCTCCCAGTATAGTGGCGAGTTTCTTTTATGCATATAGTAAATCATATAAGCTTCTATCCTCCGAGCGCTTAACTATATCTATTTTTATACTCCCCGAACACAAAGTGTAAAGGTGTGGGGGGGGATGGATTCAGCTTGTCTGTCTGTCTGTAAGTCCGTCTGGTCGTCTGTCTTTCTGTCCGGAATCTTGTGGACGTTAAATCTCCAAAACCCCTGGTCAGAATTTAATTATACTTCACAGAAGTGATAAATACAATGCTTAGTTGTGCATGGTCTATGTTTCGGGTCACTAGGTCAAAGGCCAAGGTCACAGGGGCTCCAAATAGTAAAATCTTGCGGACGCTAAATCTCCAAAATCCCAGGCCAGAATTTAATGTTTCTTCACAGAAGTGATCAGTACCATGCCTAGTTGTGCATGGTCCGTGTTTCTGGTCGCTATAACATAGGTCAAAGACACAATGACTCGATATAGTAAAACATGTCTGGTTGTCTGTCTGTCTGTCTGCCTGGGATCTTGTGGACGGTAAATCTCCAAACCCTCTGGTCAGAAATTAATGATACTTCACAGAAGTGATAAGTACAATGTCTAGTTGTGCATGGTCCATGTTTCGGGTCATTAGGTCAAAGGCCAAGGTCACAGAGGCTCGAGATAGTGAAAAAAACAAAAATAATATCAAACAGGGAATGCCACGTACCAAAAACGCAGCCTCCCCAAAACGAGCCCCACAGCACCCAGAAGTGCACACCACCAACACACACACACACGCACACACACACACACACACACAACACACACACACAACACACAAATCTGAAATCTGCTGAAATCTTGTGGACGCTAAATCTCCAAAACCCCAGGTCAGAATTTAATGATACTTCACAGACTGAAGTGATCAGTACCATGCTTAGTTGTGCATGGTTCATGTTTCTGGTCGCTAGGTCAAAGGTCAAGGTCACAAGGGCTCGAGAGAGTATAAATCTTGTGTATTAAAGTTGTATTACCCTTGAAAATGACCATACTGAATTAAGGACATGAATGAAGCTGAAACCACAGTAGATGCTTTGGAAACACGAACGAAATGAGTTACAATTAATTATTTCTCTTATTGACAAGCATAAATGAAAATAAGAGAGTTTTAACTATGATAGTCACTATTGATTTGTACGGATTTCCTCGATATTCAGTCGGAAAGAAACAGTTTTTCAGAGTCATATTTTTCGGCGCAGCCGTATTAAGCTCGCTTTTGGTCGGAAGTAACTTTTCAACCGCCAATGAAATGACAAGTAAAATATACATTTTTTGAATTGAGAAATTTACTCTGTAAGGCACCTTTTAATTGGATAATACCGAATTAAAAAGGTCAATAAAATACTCTTGCGTTTTCAGTCTTTCTTGAATATTTTTATAATTTTAGTACGTAGATAGTTCAAATCTATCAACATAATATGTTGTTACCGCCAAACTAATGTTATTTACAAGTGTAGAGTAATTATACTTTCTCTGCCAGTGAATAACGGTCACTATTTCAATTAACATATTTAATAAGAAAAATAAGGATTAACTTTGTTTTCAAAGTCCAATCCACCTCCAAATCTCCACCGTCTCGTACTCCACCCCACCACGTCATTTGAGAAATTGGCTGTAATTTCAATTTATTTACTCACCGGATCGTCTAGTGACAATAAATACTTATTTTGTACATGTACTCGTATGTTGCATGTAAAATCTATTCGGAAAAACGGGATTTGGGACAAAAAAATAAGGATAGTTTAACTTTGGTTACTGAAAATCGAGATTTTCGCCAACTTATAAACGTTCTACAGACTAAAATTTATGGAATTTTGTTTCCACAATTCGTGCAAACGGTAGTCTCAACATTTTTACTGGAAACTACATTGCCCGATTTTTAAAAGTTCTTCAACAAAATAATTTAAACAAATCATACTCACATTTCTTGTTTATTTTGTAGAACCCCACCACGTCGGAAGTGTGCTCCCACAATTTCTTTGCACCTCATTTTGTGGTGGTGGGGACAGTTAACCACCCGTGTAAATATGACACTTGTGTATTCGCCTCCGCGGTTAGGTAAATAGTGTCGCAGAACTGAAATCAATAAACTTCCCACTTACTGAAGGTCATTGGTTCGGGCCTCGCTGTCGGCGATTGCCTTAGACCCCGCTTGGTGACAAACTGTCATTATTGATAGCTAAATGCGAAACAATATAAATCTGGATCACATTCCGTACTGGTATGTCTATCCAGTCTATCCACAGGTTGTTTTCTGAAAATTTGACGAAACTTGTATAATATAAGAGTTTGAGTAGGTTTATTATGTAGCTGAAACACATAAGTGACATAAGATTTATTGCTCCGGCTATACGTCTTTGACTTTCTTTTTTCACAGAATATTTATTCATCGTGCAAACTTTTCAAAACTTGCTCAGATGTTGACTTTAAAATCTCAGTTCACCTGGATCAGATCGCTTCCTCTATTCGCGGCATTTTTACAAAAACTAAGTTGGTTGTACCTAACTGGTGGTGCATATATCCAGATATTTGATATAATTAATGATTGTTTTACATTATTACTTGCATATTTTAAAATTTATTTACAATGTATTCAAAGCTAAAAGTACTGTATTAAAACACTTAAAACCCCATTTCCCAATTCCAAAGTTAATACTGTTCAAGTCTTAATAATAATATTTGTATAATATGGTCTGTAACATTTAGCTTTTGATTTGCTTGGACCAACCCAGTGCCTATTCATGCTAGCCTTGAAGGAGTTCAAGTTGGTGCTTCGACAGTATGTGCTTGGAGGCTGTTCCACACATCAACCGCCCTATGGTTAAAGGTACATTTCCTTATGTCAAGTCTGGCAGTTGAAATCAATAAACTTTCCACTTATTAAAGGTCAGTGGTACGGGCCTCGGTGCCGACGATGACCTTAGACCTCCACTAGGTGACAAACTGTCTTTTTTCACAGAATATTTATTCACCGTGAAAACTTTTCAAAACTTGCTCAGATGTTGACTTTCAAGTCTCAGTTCACCTGGATCAGATCGCATTCTCTATTCGCTATATTGTTTTTAGAAAACTAAGTCGGTTGTACCTAACTGTAGAGGTATTAGGTTACAGAGAGAAACAATGTGTAATCAATATTAAACACAAAAGATAGTCGTCTACACACGTCATTTAATTCATCTGGCTGTAGTTTTTACATTATAGCAGGGAACCCATTGGATTTTTAAGCAGCCAATTTGTTTTTCATCAATGTTGCATGAATAAAAAAAATTCGGTCATAATTATATTATTTATCGTTTATCATCAAAGCACGAAAGAAAGAACGGACTTTTTACTTATTTTAAAATAGTGTTCATTTACAGCATTTTCATGAGAATACGAATATGGCATTGATAATGTGCATGATCATAATTTTCTTAAAAGTGACCTAAAATGTTAAATTTTCAGTCATTAACATTATTATGTTCTTAATCATTTAAAACAGGCTAAAGTAAAATGTCTTTTGTATATTAAAATGTAGTGCATATTGAGTAGCTGACTGAGAGCAAGAATATGACTTTGATAGCGTGCATAATTATAATAGGTTATACAGTATTGTGGGTCATGTGTGCGCACCTTACATATTAACCATAAAATTTTGAATGACACTTTTGATTAAACAAAAATGTTTACCTTCCAGAATGATTTATAATCTTTCAGAAACAGATATGCTGCAATCTTGTTGCATTTTCTTTCTAAAAAAGCTCTGAAAAGTTGTCATTTTGAAACCCGGTTAGTGTTGACATGATGTAAATAAAAGATGCCCAAGTGTGCCGTTCGCTAGTATTATCTTTTTCTATTGATTTCGACCCCGATGAATGTGAGATTCTAACAATAACAAGAAACAAAAAAAACTATAGAATTCCCATATACACTACATGAAACCCAGTTAAGATCAACTGAAGCTGCAAAATACCTTGGTCTAACTACAAGTCATGACCTTTCATGGACCAAACACATTAATAACATAACTGCTAAAGCCAATAACTCACTCAGATTCATAAAAACTAATATAAAGACATCAGATAAAAAGATAAAAGAAATGGCATATAAACTTATGTAAGACCCCAAGTAGGGTACTGTTCCACCATTTGGCATCCGTGGCAAACATATTTAATTTCCAAGGTTGAACAAGTCCAGATATCAGCCTTAAGATCTATATTTAATGACTACAGCTACTAAAGCAGTGTATAAAATGATAGCAGAACTAAACTGGCACGCTCTAGAACAGCGTCGAAACACCAGTGCTGTTACTTTCTTTTACAAAATCCAAAACAATCTTGTCTAGAAACCTTAACATCTTAATACCCTCCTCTAGAACACAGTATAATGCAAATTATTATTTCCCTAGGAGTATCCGTCTGCGGAATGGTCTCCCTTATACATCCAGTCTAGCCCTAGCCTAAACATCCTTGCTGGGCGGCTTTATTGATCCTTTAGTAAGTTCTAACAACGACCTTAGAGTATTCCTGGTTCTAAGTCTAAATAGTGTGTTTTTAACTAATAGTCTTGTAGGCCTTTTAATCTTTTTGCACTTAAATATTCTATTTTAACAGTTGTTCCCTGACAACGCACTTGCTAATTATAATCGCAAACGATTGTTATGTATCTTCATTCATGACTCGTTAGGGGAAGTAATCGCTGCGGGGAGTATGTCACTCCGGTACATATACTGTAACGGTACGGATTAAGTATTAAGCTCTGTCTTTAACTTCCGGTCAAATCTGACCGCATCCAAAACTTTTTGTTATTATTTTCGTCAGCGCTGACCTACTGCTTGTAAGGTTTCTTGTTATTCTATTTGTGCAGTTTATTTATTTTTAAATAAAATAAAGGGTTTATAGCTGACAGATACTGTAGGGCCAACAAACTTGAAGTTAAAATTTTGAACCTTCACTACAGAACAGCAGAAGACCACAGATGCAGTGTGTCAGGACTTTTCACCCCCTTCGTGCACCCATTAGACATTTCATTCATACATGCAATTCTTCTGGTATTCACCAGGTTCTCCCGGTATTTAGACCTAAACCTGGTGCCATGGTGAAGCTCGCTAAATCACCAAAAATTCCCGTTAAATTCATTTTTGAAAAAAAATCCCTACATAGCTCATTAAATATGAACCTTGGGCCCATTTTAAATATAGATTCAGTCAATCACCTGTTACATTATATCGATAATTGGACTAATAAATGTGTACAGTCGATAAGGTGACAAAATTGATGTGTTGACACGCAGTTGTGTTAATTGTCAATATCATCGTAACTGCCTAGAGGATAGTTAGCAGTGTTTTGTGAACTGATTAGTCGATTATCAACCGACAGACAAGTCACAACTCTGCAAACATACCTCAAATTAAATCGTCATTAATCCAAATAAAGGATTATATGCTTTCGTAACAGCCCCAAAACAAATTCATACATCGATTGTTGCCAGCGATGTAGTTGTAGATCCCACATTTTCATAAAGTTTTATGCATACTGTGAAATCTTCGTCAGATGTTAAGCATACTTTGCAAAAACTATGTTTGAAAAAATACGCGGATTTAAGTGTTTCCTTAAACCATTACAAAGAGAATAGTAATCTAATGTTTAAAATTAGAGTTTCTGGTGTAATTACGCAATGTCCTAAGAAGAGCAGGATTTTCTACTGAAGTTTTTTCTCGCTGTAGTTTGTCCAAACACCAGGTGACTTTGCAAAAATCTCCTGGCAATTGGGTGTTCGGACATGTTTCTGCGGGCCTATTTAAAATGTGTTTATGGTAATGTTAGTAGGGATGTCATTGATTAAAATTTTTGTATTGATATATCGGTTTAGAAATATCGACGATACAGCGATATATCGATACACAGGCGTAAAAAGTCACTGACTACATATTCTACCAAATCACTTTATTTGTACTAAACATATTGTTCTGGTTTATAATATATATCAACCCTTGCAGTGCTGAAATATGTTTGCCTATGAGACCACATTTCATTAAATATCATTCGTTAGAAAAACATGGAACTCTCGGTCGAGTGATTGTTTATATTCTGGTTCAGTTTTGATGCAATTTTCGAACGTGAAACTGTAGATCATCACACGGTAAAACGTTATTCGACATACGATTTTTCAAAACGGCAATCGATATCGAATCGAAAGCGTTTGATCGTTGATATATCGATATCGTTTGAATCGATTTCATCCCTACGAAAAATGTGAAGATATGTTAGTTTCGCTGTTTAAACGATTTTTTTATATAGTATTAAGCAAGTGTTTATTGTTTAATAAGGTTGGTATTTTGAGATATACACAACTGCAGACCTTGTAAGAGAGGTCCACCGCAAATACGAGGCTGTTTTGTTTATACTATACTCGTATCATAGCTATTAAAACTGATGAAAATTCATTAAAACATCGTAACACATTGGTCTAAACTCGTTTCCATTTGTAAAAAGCATTTGAAGCACATTTTATATGGCCTGCACAGCACATAAATATAATATAATACAATATGTCAAATTGGTGAGACTATTATTAGCTCACCTGGCTACGCCAGGGTGAGCTTTTCTAATTGATAATTGTCCATCGTCCGTCAACATTTTGATTCAAATGACATCTCCTCTAAAACCACTAGGCCAATGTTGATAAAACTATGCAGGAATGTTCCTTGCATGAAGCTCTACCAAAAGTGTTCAAAGAATTCCATTCCATGCAGAACTCTGGTAGCTATGCTAACAAATAGGAAAAACCTTAAAAATCTTAGATAGCTTAGATATTTGGCATGTAGGATTGTCTAGTGGACCTCTACCAAGATTGTTCAAATTATGACCCCCGGGTCAAAAATGACCCCGCGCGGGTGGTCACTTAGTTTTGCATAGGCTTTATATAGGAAAAACTTTAAAAATCTTCTTCACTGAAACCACAAGGCCTAGAGCTTAGATATATGGCATGTAGCATTGTCTAGTGGCCCTCTACCAAGATTGTTCAAATAATGACCCCCGGGTAAAAATTGACCCCGCGCGGGTGGTCACTTAGTTTTACATAGGCTTTATAAAGGAAAAACTTTAAAAATCTTCTTCTCTGAAACCACAAGGCCTAGAGCTTAGATATTTGGCATGTAGCATTGTCTAGTGGACCTCTACCAAGATTGTTCAAATTATGACCCCAGGGTCAAAATTGGCCACCGAGGGGGGGTAGGGGTCACTTAGTTTTGCATAGGCTTATATAGGAAAAACTTTTTAAAAAATCGTCTTCTCTGAAACCACAAGGCCTAGAGCTTAGATATTGTCTAGTAGACCTCTACCAAGATTGTTCAAATTATGACCCCAGGGTCAAAATTGACCCCGCGCGGGTGGTCACTTGGTTTTGCATAGGCTTTATATAGGAAAAACTTTAAAAATCTTCTTCTCTGAAACCACAAGGCCTAGAGCTTAGATATTTGGCATGTAGCATTGTCTAGTAGACCTCTACCAAGATTGTTCAAGTTATGACTTCAGGGTCAAAATTGACCCCGCGCGGGTGGTCACTTAGTTTTGCATAGGCTTTATAAAGGAAAAACTTTAAAAATCTTCTTCTCTGAAACCACAAGGCCTAGAGCTTAGATATTTGGCATGTAGCATTTTCTAGTGGACCTCTACCAAGATTGTTCAAATTATGACCCCAGGGTCAAAATTGACCACCGAGGGAGGTAGGGGTCACTTAGTTTTGCAAAAGGCTTATATAGGAAAAACTTTAAAAAAAATCTTCTTCTCTGAAACCACAAGGCCTAGAGCTTAGATATTTCGCATGTAGCATTGTCTAGTAGACCTCTACCAAGATTGTTCAAGTTATGACTTCAGGGTCAAAATTGACCCGCGTGGTGGTCACTTAGTTTTGCATAGGCTTTATAAAGGAAAAACTTTAAAAATCTTCTTCTCTGAAACCACAAGGCCTAGAGCTTAGATATTTGGCATGTAGCATTGTCTAGTGGACCTCTACCAAGATTGTTCAAATTATGACCCCAGGGTCAAAATTGACCACCGAGGGGGTAGGGGTCACTTAGTTTTGCAAAAGGCTTATATAGGAAAAACTTTAAAAAAAATCTTCTTCTCTGAAACCACAAGGCCTAGAGCTTAGATATTTCGCATGTAGCATTGTCTAGTAGACCTCTACCAAGATTGTTCAAGTTATGACTTCAGGGTCAAAATTGACCCCGCGCGGGTGGTCACTTAGTTTTGCATAGGCTTTATATAGGAAAAACTTTAAAAATCTTCTTCTCTGAAACCACAAGGCCTAGAGCTTAGATATTTGGCATGTAGCATTGTCTAGTAGACCTCTACCAAGATTGTTCAAGTTATGACTTCAGGGTCAAAATTGACCCCGCGCGGGTGGTCACTTAGTTTTGCATAGGCTTTATAAAGGAAAAACTTTAAAAATCTTCTTCTCTGAAACCACAAGGCCTAGAGCTTAGATATTTGGCATGTAGCATTGTCTAGTGGACCTCTACCAAGATTGTTCAAATTATGACCCCAGGGTCAAAATTGACCACCGAGGGGAGGTAGGGGTCACTTAGTTTTGCAAAGGCTTATATAGGAAAAACTTTAAAAAATCTTCTTCTCTGAAACCACAAGGCCTAGAGCTTAGATATTTGGCATGTAGCATTGTCTAGTAGACCTCTACCAAGATTGTTCAAGTTATGACTTCAGGGTCAAAATTGACCCCGCGCGGGTGGTCACTTAGTTTTGCATAGGCTTTATATAGGAAAAACTTTAAAAATCTTCTTCTCTGAAACCACAAGGACTAGAGCTTAGATATTTGGCATGTAGCATTGGCTAATGGAACTCTACCAAGATTGTTTAAATTATGACCCCTGGATCAAAATTGACCCCTAACGGGGGGGTCACTTAGTTTTACATAGGCTTATATAGGAAAAACTTAAAAAAAAATCTTCTTCTCTGAAACCACAAGGCCTACAGCTTAGATATTTGGCATGTAGCATCGTCTAGTGGACCTCTACCAAGAGTGTTCAAATTATGACCCCAGGGTCAAAATTGACCCCGCGCAGGGGTGGTACTTAGTTTTGCATAGGCTTTATTATAGTTTATATAGGAAAAACTTTTAAAATCTTCTTCTCTGAAACCACAAGGCCTAGAGCTTAGATATTTGGCATGTAGCATTGCCTAGTAGATCTCTTCAAAGTTTGTTCAAATTATGGCCCCTAGGGTCAAAATTGACCTTGCCCGGGGGTGGGGTCACTTGTTTTACAAAGACGTATGTAGGGAAACCTATTGTATATAACATTATCTAGTGATCTTCCACCAGGCAAGTGGACTTGTACCAAGGTGAGCGATATAGGGCCATCTTGGCCCTCTTGTTATTTAGGCCACATTTAAAAAGTCTTTGTTTGCTGTCTCCCGACCCTACTTTTTGAAATTGGGTAGGTAGGCAATTTTTTTTTTATTTGAATATAAAAAAACAACAGTACTTTATGTGAGTACTGAAAAATGTCTAATCATCTTAGTAAGAAATGCAAGCTCCATATTCAGTCATGGAGGTTGAATCATCTAGGCCTGGGGTTTAGGGATGTGAAATGACTTGTGAAACGTCTTTAATTCCAATGCAGCCGCATGGGTTCAGTAGAGCGTTCATCGGTAAATGATATTTTTCTGACGCTGTGACTGGAATCTGACTTCTTTATGAATAGATACTATGTTTATATTGTAAACATTTACAATTTGTTATTTATACACATCTAACTGACAAATACAGTTATATGTAATACCACTGGGCTATACTCGGTGGGGAATCACGTGATCAAAATAATCTCAAAACAAAAGTAAATCTCAGAAAAAAAGTTAGAAAATAATGAAAGCCGTTAAGCTGTAAATGTAAAATGTAGTCTATGTTATGGCAACATAAAAGTATTATAGAACTACACAGGTCTCAATCATAGTCACCTTCCGATTGTGCTGAACACTTCGAGAAACTAACATAATTTATTGTTGAAGTGTTCAACACAATTAGAAGGTGACTGTGATTGAGACCTGTGTAGTTCTATAATACTTTTATGATGCCATAAGATAGGCTATATTTTTAACTTACAGCTAAACGGTTTTCATTATTTTCTAACATTTTTCATAGATGTGCTTTTGTTCAGAGATTATTTTGATCATGTGATTCCCCACCGTGGATTATCTTGTACCATCGTTGATACTCCCAATAAGATGATGGTGATCATTTTAGATTTCCATGTTCACATTTTATAATGATAATTTACATTTTAAAATTATTTATATACCGGTAATTACGTTGAACTTAAATTCTTGGGATATTTAATGTTCAGCAAAAACAAATATTTGTTTCATGTAAGATACTGATGTATTCAATTACAGAAATTTTGCATTGTCACTTTTAGCATCATTCTTTTTTTTCAGTGAAAAGAAAACTTGTCATCAAGTGTTACATAAGCCAGATCACTGTATGGGTACTGTGCTGATGTAAGGTAGATCACAGTGTGGAAGGTGAAACAATGAGTGTACATCCAGACTGGGGAAAAGATGAAAGCCTTGTATCTCTGAAGACAGTATTAAAATGGGAGATTCAACATTTGGTATGCCTGTTCATTTTCAAATCATATTTAGTACTTAATACCAGTGCAAAACAATGAGGTGGCTGGTCAGATTATTTTATAAGCATTAAAGCCTAGATTAATAATTATATATCTTTAATATTTTAGGCTATGCCATGACAGAACCAAATGTCTTAATATTTGTAACATTATGTCAAATGTAATTAACAAGATTTGTCTGGCACGGAGGTTTCAGACCGATTTTTCCAGCATGGGTTAAATATCCAATATGCTGTCTTATCCAACACACTTCCTGACCACTTGATCGTGTTGTTCAAAGCAGGTTTCCCATTACTCATTTTATGTTACAAAACCAAGGGTGTGCTGTAAAAGTCAGTTTTCCGTTGAAACAAGATTCCAGATAAGACAAGTTTTACAGTATATGTATTATGAATAAAAGAGGGATGGGGTTTGTTATGAAATGAATTTTCTACTTCCAGTTGCAGAGATTGGCTGATGTTGGTGAGGAGGCATTCCTGTTAACTGTCAGTGTGAAAGATGGGGGAACAACAGAAATGGGGTCACCAAGGGGGCAGGTGTTTCTGTCAATGTCAGATCTACAAAATATAAAGTCACAGTTCCAGTCTTACTGTCAAGGTAGGGGGCCAGGAAAGGGGAATGAATTAACCAAAAATAGCCATGCTGTACTATTGTAAATTGTGTAATTTTTTCAATGATTCAATTTTCGCTGTTTTTCGCAAATTTCCCAGTAGGCCAATTTAAAAATCGCATGAAATAGAACATAGTTTCAGTAGAGTAGTATAATGAAATTGGCCATGATACAAATCAGATAGCGGACTGTTTGCTCGAACAATTACTTTATTAGCCTCCTCAAAAATAACGTAGTTATTCTTGCAAACAGTTCTCTGTCTACATTTGTATTACTGATGCTTATAAAATATCAGTTTCAGTGGCAATTAAAATAGAAATGGGACCTATATTTAAATATTGCAGTATCTAACAGTTGATACCGTAAAGTTCCTGGTCTATATATAGATACCTTAAAGTTCCTGGTCTATATATAGATACCGTAAAGTTCCTGGTCTATATATAGATACCGTAAAGTTCCAGTAAAGAGACCACATTTCGGACCAGCATTAACTGGTGTTGATATCAAAATGGTCTTTTTATCGACACCTTGGCCATTTGGTTCCAAAATCTTTGGTTTTAATATTGAGGGCGGTCTTGATATCCGGTTGTCTTGACAGCGGAACTTCACTGTCATAAAAAAAAACTATGAAAACTGAAGGCAGATTAAGAAAGAAATAAGATATCAGAGTCTGAGAAATATTATTGGTGACAGGAGGCCTCAAACATAAAGCTGTTTATTTCAGGTTATTCTGAGACTGTCGTGGAGCAGATGGAGATTTACAGGGACTTATCCTCAGGGCAACTTTCACTTGGACCAAGGACGTCTGTAGAGTCAGGTATGTGGAAAGGATTTTTAGACTTCCCGTCCTATGCGGAGCCTCATTCCCGCCAAAACAGTTACCATCGATGTTGGATATTTCGATCGTAACTGTGTGCTCATGACAGAAACAAATAATCTGAAATTGTAAATAATAATTTTATGCAGTTGTATGCTTGTCACTCAGTTACAGAAGAATTATGACCTTTAGTACTATTAAGTCATTTTTTAAGTTGTGTGAAATGTCTCTCAGAGAGGATTCATTTCCTTAACTGATTTAGTGAGAAAAATTTTGACGAAGCAGAAATCAGTAAAATACAAGAATTGAAAATGTGTTTTTCTTACCATGGTAGTTACGATTTCTTTTCTAAGACTTAATATATGTCAAATATTTGTGTTTTAGATCACAGAAGAAAACGTAGAAAAAAGATATACTTACAACAACCAAAAATTCCGCGGGTAGATGTGGACCAGCACTCGGTCATTAAACAGGAATTATCATCAGATGATAGTTCTCGAGGTCATTGCCTTAATCAGGGACTGGAGCTGGAAGGACATCTGCTCGAATCTACTGCTGAAACTGAATCTGGTCCTGGTATGGAGGTGTTTTTAATTGGATGAAGGATTTTATTTGTGGTAGATCTGATTAAAATGGTGTCCATCGAATACTATCATCAGGGGGTGGGTGTATAGTGAGCACAAACTTGGTTTAAGTGAGAAAAATGATCGCAAACTTCAGAAAATGGTGAAATTTGTATATTTTTAACTAGGTCAAACGGATTCCTGGTGAGATAAGTCTTCTTTTAAACACTATGAAATTATATGAATAAACCGTTTATGTGTGATCTTCACTCGGTTCTTAGTTTCAACCTGCAATGTCTTGAACTTTTAAAAGTATTGAAGGTTAAATCTTGTCAGGTCAAAACTTTGACTGATAGATACATGTACCAAAAAGTGCTTGACCATTTTGTCAGTGTTTTCACTTAATTCGATACATGTTGAGGCCATAGATCGCTTCTTGAAAAATCCAAGGGCCTATTCATACAATTTCATAGCGTTGGAAAACAGACTTTTCCCACTAGGAGTCTGTTTGACCTAGTTAAAAACACGAAATCCGCCATTTTCTAAAGTTTGCGATCATTTTTAGCTCGACTTTTCGGAGAATATGGAGAGCTATTACAGTCACTTGTGCGTCGGCGTCGGCGTTGCTTCTTTGGTTAAAGTTTTGCCTGCTAGGTACTATCATGCACATATCTCAGTAACCACTTATGATATTGACTTGAAACTTTGTTCATGTCTTTAGGGGTGTCATACAATCAAGGCAGATAACTCTTGAAAAAATTAAGTACAAATTATGGCCCTTATTTGACTTTGAAAATTTGGTTAAAGTTTTGCCTGCTAGGTACTATCATGCACATACCTCAGTAACCACTTATGATATTGACTTGAAACTTTTTTAATGTCTTAAGAGGTGTCACACAGTCAAGACAGATAACTCTTGTTTAAATTTAGTGCAAATTATGGCCCTTGTTTGACTTTGAAAATTTGGTAAAGTTTTGCATGCAAGGTACTATCATGCACATATCACAGTAACCACTTATGGTAGTTATATCAAACCTTGCAATAGTGTTCAGGGTAAATTTTGTATCAAACAATTAATTTACCAAAAATTAAATCTATAGTTATAGATTTTGACTTTTTTTATGATTCAACTTTCCTAGTTTATACTTAATAGTTAGCAGAATTTTGTTTTGCTATTATACTGATAAAAGTTTTGTTTTATTAGCAAACACCCACAATAGTCGAGCGTGCTGTCTTATGGACAGCTCTTGTTCTCTCTTAAACTAAGTTTGCACTCTCTATATACCCCCCCCCCCCCCACCCGCGCGCCTGATTACATCAGAAATTGACAAGGTCAGCATCACAACATATGACGGTTTATCACACTTACCAAATTTGACACCAGAACATCTTTAATAATGCCTGTAAATAATTAAACCCCAAGAAAAAAAATGTAGACCATGTGAGAAGGCAGCAACATGTAGCATGTACAGGACAAAACAAAGATGTAGTAGACTTCTTCAGAAATACTGCGAATGCATTCATATTTGTGGACATGACATTTTGCTGATTTCAGAATAAGTACAACTTTGTCGGTGCCAAAATTTATGGATTTCATATGTGGAGTTGTAAATAACCTGCAAAATTTGTGTGGAATTAAATTTTGGTTGTCTGCTTCACTTCTGAAATCCATGAAAATTTGTGCCCTCTGAATTGGAGCCTTCAGTGACATTTAATGTAGATAACTGGATGTTAAAATGGGTTTGCGGCTTGTCAACCCCACATTCTCATATACATGTAAATTCTTTTGTTGATACACGTCTGATCAAATTATAGTGGTTAAATTATTTAGAATCAAAATTGTCCGGTTAATTGAGCGTATGGTTAACAAGTCAGGTGTTGCATTTTTGACGAAGATATGTCTCTTTTTTCAGCGAGGTCGCGTCGAAAAAGAACTCCGAAGAAAGTTTTACAGACTGATACTTCAGGTGATGATGACAATGAAGAAAAATTTATTATTCCAGACAACAGCGAGACTAGTGAACATTTTGATTACCAATCTGAGAACTTTGAAATGACTGGTTCTACTTATGAAGACTTTTACGTGAAAAAGTCACAGTCTATTGACCAAATCAGTGATAACCAGTCTGAAAATCTAGAACTGACAGGTCATTGTGACGATTTCAGTGTTAATACTTTTCCAAATAATCAAGAAGTAGACCTGAATGTTTCAATAGATATGCCAAGTGGTTCCCAGAGTACTGTACACTCACTGGAAGCTGAGAGTCATGAATTAGCTGTACTTTTACGTAAGACCAAAGACACTGTAGCGAAGAAGACCAAAAATTCTGCACGAAAATCCATGAAATTAAATACTTCATCTTGTTTTGAGACTGACGTTCAGTGCTCTCTCCTCACTGAAAAATCCATGCCAGTTTTTCCCGACGCTGGCAGTTCAAGGAAGGCACCTTTCTATGCAAATTCAGGGGGTGTGGCCAACAATGTGGGCGGAGATGACGTTTGTTTTCCAATGACAACATTTGGAGATGATGGACATATGAGGATAGTTAAAGGCAAAAGTGAAGATAGCGAGGATAATCTTGTGCTGAATAGCGAGAACAGCCTGTTGCGAGCGAGACTGTCAAAGTCTGCCGAAAATAGTCCAAAACTAGACAAGCAGGTATTTCTGTACATTTGTTATACTCCTGTCCACAGACTGAGCTTGTCAGGGGTAAATTAAATTTACCCAGTTGGTCTGTCATTTTGTCCAAAAACTTTTATGTGACAGGGTAGACAGTTTCTAACAGAGGATAGGTTTCTAGTAGAACAAAGGTTAGAAAGCATACCTGCCTGTAAAAATAGTGGAAATACAGTTGAAATGGGCATTCACATAGATTATGTGTTCAATGAATGTAAAATGATAAATAAATACAATTTCAAAGAACCTATGGCGAAGAATGCCTCATTTTACCGCAGTCAATATAGAAGCCTTCTGTAATAAATTGCATCCACCCAAACTCTACATAGATTATTGAATGGTTCACAGTACTGCAGCATATTTTAAACCGCTAGTTTTATCGATAATGACTGGAATGCATAGCTGAAACTTTTAAGTTAATTTATAATACAAAATTAATGTACATGTACTTCCAAAGATTCTATCATTAATGTTTTGGAGGTTATTTAGTTCGACCTCAATGATAGGGTATGTCCCTTTAAACCCTGAGAAACAAAGCTTATTTCTTAGTTATAACAGTTAGTGTTAAAAGTTGGATTTTACTCGAAGAGGTTGCACAACATGATATTCTTAGCAAAAATAAAAAAGATTGTAACAAAAAGAACGCATTATACCTATTCAGTTTCATTTAATTTGAACAAAAAGAAGTATTATTTTATCCTGCCATTCAAAATCAACAGAAGAAAATGTCAAACTGTAGGAACTTGAATACACAATGTGACATTCTTTTTATAGTACATGCATGCAAGAGGTACATGTATTCTCTTCCTACATTATTATTGAAATTAGAAAGGATGGTAGAGATATAATTAATTTAATAGAGTTTTTATCATGTAAAATAAAGCATGTTTCTTACTTGCAGCCTTTAGAGAACAATGCATTTTACACCCCTCCAAGGAAGAAGGGGTTCAAACCAGTACCTCATGATGAAAATCCTGCTGAAACTGCACTGCTTGATGCGTCCAAACTCGGTGTGGGGCGGTACAAATGTCTGATGTGTAGTCAAACAACGCGTGACAGACACGACTTGAAACGTCACTTAAGAACACATACGAAAGAGAAACCATACCAGTGTTCATTGTGTGGGAAACGGTTTACTCGGAAGTGGGACCTAGAGAATCATCTTGCCAGGCATAATAAGACCGAACAAGATGAATCAAACGTCAAAATCAGCAAACAGTCCAGTAAAGCAATAGACGCTGCAAACACTGAAGTATTAACATATGAAAAATTAGTGTCAAAGTTACTTTTGGAAAGGAAAATATCAGTGAAGGGAAATGATGATACTGAAACTACTGAAGGGGATAACGGTATAATTGGGGCAAATGAAAACTTTGATAACTCAAGAAGCATCTTTGATAATCTAAGTCAAGGGAATTCTGAGTCAACTCCTGATCTCTTGTCTGAATGGTCAGGGAAAAGTATTAAAACAGAAAAAACAGACTTGAATGAAGGTGTTAGTTCTGTCAGTCAAAACAATATAGAAAACATTGAAACCAGCTTTGACATAGAGGGCAATCATTCCAAATTAGAACAGAGTGAAACAGAATCAGTAACAAATGAAGCTGTTCTTGATAATTTAGTTGTAAAATTTATGAATGATACTTTATCATCAGTTATTACTGAACGAGGAAATGATATCGGCTGTGAAGAAGGGACGGAAATCAAGTCTGAACCTGGAAGTGATATCAACAGTTAACCCAGAAATAATGGCAGATAGTAGAAAGATAGCGATATCAATACTTATGGAAAGTTGCCAGGTCTAGAATGTGAAGTGATATCGTTACTTAAATCAAAGGCAGTTGCCAGATCTGAAAGGTGACCATATTGTGTGTAAATGTTTGTCGACAACCAAAGAATTAATGAATTAGGTTTTGCATTTTCAAAAGCGAAAATAGGTTTTCCAATTATCAGATTTTTGTTTTGTAATTTTTCCAGTCTATCAAAATGAGGCTGTAAATAAGTTGTACATGAACAGTCATGCTTACTGGTATCTGAATTATATTTTATGGCTTCCGATGAGGTGCAATGTATATCTCATACATTGCTTACATTCTACACGTCATATTTCATAAGAAATCCATTTTATTTATACTTCTACTCTTATACAAATGTACTGGCTGTGCATGCACTCTGTAAATCTTTGTAGTCTGTTGACTGCATAGGAACATGATCTATGAGAAACAGTTTACTTTTCAAAACACAATCTTTTTTTTTTCTCGTTTAGATTGTTTATAGTCCCGGCCGATCTGACACAATCTCCACAACAATTCATAGAACTGTTACTTTATTTTAGTCATTGTTACATGAGTATGTTGGTATAGTAACACATTATGTAGGGTTTGAACATTTTATTGTATTGTTTCATTATCTCCAAAAAGCACTCGGGGGAGGGGGGGGGGTCTGTTATTTATTGATAAATTTTTTTATTCGTGAAAGGATTATTCTCTTGTATAAATTATTGTGATATTAGTCTTTCACAAGATTTTTAAATTTGTAAAGTTGGAAATTTGCCAACATTAAATTATTGCAAATACTACCCAATTTACATAATTTTGTCAAATATAAGCAAAAGAGAGTTTTAGTTGTTTTCACAGGTGAGCAATACAGTATCGTCTTGGGGCACATATGATTCTGGACGTAGTGTTTCACCAGTGTGAAATATACGTATATTGTAACTGCCTAACTAAATTAGGTGAGTTATGAAGAAACATGGAAGCATTGTTCTTGTCTTGCATTTAACCTGGCAACGAGTTTCAAGATTACAGATCGGTTGATGAGCCAGATTGTTCGATATTTATAATGTTGTTTTGATAAAGATGATTTGAAAATGTGTATATTGATACATGTATGTTTACAGTTGATTTGACGTTTGTCAGATTGTCTGTGATTGGCTGGTATAAAAGTTATACAATGTATATGTGATATAACACTGTTATTGCTGTTACTCTTGCTGTATTATGTATGTATTTTGACCTGAGTTTGAAAAAGAAAAAAATTGCTGAAATTTAATTTTGTCTTCTTATATTAGTCGTTTTCTTTACTTTTTTTTCATCCCGTGAAATTAATTCATTTATTCTCGATTGCGAAACCGGGTTCTTACAACTTAGATTAATTGCTCTCGAGACTCATTCCAGATGATATCAGTCGTGAGGAGAGAGAGGCAATGTGGAAATATCTGTGTCTTGCACGACACAACCGCCATGGCACTGGTGGCAAAAAGTGATTGTCCAATAAACATTGAGTTGAGGTTGCCCATTGATGCAGAAGTGATATTTAAAAAAAAACCGACAACCACTATTGTAAGTTATGTTTATTTAATTTCCGCCTTGTTGCATTTGTATTCCCATATCTCAAATGCACTACATTGGTCTTTCTAGGAGCAGGTAGGATTTTTACCATCACTGTTTATGCTTCATCTTTGCCATAGACAGGCGCACCTGACTTAATTTTGTTACGTTGTGATTTGGCAGATAGCTATACTAATGTTTAGCCGGATGAAAAATGAAGTACATTCATTTGCTTTACACAGCTTTTCGTACTTTATAGAATTTCACAAAATTTGGTCAAGAGCCCGCTTCAATTTGCGCATATGGTTCAGGCTGAAATAAACAACAACATGGCCAACGTGTTAAAATCTCATCCAACACCAAACGACCCAGAGCTGAGATATTTGAATAGTATCATTGTGTGGTAGTCCTGTAACAGAACTGTTGAAATTCCGCACCTGAGGATTATATTGCCCAGCCCTGGGGGTCACTTCTTTCACGTTTTATTCCTTCAGAAATATGGTTTTATTGGGATAGGGCACATTTCTCGCGTATGGTTATAAAGTGAGCTTTTAAAAGCTAAGAAAACAAAAATTATAGGAGTGATTCTTATATTTATAGCATAATCAAGTTTGTCGTAGAGATGTTAAGGCAAAAAAAATATTTTCACATGGGGGGCTTTAAAGCCACCTTCATAGTCGGTTTAATGTTGATTTGTTTTTATACCTGCCGATTCAAAATAATTGTATTATTAGGGCTTGTGTTCTCGTTTTGTTTGTGAAATAAATTCGTCTCCTGAAAAGCTATAGGTCTGATTTTAAATTGGAATTCATTGGAATAGTCCTTGATCTTTTACCAAGATTGTTTGACCAAATTAAATGCTGGTGGTGGGTTGGGGACAATCTGAAAGAAACTAAAAAAAAACAAAACGAAACATTCCAGTAAAAGCAATCATCGGTTATTTCCTTGAATGACTCGGTGGGCGGTTAATTGCATAATGGCTCTCTTGTATAACATGCATGCTCTGACCAAACAAATTAACGGTCTTGGCTGGTCAATAAAATCAATGAAATGTATTGATTAGGTAGTCACTAGTGGTCACTGACTCCAGAACCATGACCAGCTTAGCGACTGCATAATACTTAAGACTCCTTCATACAATAAAAGGTCATAGTAATCGGAAATTTTACAATGAAATAAGGGACCACTACTTGAACACTGGGAGGGATCGAACCAGAGACCCTCCTATCCTGAGGGAACCCGATACCACTGGACCAAGGCGGCTCCACAAACCGAATAGTTAAGGCCGTTTTCGGTTAGATCCCGCCAGGACCTTCGCGTAATGTCATAGAAGTGCACTCCATTTTAATGAAGGTATGTCATTCTTATAAATAGCCCGTCTTCGTCGAAAAAAATGCGTGATGGTTTTCAAGGATCGTCCACCAGTAAGTATGAACATAATTGTTATCAACATGTCATCTTCAGGCATGCTCATGCCACCTTCGGGCACTTCTTGCTCATGTCATCTTTGGGCTTGCTCATGTCATCATCGGGCACGCTTATGTCATCTTCTGGCACGCTTATGTCATCTTCTGGCACGCTTCGCTTATGTCATCTTCTGGCACGCTTATGTCATATTGGGTGCGGTTCACTGACATTCAAAAGTTTCTAAATTCCGGGATTTGGCTTATGATTTTCTGAATTGTGAATCTCTTTGATACTTTGATAAGAAAATTGCAAAACAAAAACGTCAGCAGCAGCAGCAGCAACAACAATACCGCTGACAACAGGAATAATGATAATGGAGAACCCTCACGTGGATCATATAACAACAGCGGGCTTCGTCTGCGTGGTCGAGTGCATGAAATCATTGTAACCTCTCATAAATTTCATGGGTTCGAGCACTGCTACCGACCATGTGTCTTTCAGTGAGAAAGGTTTTTTTTAAAGAGGAATGGAGTCTAGTTCTGGTTCCCAGGAAACTGCCCGCTTGTTAAAATGACAAAAATACGGTTGTACGGGCATTTAACTCTTATAATAGCGTTTCAGCAGTTCATGCATTTTAATAGTACTGTGTCGTGTCAGTGTTAGCACTCCTCTTGCTAGAAAACACCTTGAAACTCATTCGCATATATCTTACATTGCAGCATAACCTGACCCTCTTACGATTCAACTAGTTACTGAGCGTAGATACTGGCTTGGCACTTAGAATTTCATAAGAATGGCCATTTTATGACCCTAGAATTTTCAATTTTCAGTGGTCGCACATGAGCACAAAATGAAAAAAGGAGAATAATGGACACACTATGAGTGCTCTCTAAATTTGTTTGAAGGCAGATTTTCAGGTCGCATATCATCGTAACTTACGCAACTCACTATCGTTGAATTTTGTTCACTGGTTTACAAACAAATCCTATATATGTACAAATATTAATTTTATGGTAATTTTCAGTCATTCCAACGTATGAATTATTTATAAAATATATGTGAGAAAATGTCACAACTGATTGCAGGCTTTAACACAATCACCATGTTCCCAGCTATTAATTATGCAAGGAAATCGCTTATACCTGTACGACCAACGGAAAACGGATCGATAACGGTCAGTGATGTTGACATGTTTGTTTGTATTTGTCTCACAGATACACCATGAGTCGAAGATCATTTAGCATCCAATTCATTCAAACGCAATTTTGTTAGAGTCACGGTAAATATTTTTGTATTATAATAATGTTGCTATCTGACCAGAAGATTTCTTTTTATATACATGTGTTCGTGGATTTGGTAATTAACCATATATAGGTATGTTGATTCTGTCGTTACCAGTGGTATCTATGGCATTATTTCCTTAAAATATTTATTAAATCTTCAAGATACATGTTACCTACGGATACATCTTAAGTAAGGATACATTTTGCTCCCTGAGAATGAGGTTATCTGAGGATATGTTTTGCTATCTAAGAAACAGTTTACACGAGGATATACATGTACATTGTGGATATATTACACCTGAGGATACATTTTACTTCCCGAGATTCAGTTAACATTGGTGATATATTTAACATGAGGGTACATTTTACTTCCAGAGATATAGTTAACATTGGGGATATATTACACCTGAGGATACATTTTACTTCCCGAGATTCAGTTAACATTGGGGATATATTACACCTGAGGATACATTTTACTTCCCGAGATTCAGTTAACATTGGGGATATACCGGTATTACACCTGAGGATACATTTTACTTCCCGAGATTCAGTTAACATTGGGGATATATTACACCTGAGGATACATTTTACTTCCCGAGATTCAGTTAACATTGGGGATATATTTAACATGAGGGTACATTTTACTTCCCGAGATTCAGTTAACATTGGGGATATAGTACACCTGAGGATACATTTTACTTCCCGAGATTCAGTTAACATTGGGGATATATTTAACATGAGGGTACATTTTACTTCCCGAGATTCAGTTAACATTGGGGATATATTACACCTGAGGATACATTTTACTTCCCGAGATTCAGTTAACATTGGGGATATATTACACCTGAGGATACATTTTACTTCCCGAGATTCAGTTAACATTGGGGATATATTTAACATGAGGGTACATTTTACTTCCAGAGATTTAGTTAACATTGGGGATATATTTCACATGAGGGTACATTTATCTTTTCGAGATTTAGTTAACATTGGGGATATATTTAACATGAGGGTACATTTTACTTCCAGAAGTTTAGTTAACATTGGGCATATATTTTACATGAGGGTACATTTATCTTTCCGAGATTTAGTTAACATTGGGGATATATTTAACATGAGGGTACATTTTTCTTCCCGAGATATAGTTTACATTGGGGATATATTTCACACGAGGGTACATTTATCTTTCCGAGATTTAGTTAACATTGGGGATATATTTAACATGAGGGTACATTTTTCTTCCCGAAATATAGTTTACATTGGGGATATATTTCACATAAGGGTACATTTTACTTCCAGATGATTGTATATGATTTATATTTGGGATATATTGCACATCCGAATACATTTTAGTTTCAGAGATATAGTTTTCATGCGGATTTATTTAACATTGGGGTACATTTAACACTGGGGTACATTTTTCTTCCCGAGATACAGTTTACATAGGGGATATATTTCACACGATGATACATTTTCCTTCCTGAGGTGCACTTTAAATAGGGATATGTTGCACATTAGGGTACATTTTACTTTCTAGAGGTATACTTAACAGTGAAGATTTATCACATGAGGGTACATTTACTTCTCGAAATATAGTTTACATTGGTGATATATTTCACATCAGGATACATTTCACTTCCCGGGATATAGTTAACATTTGGGGTATATTTTACACGAGGATACATTTTAGTTCCCGAGATGCAGTAAACATTGGAATATACTTCACATGAGGGTACATTTTACTTCCCGAGATATATCAAATGGGGATATATTTCAAATAAGGGTACATTTCACTTCCCGAGATATAATTTACATGGGAATATATTTCACATAAGGGTACATTTCTTCCCAAGATATAGTTTTTTATTGGGGATATGTTTCACAGGAGGATACATTTAACTTCCAGAGATTTAGTTTACATTGGGGATAAATTTCACATGAGGATTTATTTTACTTTCGAGATGCAGTTTACATGGGGATATATTTCACATGAGAATACATTTT